>CM068373.1:138635798-139835798 GCA_034769895.1 Magicicada septendecula | reverse complement strand
CATATTCCCCAAAAATATATATATATATAGTAAAATTACACACACAAACACATATACGACATGAATAACAAAACATCCCTCATTTCAACACTAACCTCCTCATAAACCCTTTCCCACAGCAGTAAATAAATGAACTCTAATATGTATAGCTAGGTACAAATATAAATGATAACGTAAATGGAATATCTCAGCTCCTAAGCATAGATTCGCCAGCATATTCACAAGCATAGTTCACACCAGAGAATGTAAGTTACCGCCCCGAAACTCAAACAGCCAAACGAACCCTTAGCTTAATCATTAAGCATTAAGTATGTGTGTGAAAGAAAATCGTTTCTCATCAACAGCATCAGACAACCCCCAGCTACGTTATTAAACTCTGCCATGACCAGATGACTTGATAGCACGAGATAATTAACTCCCTAATGGTCTTAATTAGATGAAAGTTAGATCTTACAGTAAACTGCGGATGTGTGTGTATGTGTGTAACTTCTTACACATTATACAGTTATAAGATACTTCATTAGGTGTACTGTGGTAATGTTCACACATGCAATAACATGATGATCACACATAATTGAACATGAGAGTTTGTGCTAGAGTCTAATTTTCAGAACTTCACGAGTGAGCTTCTGGCGGCTTCTGTGCATTCACATGTTGTAGAGAGAGAGAAATAGATAAACAGAATTTTCCCACCTGGATAGTCCGGTGTACTCAGTTCGTATAGGCGAGGATCAGAGATGTCACAGTCATCTCACCCGTCCCTGGTGCAGCTTAGCGTTGGAAAAGTTCTTGGTTCAGCTTAGCATCGAAAAGTCCTCGACTGACGGCATTGTGGCTAAAGATCGTCTCTGCTATTAGGGGGAACAGATGTTCGTTCGCCCCTGACACCCATCTCGTCCTTGGTCGAGCACCTGGACATACAATACTTGTAGAGGGTGTCATAAAGAAATTCACGCCACATAGGCCGTCCACATTAAATACCAACACTAACTTTAAGCAGCTACAGCGCATACACACATCGCCACTAATTCAGATTAAACAGTACTAAGCTCGTCTAGCAATTATTTTCTTAATGTTTCATTGAGATATTCAAATTGATTTGCTGTGTCTATCGTTGTTATTAATTACATCAAAACAGCTGAGTGCAAGATACATTAACATATTCTCTATTGAAATTAACTTGACCCACGACTCTCACATTCATAATTTAATTAAATATAATTTAATTTGGTTTTGTAACAGCGTTAATGCCCAGATTAAAAAACTGCTCTATGCGCACACACACACACACAGGCATAACTCATAATGAAAGCTGAAACGCAAAATATATTTGGGGTTAGAATATTTTCAGAACCCACAGACTTGCACGTACCTGGAGCACGCTTTATCTAGCCTATCATAGTGATAGGTACGGAAGTCCTGGTTAGAAGTTCGCCGCCAGCCGAGACCAGATGAACAGCTTGGAGGATGAAGGAGAAATGAGAGCGAATCAACGTTTCGCTCCAGCCAAGTAACCTCCGAAAGCAGGAATGTACAGAAACACAGCTGGCTGGCAGCGCCAGCAGTATTGCGTAGCGACACAACCTTTTGTGTGTATAACTGACCGGCAACAAACAATCGTAACAGAGTGGCAGTGCGTGACGTCAGCGGCGCTCGTTTTTAAAATACTAATAATCTAATACGTTGCCGAAGCCAGTTCGGCACACCCTCACCCCAAAAGGGCAACATGGTTGACCAAAAACAAACAAGTTCTCAAGCACGACGGCTGCGGGAAACCTGGAAAATCTCAGATTCTAAAACCGCTCTTGGTGAGTACAGTAACACAGGAAAACGAAAAGGCAGAAGGAAGAGGTGTGAGTCAGTGAATGTGTGTCTGAAAGAGAAGGTGTAAGTGTGAGTCCTGCATGCTCGCCGGGCCCTGGTCCGCATGCAGATATAAGCGACAGAAAAGAACAGGAGAAAGAGAAGAATCGCAGGTGCCAGCTCTGAGTACCGACCACCAAGGCCTCCCAAATCAACAACTGAGACCCAGGACCACTAACACAATATTCCTTTCTTCCCAGGACTGAAAATCTCCACTTCACTGCGACCATCCCCCACGCGCGTCCTCTCCTCCATGCCAAACTCTCGGGACCGCCCCAACACGTCACCATCTCCGGTGACCACCACCTAACTCTCCTGGTACTCACATATTCACGCCCGAAGGCTAACAAGGTGCTACAACCTTGATATGTGAGTACCATTTCTACAACCGTCCAGCTCGTGGACCGACCAGCCGTGTGCAGCAAAACAAGGCATTATCAATCCTTGACACACGACCGGCCCACATCCCTACACTAGGGCGGACGGACCCGATTAGCAAGGGCGAGAAGACCGCATTGAGGGCACGCGAACATCAATCTCCCAATCTCCACTTTATAATAGTTATCTCTCTACCTAAGGAGGGGGGGGGTAACTTCTCTGCGGACAGCCAACACTCAGCCATACAACCGACGCCCAAACAACCCTGGGGACGTCAACCCGGAATGCGGCATGGTTCGGGCCGAACACTAATCCACATTGCAAACTGACCTACATTTTATATCACTCGAACAGCTGATCAGACAGAAAACAAATAAACTGGTCTTTGAATTTAGAAGCCGGATATAACGATACACAATCTATCAGATAAGCAGGCAGCAAGGCTTGAAATACGGCAGCTGCGGCTATCAGCTGGCCAAAGGTTATCTTTCGGATCAGTTTGAATCACTGTTCAAAACTATTGCATCGATTCTGGTTTAATATTTAATTTATTCTTTCTAACATCTATTGTCTCTAGTGCAGTTAGCGTTAAAATTCCCGTTTCAAAAACAAGGTCCCCAAAAGAAATCCTAACTCAAATTCATCTGAATTCCTACTTCATTTAGAACGCCCCACTTACTACTTAAATTCGCTCAGTATCCACCAGAATTATACAATTTACAACATACATCACAGACAACAATTTAACACCAACACATAAGGAAGAACTTGATCATTCAAGTGGCTCCAGAATACTCTAGCGATACGACGAGATGGGTGTCATAAAAGCAGAGAAACAGCCATGCAAAATGCCCAGAAGAGAACACAACACAAAACAATCAAACTAACTCACTAAATACAACACACAAGTACACATAAAATTCGATATAATCGAAAATATAAAGTATCACATCCATGCCCTTGGTCGGACCATAACCGCATTCAAAATACGATACCGCAACTCAACGCCCTCAATAAACAATTACCATATAACTGGAATGCTACCAAACACGTTGTCTAATCCAAAAGACAAGTCATAATCAAACTCAACAAGTACCGACGGCCCTCATCATGTCCAGACTCCGTATGAGCTCCAGGGTATGTGCAAGTGCAACCAATCAGCACACATTCATTAAAAAAAATTAATCACATTCTCATAACCCCTTTTCAAAATTCATCTCGCACTCAACATCACAAAATAATCACTTAAACACTAACACATATTAAATTATTTTAACTTCATTAACCCCCTATTCATTTTATAAAATGTGCTCTTTTTCTCTGGTTGTTCATTCTGTTAATTTATTACACTATCATTAAGTTTTCTTACAACACTTGGATTCTAATCAAAAATAATTTGAAATAATTTGCAAGTCCTAACACCAGCTGACATGTCTGTAGCCACACTAAGTTTCATTTAAGAAAATAAATATAAGTCCCCAGATTCTAAAATTTCTCAAGTTCAACAGAGAAAATAAGGCAGAAATCATACCTACTATCCATCCAGAATCATAAAAACCACGCTCTGAACTAACATTTGAAACCCCCCTTTTATTTTTCTAAGTATTGTAATTTTTTTTTGAATTTTATTTAATTTTATTTTTATTAAGTTTTTTTTTTTGTAAAAGGGGAGAGACATCATATTTAGAACTAGGTAAAGAAAAAACCTAGAGGAAGCAAAAGTGTGCAAGGCCCAAATACAATTACAGACATGTCCCCCCAGGTGAATGACAGGACTTGCAAATGAAAAACTCCTTTAACCAACAAGCGTGTGCTTTATTCAACCTGTAAGATTTTACATAAATAACAAGTTCGTAATTGTGTGAGCACACCATTTAAGGCAGAATTATATATATCTATGTATTTCCATTAATCCATAATGTCACAAAGTAAGTGAATTGATATTACTAATTGCAAAAATTTCTGCCTGATTATGCATGAGCCAAAGTTGGTAATAATCTCATTCATAAAGCAATACTAATCTATCAGTGTTGTATAATATCAATTAGGCTAGCCTGTTGTCTCAAAAACACATTTATGGTTATTCTCTTTTTTAAATCAGTTACATATTCCCCAAAAATATATATATATATAGTAAAATTACACACACAAACACATATACGACATGAATAACAAAACATCCCTCATTTCAACACTAACCTCCTCATAAACCCTTTCCCACAGCAGTAAATAAATGAACTCTAATATGTATAGCTAGGTACAAATATAAATGATAACGTAAATGGAATATCTCAGCTCCTAAGCATAGATTCGCCAGCATATTCACAAGCATAGTTCACACCAGAGAATGTAAGTTACCGCCCCGAAACTCAAACAGCCAAACGAACCCTTAGCTTAATCATTAAGCATTAAGTATGTGTGTGAAAGAAAATCGTTTCTCATCAACAGCATCAGACAACCCCCAGCTACGTTATTAAACTCTGCCATGACCAGATGACTTGATAGCACGAGATAATTAACTCCCTAATGGTCTTAATTAGATGAAAGTTAGATCTTACAGTAAACTGCGGATGTGTGTGTATGTGTGTAACTTCTTACACATTATACAGTTATAAGATACTTCATTAGGTGTACTGTGGTAATGTTCACACATGCAATAACATGATGATCACACATAATTGAACATGAGAGTTTGTGCTAGAGTCTAATTTTCAGAACTTCACGAGTGAGCTTCTGGCGGCTTCTGTGCATTCACATGTTGTAGAGAGAGAGAAATAGATAAACAGAATTTTCCCACCTGGATAGTCCGGTGTACTCAGTTCGTATAGGCGAGGATCAGAGATGTCACAGTCATCTCACCCGTCCCTGGTGCAGCTTAGCGTTGGAAAAGTTCTTGGTTCAGCTTAGCATCGAAAAGTCCTCGACTGACGGCATTGTGGCTAAAGATCGTCTCTGCTATTAGGGGGAACAGATGTTCGTTCGCCCCTGACACCCATCTCGTCCTTGGTCGAGCACCTGGACATACAATACTTGTAGAGGGTGTCATAAAGAAATTCACGCCACATAGGCCGTCCACATTAAATACCAACACTAACTTTAAGCAGCTACAGCGCATACACACATCGCCACTAATTCAGATTAAACAGTACTAAGCTCGTCTAGCAATTATTTTCTTAATGTTTCATTGAGATATTCAAATTGATTTGCTGTGTCTATCGTTGTTATTAATTACATCAAAACAGCTGAGTGCAAGATACATTAACATATTCTCTATTGAAATTAACTTGACCCACGACTCTCACATTCATAATTTAATTAAATATAATTTAATTTGGTTTTGTAACAGCGTTAATGCCCAGATTAAAAAACTGCTCTATGCGCACACACACACACACAGGCATAACTCATAATGAAAGCTGAAACGCAAAATATATTTGGGGTTAGAATATTTTCAGAACCCACAGACTTGCACGTACCTGGAGCACGCTTTATCTAGCCTATCATAGTGATAGGTACGGAAGTCCTGGTTAGAAGTTCGCCGCCAGCCGAGACCAGATGAACAGCTTGGAGGATGAAGGAGAAATGAGAGCGAATCAACGTTTCGCTCCAGCCAAGTAACCTCCGAAAGCAGGAATGTACAGAAACACAGCTGGCTGGCAGCGCCAGCAGTATTGCGTAGCGACACAACCTTTTGTGTGTATAACTGACCGGCAACAAACAATCGTAACAGAGTGGCAGTGCGTGACGTCAGCGGCGCTCGTTTTTAAAATACTAATAATCTAATACGTTGCCGAAGCCAGTTCGGCACATCGTTAAGAGAATTTTAGTGTTTATTTGATAAAATGACGTATTAATCCATTACGTGATCTCGATATTGAGTTCATGTTGATTGTTTAACGCAATTCGTAAATACGGACACTTTGAATCGTAACTAAGTCCTTTTAAAGTTTTATTTCATCACAAATGGTGATATACTATTATTATGTTATCACGCACTTTTGATTCGTCAATAATTTAATGTATTTCGAAGTCTGATTAAAATCAACTCAGCATTGTCTTAATAACTGAATCCCACGATTTAACTAATTCTCTCAATACATGAGTAAGTTCAACAGTTAATTCACTAACTCAATTTCCACGTACTAACAGTTTTACATAATTACCGACTCACTCCCAAACAGACTAACTGCTTGAGTGAACCGTAATACTTGCTCCTTAATATAACTGAACTCTCTGCATGATTCTGAATGACTAAACTGTCCGAAAGAGTCTTAATAACTGCTTCTTATTAACTGCACGAATAAAATTTAACAACTGGCTTCTCTGAACGATTCTGAAAGACTCAACTGGCTAACTTCTGACTAACTGATCAATTTATTAACTGCTCGAACGAATCTGAATGACTCTACAACTGATTCTTAATAACTGGCTGAATGAAACTTAACAGCTGCTCCTTATAACTGACAGTCTCTGAATGATTCTGAATGACTAAAACTGGCCGAAAGAGTCTTAATAACTGCTTCTTATTAACTGCCCGAATAAAATTTAATAACTGGCCTCTCTGAACGATTCTGAAAAACCAAAAAACTGGCCTCTGCTCTTCGCCAATACTTATTTTTATGTCTCCAGTTCTACGACCATCTCTACATCTCGTGTACGCTTCCCACCATCTCCGTCCTTATTGGCTTTTCGTCTATGATTCTGCGAAAACTCCTCCTTGGTCCTCGAGCTGGTATTCTGGCTACTTCCTCATTCGTTCTTCACCCTCGTTTCCATGGTGATGTCTTCTCAACAACCCGCCTTTACCGAACTCTCGTTCGTCGTAGGTCACTCTAGATCCCTCCTTTAACGTCTCGCTGTTTGCTCCTCCTCCATCGTATGACGACGGACCTAATTTCACGGGTGCCTGTCATCCGATTGTTTTTATGTCCTCTTTCAGTTCTTCCCTAGTAATACCCGTCCAGCTACACGTGTGTCTTATAACTCGGGGGTGGCGAATCGCTGTATTGTCCTCGACTTCCTTCGTTAAGGTCACACGCTGATGGCGGTCCTCTTCCAGGAATGAACATCTGCTCTGCAGTTCTCCTGCATGCTGCTTACTTTTTGCTGGTAAACAAGTTCCCTGGTCTTTTGTTCCTATAGCATCCGTTTGTATCTTGCCTTCGTGGAATCTGTCTCACCCATGTGTAGTCGCTAAAATCCCACGTGTGGATTGACAAATACTTGCGTCGTCCTCGTATACGTTTTCTCGGTAATTGGTACAAGAAGACGTAGTCTTTTGTCTCTCTGTTATTGCAGCTTATTCCCATGCCGTTCACTTTTGTCAAACATCTGCTGTCGCCCTCGTACTGTCTTCCTTAGCGGAGCCTGTTTCGTCGCTAATGTGGCGCACGTGTTATTGTCTAACGGCGGCCGGTTGGCTACAACATACATCACTTTGACAGTCGACACTCGCCATCGTTCCGTTTACCCAAAAAAAATTCCTTTACAAATTTGCTTTACAAAGTAAAATAACTAAGTAGCTCAGTGACTTGAGAAGTTTGGTGGACACTATACTCGAATCTATTATTTATTTAGTAAAATGTGAAATGCGGATATTAAACACTATATTATTGGGGAAAAGTCTTGATAACCTTCATTCTTCCGGAGGAAGATATCACTTGGTCACTTCTTATCCTGTGATCTTGAGTGCAAAAGCGTGCTCTGAAAACTTAACGTTCAAAATGTGACATTTATTAAAGAGCGTTAGACATTCAGATATACATCGCGACGGTACACAAACTGAAACAAGATACTGTAACAAAGTACTGCACCACTAGATTGAATATTATGGAAGAACACTCTAAGTAAAGAAAATAACAGAATATCCCATCCTGTAGAAATACAAAATGCTTCTTTACATGGGGTGACATATGGTCAGTGATAGATAAAATAAAAACCGTATAATTAGATTACAAGCAAACATTCCTACAATTCACAAAAAAATTTAAAATTTAATTTTAATAAATGAAAACACTGATAGAAATAGCATGCGTCATTACAGAGATTCTGGAAAAACAAGACATTACAATTGTACCGTCGTGTGTGAACAGAATTTGTGAACCAACGTGTCCAAAGAGCGCCTGTGTTGACATGCAAACGCACATCAATAGGACTAGAGACAAAAGGAAGTTAACGATTGCTTTTGGTGGAGTAATAGAAAGCTGTACAAATAAAATATTGGAGGAAGCCGAGAGACAGGAAAGTGGCGATAAGGAAGAAGAGAAAGAAACACTGAAGTAAACATTTACGAACAGGAGTGTTAGATCGCTGGTGCACAGGTTCAAAGCAAATAAATTTTTACTAAAATCTTGTTAATTCCTGTAGACATTTTATTAAATATATAATAAATCTAAATTCTTAACGTTTACGTTATTTTACTGTTACACTGAAAGCAAGAAAAACCGTGCAGTAAAATAATATTTGGAGTAGGATTTGGTCTAGTAGTGTCGCGGAAAACGTTTACCGTCATGCTCAAAGCAACACTTATCAGGCGTAATTATTATAACTCCTTCCCTATAGTTGCACTCTTTATTATTTATACACAAGCGTGCACTGACAGCAGAATGACGACGACACGACACGAGTGATAAAACTGCAGTTTCTGAATGCTAATTATGGAAATGCTTAGTCCACGTGAACAAAACATATACCTGTCATTTTACTAACGCGACAATCGGTTTGATGTACATAGACATTATCACTGTTCAAAGAACACATTGTCACATCAAAGCACTCCCGTGTAAACGTCCGGAGCTATAAGCTATACTTCATTCAGAAGTTACACGACACAATGGGGAAGATAGGGAAATACATTGTGTATGCGGGGTTTTGGCTCGTACGTATTGCGTGACTTGAAAATGTATTTATCCAAAAATTAAAAGTTGCAATATTATAATTTTTAAACTAATAATAATATGAAAATCGTTATTTCTATCATTCCACAAATTTTTATATTATTTTAGCTATAAATTAAAAAAAAGCTATAAATGTAGAGATGCAATAAATTGTAGTATATATTTCAAGAGTTTATTAAAATTTAAAATATAACTCATCGTATTTAAGTATTAAAGATAGGGAAATACATTGTGTATGCGGGGTTTTGGCTCGTACGTATTGCGTGACTTGAAAATGTATTTATCCAAAAATTAAAAGTTGCAATATTATAATTTTTAAACTAATAATAATATCAAAATCGTTATTGTCTATCATTCCACAAATTTTTATATTATTTTAGCTATAAATTAAAAAAAAGCTATAAATGTAGAGATGCAATAAATTGTAGTATATATTTCAAGAGTTTATTAAAATTTAAAATATAACTCATCGTATTTAAGTTGATAATTAACGCATATAAATCGCATTTGCTTCACGTCTTACCATAATACACCACTAAGACGATGGAATACTTACTTTTTATTAACAGTCTTCATTCTTATTAAAACAAAATTATATGTAACGCTTGATTACAATTTTTTCAAATTACAACATGAAGAAGATGGTCTTAGAGAAACTTACTTGTTTTTAAAAATACGTATGTAAAATATGTATATTGAAGTAAACAGAAAGAAAACGGAGTATGTGCATTGGTGGGGGAACAGAAGAATTTAATTTTAGAAGATGAACAAGAAATAATAAATTGCAGTAGCTATAAATATCTATGAACAACAGTTACACAAGATGGTAGTCTAGATAAAGCGATAAGAGAAAGAAATAACCTGGGAAGAAAATCAATAGCATTGCTGAACAACATAGTGTGGGACACAAAAATCAAAACAAAACAAACATCCAGTTTATGGCGAGCAGCCGCGGAGAGTGGTTGCGTATACCTGTTTATAAGTGAATTGTGTCGTGCTGTGAGATAACGTTTATTACTATCCAAGTGAGTATAAACAGAGTACACTGTAGATAGTAGCCACGTGTGCAACATCATTATTAGGGCATAAAACTGGTAGTCTTGTGGAGTACACGCGCTTTTTATGCCTAATTCTATTCAAAGTAATCAATCACAGCCCACTGAGCAACAGAAACGTAGTTATGCCAATGCTACACAAAAAGAAGTTTTCCCAACCAAGGATCAAGCCACAGTATTAGAGTCAATCGAAGGTATACCAATCAACGACTACATTAGTTAACTACATTAGCGTTAGGAAAAATTATAGACTCATCCCATATTAGATTTGCCTCCAAGATCTCAATGAACAGAGTCTGTATATATCTTTTAAGCAAAGAAATAGTTCAGAATGTAACCGATCAAAAGACATCTATATCCTTAGGCAACAACATACTCACAGTTAAGCCTCTTCTAACCAAATACAAGAGACTGATTTTATCAAATGTGTGTCCTGTTATTCCCCACAACGTCCTCGAGGACGAACTTAAGAAACATGATATACGGTTGGGATCGGCAACTTCATTTCTGAGAGCAGGTGTCTCTGAACCGGGCTTCTCCCACGTCATGAGCTTTCGAAGGCAAATTTACATTCACCATGAATACGTTTCTAAAGTACCTCCATGAATAAGAATTAATTATGAAGACACAGTTTACTGGATTTACCCCTCAACAGATATGATATCGTGTTTTCTCTGCAAGCAATTAAGACATATGGCAAAAAATTGTGACAACAGTGCTCACAAAACACACGAATTAGAAGCAGAACAGCATACTATACTTAATAAAAACATTCCGAATTACAATACCATACCGGATCAAGGTGTTCCCGCATTGCAAAATCCTGTAGGAACTGTCAACCCGTCATTAGAAACAAGTAGATAAACTAAACACGAAGATAAATTCCCTAGAAATACAACAAAACGTACGCTTTCATTAACAACATCAAGTGCTGAAGAAAACCCCGCCGAAAATTCACCAGGTTGCCCAGAAAATAACGTAATAACTAAAACCCGTAACAAGAAACAAAAACAAATAGTACCAACATCTTCTGATTGTGCAAGTCTTGATCCTCTAGACAAGCAGCTTCAACCGCTAAAAAGCTTACTTTCGAGCGAAAATAATCAATATATTCTAAACTACAATCAGTTCAAGACATTTCTCGAAAGAGCTAAGGGAAAATCTGACTTGCATGAATTAACACTTGAATTCACTGAGAACATCCCAGCATTAATTTCCTTACTCAAATCCACTTACCAGCGTCTTACCGAAAGGAAAATCAAAAGCAATTTTACGAGAATTATAAACAAACTTTCAATAGGCATCAATAAAGAATCTGAAAGTGACGCATCGTTTCAAGTGGTGATCAAACTACTCCCCCCTCTTCAATTCTACAAAAAATCAACACTGCTTCCCACGCCTAATGAAACAACCTGAGGAATGGAATATCAACGGTTACTATCCACAAAAAGGAAACTTAGAACTGATTATAAAAAAATTTTCTCCTGACGTTATCTGCCTACAGGAAACCAATTTTAAAGAGAGTTACCATGCAGAAATAAAATATTACTCAGCTACTTTCAAAAACAGAGCCAACTCTCAACACGCTAGTGGTGGAGTCCCCGTATATGTTAGCAGCAAACTCAGCAAAACAAACGTCACAATAAATACTGATATTGAGGCGGTAGCTGTGTCTGTATTACTACCTATCGGTTTGTTGACGATTTGCAATGTTTATTTACCAAACTGGTACAATTTCTCTGATAATGACATAATGGGTATTGTAAATCAACTACCCAAACCTTTTCTGATAGTAGTGGATTTTAATAGTCATAGCTTTATCTGGGGTTCTTACAAAACAGATAAGCGCGGAAGGGTCATCGAGAAAATAATACAAAACACAAACCTTGTAATATTGAACAAAAATCATTATACTCACTTAAATATGTCGTACAACAAATTTAGCTCGATTGACCTCGCACTTTGCAGCCCTTCCATAGCCCATCTACTCAGCTGGACAGTCTCTTGTGATCTCTATGGCAGTGATCACTTTCCTATTTTCTTGGAAATTCATCATAGATGCCCCAAACTAATACCCCAGCGTAAATGGAAATTCAGTAAAGCCAATTGGGAAAATACCAAAACACAATCACGGAGCACTTAAGCGCTCTTTGTGCACACGTACCAGAAAATTTAACAGTTAACAACAAAGTTCAGATAATTACTAACCTAATACTGACTGCTGCTAATCACAGTATTCCAAAAACCGCCAATAACGGTACCAAGTCACGAGTTCCGTGGTGGAATGAAGAATGTAAGGTGGTCCATCGTTTAATGCGTAAATCTTATAATACTTACAGAAGGCATCCAACTTATGATAACCAAATAAAATACAAGCGATATAGAGCGAAGGCTCGTAGAACCTTCAAACAATGCAAGAGGGCGGCGTGGACTTCATATGTTTCATCCATCACTAATCAGACACCGACCACCGATGTGTGGAAGAAACTTAAGAATATAAAAGGCCTCACAGTATCGAACGTGACTAAAGTACTAATTGCAGAAGACGGGACGGTAATTTCACAACCGGAAGACATTGCTAATACATTAGCTGCAAAGTTTGTTAAAAACTCTTGCGACACCAACTACGACCCAGTTTTTCAAGAAATCAAAAAAAAAATCTAGCATTTCGATAAATAAAATAACGAACACAAGCGCAGTTACAGATCTAAAAATTAATCTCCTTATTTCTCTAAAGGAGCTAAAAAATGTTCTGTCGAAATGTAGAAATTCTGGTCCAGGGTCAGACGGAATCCATAACATCTTTCTTAAAAATCTTTCTTAAGAAGACCACATTCAAGAAATATAAAGTTGTCACTTGGAACCAAAGAAATTAGACGATCAAGTCAAATCAAAATATTAGGTCTCACGTTCGACCAGCGACTCACATGGGGTACTCACATAAGGACATTAAAAGGTGAATGTTTAAGGAGAATGAACCTTATTAAATCAATCCCATCATGCAACTGGGGTGCCAGCAAAGACGTAATCATGAACACCTACAAAGCCTTTATAAGATCGAAAATGGATTACGGAGCAATAATATTTGACTCAGCTAAACAAACCATTTCAAAATCTCTGGAGACTATACATACATCCGCCCTACGCCTGGCACTAGGAGCGTTTAGAACTAGCCCGATTAACAGCATTCTAGCCGAGTCTCATGAATATCCGCTTAGTATAAGAAGAATAAAACTCTGTTTGTCATTTGCCACAAGAGCAGCTTCAAATCCTGATAACCCTGTAAGTCTTAATGTGTTCTCAAATAGGAACAGCGACAATATGCTAAACGCCCAACCCTACCAAACCATTTTATGAACGTATTAATATCTACCTACAAAAATTAAACACTCATTTTCCTTCTGTTTTCACCCAGCAACATCCACCAGAGCCTCCTTGGTGTCGCAAACCTCTCAAATTTGGTAACATAATCTCAGAATCCCAAAAAACTACTACAACTCCGTACATTTTCTTGTCTAAGTTCTACGAAAAACTTGATAAATACACAGAGTACACTCATATGTTCACGGATGGTTCTCGCACAGACGAAAACAATGGATGTGCAGTAATATTATCTGGACATGAATACTTATTCAGGTTGGACGGGGTCTGCTCGGTTAATTCTGCGAAGCATATGCAATTCGTTCAACACTGGAAATAATAAAAGATTCCATGGGCTCCAAGTATATTATCTTCTCAGATTCTCGAAGTATTTTAGATAGTCTGCAGCAGGAGGACAGCAAAGAACCCATTATTCAAGACATAAGTAACGTAACTCTTGATATCTCAACTAGACAGTGCAAGGAAATTATTTTCAGTTGGATACCACCGCACATCGGAATTAAGGGCAACGACATGGCTGATAGGGCTGCGAAAACTGCTAAGTCGAGTCAATATCATCCTCACAAACTATCCCACAATGACCTTAAGAAATATCTGCATTTAAAACTTCTGGAGCACTGGAATGATGAATGGCTTAAGTCATCACCCGCCAAGCTATTCCGACTGAGGAAAAATATTTACGAGCAGCACTCACTTGCTACAGACTCCAGGAGCAATCAAGTGGTCATAACAAGACCACATGCATCGCCACACGCTACTGAGTCGCAAGTACATTTTCTAGTAGAATAGAATATTTAGTCAGTAAGAATGTATATAGCATAAGCCTTACGGCATAATAACAAATAATAACGAATGTTTTAAATCGAAGTCAGTGCCATGTGCACAAATTTTTAATAATATCAAATAAATTTGAAATACCGTTACAAGTTATATAGAGTTCTTATTGCAGATACACCTGAAACCCAATTTAAGTGTTATATTGTTACATAATTTGTCAATCTTGAACGTGAGACCGGTCACGCTAAATTTGTGTTTATGTATATGTATTGTTGCTTATTTGGCTCCCAAAGAACGTGGGGCTATACAAATTAAAGTACATATAAAAATTCACACACATAAATACGTTGCATATATTTGGCGCTCCGCAAACACAAATAAATTTATATTTGCAACGTTTAAATACGTTGCATATATTTGTCGCCCTGGACGTGGGGCACGACATGCCTAAATTTGTGTACAAAAATTTGATACATAAATTGTAGCTCATGAACGTATGGCCCGATCCCCATCATTTAACTATTAAAATTTTTTTTATGTAGCTAAATGGTTGCTCTAAAATATAAAGAGTGTGTTAAATGAAAAATGTATAATATGTAATTATTATTTATATTAAACAGTAACTGAATGTAATGTTAATTGTTGTGTAATCACACAGCTGGCGCCCACGAATAATATTATTTGTCTATGTAACAGGTGTATCTGTAATGAGTATTAATAATAACTATTA
This sequence comes from Magicicada septendecula, assembly GCA_034769895.1. Lineage (NCBI taxonomy): Eukaryota > Metazoa > Arthropoda > Insecta > Hemiptera > Cicadidae > Magicicada > Magicicada septendecula. The sequence continues at coordinate 139,820,718 of CM068373.1, read as the reverse complement.
ATAAAAATAAAGAAATAAATAAATAAGTAGGGAACGGTTATCAATAATAAGTGTTAAAGAATTACTACTAAATAAATATTTTAATAATAATTCACCATGGCAATATCAGGAAGTTTAAGGATGAGAGAAGCACTTCAAGCTATGATGCAAGCCGTATTTGGTGAAGTAGAGAACAAACAAACAGAAAAAGTAAAAGAAAATAATATTAGAACGCAAATAGAAGAGTTAACAGAATTTTTTACAAAACAGACCGAAAAATTAAGAGAAGAAAGGAAAGCAAAAGAGGAATTAGTAGAAAGAATTGACGATTGTAATACGCATATTGCGGAAGTAGAATATAAACAAACCATAAGAATTAAAAATAAGAGAGAAAATGCGTTCGTAATTACTAACGATAATTATAAAAATAATTAACATTAAGGAGGAGAAGCAAATAAAGGTTAATAAAACATACATTATTAATAGCGATATCCCTATTGTGAGACACACACACACACACTAGTAAGTCACATAAGATGACACACTTAAGGCACTACACTTACGGAGATAAATATCTCTGTAGGCCTAACAATAAACGCAGTAAATTATCTATACGAAACACTACCCAAAATTGTGGTAAGTATGATGTTAGATATACGCACGATAATTATAGTAACGATAATTATAACTGCAAGTATGAGAACTACGGTGAGTATTATCATAAACGACGAATGAAAAAACCGTCGACAGCTGTTTATATAGGCTTCAAACGGACTGACCTTACACAATTCATTAGTGCTGAGAGAATTGAGAAAGAGCGAAGCATTTGTTACGAGAGAAAGAGAGGCAAAACGAAAATGTTACCCTATGAACAGGTGACGTGTACGATAAATACGGACGTCGCAGCGATACAATGGAATGCGGACGTTGTTTACACGAGGGTGAGAACAATGGTAAGCACGGCGACTATGGTAAAAAGGAACAATATACGTCCGGTAGACGACGGACAATGTAATTGTTATAATGAGGGGTGTAAGATCAAACGACACACTGAACTCAGAACTCAATACCCGAATGGAATGAATAATTATTTTTAAAATAAAATAATATAACTATTAATTACTAATAATAAGAAATAATATGTGTAATAATATAAGAGAGTATAATTAAGAAATGTTATTTATTAAGGATATGATAGCAAATAAAAAAAGAAATATTAGTGAAAAGAAATAAAGAATATTATTTGAAAGGGTTAATTAAGAAATGTATTATTGATGGTAAGGAATGCTAGCGTAGAGAAATATTTAAGAAAGTAATGGTAAAAGATGTTATTGTTGTTATTAATATGAAGAAAGGGTTAGGAATGGAAATAATTGCCATAATGGTTAGAACGGCTGATCAAGCGAAAACTTAATGAAGATACAAGGACACAGAAGAAAGCAAGAGTGAAAAGTCAATAGGGCAGAGACTACTTAGGAGTAAGGACTTCGAGAAAAATATCGTTGTTTTCCAAGACAGTTCCTCTGTAACCGATCATGCGACACACTACAAAGCTAAAAGAGTATTCTGTTACGGAAGTGTATTTCAGGAAAGTAGTAGCGATCAGAAAGGTAATGTTAATGAAATGTAATAAAAGGTAATGAATGTTAATGTATTGTATAAGTAATGTATTAGATAAAATAATGTCATGTTAAGAAAAGAGTTAAGGAAGATTAGAAGCGAAGGTAAGAATGTATGAGTAAGATAATGTAAAGTTAAGGACCGAATTTACACACATATGTAGGAATGCAGAGTATACAGAAGGAGAAAAAGGAGAGCTAATTGCAGTGGATTTTCTGGGACCATTACCACGATCAAGTCGAGGTGTGAAGCACATATTGGTATGTATCGATGTGTTTTCCAAGGCAGTCCGACTGTACCCAATTATGCGACCCACAACCAAAGTTGTTCTAAAGATACTCAAAGCAAATCCTGTTGGGAAAACGGAGTGATAATACGGCGAAGAAATTCTTCAGACTTTATAATGGACCGTATACGTTAAGACAGCGAGTAGGACAACACACTTTCATCGTATATGATGAGATACAGAAGAAAGAAATAGGTAAATTCCACGCAACGTCATTTAGGAAGTTCTACACATGAAAACGACGAGGTCAATGAAACCGGTCAGATCAGCTGTTTGTTAAAGCCACCCTACTACAAGGTCACGAGCAGTGAGCGTACGAAGAGGGGAGGTAAGACATTTGTATACACTCCAATTAGTGGTGAAATGACGAATATTATTCTTTATTATTTGTTACATGTTTTGTTTGTTTTTGTTATTAAATTTTGTTTGTTTGTTACCAAGCAGAGGTATAATGCGACAGTACAAATAAGTGATGTACTGAGCATTGAATATAAAAATTTAAATTTATCTAATAAACTGTAAATAATTAATAATATATTAGAAATAAGCATGTCAGGGATTGCAAGCTTGGCTCAGACAAAAATATGAACAGGTGTTTCGACCTGAATCGACATGCACACACACACAAATGTAACTGAAAGTGTGTACACCAGTATTTTGCTAGTGTGTGTGAACGCAGGTCTATGCAGGCGAGTTTGCCACCCCAAGATGAATAATTGCACAATTACTGTTTTTCCGTAATTATTCATAAACTATAATTAAGAATTAAAATCCAAAAACACAATAAAATGTAATAAAATTTACTAAATACTGTGTACGAAAACCACGTGAAAGTGACACACCGTACGAGTGTAAAAGTGAAATAACTGTGTACAAATCGAAAGGGTTAAGTTACAATGTCAAAAATTACAGTGAACATGTGTTGTAAAAATAGTTATAAGATAAGTATAAGAGTATACTTACAGGACTCTGCAATTCGCAGAAATATAAGAAATAGCGAAATTGACAAAGAGTGGGGGAACTGAATCCAGAGACAGTTTCTGACAGTCGATTTCGTACCACTGCAGGTGTCGACCAAGACATGGGTATAAATAGAACACGCAAGCTACAGTGGTTCTCTTTCTTAAATCATCCACGGTGCAGCGGGAGCTTATGCCCGTCCGCACGGCGTATTTATTTTTTTGTAAATAATTTAAATTTTCCAGTTACATACAACTATGTAACTAAGTTATAAATACAATCATTTTTAAATAATAACAGCAGTACATAAGAAGAATTACATAAGAAGATCCATTGACGCCAGAAACAGCACGAGGAGAGTTCCAGAGAGTGATTCGACGCTGGACAAGAGAGAGTGATACGACGCTGGACAAGAGGAGAGTTCCAGAGAGTGATACGCCGCTGGACAAGAAGAAGTGATTCGACGCTGGACAAGAGGAGAAGAGAGACAGCCGACGCTGGAGTGCGAGACGACGACGACTACAGATGTATCAAAATGATCGAGTATGATTGACGACAATAAGGTGATAAACAACTTATTTATATCTTAATCGTACAATGAACTCAAAGACAATTAAAGACATTTCTATTTATTTTAAAGTGAGAGCCGATGTTCTTGTAAAGTAGAATTAAAAACATAGATGTTTTAGAAATACGATTAACGTAACAAGAGCTCATAAAATGAATGCAAAGCATTTAAATGAAAACAATTAGTATTTGAGATAAAACAGTACTGAGAAACAAAAGATAAATTCAATAACTATTAATATTTTGAGTACATTACAATATATAAAAAGAGATTTCAATATTGATATTTTGAAACACATTAATTGACTGAGTAGTATGAAAATGAGATTTTTCTTTAATACAATAATTAGTAGAATAGAATATTTAGTCAGTAAGGATGTATATAGCATAAGCCTTACGGCATAATAACAAATAATAACGAATGTTTTAAATCGAAGTCAGTGCCATGTGCACAAATTTTTAATAATATCAAATAAATTTGAAATACCGTTACAAGTTATATAGAGTTCTTATTGCAGATACACCTGAAACCCAATTTAAGTGTTATATTGTTACATAATTTGTCAATCTTGAACGTGAGACCGGTCACGCTAAATTTGTGTTTATGTATATGTATTGTTACTTATTTGGCTCCCAAAGAACGTGGGGCTATACAAATTAAAGTACATATAAAAATTCACACACATAAATACGTTGCCTATATTTGGCGCTCCAAGATCTTGGGGCTCCGCAAACACAAATAAATTTATATTTGCAACGTTAAAATACGTTGCAGTATATTTAGTTATACTTATTTATGTGCATGATGTGTATGTATATTGACTGTTTTTTGGGGGGTTAATTTTTTTTTTTTTTTTTTTTTTTGAGACCAACCAGTATGGTCGGACTCGGCTGTTTTGGAGACGAGCTCCCTTCAGCCGTGTGGGTAAGGGGGTTTGGGGGGACGTACGCCAGACGACCGGAGCGCGGAGAAGGTGGACGCACTTAGTTGGGAGAGTACTGTGTGTTGGTTATATTGTGTGGAGTGTAGTGTGTAGCCATACGCGAGCGGGAGAGGTAGATGGATGTGGCCGTGATAGTTGTTCTGGGGCATCTTTATTTATTCATTTTGCTTTGTTTTGTTTATTTCTTCATATTTTTCTGCGACGTTCTTGCGGGGGGGGGCCAAGACTGGGACGTGTGACGGTGGACGCCAAAGCTGTTAGGTGGCGACAGGGAGCCGTCAAGGGAGGCGGAAGGAACAGATTTGGATTATATGCGGGTACGTAAATGTGGGTAACTAGAGCGTGTGTTTACTGTGGTGAAGTGAAGAGAGTGTGGGGGAGTTTTATCGTGTGTTGATTATTGAGGCTGCTTTAGGAAGACAAGTCGCTACTGCCGGGGAGAGATAAGTCCTTGGCGGGGTAATAGTGTGAAATCCTGCTTAAGCAGGTCTGTGTCGTTGACTCCGGCGTGGTTGGAGGCGAGGGGGAGGACCATTGGCTATTGCGAGGAGGCGATTTAGTAGGTAGGAAGGTCGGCTTGTATTGCGGGTGTTTCTATTAATTGACGGGACTATCGTTTGTATGGAATTGCGGCGGGAGGCTGTGCGGGAATACTTCCAGTTGAGTTTAACAAGGAAGGAATCAAGGTCAGGGAAGCGGGTGTTAAGCGAATACAGGGCGGCATTGGAAGTCTTCGTCAGGCGTGGTCGGCGGTATATAAGTCGTAGGGCCCGTCGTTCTGTGACACGGTGAAGATCGAGGTAGGCTGGAGAGGCAGTAAGGAGAACTGGGTGGGCATATGTGAGGATGGGTCGGATGCATGTAGTATAGATGCGGCCTAGTAAGTCGCTGGAGCAGTGGTTTAGTCGGCTGAGGGTTCTGAGAGAACGGAGGCGTGTACGGGCGATGGTAGTTGTGCGTTTGATGTGTGGTCGTCAGGTAAGTTTGGAGTCAAGCGTGACGCCCAGATATTGGCAATCACGCTTCGGACGTACATGGGCCAACGCGGACGGGCGTTGTATAGAAATGCGACATGTTGCGTCCAGTGGAGTTGAAAACACAGAGTTGGGTTTTGTCCGCGTTTACTGTTATTCGCCAAGTATTACAGTAGGCGAAGAAAGGTTCTAGGATTTGTTGCAATTTGATTGGGACCTGCCGGTGTGCGCCTGCTGAGACCCAGTAGGCAGTATCGTCGGCGTACTGGGCTAGGCCTGCAGATGGGTAGGGTAGAGTAGGCGGGGGGAGGGGTGTCTTTCGTAAAGGTGATGTAGAGTAGCGGGCTAATGGCGGAGCCTTGGAGGACACCGGCATTAAGGTGGAAGGGTGCCGAGAGATACTGACGGACTCGGACTTGTGCCGTGCGGCCATCCAGGAACTGGGAGAGCCATTTGATGATGGTTGGGGGAAAGTGACATCCGAGGGTCTTAAAACGGAGGCCATTGTGCCAGACAGAGTCGAAGGCTTTGCGGATGTCGAGTAGGGCTAAGATGGTCTGGCGTTTGCGGGCCGAGTTGTCCTGGATGGCGCTGATAACCCGAACAAAATGATCATATATATTGTAACCAGGGCGGAATCCGCCCTGGGTACTGGGGAGGACGCTATGAGTTTGTAGGTGGGGATGTATCCTGTCGACGAGGATTTTCTCGAAAAGCCTGGAGATTGCAGGGGTTAGAGAAATCGGGCGATAGTTCGACGGGAGGCTGGCGCATTTGCTAGGTTTGGGGAACATGAGGACATGGGCGTGTTTCCAGGCCCGCGGGACGTAGCCGAGGAGGAGACTAGCTGTGTACAGATGGGCTAGGGCTTCGATAGCAGTGGCAGGGAGCGCTTTTAAAATTCGGTTGGGTATTCCGTCAGGGCCGGGGGCTGTATTTCTGCATTTACTAAGTCGGTCTTTGATGTCGTCTGGGTCGATGGGCCGCTCCAGCGGATGGTCGTGGTCTGCGGTCAGGACGTCGTATGGGGTGAAGAGGTCTGAGTGGGTGGTTAAAAAAGTGTCTATCGTATTTTCGGCGATGGCGTCAAAGTCTGGGCTAACGGGGTGGCTACGGATGGTCTGGAGAGAGTCCCGAAAGGCAGCGGCCTTCTCCTCATCGCTGACGAGAAGGCGGTCGCCTGACTGGAGAGGGGTATCGGCTTTGGGCGGGTTGTGTAGACGTTTGACTTGTTTCCAGAATCTGGGTGTGTCGTTGTGGAAGGAATCCTGTACTGAAGTACAGAGGCTCTCAATGCGGGAAGATCGAAAGTCTTTTATGGCGATCTTAACGGCATTTGAAAGTCTCCTGTATTCCAAGCAGAGATGTTCGTTCCGCCGATCTGTGTTTAAGAGGCGGCGGATCCAGCGTTTCCGGCGTATCAGTGTAAGGACCGGGGGAGGGAGCCTGAGCTGGGAGTAGCGGACATGTTTCGTCGGTATGCCTTGTGCCATCGCCGTCTGAATCGATGTCGTGAGGAGGTCATTGTAAGCGTCCGTTTGTGTGTGGGGTGGTGGGTGGGGCTGGAAGAGGGGATATAAGGAAGCTAAAGCGTGAGAGAAAAGAGGCCAGTCGGCATCGTGAAAGTCTGTTACGGCCGTCGTGCGGGGTTCCAGGGTGGGGTATTTTACGTGGCCGTAGGAAATTACTAGTAGAATAGGGATGTGGTCAGAGCCAACATCCGGGCCTTGGGAGATCCCGCTTATTTTACGGGAGATGTCGGCTGTGGTAAACAGCTTATCTGGACAGGTAGGTCGTTGGGCAGGAGTTACCGGCTGGCGGGTAAACGGGGTACGATGGTGCCTGAGACCGAATTTATTGACCGCCTGAAGCACACTCGTACCTCGGGCGGTGTTATAACAGTCTCCGAGTTGTCGGTGGTGGGCGTTTAGATCTCCGAAGAGAAGTAAAAGGGGGTATGTCATGGCCAAATGATGGAGGTAGTTGACGTCTAGGTCGGCACGTGGGGGGCAGTAGTAGGTTGCTATGAAGAGGGGAAGGGAGTTTGCGAAGCTGAGTTTGACTAGAAGTGAGTCAGTCGGGCTGTTTGGTAGGGGTACTACTTTCGCTCGGAGAGAGTTACGAACAAGTATCGCAACTCCGCCCGAGTGAGATCCGTTGTCCTGCCTGAAGAGGGTATAGCCCGGGAAGAACAGGCGATGTCTGGCAGTTAGATAAGTTTCGTTGAGGGTGGCGACGTCTGTATGGGATTCCTGTAGAAAGAGGAGGAGTTCATCTCGTCGAGCCCGGAGGCTACGAACGTTGAGATGAAGAAGGGTGAGATGGTTCTTGTGGATTACGCTGCCGTCTTCTCCCATCTAAGCTTATCGCTTGGATTTGGAGTGAAGGATTGTAAGGCCTTCAGGGGTCCGGTTAAAAAGCGTCCTCGTGTCAAAAAGTCGCTTAGTGATCTGGTTTACACTTGTACGGAGTTTGTTGTGGGAAACGGGTTCTGTTACGTTATAGATGACTGCGATGAGGGCGTCAAAGACTGATCGAGTCATGTCTGTTATCATTTTTTGAACGTCGGTCACCATCAACTGAAAGAGGCCGAGGATAGTCGTCGTGTCAATTGTTGTTGGAGTAGAAGGAGCGTTGGGGGTTTCAGGAGTATTTTCGGTTTCGGCGGGTTGGCCATCGACCGGCTGAGGTAAGGTGGGGGCGGTTTGTGTAGGTGCGGAGGCGGTGGCGATAGCGGTATTGAGAGAGGGGAAGTCTGTGGGTTGTGGTTTCCACGGGTTTGCTTTAGGTGGTGATGCGGGTATTATCGGGACGACGGGGGCTTGCGAGGCAGGGACCGGTGTCTGTTTTGGATATTTCGGGCATTTAGTTTGGCCCGTGAAATGGTCCGTGGAGGAGTTACAGGTCGCATGGAACGGCGAGCTGAAATCATGGTTGGTATGTGGACAAATGGTAGTGGGAGTTTTGTTGCCGCACACGCGGCAACGGGGTTGGTAGGAACAGGAGGAAGCGGTGTGGCCATAAAGGTGGCAACGGGGGCAAGGTATGTGTCGTTCGGTCTGTCTGGACTCTTCCGTCCGGTAGTGTCTTCCAGCGACAAAGGCGCCTTCCGTTAGTAGGAGGTTTATGGTTTCGGAGTCGTGGCTGAAAATGCGGATGAGGCCGGTCGGTCCCAGATCCCGACATAATCCGCTTGCAGAAAGCTATTTGGAGGCGCTGGTCCTCTTCCAAAGCTTCCTGGAAGTCCAGTATGTCGATGTCTGGTGCGACACCACGGACGACTAGGGTTTTAAGAGGTTTTCTGGGGGGGTCTTTGGGTTTCTGTGTCGGCTATGTGGTTTGGAATGCCCTGTATACGGCATTAGGTCCGAAAGTGGTCACGGGTATAGACTGGCAGAACAACTGGAGGTCTGTGAGGGAGGAGAATTGCAGGGTGGTAATAGCGTTTTGGGGGGAGAAGAAGTTGCGGGGGAGCCGAAGTTTTGGGCAATGGGTTTTGATGAGTTTGGAGAGGAAGATTGGGTTGTTTGGATTCTTTGTGTGCTTCAGGATTAATAAAGTTTGGGATTGAGGAGGCGGGGGGGTTGGGTATTAGTAGGGGTAGGTTAGTGCGCAAAATTTTCTGCCGGCCCGGGTTTTATGCACTAACCGGGATCGCTGGTTGGCTCGCTCCGAGCACGTTGTTGGATTGGCTCGCTGTGTCCACCGCTGGTACCGGAGAGCAGATGTTCGCATACCGCTGCCGTCACAGTATGTATGTAATCCCAGCAAATAAAATTGTCAGAATCAATTGAATTTAATTTTTATTTAATTGATAAGGTACTACCTGATAAGGTTTTAAAAATACAAACGTTTCTACCTAGAACTCTCTAGCGTTAACTAAATGTGAGCCCAGTTCATGGCGCCATAAATGAACAACGCGACAAAACACTTAACGTTTGCACAGTTCACACAAGTTACAGTATTGCTTTTTATAATATTTAATTAAGTACTTTCATTTTTCAGAAATGCTTTACATGCTGTATAATAGTTTATTTAAGCACTAAATAGGCCTATAAATCGAGGGCTGTGGTCGCTAGGCATAAGACTTGTTCTTCATGGTATTATATTAGGTGATTAATTAATAATTGCTATATATTTATGGTAGTTAAGTCTTGCTTAATAATTTAGACTTTATAATTGTTTAAGTAATTTTGTATTCTGTTAAATAACCGTATTTAATTACCGCGTGTTAAACAGCCGTGTTTCAGCCTTGTAACATTGAAACGGTTGGACAAATTTTGAGAGACAGTCGAGGTATCGATTCGCTTGTCTTGACTTTCAAAATGTCAAGAAAGAAATACAATTTTTAAAAACAAAATTGCTGATACTACACACCATTCTGTGTAAAATGTAAGCAACCCTGTAAACTTTTAGAATCATAAATATGTCGCCATCCTAGAACATATAGCTGCCTTAATTTGACTCACAAGTTTATAAAAAAAAATTTGTTTTCCTTTACTTTCAGTTATTTGATAAAAAAGTTAATTTTTCAGATCTATTTTAGACACTTTATCTTAATTGTTTATCTTATTTAGACTCTATTGTAATTGTAATCTGAATACGATGCATGGTTAGTAGCATAAGTGGCATACCTAACCTAACCTAACCTACTAATCCCTACTCTGAGTACTCTGAGTCTGTAGTAAGACTTTCGCTATACAGCTTTTCCTTAACACAATTATAATATTGTCGTTGGTTTTGAAAAGCGGATATTGAGATGAAGTAGAAAATAGTGACAAATATTATAAGCAAAACCAATCCAAAGATACTTACCACATACACATACATAAAACAGACTACTAGTAATACATCCTCTAATTATTATAGTTAAAAGTTTGCTTACTTTCTGTTATATTTTTTTACACGAACAGGCCAGCCGGCCAGAAGGCCCTCATTCGCACACTACGCGCCGCCTTCCTTTCCATTGTCCACTCCTTGTCTTCTTCTCACCGCAGAGAACCTCAAGATTTTGAATTTTGTTTCTGTATGTATTTCTATCCACACAGTCGTTCAAAGAGATACCCAGTTTCATTATTTTCTCCTTGAGTTATTTGGTGTATCCGTTCAGTCTGGAAAGTTGCCAAATATATTTGAAAATTTGTTTACTTAATCTGGACCAATCCATCCGAACCATATGTTTAAGGAATCTCAGTCTATTCCTTCGGAAAGCCGTTTTCAGATCTTCCAGATCCCTGTACAGCTCTTCTTTGGGTCTACCTGTACCCATCTTCGGTTTTCTTGGGGCCATCAATTTTTCGAAGAATTCTTCGTTCAATTTCAAGAGTAGGTTCCAAATGTTGAAAGCACATTGATTCCACTCCATACGTGATCACCAGGCCGGTGTCCACCATTATAGCACTGATCACAGTGCTATAATGGTGGACTTTCGCACTTCTGGAAAGGTTTTTCTTTCCGTACAATTTCCGGGTTAGAGTAAAGGCTTTTGCTAATTTGAGTTTCCTTATCCTAAAGGATTCTTTGTCTGAGGCGTTTCGGAATACATTTTCCTCAAGATATTTAAAATTAATAGTATATTTTATTTCTCCATACGTTCTGTTATATTTTAGTCATATTTTTATTTATTATTTTATTATAGTTTAGAGTCTTTATTATACTCTAGTAATTATAAGTAATAAATCGATTAAGTTTCATACTGACAAAAAGATCCCATTGTGTAATAGAATCGTTACCATGACGCGGAGCGGTGAAGTGTGGCGCTCTCTTGTGTAGGGCAATATAATTACGTTAACGATATTCCATGTACTCAGTTCCGCACCGCTGATCGCTACATCCTACCTTTGTCTGCACTTGCACATTGCTACGTGATGACGTCATTATGATAATCAACATCTACTAACAAGCAACACCGTAAATTGAACGTAATAATACATGAAAATGTTTATACATGCACTGTATTGAATCAATAAAATCTAGAAACTTTTTAAGGAAAACGTAAACAAATTTCTTAATTTACAGAGGTAACAGGTTCAATTCTCGGGAGCATCATAAAACCGGGTTTTGTTTTCCAGCCTTAGGTTGATTCAGCGTGTTTAAAAGAAAACTTAGAGTAAGTAACTTTGTGGTGTTATAATGAGCGGCAGGAGGGTAGTAATGGCCACAATTCCTTCCTTGAACGCAAACGTCTCAATTCACGTAGCCTACCCTATCTAACTCCTAAGCGACCTCAGTGAAAGAAAGGTTACATTTTAAATGTATATAGGATTGTTTTCAACGTAATCCATGTAAAAACTAATTGTTTGTTCAATTACTTAAAAATCGTTGTTTTTTTACCTAGAAACCGAAGATTTACTCTGAAGAGTGAAATCCAAATATGGCGATATTACAAAACGACTGTATTATGTTGAGAGCTGGCCTCGAAGTCAATGACAAGGCAAGAATCGAGAAAAGGAGGTGAAAGTTGTAGGAAGTGGTTAGACTATGGGAACGATTAAAGATTCAAAATCATTATTGTATAATAATGTCAAATTCAGAGACTATATCGAAAGGGACTATGCCAAATTCAGAGACTAGAAATATGTCGAAAAGGAATGTTTATACACTGCAAAAACAGTAGCTCGAACAGGACTCTTGTAAATATAAGAAAATGAACCACAGTTCCTGTGGTCTCATTAACTATCTTAACCTTAACTACAGTACTGTGTAATCTAACGTGTACTACCTTACGTTAGTACAGCTCAAATTTTTACACTGATGATGGCAGTCGAGGGTACTATATGGGACGAGCAGTATGCTTCCTGAATCAGTGTGCCAATAGCCGTGTAGCTGAGATGACGCTTTGTTTGCTCAATGCAGTTTTGTGAGGTTATGTTTCAGTGATCGTTTTCAACCAATATGATGGATTATAATGTGCAAGCAATCCGCATCAAAGGTTGTTTCAAACGTAATAAACTGAAGCAGAAATCCATCGTATGCTACAGGAAGCTTTTACAGTTAATGGCATGATACAAAACAAAACCTTTTGTTTCTTCTGATTGAACTTTTGGTACAAACGCTTCAAGAAAGGGCTTACATCTGTCAACAATGTGAGCATTTAGGACGACGAACAATAGCAGAAGTTCATACCAATGGTAATACCATCACTGGCAAGTTTTACTGTGAGGTTTTGAGCGGCTGAGACAGGTTATTCGGCGCAAACGTCCAGAGAAGTGGAAGGACAATTAATTTCTCTCCCGTAACAAAGCACTCGCTGTGAAGCCCAAAATAAGTCTGTGACGTAAACATTTAATGTCACAAAAGCTACAAATCAATATGGAAAAAAGACGAGAGAGAGAGAGAGGGGGTGTGTCGGGAACGGGAGGGTGATTTATGAAATGCGGCCGAGCGTTTATTTTAAATGGTCAGCTGACGTCTCACTCAATCGGTTTGTCACAAAAAGGTTCAATGTTTTGTTCTCTCTCTCCAAATCAGATTTCAATCACTTAAGCAATTTTAAACAGCCAGTGTATTATTTCAATTCATCTTATGTTTTTCCGTAATATTTTGCTTGCCTTAAAGACCTTACAGAATTTGTTATCTTTAGACGTTACCTTATGTGCATAATTTAAATAAAGAGTGATTTTCATTACTTTTCGTGTTATAAATTCTAATTTACTTTTTAAAATATTGAATTGTGCTTTTAGTTGAATGAGCGAAACGAGTACTCAGTGTCAACTTGAACGGTTCGCATTTATCTGTCTGTTTGAAGTCTGCTATCTATCTGTTGGGGTAGGTTTCACGATAACTTATAAACACAGCAACCGATTTTCGTAATACTAGGCATGGATATTTACACACTTAACCTAGAGAACCCTATTGTTTTTTCAGATTGATCCTTCCTCTAAAAACAGAGTCGTAGGAGGCAATACAGAGTGGGGGGAGGGAATTTTGTATAAATCGCAACCTGTTTATGTGGGGTATCAAATTAAAGAGAATTTCAACCACACTCTGAATATAATGTTCCGCTCTAGAAATTTCAAACGTTTGGAGCACCAAGACCTAAAACATGTACCAAAAATTTGGAAAAATTTCACGAATCAATGAAAGGTACAAAATTAAACAAAAGTAAACGGATTTTTAACCACCGTCTGAATATAATATTAGGCTTGAAAATTAAATAAGTGTATGGGAACCGGAAATCAAAAATGTGTAGATAATTTGGAACTTTTTTTTAATTCATGGAGAACATCAGACTGGCGAACGTAGTCTTTGTTTTGAACATTTTATTATTTCTAAGAGTACCATAAGCCATAAATAAAAGTCAAATTTTTTTTAAATTCGACAAGTCTGGTCGAGTTCCGCAGTTCAGGGAGCTTATTAGTATTACTAAAATGTTGTTATCTGTGTCTCATGGATCATCGTATTGTACAATGGTAACAAAATACAGACACCAATTGAAGTCATTAATTACCGGTTTTAGTAAGTCACAAATAACAATTTGAAATCAACAAGATACTTTCGTACAGTAATTCAAGTTAAATTCGTTCACAAGCAGTAATAATTTCATCTATTAGAGGTCCGCATTAATTATAACACAATAATCACTTTCCGCTAATCGGCAACGATACTTGATCCGCACTCTACAATATAGCCTGGTGTAAATAACTGAGTAAGCCGGCCATTGTTGCTTATATAGATCCCGCAGAGGTTCCAGAATAATTTTCCATATTCCTGGCGGCGTCCCAACATAATTTTCTTAAGTTACAAGAGGTCGAACAGTTTCGAATCTACGTACGTGCACGATCTTGACACAGGGCCGCACCCTGAGCTAGTCAAGAAACGTGTAGAATGACACTCTCGAATTTTTGAAAACGTTACGTAATAAATTGTCGTAGTAACACGTTTCTGCATATTATATAAGTTTACACATTGTTAGCGGATTTTATTACTGTCATATTTTTCTTGCGCCTACGAGGTAGGGACACTGTAGTGGCTGCCATGTATATCGTACAATATATCCAGTCTTTTACTGCGTACGATATAAATAAAACGACTTGTTCGTAGTTAAATCTAATTAGTTACACGTGTCATTGCTAGGAAACGAGTTAATTCGTAATAGAGTATGCGCAGTCGGCAGTGTCTCAGTACACGTTGGCTGCGTTAAACGTCACGCACTTGAACTGCGTTACTGTGTATAAAATTTATAATTATGATTATCATTTACTTTAGAAATCATTTTGAAACGTGTGTGTGTGTGTTTATATATATTGTAACATCAATAAATAGTATTTCTCTCCCTTATCGCCCCGCGATGGAACCAATATGTAATATCAAATAATTCTCCCGTAAAAGCCCCAAGTTGTGGTGCCAATATGTAATATCTAATAATTGGGAGCGTGTTAAGCCTCGCTTTGGATTCGCCTATATGTAACTAAATAAAAAAACCAGTGTTTTATTTTTAAATAGAGAATTATTTATCTGAATCTCAGGGTTAATATACAAGTATGGTTAAAGTCTGGCACAATTTATGCATAGAACAGACAATATAATATTTATGCATGAGACTTGGTAATATGGTGTTGTAAATGTCTGTTGAATGGTTGTGGGTTCTTTTAAACATACTAGAAACTATAATAAAAAAACTCTTACTATTAATGACTATGGTATACTAGTGTACAAAAATAATTCACAATTATAAAGTTTTTATATTGTTTTTTAGTTATTGTTTTTGTTATAATTCAATCTTTACTGTCGTAATGTTAGTTCGGATATTTGATTTAGTCTTGGAGTGATCTCACCAATCTAGCCGTTTTCTTAAAGGATTTATTGGTTGATTCTTTACTCCTGGACATCTGTTTTTTTTTGGTCTCTTGATTAAAACATCATTCTTCTAAGTTTTGCGTTGTTTTCCTGGTCATTTCATCTGTTATTGCTCTTCAATTTGTATCAAATTCAGCCGTAATTTTTAGACGTTCTGCCTTGCAATTAGAAATTTTCAAAAATTCTCTTCTTCTACTCCAAACACTAATTTCTTTAGTTAAGGCCTTGGCTATATTTTATGGGTCACAGGTTCGGTGTACCATTTCTAATTAATAATATTCGGTTGAACTTTATCTTTTCTTCCTTACACTATTTTATTATAAGTTTTTAATGTAAAATTTTATCCTTTTCAATTAGTTACTTTGTCTTGTTTCACTATATGTGTTATATACCTGTTTCATATAGATTATATATTTCTTCAACGTTCATATTTTAATTATACTTAATCACTCTCTTCATACATGATTCTTTCTTTTTAATGTATTTCACTGTTATTTTCCCTTCTTAACACTGTCACACAATATAACTTTTAGAATTACAGTTTGACGTGATTATATTTGTAACACTTATATAATTCACTTTCTATAGTTTTTTTTTCTTGATATATAAAATAACGGTCTGAGGTGCGCAGACCTCCTCATAGTTAAATAGGTTTTCACAATATCGGATTTCTTACATACTAGTTGTCCATACTGATATATTATGTTCCTATTTATAAATAACTATTTACATCTTTTGTCATGGATCTATAACTTCTTGGTATTTTGGTCATTGTCAGCCATAGTTTGTCACAGTCAGTAAATTATCTTTTAGTTAGTACTGTTATTAGTTTTATGTTTGGTGAAATAACACGTTACAATATATATAGCAACAGAACACAGGATGGAAGTTCATATAATAGAGATACTAATGCTATAACACATTTTCTGACGGCCATAGACATGTTATAAATTGATTTTGTTCTTTTCTTTGTAAAGTAGTCATAGGTTTTGAACCAAGATATGTTTAAAAAAGTGTATTATGTCAAAATGTTCATAATTTTGTACTCTTTTATGTCGTGTGAAATATTTGTGTGTAAGTGAGCGGGTGCGCGTATGATTTACATTTTATTTAATAACTTCGTTGAAAATTAACATTTCGTTCTGAAACTTGGTCAGGGTATTCTCATGGTTATAAGCGACATTTTCCATATACTCAATTCTCCACAACTATAATTTTTATGTTTTTTTATGAAATCAGTCTTCTTTTATTTTCGTTATCTCCTAGAAAGTAATAAAATTTGAAGATTAAATCTAGACATGCCTTTGCAAAATCGGGCAAAGTTTCAGCCTGCTGTTTGGCTTTCACTAAGAAAATCTATGACGTTGCTAGATTTTCCACCAATCGGAGGGCGTAAAATTTATTTGAGACGGTCGCTTTCAGCGGACGGACCGTGTTGTTTGTTCCGAAGTCTTGCCATAAAAAGACGTACTCGCTGTCACGAGATTTTCGTGAGAAGACAAGAAGGAACTGAGTATACTTTCAATAAATAAAACTTTAGTGTATCGTACTAAATGTAAATACCATTTAATTAGGTAGCCAGATAAAAAACACTAAAAAAAGCAATAGACATTGGCAACTTGTCATCATCGTCTACTTCAGCGATTAAGCACTGAATATACCTGATCCGGCCTCACAGATTTGCTGTGTTTATCTTGCTTTTGGGAGTTCTGTATCTCTTTTACGTCATACTGAATACTGCGTAGCTTATTTTGCTAATTTCTATTGATTTTTTTAGTGTTTTTTATCTGGCTACCTATTTAAATGGTATTTACATTTAGTATGATACACTAAAGTTTTATTTATTGAAAGTATACTCAGTTATTTCTTTATATTATCATACATCCTACTCCTCTGAAGGACAACTACTGCCACTTAACGAGTAAATTTCATGTCTACAGCTTGGATACCTTTTACCTTTACAGTCAATGTTTTTAGTGTCCAGGCAACTATTACCTGGATAATAAACATCGTCATTGCTTGTCAATAATAAGTGTCAATAAATTATCCCATCCCACCTTTAAGTGTCCTTGAAATTGTGACACACATATTTTAAATCGATATATATTCTTTTCTAAATGATAATTATAATTATAATTCATATAAAATACCAGATAATTAAATACTTTCAACTGTTTCTATAACTCAGTTATTGATGTCCATCCTTTCTTATTCAAGAATAAACAATGCAGTTATTTAATTATAAAGTCTGCAAAAATAGTACTAGTTATTCAGAAGTGAGTCATGTTGTTAACCATAGGCTATCAGATAACAACTTACACATGAATCAGGGAAATTTATAAGGAATGGAAAAAACAATTGGTTTAACGGGTTAAATAAGTTCTGTGGAAAATGATCAGCGTTTGCTACTAAAGATATTGAGGAAGTTACACTGCAATTTACAAGGCATCATGACACGATACATGTAACAAGCGAAATAAACTCGTAAACTGACAACACTTAGTAAACAGAAAGCGTAAACAAACTGTTATTTAAAAAAATTGATATAAAAATACTAATTATTTTATTTGAATAGAAAAATTAACAGTTATTTAAAATAAAATTTGTGACGCATTTGAAGTTGGCTTAAATAAGAGAAAAATGTTATAAAAACTAACGTCATAATTAAAAATAGTTTACTTTATTGCAAAGTTAAATTGTTAAGTTTTTCAAATATAATTTAGAAAAATATCTGGCAAAAGTTTTTTTAAGACATAATTCTGGGAACAAATTTTTGGAAGCCACTATTAGAACAATTTTTGTTCACGTTTGAAAACCGTCTAGAGTACTGCGATTTGTCTTTTATTTATTCTACTCTAAATTGTGTTCATATTTTGATTGTAATGGTTACTGAAAATAATCTAAACAGCAGAGATAAAAAATGCTGCGGAGAATCGCAGGCTGTACAAGAAGAACTATATGAGAAATACAGAATTAAGAGAACGATAGGAACATTTACTATGGAGAATGTGAGAAACGCAAACATCAGCTTCGAGCGTGTGTAGATTAATGGTTTATCAAAGTACTAAAAGTTACATAATTATTATGTAAAATAAAAATTATAAAACACCTTTTTGTCACAAAGCGATTACGTCAAAGGTTGCAATGACTTTTCGCCGAAAATTTGTTCACAATTTCTAAAACTAACTTTAAAAGCTTCCTAGAAAGTTTAGTTTGACTTGTTTAATTTCATTTTATTTGCAATTTAGTACGCAATTTTCCATTGTTGCTTAGTTTATTCATCAACATTTTGTCCTTGTTATGTGCGTCAACTTAAAGCAAATGTTACCTAAATTTTTCCATCGCCTGAAGCCTATCACGGACTGCTACAATCGAAACGCTGTAATCAGATATCGTCAATTTGTATTAACAGCCAAAATTGTTCGATTTAAGGTACTGTAGAATGACAATTAGTGAATCCACACCGTTTTATGTCTGAAGTCGTAAAGTTTAGCAGCTTTTGGATAGAGGATTGCTGGGGGTGATTAGCGCCAAGTGATGTGGAAACTAGTGGTATTAACAAAATTACACCAAGCCACAGCAGTACTGCAGGCTGGGTTAGTAGTAACAGTTACGGCCGCTTGATTGCGCTGTGTTCACTTGTAGCCAGCAAATCAGCTCACTTGGGACATCAACTTATACATTCAGTTGAAATTATTGCTCAAGTACTAAGCTTTTCCAAAAACCGCGTAATTTACAATTGTAAATTTTCATTATTTTTATACCGCGAATAATGGTTTAATCTTAATCCCACCTCTTTATTTTTATGGGGATTTTTGAATGGGGTCTTGCTATTTGTATATTTCGGGTATAAGTTTCAAACCCTATATAAAGCAAAATAACTATTTATTTAAGCATTTAAAAATATATAGTTATATATAAGTATAGGAATTTGAAGCTTTAAGTATACATTAAAGCTATCGGTATACTTCGAGGCTCTTCGAGCTTCAAAACTCATGCACTATTTGAAGAAAATATATTTATTATTAGACGAATTTCAATATGAGAGAATACTTCAAGTATAAGAAAATTACGAATACGCAAGTTACTCCACTCCTCTAAGTAAAGTAGCAACTGTAAAGTAAACATTCATACAATGAGCTCTAAAAATTCTGAACTAATGCATTGATGATATATAAATAAATTTATAACCATAATGTCTAAATGAGAAATAATTCATTCCTGGCTTTTAAAGTTATGTATATTTCATATATTTCTGTTGGCATTTATCTAATACGTTTCACAAGAAACGTGCAAAATTCATAACAATATGGAAAGTTTTTTAAACAAAATTTGCAAAAGGCATTAACAGACATTAATTTTATCAAATTATTAAATCAGTTGAGACAGTCAATCAATAAATATTTAACGATTGAAAAGTTCAGCGAGGACCGGTCAACAAGTATGGACACAATTTTTACATTATTTGTGTTAACGATACGACAATATTTATTATTATCATCAGGACGTTTGTACAGACTATAGAGAAAAATCAAACACATAATCAGATCAAATAATTGAGTGAATGTTTTTATTTGTTTCGGTGGTCGGAGGGGTGAGGAAGTGTGTTTTACATCACCATAATACAATTCTTACATATTATTTTATTTAATATTATTATTAATAATAAAACTTTTTCAATAATATATTTTATTTTGTAAATTACAGAGTTTTCATATATAAATAACATAAGTTTTATTATTAATAATAATATAAAATATATAACAAGAATAAATTTGAGCATTTATGAATATTTTATATAAATACATAGACATAACTATAATATTTCAAAAACATGATTAATATTGTATTACAATTAAATATACTGATAATTTAATAATTTATTAATTATACTTCTTCTTCTTCTTCTTCTTCTTCTTCTTCTTCTTCTTCTTCTTCTTCTTTTTCTTCGGTCTGTGGACATTACTAGCCGTTGCGCATCCCTCGGTCCGACCATTTATTCTTTGATCTTCCAATATTCAGCCGTCCTTTCGGATTATAAAACAAAATTTGTTTTGGTATCCTGTTCCTATGATCTTTTCAACATGGTCTGACCAATCCTGTCTGTATTGTTTTATCCTTTCGTTTAGGTGGTAGAAATACTTATAGATGCAATAATCATTGAATGTGTAATGGAACTGGTACTGAATGACATTTATCTAACTTAATTCTCAAAATAGACGTGTACAAATTTCTTCACACTGTAACTTCCATTTTCGAATATGGTGCCGAGAAAAAATTACCTAATTTTCTGGTTAAAGACTACATTCTGATTTGGCTTAAAATTGTCCTTAGTCTGAAATTGTGATCCCTTTTTGGGGGCTGGTGTCTCAAAATTTTTGGATGTCAAAAACAAACACTAATTTATATACAGATTTTAATTAAAATGTCAAAAAATGAACAGCGTATTCAGATTTAATTAAAATTCTTTTTGATATTGTTACGTAATGCGGAAAAAGTGTTACGTAATACGGAACGTTCTAAAAGTTTATCTAATGTCCCAGTGGAATCCGGCTGTAATGTGTGTGCGTACGTGATTCTCAACGCACTAGCTAGAATGTAACAGAAGCCGCGCGCACTGTGTCAAGGCCGCAATGAATTACGCTATAATGTTTCCCTTTATTGTTAATGAGTAGCATGGTATATTCTGCTATTTCGGCGGGGTATAAATTCACGGAATTTCCGGTACTCAGCGACGTTCAGTTCAGTTTGAGTTGCGAATTATTGTCGGACGATTACTCTGTGCGTTCAACTGGTTATTAGCGCTGTTCGTAATATTGTGGCGAAGTGTTAGGTGTTTTATAATTGCCCAGGACAATTGTAATACAATTGTGTTTTATATCAGTAGAGATCTCTATTGCGTGTGAACAATTTGATTTATTGTAAGAGACTATTTTGTTGATTACAAACTGTTTAATTGTGATAATTAAAGCTGGCGATTAGTGACGTAATTGGTGTCTCGTATTTTGTTTTCCATTGTACCATACGACGATCAGTTAGACCGTCGTAACAATATGATACCTTATTATGAATTAACATTTTTTTTTTGCAAACATTACTGTCTTCCATTTCTGAGTCGCGACTTCTACTTATTGGGGGCTTCAATCTGTAATCAGTGAACACGCATATAAGGTTTTATAAAAATCGGTTGACACGTTCCAAACTTACTGTGAGACATAACCCAAATAAATAGAAAGACAAATCCCAAACTGTAGAGTTAAATTGAGAAATCTCTCCCCGCGTTATAAAACAAGGACAGCGCGATCACTGTTCTATGGGATGCAAACTAGGTCAATCAAAATATTAGAAATAGATGAACTAAGAATACAATCAGCAGAGATGACTTTTCCAAAGCCGCACTTACGCGACACTGTCTACAATGAAGTTACACCTATCTTCTTCGCTGTGGAAGGAAAGATAACAAAATTCCGGCCAGCACGACTAAACATGTGGACATACTAGATATTAAAATAATACCAAAATTGTCTCTTCAATACGTAAAGGCATAGTCATAAGACGTTCAATAAGAAGTACAGAATAGGCGTTAGGCCAGATGCTTAGTCTGTCATGGTTTAATTCAACCTTCAAGCTTTAAACAGGGGCCATCACATCTCTCATATCTCTTACTTTATTCTGTAAGAGCTTCTTCTTTAATATTATTGATGCTCGTTTTCTACTTTTCTCTCATATCTCTTACTTTACTCTGTAAGAAATTTTCCCTTAATATTATTGATGCCCGTTTTCTACTTTTCTCCATCTTTTCATTTGTTATGTTCACAATAAGGCAATTCCTTTCTAACATATGTCCAAACCAATTGAATTTATTTTCCTAAATACGTTTCAATAATTTTCTTTCCTTAGTATTTTCACTCATTATTGTTTCCAATCGTATTCAGCCATCCTATACTTTTCATTCTCCTTTATATCCACGTCTCCAAATTTTGCAGATAATATTGTTTCCTACACACGTGACCACCATGTCACTGATCTCACGTCATGAATAATCTTTTTGTTGTCGTCTTCGCCATAGTTGGCTTCAAAAATTAGGTGTCGTGTCTTCTTCCTATTTTCAAGAAGCACACAGGTAAACTCCTGGATAATAAGACGAATGAAGACTTTAGCCAAAAAATTAAAAATAAAGACTTTGCAGAAAATGAGGAGATGTTGCCAACACTTAGACCGCATGCCAAACAACCGAATATGAAACTAATGGGAAAAGAGATGGTGGTAAACCGAGAAAAAGATGGGTTCCAGGGTCCAACCGAAACAAGTCAACGGGGCCAAATCCGTGGAGTGAAGGAAAACAAGAAGAAGAAGAAAAAAAAGAAAATGAAAAGAAGAAGAAGAAGAACGCAACAAGTGGAAGAAGTCTTGTTCCTACTCTACAACCTACTTTTTCCTAAAACTGTCTCCACGGTTTTTTAAAATCGTGACTATTTAAAAGCTAGCTTTGACAACCTGTCGTTTAGTATTCTTAACACATGAACACGCCATCGCTTACTATAAACACAAACTCGCTCGACAAAGGAGAAAATGCCGAGCTACTACCGAACTACATCATCTTTAACTTGATCTCGTTTAATGGAACTCGTTTAATAGGTGACGATGCCCAATCACCCATATCTCACTCCAATATAACACCGCCATCACTTTATGAAATATCAGTTGTGTCTCTTTTCTAAAAAGTCCGTCTAGAGGCCTCATTATCGTGCTGCATATTCTACATCAGTTTTAACAGCGCCTGAAGGCCACACTTAAAGTCAAGAACCTACCGCTAGGCCGCGTCATAAGCAACCAATTTTCGACAAAATACGTAAAAATAAAAAAAATACAGTAGTTAATTATCAATAACTAAAACAGGAGACTACATAGTCAACATATCCTACGACATATCTTTAGTGTTCAAAATTTCTCACAATTAATCTCGATATTAAAGAATATTATTAAAAACACACACAATATTTTCTTTACAAGAAGATAATTTTTCTTTTATTTTATATTCCACTGTTTTGCCAGTTTTTCTGTACTATCATCTTCAAATATTAAACGTTTCTGATATTTGTTATTTAATATCTCAACATAAACAGTAGGTCCAGGAAAACTGTGGGAAAAGTATACCACTAACATGAAATAAAAATAAAATGATATCATTCATGTGAGAAAATTATATTTTATTATTAGCATATCTTTCACAATACAAACTTTATTATATCAGTATAATGATAAAGATATAAATAAGATATTAAACGTTATATATTTACATAAAATTTTTAATGTAAAAACTGAGGTAATGCAAATCTGCTGCAGCCACTACACGAAAGTCCACATCGAGCTGAAAACACATAACGTAACATTGAATAAGAGGTGCGACTGATTACAAAATAGAACAAGTGCGTCTGTTTTGTTTAGTAAATGGATGGCAGGAAGTAGATTTGACCTTTTAATATGATGAAAATAAAAGAGGGCTAATGCAAATACACATTGCATTAAATAAATGAAGTGAAATCTAGTGTACATTTAATAGTGATTCACTGAATTTATTTAATTAGTTTTTCACAGTTCTCTCGTGAAAGTTAAATACTACTTTATTATTCCTTTTGTTGTTAGAGTAAATATAATCATTATTAAATTGGTTTACAAGATAAAGTTGCTGGGCGCCAGTTGGAAGTCACTGATCTACATAATAAAGCAACCTTACTTGAAATATGTCAATAAACTTTTTGTAATGAAATATTTAGTGCATCAGTAAACAATGTTTCCTTTTTGCTGAAAGCCGTTTTTTTTTTAGAATTGATACTCTTGTTTATGTATTTCTTTTTTATATCCGACATCATTTATTGTTATACAACACAAATATTTCTATTGGTTTACGTAGTGCACGTTTTGCTCTACAGTAGTATACTGAGCAAACAGTTTTCGACTTACTAAAACTCAGAGTCAGAGGACGCCCGGTTGTAGAATAAACAAAACGCTTGGTGTCAGCAAAGACAGAACTTATGTCAATTCCGAAAACCACAACCCGAAATAATGACGTTTGTTTTCAATAACAAAAATCAGGCAAGTTTGCAACCGAGTTGTCTGGTTATGTGTACACAAGTTACATTAACCTTTACACGTTAATTTGAGTACTCACGAGTACGTCTCGTCTTAGTACATGTACATTCCCCTTTGATGCGGGTAATGGAACAGTAGCAAGTAGGTAAATTGATTGCCTAAATAATTGGGGCATACAGAACACGTTAATGGCATCTATCTTAGCGCTCTCTGCTGCCTTTAACTGCAAATACGGACTCTACATAATAATAGTGAATTATATTGTTACAAGGATTGGTTATATTGAAACGTGAAAACAGTGTAGCAAACTATTAAACAACAGAGAAAACTATAAATCAAATGTTCATTAACACGTCTATAAATCGCTCATTCATAATACCCTAGTCCTCTTGCGATACATAGATATGTACAGTATTACACACTGTATACAACAAAAATTTATTAGTTACTAAGCTAAATAAATTACAGTGTTGCAGAAAAACAATTAAGTAGCGCGTTTGTTAAGTAAAGTCGGTTTTTAAATTTCCGCCGACTATGACAGTGTTTGCGGCGTGATACAGTATGCAGGGGCGTATGTACGTGGGGGGACGAACGGGCCCCTCCGCACAGGGGGTCGAAAAATTTGCCGAATTTTGTTAAGTTCTTAATTTTTAGGCTGTTTTATTTTATTTTTTTCACCTGTCTAAGCTAAAATAGTAGTAGCTCTTTTTTAAATATAGAAACAAGTTTATTACACAGCATCAGGGTATACGTCTGAAATATGAAATGTAGGAAAATCAACTCAGTTAATAAGTATCTTTTAACAATGTTTCACTAACGCGTATTTTTATTGTTTTATTACCGTTTACTTATGGAACTGATTTCATGATGTTATCACGCGTTTTTGAGCCACATTAAAGATACTAATGTTGATCATTCTTAAATTATTTTTTCTCCTATATGAAGCTGACCCGACCCCAGATCCCCCAAGCCAAATTCTAGATACACCACTGATAACATGATGTAATACTCAGCTTTTGAATATTTTGTCGATATCAGAGAAGCAGCTGTTGCGGTGTGGGAGCACTTTTCAAACAGTATCAAGATGGACCATTCCGCCAATGCAGAGGTCAGTTTCTACCTGACGCAGCTTCTGACCGGTCACAGATAATTTCCATCCAACCTCCGTAAGGTGGGTAAAGCCTTGTCTGCAGACTGCCTGTACTGCCCGGGTATAGACGATAACGTAGAGCACACCTTCTTCAACTCTGACAGGGTGACCACAAGAAAAACGTCTGTGGTTGCGGATATAGGAATTATAGCTTCAGATAATATCTTCGGAGCCATACTACGCAGAAAGACGTCTGGAAACACGTGGCGTCTTTCGGGCAAAGGAGGAAAACTTAACTTTATACGTCTATAGAGTAGAACAATGAAGATGTAAGCCCACTGGGCGCAGTAAAATAGCCTAGCCTGAAGTAGTGTGATAAAACGGTCCCATACTTCTTCCGTAAATACATTTTTCCTCCTCTTAAAAAAAAATTAGTAGCTTAACTACGTGGGATTATTTTCTAAAAAAAAAAAAAAAATTGTTAATGCTGTTGAAATTAGTCGCAACTTTTTCCATGCTGTAACCTAAAAGTTAATTATGGTTGACAATAGAATTACACAATGTCGTTTAAGAAATAACAAACGAATATTCATGACAAAGAACTTAGCCGTCGTCCAACTGTGTTGGACAAAAGAGGGTTTGATGAAAAGAATAAAAGTAATTCCGTAAACGAATTTTTAGTGTAGGTGCTTGGCAATTGAACAAACTGGACAAATAAAATATCTTGTTTTAATAAGAGACATTAATCTCTCATGGAAGGGGCATATAAGTAAACTGAAGTACGATCTGTGTATATTCTTGCAAAACTTCTATTTTTTAAGAAATGTTTCTTCAAAAACTTGCTTATTGCAATCTATTATGCACTGGTTTGATATAAAATAAATTACGGAATTAGGTTTTGGGGAGGAACATATGCTACATCGTTAAAGCCAGTTAGATTATCACGAAAGGCATCGTTTGAAATATTTCTAAGAAACCTAATTCTGAACACTCTTGGCCACTTTTTTAAAAGTCTGAAATTATTACCATAAGCATCTGTATGATTATAAAGTTCTTAGGCTGTATTGTACTAGAAATGGAAATAAATGTAAATTTAAAAATAAAGACTATGATATTCGAAAATCAATATTGTTGTTGTTCCGCGATCAAAACTAACTGCTGATCAGCAGTTTTACAGTAGTAATGCTCCATGCTTCTTTAATTTGCTAATGCCGTACATCAGTCTAGGTCTATTTCTAAAATCAAAAATAGCATAGTGTTAGTTCCAAACTATATAAACCTTTTCTTAATTCTCAAATAAAAATGATAATATTATTATATTAATAAAATTATATTATATTCGTCTTAATGCAGCTTACTAAATCTGTGATTGGAATTGTAATACTCTTTATGTAAATCAAGAAATTTAATTATTTTGTGGCTTGTAAAGCAACAAACCATCTCGTTTACGTTCATGTATGAAAGAAGGTGAACAACATCGTCATTCCTAAGGGGCTGTACCTTATGTCATTAGTATGATATACTGTTATTAATTTGATGAAAAACTTGGGAACCAATTAATATTTCGGTATTGTCTATTCAATTTCCTAACGTTTCGCGGTCAATCACGTACCAAATAGGATGATAAATACACTTAGATACAAAAACTTTTGTACCAAAAATGATAACCGTTTAACAGAAAAAGCCATGTGTGGCTTCATTTCAAACATTTTGTGCAGTGTTTTGGGAATGAGGAGAACTAGCTGTTTGAATAGTTGTTACTGAAGATGAAACTCGGGTTACTTAGAAAGAAATGCTCGGTTTGCAGCGATTCAGTAATGACAATAAACTGGTAACGGCATTATTAAGTCGTTTAAGAGGCAAGCAACGGACTTGTAAGGCAATGTAGTAAGGACGTTGGCTGAAATTATACGAAAACCGCATGATTATGTAAACAAAGTAAAATATCCATAGATTTTTGGCTATAATAAATAATATGGTTTTTTAGTGTATTGTTTTTACTTCAAAACGGATCTTAATTAAAACCATGCCATGTAAAAAACTTGACATTAGGATGATACAGCTTTCTGACAGCACTCTCAAACGCTAGAGTTTTGTTACGATGGTCACACACAGAGTCGTGTTGTACAGTTGAAACAGAATTAACCGCACACGTTACGTCACGAAACACAAGTTTTAATTAAATAAGAGAAACAACAGTCAATTAATTAAACAACAGTTTAATTAATTAAACAACAGTCAGAAACCAACAAAGGCATCCTTATATAATCATTAAAGTAAAATTTGTCAAACACACAAATAAGGAATATCACTTTATTACATTTTTCACACTGATCCTTACAATAATCAATTTTACTAAACAGCAGCAAGGACTCCGATCCGAACTAGTAATATGGGTAAGTAGAGGCTGAAACTGCTAAGCCGGCCGCTGACGCTTACATATACCCACAGAGGTTCCAGAGAAATCCACCACTTTTCGGCCGACTTGTCGAGAAGAGTTACTTAGTTACAAGCACTCTGGATTTCGCTAGAAGATAGGTTAGTACACAAACTTGAACAAAATGCGCAGACCGAATGCTGTAGAATAAACGGGAAACTGCTGCCTCTATCCACCTCGAGTGTTGGGTAATTAACTCGCGTGAACCGTCTCGTAACTGTCTTATCTTCTCAACGTAGCAGTATAAAACCACTTCGTGAAACTTAACTGGCTGTAACCGACCTCATTTCTGCAGATTCCAGGTAAAGTCACATGAGGGAATATGATAACCTTACAGACATTACAACATTAAGCAGGTGGTGTCGGGAAGTTGCTAGGGGGGATCAGAGAGCTCCATCTAAGTTACGGTACACAGGCGTACAGTGTTATGATAATGACTTTCGTTGTAATGATTCCGTACAATAAAAACCACACCTAATAATTATCAAAATGATTAAACCTAGGCTGGTAGGCCGTGGTCGATGCAATATAACTGCGACATTGTCGGCAACGTTTCGAATCCCACACTCTGGGATCTTCTTCAGGCAACAAAAAGCGACTGAGTGTTGTAAAAACAATGACGGCGGATTTTGTCCGAACGTTACCCGACAAATTTTTAAAGACAAGTTTATGACAAAGATACTAAGATAATTTCATACAGGAAAGTGTTTAACTTTTTATGTTGAGTGCTAAATAACCAATCACTAAAATGTTTTATTTTTAATGTCATCTGTATGAATCTAAATTTTGTTACAGAAATCTACAATCATAGAACATTGTATAAGTAGCTCTCTAAGTTACAAAACTAACAGTAAACTAAATCAAGATATTTCTGTCTAATCGTAAATCCTACTTTATGACACTTGATCATGTATTTAGTTTAGATTAATTAGTAAAACTACTGAGTACAATCAGACATTGCAGTGAAATACAGTGTCAAATATGAATAAACGGTACGGCTGTACGAATGTTCAACGAAAGGAATCGTCTCTGCGACGTTTAGAGTGAAGTGTTATGGAAAAGCAAAGAGATATTGACAGCAAAGCATTTTTCACTGCAGACAGCTACTTATTGCGAGCGATTATGTCAGGCAGTGAAATATGCCGGAGAAAGGCTGCGAGACATTTCTCCATTGTCGCCCAGAAATATGAGCCCGTTATTGTAAGAGAAATTGAAATTTAAGATTATTTTATAAAGAAGTATCCACCGTTAAGACTGTTGTCCCTTTGTTAATAAAAGAGCGACACTTACGTTATTTGCCAGAAGACAACTTCAACCGATTTCACGTACAATAATTATTATAAGTAATTTTTATAATAATTATAATTTATTACTTGAACATAAAGAGGAGAATAAACGGTTTTTTAACATCTTGACGACCATTCATATAAAGTTTCTGTATTATCAAAACTACGTTAAAAACACACGCGCTTTGTGTTTTTAAAGACTAAAATTTAAAATGTGTTACGCTGGATATTGTTGCGTCAATTGTAATCGCAGATAGCAAAACAATCGCCATCTTTATTACACATTCTTATCGAGTTACTCGCAATTTATCAATACTTCTACGTATTACTGCAATAACAAAAACTCAGTTTGTTACACTTTCTATAGCAGTTACAAATACAAACAATTAGTCTAATATCATTTTATGCAAATGAATAAATTTAGGAGTATTTGTAACACGATTCATAGAAATCTTAAAAATAAAACTAGACACAGCACAAGTATTAAATTTTATAAGACAATTGCAATACCCGCATTGATTTATGCGAGTGAGACGTGGGTCATGACAAAAAAGGAATGCGGCAAGATACAGAGTGCTGAAATGCAGTTTCTTCGAAATACTTTAAATTATACATTGCAAGATAGAATAAGGAATGAGGATATTAGAGCAGAACTCGATGTAAAGGATGCAAATGATAAGAGAGGATCGATTGCCAAAAGCGGCACTGAACTATAAAGCCATTGACAGAAGAGACGTGGGTCGTCCGGGGATGATATGGGTGCCGGATCAGGTTTATGCAACCTAATCCTTGAAGAGGAAAAGAAGAAAAGAAGAAGAAGCAGACACCATTTTATTCTAACTAGAACGAACTGGTTTTTAAATCACAATTGTCACCGCCGTCATCGTCGTCTGCTGTTCCAGGATTAGCCAATTCTACCTGATCCGGCTTCAAGCCTCTAGTCATCGGTCTTCCTACACTTCTAACTATCGGTTGATATCTTGCGGCTAGTTTGGAGTAATTTGGAGTAATTCTTGGGTTACGCACTTTAGAAGCGTGTTCTTTCAATCTTTATTCACATATTGCTGCGTGGCTTGTTACCGCCGGTGAATATTTAATTTCCGTCTAACGTGGCATTTCGTATCACGTCTCTTATATGTCAGCGTCTTACCAATCTTAGGAATTGAATTTTTGATAATCCCAATTGCAAGATGTACCTCTTTTCCTTTGCGTCCAGCACTCCGAGCCATACAGCGGTGTGAGAACTCCCATCACCTTATAACACTTCAGCTGCAAATCTTTTAATGTCTATTCTTAAGAATTTTTATAGTGCACCACATGCCCGTTTTAATTTATTTATTTTGATACAGATGTACGCATAGTCGCAACAGTTTCAGTGTTGTACAGTAGAAACAGAATAACTGACACCACAATAACTTGAAGTTACTAATTACAAACTTTAAATTGATTAAAAAAAAACAGTTATAAATCATCTAACTCCCCACAGTTGATTCCTTTGACCTTTTTATTTGTGGGTTTTATTAAATATTAAGTGTTTGTTTCAGCTTCACCTGCTGATCTCCCTGAGCTGAGAACTTGAGTTTACGCCACAGTTGCAGAAGTGACACTCGACGTACTGGCTCGAGTTTATAATAAAATTGATTTCAGGTGAAATGTCTGCCTTATCACAAAACAGTGCTCACATCGAACCAAAGTGACTATTTGATATAAACCTTGATACGTTTTGTTTTAAAATGGCACCTCAACCGACTCTGTATGTTCTCTGAATAATTGTCTATAGCCTATGCTTTCAAAATTATAAAGTCCTTTCTGAATTACCATGTACTAAAGACACCTTTATTCTTGATATTTGTCATAACTTTAGACTTTCCAACATTTACTTTAATTTTGAACTCTTTCCTCACTTTCCGTTCTGAACGCCTACAATACTCTACATCATACGTGTTAACTCTCTTCGGATTGCGTCAACACTGCTTCATCATTCACGTATTTCAATGCCTTTGTTTTTTATTTCTACTACAATTCCCGTTGCTTTTTCTAAGACTGTCTTTATCAATTTTTTAGCATAGACATTGAAAAGTGTTGATGACAAAGGTTAGCCTTGTTTAACACCTCTTCGAATCCCCATTGTTTCCGTTTTATCCTCGTCTACTCTTACTACTACTTTCCCTACTGTGTACAGTTCCTTCATTAGTCTTCTATCCTTCCAGTCTTTACCTATATCTTTCAAAATCATCAGTAGAATATTCCACCCAACTCTGTCATAACCAAACTGCATAGGAGAATACAAGGAAGGTCCGTTAAGTCACTTTTTATCTGTTGCCATAAGAACTACTCTATGTCTCTTCAGTGGTTTTGGAAAGACTCCGCATAAAGCATGCATTATAAATGTAAGTAAACACATCAGGGATAGTAATTATGGCTGTATTGAAAGCGACATTAGGGATTCCATCTGGCTCCGATGTCTTCTTTTTTCTCTTCCTCCTGCAAGCATTAGTTTCTATACGGAAATCGACACAATAACGTCTTCCTTTATAGCTTTCTTCATATTTTATTTCCATTCAACTTGATCAAGAAACAATACCACAATAATCTATTTAAAAGTTATTTGAGACCGATGATAGATCAGATGGCTTTCTAGCTTTGACATGACAAAATCTATTTACATGGGTCAGCGTCAAACTCTCTGCACAGCTTCCTTCAGTACCTCTGTTTGCTTTCCTTATAGCTTTCTTTAAGAGAAAGCGTAGGGCCTTAAAATATGTATTAAAACATTAAACATTTTTTTGTTTCGAGCTCGCTCATACTCTGTGACACTGCATATGTACACCTGGTATCTCTTCGTTTCACCAGTATACTGGTTGAAACTACCTTTCGTTGCTCTCCTGAAGAACTTCACAGTATTTTCCACATGTAGTTGTGACGTACCTGGAGGAATTATTCAGGAAAGTAACACGGAATGTTTAATGGCCCATCAGGTTTTAACACAAGTTTTGTTTGACACTATTAGTGGAGTAAACCAAAATTCACCAAGACTTATTTCGCCGCAGGGAGACGTAGAAGAAGAAGAAGAAGAAGAAGAAGAAGAAGTGTGAGGAGGAGGAAAACCAGAAGGAGGAGTGGTTTTGATGTGTAGAGGGGAGGGAGTGTTTGTGGGAGGGGAAGAAGAAGGAGGAGTAGGAAAAGGAGGAGGAGGAGGAGGAGAACAACAACAATAACAAGAAGAACAACAACAAGAAGAAGTTATTCTTTAGAGACACCGGAAGTGACTTATTTTATTGCTGCATTGCTTGGGCGCAGCATATGAAACAGGCGTTTCACACACATACAAATCACACAGTTGTAGCTTACAACTCATAAAGACGAATGATGTCACAGCTACATAGTGAAGCTGGATTACATAATGCTTTATTAACTTAAAATATTACACCTATCGAAAACTGTTTTGCTCTTAATAGGCTACATGGGTCACGATTCAGTTTTAAGCACGGCATTTACTTTACTAAAAGTACGTGTTCATTTTTTGTTAATTTATGAAAACCACTTTGATAATAATTACTTTATTACAGTAAACAACTACAACTATTGTGTATGTAAATTTAAAATAATCCGAGGCAGAAAACACTATAGAGCACGGTAACACTATAGAGCACGGTAACACTATAGAGCACGGTAACACTATAGAGCACGGTAACAAATAATTCGAGGCAGAAAACACTATAGAGCACGGTAACAAATTAAACATTGCACGAGCGCACACAATAATGCACGAACGGATTAAACAGTATTGAAATCCCTTTTGATGAATTACTTTTCCAGGTATTCATCAATCAGGGATTCCCACAATATGGACGCTTATATAACACACAAACACACACACATCACATAACAATGTCTACTCACCCTCGTGTAATGCCGATATATATGTTGAAATTAAAAAAAAAATTATACACAGTATCTTGGGTTATATCTCATTCCCAGCGGTTCCTATTTACTTTCGTATTCATTGATAAGGTTTTCCTGTAAATATGACTCCCCATTTTCAAAAAGTTTTAAACTGTAAATTTACGCACATACGGTAGTAGTGTTTGCAATGCACAATATAAAGCATAACATTTCAGTAAAAATCCTAAACTCTCAGAGCCGGTGCCAGTAGGATTATATCATGACAGACTGTTAGGCCATGGTTTAAGGTTTCTTTGATTATTTTTTCGTTGACATTTAAGAACCTAAAAGTTTCTTTCATTTCAAATACTACAACAATGATTAATTTGGGCAAAATTATTTTATCCATTGACATGGACATTTGATGATGTGTTGTTCCTGTATCATTTCCACAGAACATAAGGATTGTATAATACTCTATCCTGTCCAATAATAGTGTATTATTTAATTTACATAATATATATTGTAATATTTGAATTATCAAATACGCTAAAAAACCCACAAAAGATTGATTTTTGTAGAAACCAAAAACAGTGTCAACCCTTCATCCATAATAATCGTAATAAAGACTGTTTGTGTGCAGAAACTATATTCAAGAAGTAGAAGAAAACTTTAGAAGAAAGTTAGAAAATATAAAACAGAAGAAAAACGCATGGTATTTTCTTACCTTTCCCTCGTAGTAAATTACATTAAAACATTTTATGCCGCACTATCGTTGCAACCGTCTTTAGGAAATTCATATTTTTACTAAATTAAAACAAAAGTATCACCTCAATTTACAGCGTAAATTAAACCTTGAAATCGAAGGTGCAGATATCAAACTGGCGAACCTAATAAAGACTAATCGCTCGTTTGTTATCTCAACCCCTTATCTTAATGGACGAATTGTTAGCCACAAACGTTTACGTAACGCAAAATGATAATTTTTATGTAATGGTTTTATTAGTTTCGTCTTTCCTCCTAAAAACAAATTATGGCAGTTCCGTTATTCTCTTACATTGCCAGTTTGAAGTATAATTGCCAAATACATCGTTAGCTTTCCTCTATTGTAAGTTTGAAACAACGCCATCATTTTATAAATAACAAATAATTTTCCTATTTAATTACTATTCTTTTTTAAATGTTAATTTATTATTTAATTAAACTTTAAATGCATAGGCCTACTTATAAATTCTTATAAATTTAAATATTACTTTATACCTGTTTTAAGTAAGTACACAAATTGGCCAAGTTTTCATCGAACATTTTTTCAAGTTAAAGTGGATCAGTAATCAATTTTGGTAAAAAAATACAAATTTTATTTTTCAATGTATTGGTGTTATGTAGACGTTTAGCTTTATTTAATTCAGATGGCTAGAAAAATTGTTATGGCATTTTGTGTATGTCATTGTCATTGGCTGTTACCTTGAAAATCATAAAAATGAATACTGTTTCGTGTTTAAATTTTTTGCCCAGGGATATTTTGTTTTATTGGGGGCAGGAAGTTTTAGAAATTACATGTGATTTAAGAAATTATTTGAGAGATTTTGATTGCTAGTTGCTTTGTTTTGAATTTTGTCTTCAGATGTGAAGTAGCTTTTGTCACTTTGTGGGTTATATTCTGTTGTTTTGTGCATTATTGTTGCAAATATTGCTAAAGGAATTTTTAAAAAGCAAAACAAGTAGCGAAAGTGTTTTTTCATAAAACCGCATTTTAACGTAGTACCTCTGCGCAAGTAAGTGAATAACCTAAGATTAGTAGTGCACCTAACCGAAAGGTCGGAGACGTTTTTGAATTCTAAAGAATTTCATGAAGACAATGGATGTGGTAATTTCGATATTGCAGATATACGTGGAAGTTATAAGAAGCCTTAGCAATTGAATAAGATGAATACTGTGCCGCTTATGGTAGTGAAATGCACTAATAGTTCGGTAAAATAAAATAATTAATTTATAATATTTTTACGCCATTAGAGAACGTTCTACATGTTTCTCGGCTATCCCAACAGAACCAACTGTAATGTTATGTGCGTACGTGATTCTTAACATGCGTTAACGAGACTGTTCCAGATTTCACCGGTCCGCGCGCACTATGTTCAAGGCCACAAGCAATTATGCTATAGTGTTGACGCGTACTATGGATTATTCTGGAATCTCAGCAGGGTATAAATATAAGCATTCAGCGACGCTTATAATCAGTTTAAGTGGTGATTTATTCAAGTGAGGTTTGAGTTATTGTCGGGCAATTTACACAGTGCGTGTACTAGTAAAAAGCGATTATAGTGCGGAATTCTGTATAGTAGTTGACATTATTATTTGTGTAGACAGATTAACTTGAATTTTTGTGCGAGAATAATCTTGTCGAATAACTTGTTGATTACAAACTGTTAATTGTGATAGTTAAAGCTGGTTTTGAGTGACTTATTGGTGTCTTGTATTTTGTTTTCCACTGTACAATACGACGATCAAGGGGACTGTCGTAACAATATCATGTTATTTATGTTTAATCCTGTTTTCCTCAATATTTAATTTTTTGTATAAAAACACTATTTTTTCAGGAACTGCTGAACCGGTTTTTTGAAATTTTTATATGGTAACATTTCATCTACTGATGGGCGTAT
Source organism: Magicicada septendecula (assembly GCA_034769895.1). Taxonomy (NCBI): domain Eukaryota; kingdom Metazoa; phylum Arthropoda; class Insecta; order Hemiptera; family Cicadidae; genus Magicicada; species Magicicada septendecula. Next base: position 139,785,139 of record CM068373.1, on the reverse strand, counting down.
CTTATAAAATATTGATTCAAAAATAAATTAGAAATTTTTTACAAAATTAAGACATTTGAATTTTGTTTTAAACTGCACAAGATGGAAACTGCTCTATCTCTTTTTGCAAAAGGTGTTAGTAAACAAATGATAAAAATTTGAAATCGTTCCTTATAAGGGTAGCTGAGAAAACGGGTTAAACTTTAATATGGGTAAGATAGGCATTATCTTAAATAGCTAATTAAAATTATCAAGAGATATGTCATACTTGGAAGGTCACGTGTGTGTACCCAGATGTTCAGTTGTCGATACACAATTATCTGTTATGAATAGAAGCAGGCCACTTGTAACCAACGAATCTCCAAAAGGGCCAACAAACCTGCTTCTTCTATCTGTCAATAATGGGTACAAACTTTCAAGAACGTTCCTACGAAAAGAGATCTGATTTAGAAAACAAATACCCCTTCAGTGCCGAAACCCCGAGTATTTATTACTTTCTTCTTCTTAAGCCTAATATTTGGAGATAATGGGAAACATCTTCCTTACAACAAGCTCTGGCTTTATAATTTATATACTGATGAGTTCAAGAACTGTATTGCGATTCGGCAATTATACTAGCCTGATAATTTACTTAATTAACGCAAATTAATATACATGTATAACTGGGACAAAAGAAGTATAAATTTATAGCCTACTGTTTAATACTTATGGGTTTACTATTTATGGGTGAGTGTGATAAGCAGATGTGGACGTTCGAATCTATCACATACTCAATAATGCAATAGTAGAAGTAAATTATATTTTTCCCTTTCTTTAAACAAAAATAATATTACAATACGCGCAACGTAAATATATCTACAATTTAATTAAGTTTGGTAAGCAGAACTCAAAACTCTCTGTTAACACAGGAAGTAACAATCCAACATATTTTATAACATCAACTTGTTTCAAAATTATACGTACAGTTTTCTCACATTTTAAATACACAATACAAATTACATTGCTCTTCAAGCTTATACGAAACAAACCACAGTCAGTGTAATGCTTGAAGGAAAGTAGATATATGTAAATGTGTGGTACACGTGCCGAAGCCGCGACCTCAAACAAATCCACTGCTGTCACATTTGTGTTGCAAATTCAGTCGTACGTTGCTGAGGCCGACAGCCACTATAACTGTTTAACTAGTAAATTTTAAAGGCAATGTTCGCAGAAGCCGCGATATCAAATTGTCTCAGTATCTTCTTTTTTGAGGCCAAAGTCCGATTCATGAACTGAAGAAAATTAAACCAAACATTTTACTTCTTCTAAAATGCAGCACACTTAACGTAATAACCATTTGACAGTCCGGCAGACCGGGTTCTGTATCAATACAAAATTGCGGTCGAATTAGTTGAAAAAAAAAAATGTTTATTGGTTAATAATTTGATAATCTAATGTGAAATGTAACAATGCAAGTGTCTTAATATTTTGTTTTGATATATGGAAATCAATTAGAGATTGTGTGGAAAGCATAATGACATTTTGCATAACTAAAATTTAACGTAATAATTTAACAAATGAATTAAATACGTTTTTATGTGTATTATTATGTATGTATTAAATTATGTAATCAGATACATAAAGAATGAAGAATGTAATCAAATTTAATGAAGAAAGTTGTGTTAGTGGTTATAATCACAAACAGAACTATCACTGTTGCACACTGAGTGGCCGCGCCCACAAGTGTGAATGAGAAAGGCGGTACAACGTTACGTTTAAAAAGAATGTACACACACACACACACACACACACACACACACACACATCAATACAAAACAACACAATTTTCAAAGGACTCAACATCGAAAATACTCAAAAAGCTAATATATACACCAAAAATCACACACAATAATACCAGTTTAAAATACCAGACACCAACAGGAAACCATAACAACAACCAACCAAAACACAAGTAATCAACAAGATACAAAATTAAGAAGGTTGAGGATGGGAACAATAAGATTCCCGAAACATGTTCCAAATAAGGGAAAAAAACCTTGAGGTAAAGAAATTATAAATATTAAATTATATAAAAAAGAATAGTACTACTTGTTAATATTTCTGTTTACTGGGCTATCAGGCCGTGGTCCGATGTTATTGCAGGCAAACGTTTCAGCCACTCCATCGGTGGCCATCTTCAGTGCTTCAAGGACTGATACACTGACACAAGTCTACAGTCAGTAAAACACAGTACTGTGGCTCCAAAAAGTTATATATAGGGTATTTGTTAGGGCCGCCAGGCTTAGCCACAGTACAGTGGTTTACTGACTGTAGATTTGTGTCAGTCACGGCCTGATAGTCCGGTAAATAGGAATATTAACAACTACGACGCCCGCCGTGAAAACATAAGGCAACAAAAAATAGTACTGTTTTTCAGGTGTCTTGGGATGACATTCAATAAAATATGGTAGATAAGATGAAGATATCAGTAGCAAAATAATACAAGGGAACATGCTAACAGGGCAGCTGAATTCTACACTTTGCAGTGGGAAGATAACACATAAAAACCAGGAACAAGATTTATTCTGCCACTTTAGAAAGTATAGTCATCTGTGGCTCTGAAACTTAGGATAAAAATCAAAGACACCGAAGGCTACAAGCAGTGGAGGGGAACTTGTGGAATGTCTAGAGTCCAGTGGATTAGAAATGAAGATACCAGCAGAGAAAGTGTTGTAGACAAAACAATAATAGATACCACAAATACGAAGACCGTAGTATCGTGGAACGAATGGCTCATGATCGTTGCCCAGATGGTTGTTAAACTGGGTTGCATCTAGGAGGGGATAACGGGGTAGACCCAGGAGATCGTGGTAGGAGGACATATACGATGGTGTGGTATCGTGGAACGAATGCCTCGTGATCGTTGCCCATATGGTTGTTAAACTGGTTTGCAACTAGAAGGCGGAAACGGGGTAGAGGATAGACCCAGGAGATCGTGGAAGGAGGACATATACGACGGTGTGGTATACTGGAACGAATGCCTCATGATCGCTGCCCAGATGGTTGGTAAACTGGTTTGCAACTAGAAGGCGATAACGGGGTAGAGTAGAGAAGGCGACCCAGGAGTTCGTGGAAGGAGGACACACAGATGAGATGAAGACCTGACAAGGTTGGAATGAGAGAAGCACGAGAGACGGCAGTCGATGTGCAAACATTCACACACGGGGTGTAATTACTTCACCGGGGAGGAGAAATTGCGTTCGAACGCCAACAGAGCAGAAAGAAGCTGCCCCTACATAAGAATATAAAAAACCCTGAAGCCACCAAACGTTCTTTACGTATTGTATTGGATGAGCCTCGTAAACTGCCACAAAACTATTGCGAGTGCTTCCATTACGTCTAATGGAAATGATATTTCTTATGAGCGTTGTTTCCACGTCGTACTTTGCTCCCAGTCCTGCTTGTATACCTCTGTTGGTACTTTACACACGCATACGACGTGTTGGCTCGCATGGGCGTGCGTTAGCGCGGCAGTGTATTATTCAGTAACTGCAGCTTATCACAGAACTATTGCGAGTGCTTCCATTACATCTAGTGACAATGATATTTCTTATGAGCGTTGTTTCCACGTCGTACTTTGCTCCCAGTCCTGCTTGTATACCTCTATTGGTACTTTACACACGCATACGACGTGTTGGCTCGCACGGGCGTGCGTTAGCGTGGCAGTGTATTATTCAGTAACTGCAGCTTATCACATTCAATGAAACGACAGGTGTCGTGCCGCCGGCATTTCGCTAGTAATATAGGTCTTTGTTTAAGTGATACAAGACTGTCAACAATTCGGGCGGAGATAAAAAGAGGCATTAAAGTTGTTAACACCGCTTTCATAGCTGACGTTAACTGTTTCAGCGATTTAAAAACAAACAGATGTCTGTTTCATGGTTAAATGATCACGCCCCCCTCTCACATCATTTACTGAGAACTAAGTGAGAGGGAGGGAGAGACAGTCTGAACGTACCGTCTTGTTTCTGACGTAGGCATACCACGGCGAATCAGTTATTGCAAGAAGGATTTTTTCATTATATCTTACATGTTGAATGGCGACAGTGCTAAAATAATAATTAAAAGACCGAAGGCAGATCTCAGTTTTGACTCGACCGTCTGGCATTTGACTAATCTGTTTGTCTGTCTACGTGGAGTACTATATCTCACGATAACTTTTGAAAGCTAAGCGGAATTTCGTACAACTTGGTATGGAAGTCCACGTTTTTACCCTACAGAACCCCACTGTTTTTGAGATTCACCCCCCCCCCCGAAGGGAGCGGGAGGCAAAAGCGTGAGGGGGGAAAATTGTGAAAAACCAAAAAACTCAGCTCAGGTACCAAATCATAGGAAATTTTGCCCACAATCTCAATCAAGTGATAATTTTTGCAAATTTCAAAACGTTTGGACGCCAGGGCCCAAAAAGTGGGCGAACATTTTCATAAAACCGCAAAAAATCGTGTGAGGTATCAAATTAAAGAGACTTTTAAACTAGATATGAGTATAGTGTTAAGTTTTGAAAATTTCCAAAATTTCGGGATCCAAAAAAGAGATAACAAATTATAAGACATTGTGAACATCCAGCAGGCTGTCAGTCTAAAAGGAATTGTAACCCAAATGTGAATGTTTCAATTTGTTTAGTGTTTGTGGTACGACTGTGTGTTTTGCAATTGTTATATTACTAAATAAACAGTGGAGTAATCGGGATTCTTGTAATTTTTCCCATAACTGAACAATTATCTAATATCGAAATTCATGTACTAATACGTGTAGTCCGTTCAAAATAGTGAGGAGAATCTGCACCTCAGGGAGCCTTACTACTGTCAGCCCAGAAACTAAGTGCACTCGAGTTTGAACCTTAATTCCAAGTTAACAGTTTCACTAATCTTAAACTAAATTTCACCAATTTTTAGCTTATTTCATTTTCCGTTGAATGGTGGTAATTAAACATTTTTTCGTTATTGTTTTGTCAGAGTTGCGTTGGTCGGAAAAAAGTGCCCATTCTTTTATCTATTCTAGAGAAACCTCAACTTTAAAACAAAAGTACATAAAAACGCGGAGTCCGACTTCAACGAAATATGGAAAGGTTATAGAATGGAATGTTTTTAACAAATGTGTAAAGTTATAAGTTGTTATCTGTGTTATAAAAGAAGTTGTTATCAATCTTGTAAAGCATCTTTTTCTCATACCGAATAATCGGAACAAATCGCGCTTGTGCTCGTTTTAAAGGTCGTAAGTTTTCTATATCAATTCATAAATTACAAAAAACGTATAAAGTGATAATTGTATTTTATAATGATTTTTATTATAAACCATAGCTAACGAATATTCCCTAGAAATATCGGCACAGAAAACTAAAATTATGGCATTTAAAGGGAAGAATCCAGTACGCTAAAAAATAATGGTCTATGGACATCCTGTAGAACAAGTACCACATTTTTGCTATTTAGGATCGTATGTCAGCTATCTAAAAGGACATGATATAGAAAGAAAACTTCAGAGATTTGAATACATAGGGGGCACGATAAATAGAACGTTGGGAAATAAAACGCGTGAGGAGACGAGATTACAGTTATATAAAACCATGGTTGTCCCAATTCTGACGTACGGCAATGAGACATGCGTTCCTTCAAAGCTAGATAGATCAAAGATTCAGGCAGCTGAAATGCGCTTTCTGAGAAGAGTCAAGGGCTGTACACGATTAGATAGAATACGCAATGACGATGTCCGGAATGCGCTGAACATCTACAATTTGAATCATCGAATAGATGATTACAAACGGAAATGGCGGGAACACATCGACCGCATGGACAAATGTAGACTACCACAGCAAATAAGATCTTATAAACCAACGATCAAGCGTAACGTTGGAAGACCTTTTTCAAGATGGGACCAACTATGACATTGTGGAGACGGAACAGGCATTTCTGCCTATACCATGAAGTGTAGAAGAAGAATGATTTTTATTTGATAGTCAGGTAATGTGAAATCTGATAGCGCTCAGCCTTGAAATCAATTAGCATCCGCGTAGGGTAGTACAGTCTGAGCAGATAGGGCGGATGTGCCTTGTCGCTTTTCGTACTTTGCCTCTGTGAGTGACAATGATGTTTACTAAAGTGTTTATTTCCTGATAATGGCAAAAAATTCTGTCGAAACGTCGACACAGATATTTTTAAACAGTGAGGTAGTCGACGACCTAATCTCGTACAATCTTTCGTCACAGAATTCTTTAAAAAATGGATTTTTATCAAACTACTTCGGCTCATCTGTAGAATAGGCAAATAAAGTTTGCAGTCTATTTGTCATTGCGAAGTGAGTGAAAAAACGTTTAACTGATTTAATCCCGACAAGAAAAACAGCACGTTAAAAAAAAGCGTGTAAATAACGTTTAACTGATTTAATCCCGATAAGAAAATATCGGTATAGAGAACCATACATGACTTCCATATTCTAAGATTTATTTTTAAAATCATTTTCGAAATGAAATATTACCATAGAAACTACTTCTTTCTACTTACTGCTTCAGCCTTAACCACAGTACTGTGGTCACTAACATATACCACCTCACGTTATCGCACTCGATTTTCACTGATGATGGAAGTCAATGGCATTACCGAAACGTCTGGTTTTGTAGAAAACATTGGACTACGGCCAAATATCCCGGGAAGGAATTTTAACAAAAACTACTTCTTTGTTGCCGATAACGTTGTACACACATATATATATATATATAAAATATGCATAAAATTAATGGCTTGTATAAGTTAATGATTGATCTCCATTAAGTAGTGCTCAAGTTTCCAAAGTTTTAATATTATGATGTCCGTAATTAAAACATCAGAGCAGGTTTAGTGTGTATGAGGGTTCACCGTGGACAAAAATTTTCAACATTTCCTATTGAGCGTTGCTTAGAATAAATCTGCGAATCTACAGTGTACGTTTCACAGAACAAACACGCGGAAAAGAAGGAGCGCCCCGAAGTCACTCATGGACCCTCAGCATCTTGCAGAGGGTTCATTCCCTAAAGACGAAAAGTCTGTCTATGAATCGTTCCTCTGTAAACAAGTGCAGTTACACTGCCCAGCGATCCACAGGAAGCAAATCGCTATCCACGCTGGACACTTTTTCGGCTTGCATGCGTTATGTTGGTATGGGTTCGGCACTTTCCATTTAAAAACCGTGCAAATGTAAGAAAATAAACATGAATGAGGCCAGAAATAACGCGAATTGTGTGTGTGTGTGTGTGTCTTCCCTGCCTTTTTATTGCGGTAGTGATAACAATAAAATGGAAACGTAAACAGTACATAACTGAGATATGCTTGCCTGCCACGCACGATATATTTTCTCTTATACATGACTAGCAGAATACCTGTGCTTCGCTACGGAGTTTCACGTTGTACGCAATGAAAATGTTAGTTTAATTAAAGTAGGCTTCTTAAAAATAAATTGCTGTTGCCCACAACTTCGTTCGCGTGGTCTTCAATTTAATGCGATAATATATTTAGAACAGAATCTATTCTATTGGGTTGCCATAGTAACCAGATCTAATAGTTTTTTAAGACCGCAAAGGACCCTCCAGAGGATCGTATCGAAAAAAACACCTGTCCTATGTTGCTTCTCCCGTTGCGTAAAATATTTGTGCCAAGTTTGGTTGAAATCGGTCCAACTGTTTAGGTGGAGACGTGGAAGACCCCCCAAAGGATCGTATTGAAAAAACACTTGTCCTATGTTGGTTCTCCCTTTGCGTAAAATATTTGTGCCAAGTTTGGTTGAAATCGGTCCAGTGGTTTAGGAGGCGATGTGGAAGACCCCAAAGAACCCCCAAAAGGACCCCATCGAAAAAACACCTATCCTATGTTGGTTCTCCCGTTGCGTAAACTATTTGTGCCAAGTTTGGTTGAAATCGGTACGGTGGTTTAGGAGGAGATGTGGAAGAAACCTTCGCGGACGTGCGCACAACAACTCACCGAAGTTTACGTTTAAAAAGAATGTACACACACACACACGCGCGCGCGCGCGCACATAAACACAAGGAATGTGCTAGAAAAATATGTAACTGTACAGACGAGGATGACAGGGCTCGGAGGTTGGGAAGGGGCATTTGAATTATAGTTTGTTGTGTGTGGATCAATGGGGGGTGGAGGTGTGTAAGGTTTGGTTTTACCCTCTTCTTGTTAATTCCGATTTGACGATGAGCTGAGAAGCTTGAAATAATTTTTCTATTGTGGTGTGCAACAGTGACAATTCGGTTTATTTACTAAAAGTTCTAATTTCGTCCTGCTAACTATCTGAATATATTACTAAAATTTGCACTAAATAATAAATTATGTATGTAGTATATTATTACATATTAAATTACGTAGCTTTGTATATGTGTCAAGGAAGATTAGCCTGTTAATTAGCATGTTGGTTTGGAATAGTAGTGTCATGCTTGGAAATAAAACAATCATTTTTAAATCAGTAGTTGTAAGTACGTTAAAAATACAATAGCAGAAGATAATTGAAAAGGCGGCGAGCTACAGATTTCCGATGATGAAGAAAACCAAATAAGTCAAGGAAATGGTGAGAGGAAAAAAAAGAGAGAGAGATAGCGAGAGAGAGAGAGAATAACCGGAATTGTGATAACCGGAATGATGATGGGGTAAAATGAGAAGACTTCGATGGTACGAGAAGGATGAGTGGATAAAAAATTGTCAGATGCCGTGACAATAGTTTAGTAACTAGAAGAAAGAAATAGGTAGAGAGCGATGGACGCCTAACAACTGGGTAGATGGAATAAGAAAAATTACGGAATTCGAAGGACTACACGAAAAAGGTACACGGAACACGGAAGGAATAGACACGCAAAAGTGGGAGAATTGAACTATTTAAATGAGAATCGGAATATATTCTGTAGTTTTATGTTACTCCTAATTATGTCACTTATATATTATTTGGTTGTCTAAAACTATAGCACTGTGGAAAACGTAAAATAAAAATGTACAAATGTGATTGAAATAAATGAATTGATATTATGAATGAGTTATTATGTTAAGAACTTAATAGTTATTTAGAATACTTACTGCGTAACCACATAGCAATCAATCGGTTCAATGTGTATGTATGTATCAGATCTCGTATCGTATCTCGTATGTATCGTATTAAAAAATCTCGGCTTGTAAACACATAACAGTTAACATTTTAAAAAAATAAAACAGAAAACAATTTTAACTTATGTTACAAAATGCTAAAAGTTAGTGTTAACTAATAGTTCTACTTTCGTCTTGCTAATTATCTGAATATATTACTAAAACTTACACTAAATTTTTTCATCTGAAGAAACCTGTTCATGTTCGGGCGAGTTTATTTATTGATATAAATGTCTGTTTGCTATCTGTTACTTACAACCAGGAAAGCTTGTAATATATGTATGCTTAGGGTTGTGAATAAGGAAATGAAAAACCCGTATCCCTGGGGAAGCGCTGTGTAATATTTCATCTTGGTTAGATTTTTTTGCGAATTTCAAAGATACATTTATTATGTTTCTCTAAAGCCAAAGCTTTATGTGTCTTAGTGTTCTCTACAAAAGCAGTGACCATAAATAAACAAGGAAAGTAGGTCAGACGTGGAAACAGTGGATTTAAAACGACAGAGAGAAACAATTAAAATAGAACCTATATCATGATAGTAATATAAGGTAAGAAAAAAAGGAGAAGTAATATTTCCTCTTTCGGAAAACTTCTTTATGTCTTTGAAACTTAACCTCTATTACGTTGCATAGTAGGTTATGTATTGAACAAAGTGTTCCTACTGACATCCAGAGATAGTCGGATGTGTTATGTTAGAACCAAAGTTTTGACGTAGATTCTGATGTTAACCATATAAACACTGAGAAAACCAGACAATATCAAAGTGCATTTGATTGTTTGTCGAGTACATCCTTTCACCTTACACCTAACTGCTCCCCCCCCCCCCCCGAAGTGGAATCACTAGTTTGGTTTGTAATTAGTGATTGTGTTTAAAGGTTCAATACACACGTATCATTAACAAGAGCGAATCATTGGTAAGTATATATTTAGGGAAATATCTCTCGAATTAAAGTCAATGGTATAAAATTCCTTAGATGTGTAAAAATATATATGGGAAGCAATGAGACGAAGAACCAGGTGGTCAGAAATTATTTGAAATAGTTTTTATCGTCAAGGTGCTACCTGTTATACCTTTAAAGATCTCTTCCTTGGTGTACCCACACACCTGTGTCCTATGGGTTTATATTTCCTGACTTGTTTGGACAGTCTTGAACCTGACATTCTTTCAAAGTGTTCTTTCTACCGTTGTTTATAACCTTTTAGTCTTTCATTCAAGTTAAAAACTTATAATTCTTGGCTTATGACTTCATTCTTTATACGGTCAAGTTTAGAACAACTTTTAACTCTTCCCGAGAACGCCACTTCTAAGGCCTGTATTTTACTGCCTTGTTTCTTGGTTGTTGTCCATAATTCATACATATAGGACACTACAGGGACTGCCATAACTTTGTAGAACTTTACTTTTTAAATCTCGATGTACTTTGTTTTCAAAAATACGGTCGATTGTCCTACAAATTGTTCCGAACTTACCTAACTTAACTTGAATTGTTTTAACACTAATGAAAAATAGATAAACGTCGGGAAAAGTGAAGAAGATATCTTGACGAAATAAATAACAATATGTTATCCAAAATGGTTAAAAGCTATATAATGGTAACAGTATCAGAGCCTGTAGATCGTGAAAGTGCTGGTACTTAGGAAATCCGAGCTTACGATGGTCTATACTTCGTAAAACGCAAGAAGGAGAAAACGTGTAATACTGTCAAGTTACATCACGGAGCAAGGGTTAGACGTTTTTCATATGCTCTGGTTCTCATTAGTTACGGCAGTGAAACACTAGAGAACAATGACCGTGGTAAAGTACCATACCCTACAAAAGGTGAAACTGTTGATGCAGAACAGTACAGATCTAGACCAGGAGATCAATAAATATTCCTGGTGGAGGGCAGTAGTAGCCACCAGTACTAATTTAAGAAGTAAGATAAATGATCCTGGATCGGCTTATCTTTACAATATTACAAGCGTGAATCTAGTAGGATTTACTCAGTTGTAATGCTGCGTACCTGAGGTGCTACCATGCAGCTAGCAGTTGGCTGTCTAAAGGCTACGGAAAGAGACCCTGTATAAAAAGAATCGCCTGGTTCTCCAGGTTAGAGGGTTTTACGTCGAATTAACATCCTGGCCAAGTAAAAATAATATTGTTACAAAATTAGACTAAGAACTAAGTCTATAAAAAGACTTTTTCTTGGGAAACGAGCTGGAATTGGAATGAAATGCTCAACAAATACAATGGATAGGTCATCTAGAGTGGAAAGATGATCAGCGTATGCCAAAGAAAATCCTGAGGACGCAAGACTATAAACGTATAAAGAGGGGCCGATTTAGTATAAGGTGGTTGGATGATGTAGGCCTACACGAATATCGAAGAAGAATGGATGTGAGCGGTTACTCTGAGATTGCAATGGGTAGGAGAAGTAGGAGAAGATTGGTGTTCCAATCCAGGGCTCACATTGGGCTGTTGTGCTGAAGAAGAAGAAGAAGAAGAAGAAGAAGAAGAAGAAGAAGAAGAAGAAGAAGAAGAAGAAGAAGAAGAAGAAGAAGAAGAAGAACCAAAGTGTATCTGTATGTATTACAATAATATATAGACAATATACTACTGTCTATATATGTTTATCAGTGTATGTCATTCCACCCATTTGAAGTTTGTGTTAAACTATCTTCCGTCAGTGAAATGTAAACATACACGACCACAAAGAGTGTGTACAGAAAGACACAGTCAATGCTCGACGGAAATTCGTCCTCTTGTCTCTTACTCATACATTATGTGTAATGAAATTGTTAATGTGTATACTTTCCCTTACAGCATAATCGTCATAAAGTAACTGATTTTTACGTAATAATTTTAACCATTAATATAATAATGGAGCTCCTATTGGGTCAATGGCAGCATACAAGAGCTGAGTTAGATAGCCTACTACGACCGGGCAGGCAGAGAAGAAGAAGAAGAAGAAGAAGAAGAAGAAGAAGAAGAAGAAGAAGAAGAAGAAGAAGAAGAAGAAGAAGAAGAAGAAGAAGAAGAAGAAGAAGAAGAAGAAGGTTAGTCTTATTTACGGTACAGCTACCTATTCTTTCTTCTGCACTTCATATGCTTTTATGTTTAACACGTATTTCTTCACGTGTTTTCTTCTGTATAGTGTAACAAGGCCCGTTGAAATAATCCGTTTATTTACATTTTTTATACAGTTCCTCGATTTTCTATAATGTTTGGGGTATACATTTTACAATAGGAACGCAAACACTGGGCTTCTGCGAGTACAAAATCGAGTCTCTTGACTTGGGTACCAAGAAATACGGTGGGTATTTACATTGATAAAACATGTATGTATGTGTGTATGTATATGTACGTATGTTTAAATGTATTTTTTTCTATACACTTTTCAATGAGATTCTTAAGTTTTTGATGGCAATGTATTAAAAATCTTTTCATAATTAAAATATACAATAATCCGACGGTTATACCGGGTTGTCGTGTTTTACAGTGCAAACAGAATAACTGATACCAATGAAGTCACTAAATATAAACTGTAAGTAGACACAAACAACGGTTAGAAATCAACAAAGGCACTCTTATACAATAATTCAAGTTAAACCTGTCCAACACACAACAAAAAATGTCACATTATTACAGTTTCGCACTAAAATTAACACAATAATCACTTTCCCCTAGTCTGCAACAACAGCCCTGAACCGGACTTCAAATATTGCCAGGTGTAAATAAACTGAACTAGCCAACACTGAATGCTCATATTTATAACCCGCTGAGATTTAAGTATAATCTGTCGCTTTCCTGATGACATGTCCAGCAAACTGCATATTACAGGCGCTCTAGAAACTGTTTCAATGTCTGGCCTTGAACGCATTGCGCCGACCGGTGACAGCCTCGATTGTTGTTGCGTGATAAGTGTCAGGTAAATATCTTTCATATTAGCGTAGCTATATATTTACAATCAGAATGGATTTGAGTACCTTAATAACAAATGATGGCAGTTATACCAAGAAAAAGAAAGTACTAGGAAGGGTGAGAATGACAAAAACAGATGTCAGCAAGAAGAAGAATTATTTGCACGCAAGTGAATAATTGGTTGAAAAAGACATTACTGTCGAGATATGTCTGAAACAACACTATCTGTAGCAATAAAATGGTCTATCGTACGTAGGGAATAGAAGTACCTGCAAATTGTTCACATGTGGAATGGAAAGAGAATGCATAATGTAAGATGAACGTATATGGTAAGTACCAAATGGAAGTGGGAATGATTAATTTATTCATCATTGGTTCGACAGCCCTTTGTAAGCCATGGACTTCTTCAGAAGATTTCGCCATTCTTCTCTATTCATACCCATATTCTTCCAGTTTCTAAGTCCAAGAATAGTGATGTCCTGGCACCCCTCCCTCCGTCTCAGTTTTTGCCTTCCAACGTTCCTTTTACCTTCTGGCTTTGCATCAAATATCTTTTTAATAACTCTCTTTTACAAGCACGTATCAGTTATGGCTTGATAAGTGGCGCATAAAAATCAATTCGTCCAAGTGAGTACACGTTACCTTCACCACACTTAAGGCTAACTGCCCTCCAGTAACTATTAATGGTCAACCAATACCCAAAGCTAAAAGTGCTAAGTACCTTGGGATGCACCTGGACAGGAGACTAACGTGGAAGAAACACATAACCCCTAAGAGCACTGAACTTAACCTCAAGGTCAAAAATATCTACTGGTTGTTAGGGAGAAACTCGGGGTTAAGTCTTGTCAACAAACGTTTAATATATGAATCAGTTCTTAAACCAGTATGTACTTACGAAATTTAAGTTTGGGGTAATGGTAGTACGAGTAACATCGAGATTATAGAGTGCTTTCAGTCCAAAACTTTAAGATCAATAATCGACGTTCCATGGGTTGTCTCCAACAATTCTGTGCAACGAGACCTAAAAGTTCCAACTGTAAGAGAAGAAATCGTGCGCCTCTGCAGGAAACACATATCTAAATTAGAAAACCATCATAACCTCTAGCAATTAATTTGTTAGATAATAGTGAAGAAATTTACAGAGTAAAAAGACGTAAATTGTTATATCTACTCTTCAGATTCAACAAATACTGTGAATAATGTGTAATCTGTAACATCTGTATTTTATTAATGTCTGTGTTATCTGTGCTATAATATCTGTACTTTTTGTGTTCGTATCAACATTAAGTGTTAATGTCAACCAGTATATCTGCTTTATAGGCACAGTGTTTAGTATATTGAATTATTGTATCATGCCATCAGCTGGTGGCAGTGAGTTTTATTCATTTGATTTCATGTTTTGCCACTTAGTATTTTGATTTGTGTATCTGTGTGATCTGTACACAACAAGAAGAAGAGCTGTCAGTGGTCAACTCTTCATAATCATGTGTGTGTTTTGTTTAATGTTCGCTTAGTCGAACCGATTACAAATCTGCAAAAAATAAAAAAAAAACAAGCACGTATAATGTGTTTAGCCTATTCTAATCTTTTTAATTAAGAAGACATGAAGATAACCACATCAGTTTATCATAAAAAGTATAGATCTCTAAATTATATCTTTTCCTCCAGGCTCCTTCCTCTAATTGGGAATGATACGAGGCAAGGAAACAAAAAAGAAATGCTTAATGAAATGGAGACAATGTAGTTAAGACGTATGATTTGATTTTTATCTGACTTCTCACTTTTTGCAATTCACAATCAACAGAGTACTATGTAAACCAGATAAAAGAGCTAAGCTTGTAAGGAAAACATCCACTGACATATTTTCTTACAGAAAAGTCTTTTCAGGGCTGAAGCAAATCTTGAGGCAAATTGTTGCGGCCGAGGAATCTTACGTCAAACAGTTGTTATCCGGCTGATCTTGACTCATTTTCTTCATCTGATATTTGGTTTTTGTATTTTGAGGCAGTCTTCTGCATTTTCGTCTTTTTCGAGTGACACGTTGAAGTCTAATTGCTGGCGTATCTCGCTTCTACTGATGATCGCTGTTTGGTGGTTTTATGGACTCGCATTACTAAAGACTGTCGGACCATGCTCTAGCACAAATGTTTTGGATAGTAATAGTTGATTATTTACTGGTGAAGATAATAACGATAATAAATTATATGAAGGGAGTAATCAACAATAAAAACAACAAAGGACATAGAGCAGAGGAGACGCTAGTAAGTCTTAGATCCGTGGCAGTGAACGTTAAAAACGTATTTAATATTATAAGTAAAGTCACTTTATTATAAGTAAAGTGACTTTACTTATAAGCAGAGTGACTTTAATTCATTCTGCCCTTTGCACAGCTAGTCCCCTTGGTTTAAAATATTTCCCTTGTTTTTTTTTTATTTATTCTCCCATGTCTTTGTAAGACCGTTTTTGACCGTACATAGTTATGTAACAGTTTGCATGTTGGATAGAGTAATCGGCTTGTAACATGTGTAGCCTAATGGCGTTTACATGGAAGCAAGCGGCTGACAACACAAGCAACAATTTGCCCTACTTTGTGCAGTTTAATCTTAGTTTAAGCCCCATTAAACGTAACTATGCATCAATGTGTAGTACTTAATGGTATCCAATAGAGCTATGTTGTACGGAATTAATAAACACAAACGCGCGCGTATTGTGACGATTTAAATTGTGACATTTACAAAAAAAAAATTTTAATTAATTAAGGTTGCGTACAATTGACCATTTAAATCTCACAATAATAATAATAAAAACATGTAGGTACTAAGTGTGAATGGAAGAAGTAATTAATAAGGGCAAAGTATCCATAAAGAAAAGGCATATTGTAAATAATTATTATGTTCGTATTTAACCCTTTGCTTGCTATCAAGCGCCTACCTGTTGATACCGGACTCGACATGTTTTCCGAGTCTACGGTAATTAAAAATAATAGAGTAAACTAATGTTAATAATTAAAGTATCTGTAGACACAGGTAGTAACTAAAACAATTAATTTAAATGATGTATTTTTATCTAGCGATAGTCTGTATAAATAAAAAAGTTTATTTAAAGAGAAACAGGAACTATATATGCTCGCGGAATAAACACCCCACTCTCTCTCGTCATGTACAAGGGTAGCGGACGAAAAATCGCTCTCTTGCGATGACGACGCCCAGCTGTGCAGACGCACGAGCAAAATGCTCTGTTCAAAAGTTATACAATTTGTTGTTAGTGTGGATTAATTAATTATTATTTTGTATTTTACTAACTGTTAAAAAAAGTGTAACATGTAACGTTAACAAAAAAGAAAATTCCAAAAACTTTGTAACAAGAAGAAAGATGTAACTACAAACGACGAGTGTTAATAAAGAAAAAACGATGACTGCAATCTTCACCGATGGACGAATCTTTTCAACATCTGACCTGTGGTCATGGACCATCTAAATGAGAACTCTAGTATAACCTACCGATGATGCAGTTCGAGACGTCTGAGAATCGACGAGTATCGGCGTAGAAGACTCTACCTATCCTGCAGACGTATTAAGCCATGAACAACAGAGACCAGACCAAGACGAGGAGGACGTTTTAGGACTCCCAAGACGGAACCACATGGAGGCGATTACTACATCAAAAAAAAATAGAGGTGACTCGATAGCACGTCTATCGAGGAATAATGATAATATTTTTGTAACACAATACTCTGTTTAAGAGACTTTCAGAGACGATTGATTTTATAAGAATATAAAAACTTAAATTTGAGAATTTAATTGTAACCATTCAATATCATTCAATTGTAACAGTTTAGATATTAACGTAACGTAGTGTTATTAATACCATTCTTCTAATGGAATATATATAAAGCAAAAAGGTAAAAGTCTTGCAAGATAAAATTTTGAATTAAATATAATTAAAAGATTAGAGACTAAATACCAATGGTTACCCGGATCCGGGGGTATAGCTAGATAAATTTGTTGTGATCCCATATTCTAAATAAAGCATTTCACTTAATTTTACTAATTTAATTAATAACGTCATGGGATCTGTTCTTTGGAGTAAATGTTATATTTCAAATGTTTAATAAAGCAAGTCTTCTTGTTACACACATATACTGAGTATATAAATCAACAGTTTCACCTTCCCTGATTCCTTGTATGTCTTACTGTGTGTTGTTCTGATTTAAATTTCAGCTCGTCTCGAATAAGGCAGCCTGAAATAATTGGCAGAACCAATTATTTTGGGTTCCCTCCGTTATAACTCTAAAGAAGAGGTTATAAGATGCGCCACTCTGCTAATTTGTTTAAATTTTGCTACAAAAAAAAATTTTTGTGACTTGTGTTGCTAAACAGTAATTGTGTCCCTATTCATAAGCTGTTGATTTATTTACTCGTGTATTTTAATATGTGTCAGAAATTTAAATAAGATAAAATAATAATTAATATTATAGTAATATAGTATAGATAATTTTATTAGTAAATATGATATGTGTAAAGTAAGAGTAACATATAATCCAATGTAAACAAACCATGTAGGTACTTGTTAAAAGTCCCATTCATAAACAAACCCCATTCACGACAATCTCGGACATGTAAATTTCCTGTTGGCGATTGTTTAATATTATCGTAGTCGGTCTCCCCAGTTAGAGTGAGAACAATCGGTCACCCTCTTGTGTGGTGTATTGTTATTTGAAGCGTGTCTGTTCAGGTGTTGATAACCGAAGGGGGAATATTTTGCCGTAAGCATCTGTAAACATGTGTGAGATTTCTCTCTCTCTCTTTCTATGTAAAATGACAACCTTTGTCATCCCATTTTAATTGTTTATTAATAAACGTGTAAGAATACGATTTATTCATATTGTTATGTTTGTGTAAAATGATATAGCGTTGTATAGTAGTAAATACTAATCGTAGAATAATTAGTTCTTGCCACTTTACGAAAATGGCTGAATTTAATCCTGATTTATTAGTTAAAGATGAGCTATGCTACGAAGCACTTTTACGAGATCTAAAACACGTGAATGTAACCGTGTCTGAATTACGAAAATCATTACGCCAAACCGGATCAGAGACAACCTCGCAGTTAGATAAATTGCGTGAACTCGATTATGACGGCGAACGAGAAACCTGTTATGCGAAATATCGGGAACTGATAGTATTATCTCAGAACCTTAAGGACAAGAAATCACCCACGGAACTTTTGCGCGCTACGCAACGTATAGAACATTTAACCCGCCGATTAAGTAATTTATTAAGCTGGCCCGACGTCACCGTCGTCCCCGCCGATGTGCAGAAATTTGCAGACGAGGCATTACGCCAATTACCTATAATTATTAACGACTTACGTCGAAAGTCAGATGAATCGAGAATGGAGGAAATTGAGCAATACTTACAAAAATTACATATCTCCCCTGTTCAATCCCCTAATGTAGAAGAACCCCCACCCCCTAAAGTTCAGCGTACTCGTACTAGTCAAAATGCGACCACTAATTCTTCGAAGGAAATACAAAACGTAAATTTGAATGTTGAACTCTACGGAAAGATTTCCCACCCAGTAGAGAAAATAATTAATGAGATTCCTTACACCGATGGGTTAAGTATAACGATACTGTTAACTTTTATAAAATACCTGCTGCAAATAAAAGATTTACAACAATTAAACGATCGGCAAATACTGCAAGTAATATTACCCAAATGTAAACCACCATTACGAGATCGTGTACTAGAAACATTAAACTCAAGTCTTTCAGTAGAAGATCTTCATACGAATATAATAAAATATTTTATCCCCACTGGAATTTATGAGGATATCAAAAGAAGTACTGTACTTAGAGTACAAGGAGCTCGCGAAAGACTGGCCCACTATATTGCGGATATCCGAGAATCTTCACGTATACTACAAGTCGACTGGACTGAAAAACAATTGGTCGATACGATCCTAGTAGGCTTGTCTCCTGATGAACGCTCCCGTTTAGCACTAATAAGTAGACCCCTTACGTTCGCGGACTTTGAACAATGTAGTATTCATTCTTCCAATGTTTGGTACGCAGATCAGCACAGACATGCATCGATATCCACTCCACAAAATAGAAAAGAAATGCATGCCTTAGTATCTGACGCAAGAAGTATACAAGAAAGAAGACCATTTCGAAGATCAACCAATGGCCATGGTAAGTCCCAGGAGGCTCAACCACTCCAGGAAACCAGTAAGACACAACGTAAAGAATATGTGTGTTATAACTGCGGAAAATCTGGACATCTCAGTAGATACTGTAAACAAAAAAGGTATAATCAAAAAACTCATTATCCAAAAAACATGTAAGGCAGGGAGATCCAAAACCCTGTGTCTTCCGCAGCATCGTAAAAAAAGGTAAACCCCTGAGAGTCAACAAAATAAAACAAAATAATAATAATAACAAAAGAAAACTAGACCCCTATGTAAAAAAATTTATAGATAAATGTAACGCTATTAATAAGTGTAATTTCAGTAAGTGTCAATTACCTTATGTACAAGTTGACCTTGGTGTAACATCCACCCTTGGTTTAATTGATTCCGGATCAACGCGAAGTTTAATTAGTCATGACCTCGCCAATAAGTTATTTAAACATAATTTAGTCAAACGCAGTCAATCTGTAAACATTAAATGCTCAACCGCTAACAAACAAAACTTAATAATAAAACTTATCATCACGTGTAAAGTTAAAATAAAACATTTGACGTGGTATTTTCCGATGTTAGTAAGCGATGAATTAGGACCCGAGTTAATATTGGGAGCCGATTTTATCAGTAAAACAGGAATAATTCTAAATATTCATGATAAGAAATTTTACTTTGGATTCGATCGTTCACGGAAATATAACTTAGAGGATAATTCAAATAACAGAGAAAGTACTAGCACTACTTCTTCTCATCTAAAGCATCACGAATGTGAATTAGGTCATCTGGAAAGTAAAGATAGACGTAACATACAAAAGTTAATAAATCAATTCTCCAATGTGCTCACCCCAAAGTTAGGACTGACGGATCTGATAGAGTATAAGATAAATTTGAGCGATAATAAAGTAATACGTTTAGCCCCATACAAGTTATCACCGCCAAAAATGGAAGTAATGAGGAACCAAATTAATAAACTATTAGAACAAGGAGTCATCGAACCCTCTACTTCATCTTATTCATCCCCTGCGTTTTTAGTACCCAAAAGCAACGATAAACATAGATTAGTTGTAGACTATAGACAACTAAATAAACGAATAGAATTTGAATCCATTCCACTTCCCGACATCCACAGTGCTTTTCATTATTTTACGAAAGCAAAAATTTTTACCATTATGGATTTGAATCAGGCTTTTCATCAGATACCACTTTCAGAAGAATCGAAACGTCTCACCGCTTTTGCCGTGCCTTTCAACCTATACCAATTTACTAGGGTACCTTTTGGTATTTCCCAAGGTAGTTCTGTATGTAGCAGATTGTTAGAAAAATTATTTCACGACATAAAGTTTAAATATGTGTACCACTACCTAGACGATATTGTTATTTACAGCGAGTCTATGGAACAACATCTTGCACATATACGTGAAGTATTATCACGATTAGAGAAAGCTGGATTAACTGTAAACCCCAGTAAAGTAAATTTTGCTGTGACACAATTCTCCTTTTTAGGTCACATCGTAAAAACCAACGGAAAGGTGAGCATAGACCCAGAGCGAACCCGTGCTATCAGAGAATTTTTACCACCGCGGGATGCGAAAGGAATTGCTCGATTTTTAGGAATGATAAATTATTTCCACAAGTATATCCCACATCTAGCCGAAATCGCAGCACCACTAAATACTTTAAGAAAGAAGGGAGTACAATTTGAGTGGAATGAGCAACGCCAAACCGCATTTGAGAAATTAAAGGAAAGCATCATATCGCCCCCCGTACTACAATTAGCTGATTTTAGTAAACCGTTTGTTGTGCAAACCGACAGTTCAAGTGTAGCCCTAGGTGCAGTAATTTATCAGGAAGTAGATAACTCTCGATTACCAATTAGTTACGCTTCACGCACCCTGACGGACCAAGAAAAGAAATACTCCGCATACGAATTAGAATGCTTAGCTATCGTTTTTGCGTTTGAGAAGTTCAAACCATTTTTAGAACATAAAGAGTTTTTGCTAGAAACAGATAATCAAGCTTTATCCTGGCTACTGAACCACCCAAAACAATTAGGTCGAATCGGAAGATGGGTATTGAGATTAAATTGTTTTAAATTCAAAGTACAACATATTAGAGGCACCCAAAACGTAGTTGCCGATACCCTGTCACGTATGTTCCAGCCTAGTAGTAATAATTACGAAAACAAGAGTAGAGAGATACCGATTATTAATGCGTTAATTACCGAATTTCCTCTTGCATTTACGGATTTAGCCCATTATCAACAACAAGACCCACGTTTGAGTCCAATCATCAAACAACTTGAAAAAGGAAACAAGTCTGAAAAATACCTATTAAATAAGAAAGTATTATGTTGTAGAATAGCTAACGGAAAATATTTGCGTATCATCGCCCCGGATATTATTAAACCTATGCTAATGGAATATTATCACTCTTCCACCATTGGAGCACATATGGGAATAAATAAAACCATACATCGGATTCGGAGAGAATATCACTGGGAAAATATGAACAGTGAGATAGCTAACTTTGTAAAAAGGTGTAAGTTGTGTGCACTCAGCAAACCAGTGAGAAACAGCCAAATAAGTCAGTTAATATCTGAGATTCCTGCCACCCCATTTTCCAAAATTTATTTAGACTTTTCTGGACCCTACCCACGTTCCAAGTCAGGAAATACTATGTTACTAATTTGCGTAGATTCGTTTAGTAAATTCGTCTGGATGTACTCCATGCGGCGAGCTTTAGCTACGACAACAGTAAGCATTTTACAGAATAGATTATTCAAAGATTTCGGTATTCCAGTCCATCTAGTGTCGGATAACGGACCACAGTTTAAGTCCAAGGAATTCAGGAACATGTGTTTCAAACTAGGTATAAACCACATTACCACTACCGAGTATCGTCCGCAAGGTAATATAGCTGAGAGGTATTTGCGAAACCTAAAATCTGCTTTAATTGCCTACCATGCTAACGACCATACTTCGTGGGACCAGAACCTATCCTGGATACAATTCGCCTTTAATTCGGCATATCATGAAGGACATAAGTCAACCCCATTCGAACTATTGTTCAAGTATAAACCTAACCACCCATTATCCACAAAGTGGAAAATACATGAATTGTTACCCCTTGAAATTAGGGATAAAAATATTAGAAAGATATGGAACGAAGCGCGCGCTAATTTACGAACAAACTTAGCGAAGTCAAGGAAATATTACGAGCAAAAGAATAAGAATAATAAAGTAAAATATCAAATCGGAGACTTAGTTATGTATAACACGTACCCAACGAGTAGTGCAGTCGATAAGACAACTTCCAAGCTATCTTACAGATGGTGCGGTCCTTATCAAATTCACAAATACTTAACTCCGGTAACTGTGACCCTGTACGAACCCTCTACTCAAAAATATGTGCGAAGGACACATATTTCACAGATAAAACGTTATCTTGAAGAAGAAAATAGTAGAGTGCCAGTTAATTAAATAAGTAAATGTGAAAACAATGTTTAGTACTCAACCGCAAAAGTACTTGAGTAACCTTTGGCTACCTTGTCGTATAAGTAGGTACGAGGCCTGATCAACCATTAATCCTCTTCATCGAAAGTAGAGCAAAGCAAGAAGTCAGCTGACATCCAATAAAAGTAATGGAGTAATTAAAGAGTAAATTCTATAACGAAGAAAAACTCTCACGAAAGAAAAAGGAAAAATCCGGTAGTAGTAATAAGTAGTAGAGTTAAGGAAATTTAGAATGTTGAAAATACTTTATAATGTAAATTTTATGTAGTAATAGAATTAGCGTGTAAAACATGAAGTATATGTATAGATGGTAAGAAACAGCAAGTCAAGAATGACTTATGCTGCTAGTAATTATATACAGCCAGAAACGGGTGAGAGAAATTTCACACGGAACTCCCCAAGCATACTCTCGGTACATAGCTGACCAAACTTTTAGGAGTCTGTGTTGGTAAGGAGGCGGAGTATGTGACGATTTAAATTGTGACATTTACAAAAAAAAAAATTTTAATTAATTAAGGTTGCGTACAATTGACCATTTAAATCTCACAATAATAATAATAAAAACATGTAGGTACTAAGTGTGAATGGAAGAAGTAATTAATAAGGGCAAAGTATCCATAAAGAAAAGGCATATTGTAAATAATTATTATGTTCGTATTTAACCCTTTGCTTGCTATCAAGCGCCTACCTGTTGATACCGGACTCCACATGTTTTCCGAGTCTACGGTAATTAAAAATAATAGAGTAAACTAATGTTAATAATTAAAGTATCTGTAGACACAGGTAGTAACTAAAACAATTAATTTAAATGATGTATTTTTATCTAGCGATAGTCTGTATAAATAAAAAAGTTTATTTAAAGAGAAACAGGAACTATATATGCTCGCGGAATAAACACCCCACTCTCTCTCGTCATGTACAAGGGTAGCGGACGAAAAATCGCTCTCTTGCGATGACGACGCCCAGCTGTGCAGACGCACGAGCAAAATGCTCTGTTCAAAAGTTATACAATTTGTTGTTAGTGTGGATTAATTAATTATTATTTTGTATTTTACTAACTGTTAAAAAAAGTGTAACATGTAACGTTAACAAAAAAGAAAATTCCAAAAACTTTGTAACAAGAAGAAAGATGTAACTACAAACGACGAGTGTTAATAAAGAAAAAACGATGACTGCAATCTTCACCGATGGACGAATCTTTTCAACATCTGACCTGTGGTCATGGACCATCTAAATGAGAACTCTAGTATAACCTACCGATGATGCAGTTCGAGACGTCTGAGAATCGACGAGTATCGGCGTAGAAGACTCTACCTATCCTGCAGACGTATTAAGCCATGAACAACAGAGACCAGACCAAGACGAGGAGGACGTTTTAGGACTCCCAAGACGGAACCACATGGAGGCGATTACTACATCAAAAAAAAATAGAGGTGACTCGATAGCACGTCTATCGAGGAATAATGATAATATTTTTGTAACACAATACTCTGTTTAAGAGACTTTCAGAGACGATTGATTTTATAAGAATATAAAAACTTAAATTTGAGAATTTAATTGTAACCATTCAATATCATTCAATTGTAACAGTTTAGATATTAACGTAACGTAGTGTTATTAATACCATTCTTCTAATGGAATATATATAAAGCAAAAAGGTAAAAGTCTTGCAAGATAAAATTTTGAATTAAATATAATTAAAAGATTAGAGACTAAATACCAATGGTTACCCGGATCCGGGGGTATAGCTAGATAAATTTGTTGTGATCCCATATTCTAAATAAAGCATTTCACTTAATTTTACTAATTTAATTAATAACGTCATGGGATCTGTTCTTTGGAGTAAATGTTATATTTCAAATGTTTAATAAAGCAAGTCTTCTTGTTACACACATATACTGAGTATATAAATCAACAGTTTCACCTTCCCTGATTCCTTGTATGTCTTACTGTGTGTTGTTCTGATTTAAATTTCAGCTCGTCTCGAATAAGGCAGCCTGAAATAATTGGCAGAACCAATTATTTTGGGTTCCCTACGTTATAACTCTAAAGAAGAGGTTATAGTATGTGTACGTGTCTGTGTGTTTGTGAACAATAACTAAAACGAAACTTTGCAATTGGCTAGAGACGTTACCATAACAACTAACAGTAACAACATTCGCCGACTTCTTCACTTCTGGAGCAACAGTATTTGTTTTTCTTCACTACCGGATTCTGGATCTAGCCTCTCCGAATACAAACGACACTTTCAACGCTTTCATTGAATTCCAGTACATCTTATTTTGTGTGGTGTGTACGTATTTTGCGTACGTATGAACAATGCTTCGTTATACTATAACACTGATCCGACTTATATCCTTATATTAGACCAATCCTTTAATATAGACAATATAGATCTTTAAATATATTCAACAATGCATAGTCATATAGCGTTATTCCAACAATGCTTCTTTATATAGAGATTATATTACAACACTGCTTCGTTTTATTTGCTTACATTCGAATACGGCTTCGTTTTGGAATTATATTCCGGAAATACTTTGTTTTATAGACTTATATTCCAGCAGCGCCTCGTTTAAAGACTTATATTCCAGCAATGCTTTGATTTGTAGTGTAATATTCCAGCAGTGCTTCGCTTAGTAGAATTATACTTGTAGTCCAGCAGTGCTTAGTTTTAAAGCTACTCATACCCTACTGTTTGACATTCTCACAACAGGTAAATTCCTGTATAAGATCTTATTTTCTGCAGTACAATGTCTACCCTCATCAAAATTACACCTTATAACATCATTTCTTATTCTGTTCCACAACAGGCAACCTTTAACCATCCTGGAGGACTGATCTTTGGAGGTTATAATCCTTTGCTGTGTATTATTCTTTGACAGTGCCAACATCACACACGCACACAGTAGTAACAGGTTGCCAGTGCCTTACTGTATTTTGTCTTGGTAGCCATATTTTCTTCTTCCTTAAACTCGTAGTAATAATCGTCACAAATCAACTGAGTGTATTTAGCTTACTCACTACATTTTCTATGGCTCCGTAATTAACCAGTGGCTGATTTGCTTTAACAAATTGTGATCAATTTGTAGGCTATATTGATGTGCCTAGAATACAATATGATAATATCTACTTGTACATCAAAACTAATGTCACCTACTTTATTCAAAATTTTATTGCTACGTTGGGTTGAAAAATAACAGAAGTTCCTACGTTAATCTTGGTACGCAGCTGCACTTGAGGCTCTTCCAGTTGTTTGGAGATCATTGTGCGTGGCACAATTGCGTAACTCTCAAGGTCATTCAATATGTGCCTTCCAGACGTTACTCACCTACTTTACCGGCATCCAGGCTCTTTACGTTACTACAATGTAAAGCGGCGAGGTATAAATACTGGATTACGGAGCGGCCGAGTTTGAGTTACACCCGGCGATTTTACAAGTGCGGACCGAAGTGATTGTTGCGGTTTAGAGGAAAGTGATTATTGTCTTAATTAGTGCAATGCTATAATACGGTGATACTTATTGTTCTATGTAGGAAACTTTAACTTGAATTATTGCATAAGAGTGCCATTGTTGATTTCTAACTGTTGTTGTGTCTAATTAAACTTTGTGATTAGTAATTTCATTGGTGTCAGTTATTCAGTTTTCACTGTACAACACGACGATCCGTGTGAACGTCGTAAGGTATATTAACGCAGCTTTAGAAAGGTGGACAAGACCCTGTCGTCAAACGGAGATTATACCAATAATTACGACTATCTCTACATGCTTCTTTTCGTGGATGATCAAGGTGTCGTAGCAATGGAAGATCAGGAATCCAAGTTGCATGATCCAAAATCTCCATGTTGAATACAAGTCTTGGAATCTCTAGATATGTACGCACGTTACTTGTAACCTACATTTGACGCATCCCGCGTCTCAACTGCCAGTAACCTCTGTTTCCCCAGTCAGTCTTCTGTAAACGTCTGCTCCTCCTATCCTCCTTCCCATGCTGTTTCCAAATTATTTGAGGATTACCTTTTTTTGAAATTGGGCGGATGATATTCTAATATCCCTCTAAACCATCTCTCGGTGGTCATTTGCTGTACGTGTCCGTACCACGTCATCCTGCGTTGTTTAACTATTTCATTAACACTCACTCGCTTTTTTATTACATTAATTGTTACATGGTGCGACCGTGATTTCCAACATCTTCTCAAACAATTGAGTTTCAACATAAGTTTAGAAGAGAATCCTCGTTGGAAGCGAAGAAGGCCTTGCAGCGGTAGATTCGCTCACTTAAGAAAAAATGAATTCTTTTTAAATATCTTAATATGACATTAAAGAAATTAGAAAGAAATCGTAATGACAATTATGAAGGTAACAACAAAACTCTTACTTGTTTGTCTCAAGGACAAATGACGACATCAAATTTTGTCAAAGTGTCTACACAAAACTTTAAAAGCGACTGTATTCAATCCCAGAACTTCACAAAACCCTTCGTCACTAAATATTTAAAAAAGCATTTTTTCAAGCGATTTGTGGTCTGCTCTGTGTTATCAATAGTATATACATGTACTGTATATTACGAATGTTACAAAACATTATAAATATTGTATTATATACATCAACAATACTGTTTGAAACGGGTCTTAAATTTTTAATAGTTAGGCTGCGATATTTCTAACGAACAAGACAGAGACATCAGCAACAAATTAAATAAATTTCAAAGGATATGTGGTATATTTATAAAAACTCTTAAAGGTAAGACATTAAAAGACACGTATCTAAAATATTACAAGGTAATGGCGGTTCCCAGAATGTGTGTGATTCAGAATTTGGGCACCTAAGTAATGAGATCCCAGACACATGGATTCTCTTAGGTTAGTGAGAGGCTGTGTTAGGGAAGATAGGATAGAAAATGGCCCCTTAGGGAAACTTATTGTCACCACCTATGTGGCGCCGATGCGATCCACGTATGGGGCTACTTGGCCAACACCCATTGGCGTAAACATTAGTATCTCCTTGACTGAGGATTGCACTGGGCATGCGAAGCCTATTGTTTGACTTCGTACCAGAATATCCGACAGTCCGCAAAGTGCATATGGGTGTTGTAAACTATTTAAACTGCAGTCTGCTATGTTTGTCTTAGTCTGATATATTTGAAAGCTTATGCGATTAACCAAATTGTTTTCTCTAAATTACAGAAAACATGTTAAGTTTATTTAGCTTTAATTGTAACTTGAGAAGTAATAATAAATATGGGAAGAAATTATTCAGGAACGTTCTTTGTATGAAAAAGTATGGCGTCATTAGTTTTAGCAATAAATTTCAGTAGATGTATATCAGTGTATAAACCCATGCCTTTTTAAAAGAAAAACTTCTTGTCAAAGGGGACGTATTACTGATTAATGTATTGTTACTCAAAGTGATAAAAAATAGTTTTTTTTCTATATAGGAAACTCAAAGGAATGCTATCTTGCACATAGTTTTTAGTCAACGGAACTTCTAGTTAGATAAAATGGGACTACCTGATTTTATTGAGAAATATGATATGCTACGCTTTTTCTAAATAATACAAGACGTTTTTTTTATATTTGAAGACTGGTGAAAAGCTATAATTGCACCGGTAAAGTCAAATATACGTCAATAGAATTATAAAGAACAAGTCGAACGTGCAATATGACGTTGAACATATTGCAATGCTATTGAAGTGGCGTCATTTCTGTTCCAACAGTTATGTCTATGTAGGTCAAGTATGCGTGAAACTGGATCCTTACTTTTTGGTATACTGACCTTACTTACGACCATAATTACTGGGGACATTTTATTTCTTAATGACTAATGGAAATGTCGGTTGTTTTAAATGATAGCTGAATTAAGTCTACTGAAATTTTTAATAAGAATATAAGTGTTTGTAAATGGTAACCAAATTCAAGGGTTTGTTTCTGAAGAGAACTGTATTAAAAACGTATGATGTAATTAATTTTTCTATAATAAATATTAGTAATTATTTAACATTTTTGATCATAAGCCAGAACCAAACGAAATATCATTAGTGCCTTCACAGCATTAGAGGAAGCCTCACATGAAATTTGACTACAGATAAACTTGGAAAAAACAAAATATATGTATATGCTGCCAACAAACTACCATTAATCCCGACCCTTCAAAACCTTGAAATAGATAAAAAAAATATAGATACAGTATAAGAGTTCATATATCTTGGCTCCCAGATAAACAGCGCTAACGACACCAACACTGAAATAAGAAGAAGACTATATCTCGCAAATAAAACATATTATGGATTAAAAAAGCATCTGACATCTAGCTTCATCTCAAGAAGCTTGAAATTAAAAATTTACAAAACACTTATCAGGCCAGTGCTGAAGTATGCTTCAGAAAACTGGACAATGACAAAAGTAGCGAGAGACCTTTAGGTTGCTGTGAAAGACGGATTATAAGAACAATATTTAGAGGAGTACAAGAAAATGGAATGTGGCGCAGGCGCTATAATTATGAACTACATCATATTTACAAAGAGCCGGACTTTGTCAGGCTAATCGAAATATAGGGGCTAAGGTGTGCTGGACACAGAGAGAATGGAGGATGGACAACCTACGAAACATATTTTCTAGCAGAAACCAATGGGTAATAGAAAAAGGGGAAGACCCCAAAGTAGATTCAAAGACCAGATAGAGGAGGACCTCGGAAAGTTGAACATAAGAAACTGGGAAGCCAGGCTACGAAATAGGGAGGCATGGAATCGACTGTTGGACAGGTCAAGACCCACCAAGGATTATAGAGCCACGGCTGATGATGATGAATTATTTATCATTATTCAAGTAAGGAGCTTTAAAAACCGCTTGATATTATTTGACTGCAAGGAATTGAATAAACAGACTTATTACGCTGAAGAGATATGCGCGGTTACGTGACGCCTTGTATGCATTTTGTGAGCGTTAAGATTTTACAACGCTCTCAATCTTTCCAGACGTCTGTCGAATGTTCTGCTGAAATCCTGGACAAATTGTATCTCTTACGTCTCAACAAGGAAGAAGTATAAATTCGCGTTTCGGAGGCAGTGAGTCAGTATGAGATTGCGAAGTTCGAAGACAAGGAGTTGAGTTGTGCAGCTTAGCGTAAACTGGTTATTACCTACTTGTTACTGGAAGTAAAGTCGGGACCATAACTAGCTTGCATTTGCTAACTATCCTATACTTTAGAGAGAAGTTAATAATTTCTTCTTCTTCTTCTTCTTCTTCTTCTTCTTCTTCTTCTTCTTCTTCTTCTTCTTCTCCCTCAGCTCCTCTTCTTCTTCGTATTCTTCTATCATGGACTATCCTGTTCCGGTCCCAAATTAATGCATCCACTTCACCAAGGCTTTCCTAGGATTTCATATACGGTACTTCTTTGTCGAACAGGCTTGTATTGGCAAATTTCCTTACGCAACCTGCCATCTTCCATCCTATTCAGATAAGCAGTACCTACATCTCTCTTTGTCTTCTGCAATACGATCTTGGGCATAAAAAATGCTCAACCCTTTGCTAATGTCTTCATTGTGGAATCTGTCTCTTCGTGTGCGGTCTTTAACACATCGCAAGGATCTCATCACCGTTGGCTGTATCCAAGTAAGATATTTCCTCGCCGGAACCCAAATTTCAGCACCATACGATAACACTTGCACAGCAATTACCTTATAAAATTTCAGTCGAGTCTGTTCCATTTATACAACTATAAATTGATTTAATTTTAATTTTAATTTTAATTTTAATATGACAGTAGTTTAAGGTACACTAGATCCTACTCTGAATGATTTAACTGTGACCACATGGTTTTTTTGTAGCACAAAAAACTGTTGTAGGTTTAGAAACATTATTGAAAAATGCCACAAGTAAAGCCATTATAATACCGTTCAAAGTTCGAAGCTCAGTTATGTTAGATTTTAGTAGAACCTCAAACATACAACCCTAAACTTAGTTTAATGTACGGCTATAAATAATTTGGTAGTGTCTCACTTATAAGTTTTGTGTTGTTAACAAAATGGCTCACGGACAGTAGTGTATAACGGAAACGTTACCATGGCGCGACTTGGTGAGGTGTGCCGCTCTCCTGTGTGGAGCAATGTAATTCCCCGTGCCACAGTTTGCTCCACCTTATCTTTGTCTGCACTTGCACATCGCTACGTTGTGACGTCATAAGAGAAATCAATGTCTACTAACCGTAAATTGAATCTAACAATCTATCACCGCAGCTACGACTGTGTAAGTATTCATGTATAAATTGTGTTGAAATAATAACACCCGAAACGCTTTTATCTAAAACCGATAATATATATATTTTTTTTTTAAGTTAGCAGATTCAATTTCCGAGCTTACGATAAAGTCAAACAGCGTTTCTCAGTAGCTAGGTCGCCTCAGCCTGTGCAATTGTAAAGCTGAGATAACAATGTAGAGTAATAGTAGGTGAATAAAGGGTAGTGTTGTCCATACTGTCGTGTGTGACAAATGCCACACATCCTAAGATGTCCTGCCGACCTTCTAAACTTCTTCATTGAAAAAAATCATTAATATTATTAAATTATTATTGTTGGTGCAACGTTGCTACGTTGATATGAAAGACAATTAACACGCGGCAGAATAACGTAACGCTCTAGATAATTCGAGACGCCCCTTCCACAGATTTCTTGACTATTCTACCGCCATCAAGGCCAGCTGCCACTACAATCTAAGGCGGCCTAACTGTAAATATTGTATTTTGAAGCGGCCAAGAGTTAGATCTGATGGTCGTAATAGTCGGTTTGAAGTTATTGTTGCGGTTTAGTGGAAAGTGATTATTGCGTTAATTAGTGCAAAACCATAGTACGGTAACATTAATTGTTGTCCGTTAGACCAATTTAAATTCAATTATTGTATAAATATGCCTTTGTTAATTTTTTTATTAAATGTGCCGAATTAAATTTTGTAATTAATGACTTCACCTGGTATTCTGTGTGCACTGTAAAGCACAGTCATCGGCGAGGCCGTGATAACATTGTTTTTCGTATGAGCCTCTGTGCACTACGTTTGGTTCAACTGGTTCCTCCTTTCTTCTCCTCTCGCTCCCCCTCTCCCTTATCTCCTTCATTCTTGATCGATGTTTCAAGCCAGAATAAATATGTGGCGTACAGTTAACCACAAAAAAGCTACACATCAATCGTGGGGAATGGAGAGCTGTTAGCAATCCGTGAGGTGATTTATAAACTGCAATTCTAAACGTACAGGGCTAGGGGTTGGGGCGAACGTTTAAATGAAGTCAGCTGACGTCTCAATCGGTTTGTCACACAGACCTTCAGTTTTTTAGACCCTCTGCAAGTCAGATTTCAGTCACTTAAGCAATTGCAATCAGATATAAAATGTTTCAATCGATCCCATGATTCACCGTAGCATTTTGCTTGACTGTTCACTTCACATTTTCGGCTGTTGAAACGTTACTTGATGTGAACAATTTACACGA
Organism: Magicicada septendecula; assembly: GCA_034769895.1. NCBI lineage: Eukaryota > Metazoa > Arthropoda > Insecta > Hemiptera > Cicadidae > Magicicada > Magicicada septendecula. Next base: position 139,752,937 of record CM068373.1, on the reverse strand, counting down.
GAAAGATTTTCATTAGTCTTTGCGTTTTAAATCCAAAATTAATTCTGAGACTAATGAAATGCTTCTTGCCTTTGTTAAAATATATTTTAAATTCATTTTTTAAACATGTTTTTTGAAAGGACGACGTAGACCCAGAAAGTCGTGCAAAAGGTGACATATGTGGAAAGGTGGAGAAGCGGTTTACAAAAAGACAAATAAGAAAACAGGGATCTGTGACGACAGACAGTAGCTGTGTGCAGACAAACGTATATGAATGGCTTACTGAATTACAGAAGTATTTAAAACTACCATGTGGCTTATAAATTATTTATAAATTAGATTATAAATGTATTTATTTATTTATACCATGTATTTATTTGTAAAATATATGTAACGTATTTAAATTAAATTAAATTTAATAATTTTTCTTTACATAGTGTAAGACACCAATCAAATTCACAAAAATAATTGTTAACTGCAAAAGCACATGCGCCAATGCACGTGATCTGCTAAACTCCGGAAAGCACAATAATATATATTAGCAGAAATATACTTTAACAGTAATATAATATTATATTGCTACGAAAATTAAATAACGCTAACAAAAATTAGAGAGCGTTATTCAACACGTTTTTTCGACTAGCCCAGCGCGTGCAGTGTGTGTGTGTCAAGGCCGTGCGCAAATGTACCCTCCAGACTGTTCGAGCTCTTCTAACTACGTAAATTAATTCCACCTGCCGCCCGTAGATTCAAAGATTATTCTGAAACCTCTGCACGAGAGATATAGATATATATATAAGCGACAGTGGCAGGCACAACAATCAGTTATAGTTGGCGATTTATCTAGGCGGATCAAGTGATTGTTGTGGATTAGCGGAATGTGATTATTGTGTTAATTAATGCGGTACTGTAATAACGTGACATTACTATTGCGTGTGTAAAACTTTAACTTGAATAATTGTATGAGAGTCTACCTTAATGATTTCAAATTGTTATTTGTAACCAATTAAAGCTGGCAATTAGAGACTTCATTGATGTCTGTATTTTGTTTTCACCGTACAATACGACGATTCGTGAAACCGTCGTAACAATATAGTACAGTATGGTATAATACTGTTACATATTATTACATAATAGTGTAATATTATATTACGTAGTAATGTAATATAGTGTCGGGATAGTGAGCAGGAGTGTGGTAATAGGTGCTTAAATTAAGTTCGATTATTGCTATTTACTTCCGTTTATTAATATTCTTAACAAATCTTGTACAACAGTTTGCATTTAGTACATTTTGAAACAAATATATGTAAACTCCTTTTCAAATGATTTGAGTTTTGTAGTTAAACAACCAAGTTAGTAAATAATAACCAAGCCTTGACTCTGTTCATACTTGCAAAATCTTCTAAGTTCATTTATTAAGACAACAATTCTAAGTTGATTATATTTAGAGAGATTCTAAGTTGTTTTAGTTCAATACTTGAAATTTTACATGTTTTATAAAATATAGGTCTGCGAACAAGTAAGTCACTCAACAACTGGAAGATAGCCCATTGTAGAGAGGTAGTCTGGTTGAACGAACCGAGCGCACTGGTCAAGTGTCGCGACTGTTGCGCACGATCGAATGATGATCTTTGCTGGCAGGACTCGCGTATTTATTGGAATCTGGGGCCGAAAGTCTCCACGTGCGCCCTTGGAGTTGTTTACAGAATTTTTGTAATTGACGTAAATTGATGATGGGTGATGGTCAGATAGAGCGTTAACGCTTGTCCGAAAAGGAAGCGTTGTGGTTCTGGTTTTACTGACAATAAGAGATATGATAATTAACCGCATGATGCTCACACGTGTACCGGTTAGATAGTCCTTGTTTTAAAATTGGCAGTTATTAAAGTGAAAAAAGTACTGAATAATTTACGTATTAGCGAACATTTTCCAGAAGGTCAATGTCAGAAGGTTAATGAAGAAACAACAACAAAAAATAAAACAATTAAGCAACTTAAACAATTAAGTTCTGATTTCGCCCTTGGGGAGTCTGGGCACTACAATAGTATAGCAGAATGGTATAATAAAATATTATAAAGAAACGTTATCTTCCATAATCGAGAATAGCCGGATACATTGTTACGGGAACCTACGTGTCAGTATGTGTGGAAATCCTGGAAGCAAACATCAACGCAAGTGCCGCCTTTTACCTTCGTACCAACCAATCAACAACTAATACACAAATGGATGGAAAATCCAATAGATCAAGGAAAGGAGTTAGTAAATAAGAGTTTCAGAAAGACGTGATGAAGAGTTCCTAAAGACAATTCCAACGTAAAAGAAAAACATAGTGCGTACTAAAGTTGACAGTGCCAAGACCATGGACAATAATACATTGTGTAATAAAGACTCCTGTAAACCTGTTCAAAAAGTTCAAAAGAGGTTACTCTTTTGCAAAAATATAATGTAATAAAAATATAACTAACCAAAGTATATTTAAAAAAAAAATGAGTTAAGGTTATGTTATGTAATTTCAAAATTATTTTTAAAATGTTTGTGTATTTTATAAATAACGCTATTAACTTTTTTCAATGTAAACAAATTATATTATAGTACGTAGGCTTTCACGGCCGGTGTCACTATAATTACTTAAAACTTCCGGGCTGAAAGGCCGTGGTCGAATGCTTGATGTAGTGTAGCTAGACGTTTCGGGCACACCACCGGTGGCCATCTTCAGCAGCAAAAATGTTCGTAATAGGTGGTATGCCGAACAAAGTAAATAGAAACAGCGTAGCCTTATCTCACTGTTGCTTGTTCCCAGTTCACTGGGCTACTTTGTTCGGCATACCACCTTTTACGAACATTTTTGCTACTGAAGATGGCCACCGGTGGTGTGCCCGAAACGTCTAGCTACACTACATCAAGCATTCGACCACGGCCTTTCAGCACGGAAGTTTTAAGTAATTATAAATTATATTATAATTTAATAAATTTTAGATTAATTTAATAATAAACAAACACAATCCACTGGAAAGGGAAGCGAATCTAAATCTTCTAAATCCGTTAATCTTACAATAGCAAATACACTAGAGAGTAAAGTATTTTATCTCCATATATTTAATTTATAAGGTAACGGCTGTGACTTACCTCAATTTATAAGGTTATGTTTGATAAACTTGGGTTCCGTTGAAGAAACATCTGAATAGGATACAGGCGTCGGAAATTAGATTGTTGCAATTTGTTAAATCCTGCACACGAAGAGACTGACTCTAACAGGAAGACATAAACAAAGGTTTGTGAATTTTTAATATCCAAGACAGTATTGAGGAAAACATCGAAAGATGGATTTCTGATCTGAAGACAATCCCGAATGGCAGGTTGCCTAAGAAAGTTTGGCCTGTTGCGCAAAGAAGTATAGGACGACTTACACCTAGACCTACGCCTAGACCTATTGCGTTGATGAAGTGAGTGTAATTAAAATGCTGTAGCCGGTTATTTTCAATTTGTAATTAACAACTGCTATTGCCCGATTAAAGAATCTGTACTCACAGTTAGTGAAACGCACCGTTTTATGTCTCCAGTCGTAAAGTTTACCAGCGTTTCGAGAGAGGATTGCTGGAGGGTGGCCAAGTGATGTGGAACTGGTGGTATTAACAAAATTACACCGAACCACAAGAGTACTGGCGGCTGGTTGGTAGTAACTTTTACCGCCGCTTAGATGCACTGTGTTTGCTTCTATCCAACCAATCGCGTCACATCTGGGACTTCGCGTGAAGTATCTCAGCTTAAAACGTTCAACCGGTCGTATTTCTTGGTTCTCAAGCTGTAGTTCTAAAAACTCTCGTAAATTACAAATTTAAGATATAAGTTCTGTGTTTTTTCGAGTGTTTTTATCTTTTTTCATCACAATGCAGCGTCCCAAGCACGTCCCCACTCAATCTAATATAGCTCAAAGACTAATGCTTAGAGCGGAACAAAATAATTGGCAGTTTGTTCTCAAAAACTCTCGCAAGGCCCGTCCAGTAGTCGCAGCGCGTTGCTTTTGTGGGTTGGTGTTCATAGTGTTTGGACTTTTTTTTTTTAATATAGCTTGTATTTCGTAAATCTAAATGAGTGTTTCTATTTCGCTTAGTTAGTAAAACTAATTAGACTCCGCAGTGTAATACATGGTGAGGACGTGTGTTATTTCACGAATACGAAACAAAGGGCATCGTCTCTGCGACGTTTACAAAGTGTAGCGTTATGGAAAGGCAAAGAGATATTGACAGAAATCATTTTTCACCTCAGACAGCTACTTATTGCAAGCTATTAAGTCAGAGAGTGAAATATGTCGGAGAGAGACTGTGAGACATTTCTCAGTGTCACCCAGAAATATGAACACGTTATTGCAAGATAAACTAAAATTTAATATGATGTTATAAACCAGTGTACACGCTAGAACTACTGTAGCGTTTCTAATGTTAATGCTTGATTTAGTTGAGCTAAGACAATTGTAGCCATTGTAAGGTACAATAAAATTAGTACATGAACAGATGAAAGAGACTAAACTCTAACACTTTCTCGAGCATTTAGACACCCTGAGCCCGTATCACAAGATATATCTGTATAGTAATTTTTTAAACTGAAATGTTTATATGTTAAGTAATGCCGAATGTTATTATGTACTTGATATTGAATTGACACCAGGGACAGTAATTACCAGTTTTATTAACCGAATTAATTGATGTCAGCAGTACTTATACTGTTAAAACTAAAAAAAATGTGTCCTCTTCTTTTAGCAAGTTTCTTATAGCAGCTACAAATAAACAAATATGTAATATCAAAATAAACTAATTTTTTACGTCATATCGATGCCGTTGTCGTCGAAATCAGACAATCTTAGCTGTTTCGTCTTCACTACCTATCTAGTCCTCGACCTTCTCACACTTCTGTCTGAGGGTTAATATGAAATAGTCTTGGATTTCGTTGTCCATGACGTGTCCGTTACTTAACTAAATACAATTATTTCACTACCGACTCGGAACACAAAGTTTTTTACGTGTAAAAACGTAAAATGTTACCTTGTACCCTGAACCGGTTTTCGCTTTTAAAAAGCTTCTTCAGAGGCTGTCGCTGGGAGCACTGTCCGTCTTGTCGTTGGCGACGGTGGTGTGTGTTCTGTAGTCGCATACAAAACTACTAACAAAACAGACCATACACTATCAAAGCACACACACAAAGCACAAAACAAATTCGATCTACCTGGTGTTTACAAACTAAATTGCTCATACTGCAACAAATTCTACATACGCCAGACAGGGCGCAGCTTCAAACAAAGATACATTGAACACACAAAGGCACTACACTCCACTACAGAATTCACTTTTGCAAACCACCTCATTGAAGCAAACCGCACATAGGCCTACAAAAACATCGAAATAACATGGACATTCTACACGTACACACAAAAGGCCGAAAACTAGACACTCTGGAACAATTGGAAATATACAAACACACAAAACACATAAAAACTACATCCTAAACGAACAGACACAATTCAAATCACATGCATTATTCGAAATACCACACCCCAGACACTCAATATCGATCTTTCAAAAGTTGATACCGTCGCCAACAACAAGAGGGACAGTGCGCCCAGCGGCAGCCTCTGAAGAAGCTTTTTAAAAGCGAAAACCAGTTCAAGGTATAAAGAAAAATTTACGTTTTTACCCGTAAAAAAATTGTGTTCCGAGTCGGTAGTGAAATACTTATATTTATGAAATAGTCGTTATGAATTTTAGATACGTGTCTTTTTCACTTTCTGCATGTTTTGGTATCGGTTAATTAATATCTATACAACGGTTGCATTCCGTAACCTGTCTTATCTGACCCAGTCTTTACTAAGTCCAGGAATTTTATTTCTTACAACTCCAATTGTCTGAGATTTCTGTTCCTTAGTGCCCAACACACAGAGCCATAGAACAATGTGATAACTACAGCGATCTTGTAAATTCCAGATGTGTGTCGCCTTTTAATGTCTTATCCTTACAACTTCTTACAATTGTATCGGTTGATATTTACTTACACTGATCAAATGACCGCTCGGTACTTGGTAGAATATATATTTTTTAATTATGTATCGATAATCACATACCACATGCCAATTTCAATTCTTTATTCGTTATTCTTTTCTTTTTCTTTAATATTCTTTTATCTTTACACTGTGTCCCTTCTTCCTGTCTTCAGTCCACTTTGAACCTGCGTTTTCTCTCTCCTACCATGTACTCCTTCCATTTGTAACACTTTTGCCAGAAAAACTTGTTAGAATATTTTATATTTATTTGAATTTAACAAACAAACACTTGGTATAGCTCTACAGACAATTTTTATTTTCCTGATATTTATTTCACCAGTTACGGCAGCTTCCGAGGTTAGATTTGAAGTGTATGTTTGGCGGGGCAGTGGGTCAGGTAGTGAATGACAAACGGGGTATTCGGGAAAATCTAGATAAACGGTTGAACAAAGGTGGGTGTTCTTCTCTTTGAAACAAAATAAAGTACCGTTACTTGATAATTGTAAATCATATATAATATGACATATATAATTCAGCTTTTGTGCGAAGGCAATTTATAAGTTAAACTACGTGTCACTTAAACTAATGCATATATATTCAATACATGTAAAGTACAATAAAATTCTGAGTACAATGGAAAATACATAATAATGTGTATCATATTAAATTAGTATAAATAAATCAGATTTAATGATTAGCCAGAATAATGTTGAGATTGTTCTCTACATAAAACCATGTATAAGTAAAACAAAACAAAGTAATATTAAGAAGTAATGATGAAATATATCAAAATATATAAAATATAACAGAAACAATGAGAAAAAAGAGACTGTAATTTTTTGGACATTTATAGGCTACAGAATGGACGACAATATGATAACAAAACAGATGTTCAAATATCTGTGGGGAAAGAAGTCAACATCAAGTTGGATTAAAGAAGTTCAAAAGGATTTACAACAAAATAATATAAACGCAGAAGAAGCAACTGAAAGAGAAGTTTTTGGCCAAACTATTAAAAATAGAAGGAGTCTAAAGTAGGACAGAGAAAAACGCAGGTACAAAGTGGACTGAAGACAGAAAGAAGAGACATAGCGAAAGTTGAAAGAATTTTGGGGAAAAAGAAAAGAACAAGGAATAAAGAATTGAAATTGGCATGTGGTTCTCAGATAGCCGATAAAAAACAAACAAATATAAATTATTGTTTGAAATAAAGGGGTACTGTAAAACCTACTTGTTTAGTGGCAATGTTACTTGTTTATATTTTATTTTTCAGCTTTTTAAATTTCTGTTATCTCTAGTAGACTTAGAACTTTTCCTTTACTGCTTTAGTGTAGTAATTTTACATTGTCTGTGTCTTATATTCCAGTTTCTGTAATACAATTACAATAATGTTCAGCTAAATTAATACAGTAAATTAATACTTCAGTAAATTAATTCAATGTTCAGCAAAACCTACATTACATTTTTTAATAATTATAGTGAATATTTATTTATTTATTTTCTTACTGACGTCTTTATTTCTTCAGAAGATGTGTAGCAATCTAAATACTAAAGTTGTAATAAATGTTTTAGCATAGTATTATCAGTGACTTTAGTTTAATATTGTAATTAAAGTTATAACGTTTATGGACAACAGATAACTGTAACGTTTCCTCAGTATTTTCTATTAAAACTTGATGAGCAAATAACAATGGGTTTACGTACGTGTAGGGACTGGTCTCTAAGCTTAATTTTTTTTTTGAATTTTTAATTCTCTAATGGAGATTGTCTCATCAACATCCTTAGTTCTACAACTCATTGCTAAGTCTTGACCTCCTTCAAAAACCTTCTCCAACGATTCTGATTTAACGCGATTGCTCTCCAGTCCCTCTGACCAAATAGGTTGGCATCAATGCTCATATCATGAGTCCATCGGAGCTCTGGTCTACCTCTCTTTCGTCTTCCGTGCTGCTGAATTTGCAAGACTTTTCTGCGATTTTATCCTACGTCATCCTTATGAAATATCCGGTCTACTTCAACCTTGATAATTTAGTACCGTAACGACGGAACGCTCTGGAACAATCGAGAATGTCGTTCTACACGTTTATTGGCGGTGCGTGTCTCTGTCAAGGCGGCACTAAAGTACTTCCCAAGTGCTTCTTGACGCAAGTTGTGGAACATTAGTCCGAAATATCTGCAGGCTATATATATATTGCAACGGTACACAGGATACGAAGTTCATGTAAGTGGAATACTAATGCTATATAACATTTTCTGATGACCGTAGCATGTTTTAAATTGATTTTGTTCTTTCTGTGTAAAGTAATCATACGTTTTGAACCAAGCTATGTTTAAAGAAGTATGTTATGTCATAATGTTCACAATTTTATTCTCTTTGATGTCATGTAAAATATTTGTGTGTATGTGCGCGGGTGCGCGTGTGATTTACATTTTATTTAATAACTTCGAGGAAAATTAACATTTCGTTCTGAAACATGGACAGAGTGTTCTCATGGTTATAAGCTACACTTTCCATATATTCACTTCTCCACAACTATACTTTTTATATGGCTTTTTAATGAAATCAGTCTTCTTTTATTCTTATTATCTCCTAGAAAGTAATAAAATTTGTAGATTAAATCTACAAGGAATTCTGCCTTTGCAGAATCGGACAGAGTGTAAGCCTGATTTCAGTCTATCTGTGTTCTCATCTATAACGTTGCTAGAGTTTGAACAAATCAGAAGGGCTAAAAATTATTTGAGATGGTCCTTTGTCGAGTGCACATAGTTCGGTTTCTTTCAAAGACTCGTCATAGGAAGACGTACTCGCTGTCACGAGTTTTTGGCGACAAGACAGGTCGTTTTCCTGTAGACTTAGAAGTTGGTTCACGGTTCGAGTTCTTCGTAACCATTACCACTTACAGAACTCAAATAATAAATACATCATTTTAGTGCTTTCCCGCGTACAGTAGAAGATTTCCGCTAGGGGCAAAATATCTGCTGAGATATTTTGATAGTAACGCGAGAACACTTCAAGAAACCGGAGTTTGTGTAAGCTCAATACACGATCTATTTTACCCAGTTTTATTACCTGAGATTAAGTGAATTTAATTTATGAAGGATAACAGTTCATATCGCAGTGTGCGTGTGTGCAAAGATGTGAATTGTCAGCGTAGTAGTCATCTGTCGACGTGCAGAGTCGCAGCGAGAGGAGCGCATTGTGTCTACGCAAACTGTCGGAATTCAACGAACAAGTAACATATATGTAAAACCAGCAAATAGACTCAATTATTGAAAGGCACATTTTTAATAAACAAATTTATATTATAAAGTAATAAGACAATAGTAAATTTTAATGTTTTAATTTAATAAATTGTCCTACCTCCAGATATAGACTCTGTTGTAATAATTTCAATATTACCTATCTATGCAGTTTTAATTTGTATATGTACGTTTAGCATAAGTATATGTATCAACCCCTGACTGAGGTATGATAACATACGTATAGACGTATGAAATATGTAAGATGTACAGAATAAAAATAGTGTAATAAATGTACGTTAGATATAAGAAAGAATGTAATAAATATAAGCAGTATTCAAATTTAAATAAATAAAATATTGTACGTAAGCATGTATATGGAAGCATATGACTTTGTTGGTTTTTAAATGTAACGAAGGGGAGCAATTAACACTGTAACGTACCAAATTAGCAGTTACATACAATAACTATCTAATACGTCGAATAAAAGGATATCATGAAAATATTTTATCGAGCATAAAAGAAGGAACAGGAGAATATAAATAAAGTGTGTATCTACGAATGAATAATATTGAAACAACCCAACGAAGAAGAAGGAAGAATAATAAGGATATCATAGAGTATAACAAAGAGAGAGAAAATACCAACGAGCCAATATAATACGTTAGCATCCAGGCCCAATAGATCCAAAATAGTGAGGGGATATGCCGAAAATAATTATTAACATAAAAAGGAGACGAATCAAGTACAATCACAATGGTGATAAAACAAACGAATTTGTTTATTAGTGTGAAATGATATGGGACAATGACTACCCTAACCATGAATAAAAATATGGAAGAGTATGACAATATTAAGGGAACATGGATTATTACAAATAATGTGTAACCAAGGAGAACACCGACAGTGAAAAACAACTAACCAGAAGAAGAAAAGAAGAAGAAGAGGAAAAGAAATGTACCATGAAGAATGAAGATTATGTATGAACAGTACAAGACATCAACATTCACAAGATATACAAGGAATTAAAATCAATATAGTGACCAGAAGAAGTATAATGATTATTCGAATACCAATAACAAAGAAACCAGTGTTGAGCATCAATAAGTGATCACGAACAATGACAGTGAATACTTAAATATAAGTGTAACAACATGTGATATGATAACCATTTTACCCCAAGTAAACAGCACAAACAATACCAGTGAAAATGTTTATAACGGAGAAAAGTGATTGACCATTATAAGTGAAAGGATCCACGATTAACTAGTGAAATGCACAGACAATTAGTGTAACAAGTTTAATCAAGATTGTAAAATCACATAGATAATCAGTAAGACCACCAAAAAATATGAGACAGAACAGTAAATTAATTGTTCGTAGGGATTAATAATAAAAGCTTTGCAAGCCTTGATATGAAATGTGCCTGAATGCCATAGCAAGACAGGACAAAATGTAAATGAATACCAGAACAGATAGTAGCAAATAAGCTAATTTGTTGTGTATAAATCAATCAATGTACCAAAAACTAGGCACAACCCACCAAAATATGTAACATAATTAGACTAAGAATACCTGTATTATTGTTTCAACAAATAGTGTAAAAATGTGTATAACTTAATAATAAACCATTGTAGTAGAATGCCATAATGAGATGGCAATAGTTGAGTTAAATACTGCATAAAAGTATGTAGCACATTGTTGTTAGACAACTGACACATAACCTCACAAGAGTTGAACCTATAACATAAAATCATGTACATTAGTTAAACCAAGCAATTATCCATAATTGCTTCAAACAGAGACTAAATAAGAATAAAAATGCAAACCAATGAATACCATATGTACTGAAGGACACAGCAAATGAATCAGATTGAATACAATATCATAAAGTTAAATAGACAGAACCCCAATGTGACAAGAGAGTTAGTCAAAAAACATTATCAAAACTTATCAAAAGAATGTAACAAATGTGACCAGTAGTTAGAGAAATGTCTAGTACTGCTATGAGAACACCTTCCAAATGTAATACTAGTAGTTAAATAATTGAAATATTATAAACTAACTAACTGCAATCATAGAACCAGGTGTAAATAAACACCATACTATAACTTAGAGAGCTTTCAGATAACAAAAAGTTAATGAATACATTGAACCAACAATGTACAACAATTGTACACTATTTTAATTACTAACAATATATCCCTTGTGTACTAAAATAACTAAATAAGTGACAAAATGGAGAGATGAGAACAGAAGGTATTTTGATCATACTATATGTGTATACAAAATAACATTTTTTAGCAAAATAAAGTATGAACAAATGTAAGTAAATATACCTATTAGTGTTATGATGTCAGAAATATGTAGTAGAATAAGGAATAATGGCGTTACAAGTAAATGTAAACAATCGAACATGGTTGGTATAGACGCCATTAACAGATTTTGTTTAACTTATAAATATAACCATTTTATGTACTAACATGAAGGAGAAATGGACTGAAAATGTTTAGTAATAAGTATTAAAGTGTAATTATAACGAAATATGGTGAAAAAGACTTATTTATATTAAGAATCACCATATGAGTTTTCAAGATGACCAAGTGAATTAATAATGAACGGAATTAGTGCTTGTTTAGACTTAAAATAAAGCCACAAGTGTCCGCGATTTAATGCCACTATCCAAATGACGCTATGACAAAAAATAAGAAACTTATGACCATTAGAAGTTTTTCAATCATTTTGAGTATCCATGTATACGTCAGAGATAATCTCGAACCCACGCTTAGAGATGCGAAAAATTGAAAGTTTTATTTTACCAGAGTGTTTTGGGGTTGAGAGTATGACCTTTTGAACCAATCAAATAGCTTAAAATGACCAGACGGAAAGAGACGCTTTAGCGAAATGTTACATTCGTTCTGCAACACTCACGGCGAGAGGTCTATGCCGAAAGTCAGCAAGATATTTTTTGAAATGTGCGCGTCACCTACAGTAATACACAAACAGACATTAACCTCTACTCAACACCACATTACCGAGTGTCAAGTGAATTAAGTGAACAGTGAATTAACATGACCAGTGTATAATAAGGGTCATGTTCAGTGTATATAATCAGGGAGTACAGTATTTTAATAATTTTAAAGAAAATAATAAAAGTAATAATTCTCGTTGATGAACGAGGGTTATTGTTTTGACTGCACTAGTCAAGTAACGCTTGAGTGCTTTAATACATAACGATGGACAATTATCAGAATTTAATAAACCAGTTGTAGCACAATCTAATGACAATAATTAATTGAAATATAATTATTTTATACTTAAAGAATAATTGAGAACGGCGGAATTAAACTTAAATACCGCTCATTAATATGTGGATATAGTCGCTTACTTGACTATAACTTTTGAATTAATAAATAATAATTTTCTTGTGCAAATATTTTCATGACTGATAATTACACATCATATGAATTATAAATAAAGTGTTTGTACCTATATTGTTAAGAATCTTATAAATAACATTATAACCTCTTCTCTTGAGTTATAACAGAGGGAACCCAAAGTAATTGGTTCTGCCAATTACTTCAGGCTGCCTTATTTGGGACGAGCTGAAATTAAAACAGAACAACACACAGTAAATATAAAAGGAATCAGGGAAGGGAAAACTGTGGATTTATGTACTCAGTATATGTGTGCAACAAGAAGATTTCCCTTTATTAAACATTTAAAAAAACAAATGACATTTACTCAAAAGACAGATCCCATTACATTATTAATTAAATTATTAAATTATTTAAATTGCTTTATATAGACTGTGGGATCACAACAAATTATATTTAGCTTTTCCCCGGATCCGGGTAACCATTGGTATTTAGTCTTTAACTTTTAATTATACTCAATTCAAGATATTAGCTTGCAAGACTGTTACTTTTACTTTTACTTTTACTTTTAAGTTTCATTATTATTCCATTTGAAGAATGGTATTAATTATACTACGTTACGTTAAAATCTAAACTGTTACAATTGTAAGAAGCCTGAATAGTTACAATTAAATTCTTAGATTAAAATTTTTATATTCTTATAAAGTCAATCGTCTCTGAAAGTCTCTTTAAGAGAGCATTGTGTTACAATTACTATTATTATTATTCCTCGATAGACGTGCTATCGAGTCACCTTTAATTTGGGATGTAGAAATCTCCTCCATATGGTTACATCTTGGGAATCCGAAGAGCGTCGTCCTCGTCTAGGTCTGGTCTCAGTTGTTCACGGCTTAAACGTCTGCAGGATAGAGTGGGCCTTCTACACAGGTACTCGTTGATTCTCAGATGTCTCGAACTGCATTATCGGTCGGGTCTACTAGAGTTGTAATTCTGATGATTCATGTCTCCAGGTAGGATGTTGTGAAGAGTCGTTAATCGGAGAAGATAGCTGTTATTGTTACTAACACTCGTACTATTGGTTGTCACATATTTCTTCTTGTTACAACGTTTTTTAATTTTTCTTTTTCTTAACGTTACATATTACACTCTTTTGTAGCAGTTAGCAAAATACATAAGAATTAATCCAAACTAATAACCAATCACATAACATTTCAACAGAGCATTTTGCTCGTGCGTGTGCACTGCTTGGAGTCGTCATTGCGAGAGAGAGATTTTTCGTCCGCTACCACTGGTACAGGACAATAGGTAGTGGGGTGTTTATTCCGCGAGAATATAGTCCCGGTCTCTCTCTAAATAAAACTTTTTATTTATGCAAACTATCGCTAGATAAAAATACATCATTTAAATTAGTTGTTTTCGTGACTATCTGTGTCTTCAGATTCTTTAATTATTAACATTATTTTTCTATATTATTTTAATTACAGAAGACTCGGTAAACATGTCGAGTCCGGTATCAACAGGTAGGCGCCTGATAACAAGCAAAGGGTTAAATGCGACAATAATAATTATTTACAATATGTCTTTTCTTTACCGTTTCTTTGCCCTTATTAATTACTACTTCCATTCACACTTAGTACCTACATGTTTTTTATTATCATTGTGAGATTTAAATGGTTAGTTGTTCGCAACTTAAATTTTTTTTTTTTTTATAATTGTCACAATTTAAATCGTCACAACATTACTTATTCTAAATAAACACTTACGTGTTCCTAGGCAAACTAACCTAGAACCGAAGCATATATTTTTGTCACAAAGAAACAATTCTGTTCTTGAATGATTTTAATGAAATGAAAGCAATAATAAGAATTTTTTTTTTCTTTAGATTTTTACTCTTTCCAGTACATGGTTCTGATAACTAATGAATTAATAATAATAATATTTTAACAGTGCAACGTTCAAAGCACGTGTTAACCTTAGTTTTTCTAAACCTCTGCTAACATACGATAGTACGATATTATCGGCTATCGTATCGAGTTTAATAATTTTAAATTTTTGTTCTTTTTTTATAATAATAGATAAGTAAATATTGTTATTCAAACTCACATCTTTATATCTGGTATCATGTATCTTCAAAGAACTCACTAAATTGGTAATATAATTAACTAAAGTGAACCTAACCTCGTTCACAATACTATTGTACATTACAACAGTGTTACCAGCCTTGAGATACAGAGATCTCAATATGTGTTTAAATTTGTTGTTGTTTGTAAAGATATATTAATTGTTTTAAAAGAGTTTTGATGAATTTAAACATTGTCAATAAAATCCTCAGGTTATCATCAGTGGAATCAGAGTTTTAATTTCTATAAAATAGAAGCAGTAGTTTAATTTTTTTAGAAACAATTATCTCATAAGGTGGCGGTAATATTTGAATTACTGATATCATTCAACTTACAATTGAACATTTGATTTATTTTATTGTTTATGTGCATTTTTTCGATATTCAAAAGGAATATCTATGCATGTCAAGTGTGTTTACAGTAAGAGAAGGCGCCACCGAGAAGAGTGAAGTTATCCACGGATGGTAAGTGGGGAGGTTAATACAGTGAAGTGATAGCAAGTCTAATACTCTTTTAAACCACAAACTTTTAATTCCAATCAACCAATTCTAATAATCATTAATAATAATAATCAACAATAACATCATATCTATATACACTCGACTTGAGTATCTACACGACAGCATAAATAAAGCAATCTTAACGTTGTGTATTGTTATAACACGCAGAGACCGGCGCGGTGACGTCAGAACGACATGCGGTCGCCTGTGTAGCAGTCTGTGTGTGTGTGTGTGTGTGTGTGTGTGTACATGTGTAAATAACTGACAGGTTAAATTATGCAAACGAGGGTGGAAGAATTCACACAGTTTTTTAAGGATTGTACGTGAACCAAAAGTCACACGAATCAGCGACATATGTGAATACATAGCTGACGCCTGGCGCTTCAATTTGGTGTTAAATGGTCATTAATCGTGGGAACGGTTCAAACACCGTGTGAAATTTTGCCATAGCTACCATAATTTGCACAGCGTAACATCCATAATTTGCATAGACAAGGTTTAATATTATACCTAACCATTGGTGTAATAATATTTATAAAAAAGTGTGCGCTTCATAAAAAGACGCGTAGGTTGAAAGTGATGATGAAACCGACGCGCCGGCCAGTCCAAAGTTGTCAGAAACAGTTTCCAACAGGAATTGCAACGAGGCAGCAGTATAAAACCCCAGCGAGCGACACACTCTTTCTCAGATCAAGCTCAGATCAAAGTCATTTAGTTGGAGGAATCCACGCATCTCGACAACGTAAACTTTACAAAGTTGTAGTAATGTTTTGAACAGTAGTCAATATACTGAAGTGCGATGGAACCGGCATTACGTCGGTGCAGTTATTAAAGAACGAGTGATTTAAATAAAAGACTGTATTAATGAAGCTACAAGAGTCATAACTACGTAGAACGTCTAGACAGCTACGAGGGACAAGAAAGAAGAGGAAAGGAACTAGACATCTACGAGAGGACGCAGGGACAACACATGCATCTCAATCCAGCCGTTCATCATCAAGACTAGAGGTCCACGTCAGAACTCAGCATCCAGGAGACGGAGCGAGGAATTCAACGACGTAGAGACAAGAGGAGCTGATACCGAAGAGGATCAACAAACTCGAGAGTCCAGCTGACGGTAACAACAAATTTAAATGGGTGCAGAAAAATGCAGGTGAACTCGAACATATATTTAATATTATAAATGACCCTGAAGTCTATCACCAAAAGCTCTAGTTTCCATATCAAAGTTTACAAGAACATTAATATATTTTTTTAACTTAAAGAATGAATAAATAATTGTTAAATATATAAATGAGAATAGAGAATATCATAGTAGTAATCTCACAATTGAATGGTCAAGAAAGAACCATAGTTTATTATATTTTGTAATTAATTAGATGAATAATGTTTAAATATGAGATTTACGTAATGGTTAATTAATTGAGACATTAAAATTAGAAAATTAACGTAAATAAGGTTCTCTATTAATATTTGAATTAATTAAAAGTTTCATTTAGGTGGTATACATGGAAAACCACACTTGTAAAGACTAGATCAATATTTAAATGTTATACGTATTAATTACGTTTCCTATTATATTTATATGTGTTATATGTATATGTCTGTGTACTATTTCAGGTCATATATAATGTATGTGTGTATATACTATGTCTTAGAAGTATAAGAAATCAGAGTTAAACACATTATGAGTATATTATATTCGGGTTGAATATAAGGGTTCATATAACAAGAAACCCACATTGAACAATTTAAATAACATGACAATTTGCGATTTTTGAATAAATCAAATGAATATGCTTTTCTTGAAACAGTCGTACTAATTTCACAACCAGTACTCAATCCTCTGTACTCTTTACTTGTAAATTAAAACTTATAACGTTATTCACGCGCTTATCCACACTCAATCAACGACCAAAGCCTGCGACCCAGCCGGGGAACATCAAGGTAAATACTGCTGAAGAAGAGTATACTGTACCTCCGAAACGTGGGTAAGTGCGCGCATACGAGTAAGTGCGTATGTGTAAAAAGTAAGTGTATAAAAATAACGTTGTAATATATATATATATATATACACATATAACAGTTGCCGTTTAGAAGTTAGTTGTGTTGGGCGATTTATTCAAGTGCTGATCGAAGTGGTTGTTACGGGAACTGATTATTGTGTTATAATTAGTGTGGAACTCTAAGAGCTGACATTATTGTTGCGTGTGGACAAAATTTAACTAGAATTCATTCCTGTATGAGAGTATCTTGTTGATTTCAAATTGTTATTTGTGATTCATTAAAGCTGGTTATTAGTGATTTCATAGGTGTCTGAACCATACGACGACATGTGAGACCGTTGTAACAGTGGGTCAGAAATGGAACACAACTTCGCTATTACATCCTTATCAAATGTCCGGCCCACCTCAACCTTGATAATTTAATGTATCTGAAGTTATATTAAATTTACATAGATAGGCGGGGTGAAATGGTTCGACATTGGGTCGCAGCAATGCATGAAGAATAAACGCCATAACACTGACGCCAAACCCCCTCATTCCCATCAATTTCTAAATTATGTTTCGTAAAACTAAACCAGCATTTCTATGTTGCCTAGTTAGTAAAACTATTTTGAACAGACTCTGCAGCGCAATATATGGACAATCAGTGTGGCTGCACTAATAGTGAACTAAGAGCATCGTCTCTGCGACTTTTAAAATGTGAAGCGTTATTAGACACCAAAGAGATATTGACAGCAAAGCATTTGTCACCACAGGCAGCTACTTATAGCAAGCTATTTCGTCAGACAGTGAAATATAGCGGAGAGAGACTGTGAGACAGTCTCAAAAATATGAGTCGTCTCTCAGTGTCATCCAAAAATATGAGTCCTTTGTAGGAGCTACTGAAATTTGAGATGATCTTATAGAACAGAATTCATATTAGGAATATTGTAATTTTCTTCATATTAAAGCAATGCTTGCCTTTGTTGAGCAAAGATTACTGCAGCTATACTATCAGGTACAACAAGATTAAACATATAAAAGAGAGTAAAGTGTAACACTTTGATAAGCATTCATACACATTGTGTTCGTGTTACAACACATATGTGCGTTGTAATTTTAAAGAACAAAGTATATATTATAACGTCACCAAATCTCATTGATTTGGAGTTATATGTTAAGGGTTACTACATAAATGTTTAAACAAATTTAAAACGTTGAAACGCAACTCTTATAATGTAGCGTGCATCTTAACGCATGGTACAGAGCCACACAGCAAAGCCAGCTGCCGCTTACGTAACACACACACACTATAAACCAATAGGGCCACGCCCAAACTTTCAATTATTAATATTTCGGGAACCGGTAAATTTAGGAAAAATCTAAAATAGCCAAAATGTTTGCCGAAATATTAATAATAGGGTGTGCGAATTTTATTTAATATAATTAAACATTAAGGGAGATAATTGATTTTATGTTAATAACTTCCTTAGTAATTGAGCTACATAGAAGAGCTTTTAATATGTAATAGTCATAAGAATTAACAACCAATTGTATATTTTAAAATTAGCGTAACTTTGCTTGCAGCCAAGATAATCGCAATATAAATTGCGACCGGACGTCCGCACCGACAATGAAAATCCGGTGTGCTAAGAATATTAAAAATAATATAAATTCTCAAACTGTGGGAATCAGTTTTATTCTCACGGAATGGGGTGACCACAAAATTTGAGTAGAAGGGAGAGTGTGTCAGCCAATCAAATCATTCAAAGAAATTGGAGCTAACGCGGAGTTTTCGGCTGACAAAACACTCGACTGCCAGTACTCAAGAGGAACACACGTACATCTTCAATCGTCTCAGTAACACACATTTTGTGAAGATACGTCTGTGAAGACTTGAGGTGTTAACACGCATTATTACGACCGTCTTATTTAACAGATCAACTGTAACGACTCGTAATAATAGCGACTAATCAAGATACTCTTACTGATCAACAACTAAGCGTATTGCGCATTACATTAACTGTTGGCGTACGCACGCAAGAGATCAACTACACTACAAGAAACTACTTCAAGAGTACGACAGAAGAGGCCGTCTATATCCAGTAGTACGAGCAGAACAACTGACAAGCAGAGCGACAACCCGTGACGAGACACACACGCCAGATGGGTACGTGAATCGAGCGAGGAGCCTGACGCAGTTGTAGCAGCCAAAACTACAGACGTAAAACCATCACCAGTTGCTGAAGGAGCAGAGTGTTGCTGATTCCCGAACTCATCACCAAAATCCAGGACGCTCAGTAGATTATCTTCTCTAGCAGATTGGATCAGGACAGCGAGGGATTCCAGGAGCATCTCTAAATCCTCTTCAGAACCAGGGAAGTCAAAATCAAATTATTCACTTCTCAAAAGAACAGTTTTTCCTTCTTCTTTTTAAAATCATTGTAAACAAATAATTCAGATGCCATTATATCAAAGACTCTAAATTAATATTCAATAAAGTAATATTCAATTGTGATAATCTGTATAGCATGTATGAGTAACTAATAAGCCCTAGATAAGCATTAGATATTAGATAAAAAGAAAAGCGCTATACAAATCTTATTAGAGAATTAATTGATTGCTTATACTGCAGTATACAAGAGTCAAATCACTTGAAATAAAGCCAAGTTGAACTAGATTCACTGCTAGTTTATTTCTGAATATTTACAAGAATTTTAGAGTATTTAAAATCATTTTAAAGTCATTGCTAATTAAACTAAATTAAAATTAAATTCCTTAATTAAATTATTTAAAAATTAACTTCTTTGAAATCAAAAGAAATACAAGTAATATAATTCGAAATAATAAGCTCTTTTGCTGAAGAATACTAACCATTCAGAAAATATCATACTAAATTTTATTTACTGTTTTAGTTAGTAAGAATTATTGTAACTGTAAGTTTTTCCATTCTTATGTGTGTTTATTATAATAAACCCCGATTTTTATTACCCCACACTGTATTTTTATTGTTGTACTACGGAGCTTACCAACCTCACAAAACTCTTCACAATAATTATAACAAGATTAGTGTTTCGTTGTTGTACTATTGAGTTAACCTACTTGCGAATTCAAATCCAAAATCCACACGCCCATAGTCGGAAGAATCCGCAAGAACGGACAGCAGGTAGGTGCTCATTAAACACAGAAAACATTACATTGCAAAAACAACACGAACACACGTTTATATATTGTTATAATATGTTACATAATGGCACATATTGTTGTGCATTTGATACTGAATTGACATCAGAGACACTAAAACAATTACCACTTTTTATTAAACACTTTGACCGAGTGCGTGCAACTCAACAATACTTTTACTTTCCAATAACTAATATCAGTATGGAGAACCATACATGATTTCCATGTTCTAAGACTTATATTTAAAATCATTTACTTTAATTTGGTTCGAAAATGTCTAACAAGTTAGGTGTTTTCTTGTAAATTACGTTTTATGTCTAACAAATTGAAATTAAATATTTCCATAGAAACTACTGTACTTCTTTGTTGCCGATAACGCAGCACACATATAAAAAATTATCTCCTCCCCATTCAACTATCACTTCCATTTATAGAAAATTATCCTCTCCCCCTTCAAATACTCTTTTCATTTATAGATATTTCATCCACCTTTCTGCAGTGGATTATTATGACCTTCTTTCAGGATACTTTATTTATCAAACTTAAATAAAGTAAACTACCCCTTCCCCTTAAGCGATCTTCACCAAAAATCAATAAGCTTTGAGTCCTCTACAACTCTGGCACATACGCAAAAAATTATTTGACTCTGTTTGAATTTGTGGCAGTTATCGTTCACCAAAAAAAAATTCTACACACAGATACTTCCATACTTCCATTTCCTTACGGAACGTGAAAGTAAAAATAAATTACAGTTCCATATTCGTATCACCTACAATCTAGCCAGTAAGGATAATTAGTAATAGCAAAGCTCTACTGAGGAATGAGAGGCAAGATATGCTGCTAGACAATCACCTCTATTACAAACAAGTATTACAGAAAATACACTTTACATATTACATATTGTTTTGAAACCGTCACCGAAACCTAACAAACAAGTTTTGGTTTATTCTCTTGAAACGTTTCAGTCTATGCATTTTACCGTCGCTACTCTGAAGCTCCTTGGCTTCACAGACCTTGGGGTGTCTGTCAAGCCTGTTGCTGTAATTAATTGGCGCTTCGTGACATTATCTCTTCTATGACTTAATGTATTTGTAGATGTCTTTGGATTTAAGAGACGGTTAAGCACATACCATGAGGCGTTTGTGATGGCTCTGAGTACGTTGTTCTAGAAGCGCTTGAATATTTCAAGGTTGGAGTTACTGGTAGTTCGCGTCCGGATAAAATGAGAATATTACGAGGTTATATCCTGTTCTATAATACCATATTATTTAATCTTACAAAATTATTGTTGTAATTTTAGAATTATAATATGTGTAGTGATATAAAATTAAGTACTCTCAAAGGATTATGTTGATTGAAAAAATTAAAAACATTGCGAATACCACCTTTCGAGCGACTGATAAAATGTACAATTTCAGTGCAAAAACCATTATCCAGAACTAGAAAAACAACCATAGTACTACTGTTGACAACCACGTTTTATTGGTATACTCATGAGTAGCAAACGTTTTGCTCATACTGTGATGTGGCATCCTCAGTGGTGAAGTTCATCTCTGAAATGTGAGACGCAGAATATTGATCGAAGTGAGGTACGTGGAAGCAGAGTTATTTTCCTACGGTAGTCAGTGAGACAGTAGAGATTATTGAACACTCTAACAAGTTCAACAAAGAAAACAGATATAAATTACCTATATCGTGATGTAAAAGGTAATCAACGTATCATAGAAATAACAAAACATTTACTTACTGTTCCATATTAAGTTCGTTATCATATTGATAAACGATTAGTTAGACACATACTTTATTATTATTATTATTATTATTATTATTATTGATACAACTTATTTATATATTATTTTATTATATTAATCGGAAAGAAAAAATTGGGCACTGAAGAGCTTGGAGACAGGATCTGGAAGATTATATGAGGAGCAGGAATTTGCAGGAGACGGATATTAATGGTGGTAGAGATGCGGGATGCGACGAATTTCGAATAACATTTTTAATTTTATGTTTTAAGTTCTTTGTTATAATGTACTGTGCACACTGTAAAATGGACCTGCCGACCGGAAGGGTAGCTAAATAACAAGGCATGTCAAGTTGTTGTTTATTCTCAGCTTTACCACTGAGAATGCGACATTGCAGAAGGGTCGAAACGTCTGGTTGTCATAACGATACCGATAATACGTGGTTGTGAAACCTAAAATGTGTTGCTATTAAACGTTACGAGCACTAATGTCTGTGTGTGAAAAACTAGAAAAAATTTCGTTAAATGTCTGAAGTAAAATTTTTAACATTTAGATAAAATCGTGAAATTTTCCCACCTCGCCCTCGTAGTAGTAAATTAGATTAAGACCTTTATCCCGAGTCGTCGACGTCACCTTTTTTTAAGAAACTTATGTTTTGCAAAGTTAAAAAAGTATGGCTCAACTTATTGCGTAATAAAATAAATTAAAGCTTAAAATCGCAGCTCAAGGGAAAAGCCGGCAGACTTAATAAAGACTAATTGCTCGTTCGTTATCTTAAACCCTTACGACAAGGTAAGAAGTGTTAGCCACAAACTTTTATTACGTAATGCAAGACGATAATTTTGTTAAATCTTTCATAATTGTATTATCTCCTCTCCTGGAAACGTTAGGTTACAACAACGCTCACATTTGAAATGTGTTAACACTAATACTTCTGTTGTCATACACTGAAAATTTGAGTGATTTTAAATTTGTCAAACACAACGTTAGTTTTCCTCTGATGTAAATCACGCGGTTTTGAAGCGGCACTATGGCCTTACAAGTAAGTAACTAATAAACAATTTTCCTATTTATCAGGTGTTGATTTAAAATCGAATTCAAAGAACGAATGAATCATCTATACAGCCGGAACTGAATATTATGAGTATACTCGACAGGATTGCCGAGTTATTGGGAACATCTTTGCCGAATAGATGACTGCCGCATCCCCAAACAATTATGGAACTATAAGGTGTGGGACGTCCAAGGAAGCGCTGGAGTGACCAGCTGTAGACTGGCTGTTTGAGACCGGAACAAACCATCCTTGGTTTAATCCTTGCAGATGACGATGGTGATGACTGAATCATCTTGTCAGTGTTAACGGGATAGTTTGACATTTGTCTGTCTATCTGTCTAACTACTTTGAATATCTTTCAAGATAAATTACGAATGCAACAACCAATTTTTGTAAACTTGGCATACGTGTCCATACATTTACCTTACGGTACCTTACTGTTATAAAAATTGATTCTCCCCCCAAAAGGAGGGGATTCTCCTCCCTTTGCAAACGGCAGAAAGTGAGGGAAAAATTAAAAAAAAAACGCAAGATTCAATGCGAGGTATAAAATTTTAAAAAATTATCAAAATATAAATTTATTGTTTATTTTTGAAGATTTGATATTTTTAGACGCCGAGTGCCGAAAATTGGGTGAAAATTGTAATAAATAGTAACAATTCATGTCGCGTATCAAATTAAAATGAATTTTAACCAAAATCTAAATGCAGTGTTAAGTTTAAAATATTTGTAAACTTGATACGTCAGAACCTAAAAAATACATAAAAATTGAAAAAAATCAGGCCGTGTATCTGAATTTTAATGCAAAATTTCGATTGTTTGGAAATTTTAGCGTCAGGTGTATGGTTACCTTTGTTATTTCACTAAAAACAAATAATGTAATTGGTTTTTCGTAAGTTTTTCTGATAATTAAAAAATTATCTAATATCAATCATTCAATAATGAATATCTAACATCCAATAATGAAAAGTACTTCGTTCAAAATAATGACCGAGTTCTGCAGCTCCGGTAGCATAATAGTACGGTATTTATTCAACTTTAAGTAATTTTTTATAATTTTTTAAATTAAAATTTCACTTTTTCTGTGTTTTGAGTAAAGTATACAAATTGACTTAGTTTTCATCGAAATTTTGTGCAAATTAAAAGGCTAATTGAAAATATCAACTGCCACATCTTATTTCAGATGTTTAGTTTTTGTACATAATTATCTGAGTAAATACAAAACGGTCACCTACATATTGTTACGGCTATCTCACTTATCGTCGTATGGTACAGTGGAAAACAAAAAAAACAAGACACCAATGAAATCACTAATAACCAATATTTAATTATCACAATTAATAATTTGTAATCAACAAGATAGTCTCTTGCAACAATTCAAGTAAAATTTGTCCACGCGCAATAATAATGTCAACTATAAAGAATTCCGCACTAATTATAACACAACAACACTTGGGGGGGGGAGGACTCCACGGCTATTCTAGGCGGTTCCATTCTTTTCAATATTAATGGGCACTCCTGCCTTCTCTATCTAGCTAGTAATGGGAAATCTGTTGGCAGAAACGTTTGCATCTATCGCCATCAATGCAGAAGTCAGTATTTGTTATAATAATGGTGGGTGGGAGGTACTCACAAAATCAGTCCGCCTTCACCGCTCTTGCAGTAGAGAACGTTGTGTTCGTTAGTGCTGTAAATTGTGAAATCATCTGTCTGTGTCACTACACATCGCTAAAATAATTACTATCGGTCAGTGTTTTCTAGCTAAACAAAAGTTATCACTTTTTCTGGGACAAATCATATTAGAAAAAAAATGTTTTGAAGGACTTTCCAAAAGAATAGGTGTCAAATTTTATATATCTATTTCTTTAATTCGCTTAAATTTACAGTACTACCTTGATGAGATGTAATCAAATAAATTAGCAGTATTACATATCAAGGTGATAAAGTGGTTGACAGCAAAATTAGTCTCTTCCAGTCGCTTTGTGGACGTATCATTAAATACTTAAAGGAGGAAACAAGAAAAGAGACGCAAATGAAATAATATAAAGTTCTCAGCTAATATATGGTAATAAAACTTGAGTTAAAAAGGTTAAAGGTATATCTAAAATACAAAGGCCAGACATGAGGGTGTTGAGTGCTTAAGAGTTGTATCGTGCGAAATTTTACCAGAAACGATCATATTAGAACGGAACATAAAGCTTAAATTATAAAATCTGCCTCTTAAGAACTCAGAATCGATTTAACTAGATTTACAAGAATGGCCCTCGACTATCGACCAAAGGGGACAAGAAGTGTGGTAAGACCCCGTAAATGATGGTTGGATGAATTCCATTTAGACTGGAACAGACTATTAGCCACAGACGTAAAGGACGACGACGACGGTGGTCGGTGTCATTCTGTAATAAGACATTTTTGATAATAATGATAATGATAAATATTATATAAATGTTAATAATAGTTTCTAATGCAGTCTTACTCAAATAGTAATGCTATTGTAATTGAATATGTTGGTAAGTTAAGATGAAAGACACTTAGCACGCAGAAACGTACAAAGCTGTTCCAGACGCGGCAGAATTGCGTAACCCTCTAGATAATTTTAGATGCCTCTTTCACACATTTCTCGACTATTCTAAATAAATCCAAGCCTGCTTTGTGTCATTGTGTCATTACTATGTAAGGCGGCAAAAGTGTAAATACTCGATTTCGAAACGGGCAGTTTAGTTACACCTGGCGATATTACAATACAGATCTAAGTAATTGTTGTCTTTTAACGCAATGTGATTATTGTGCTAATAATTGTAAGGAGGTGACAATTTATTATTTTGTGTTGGATAAATTTAACTTGAATTAGGGTGTAAGAATAGGTTTGTTGACTTCTAATTGCTTGTGTCTAATTAAAGCTTGTAATTAGTGACTTCATTGTTGTCAGTTATTTTGTTTTCACTGTACAACACGACAATCCGTGAGGCCATAGTAACAATATTTACATCATAATAGGAAAAGAATGTTCTTTTTTTAAATTAGTGTAGGAGTTAGTGAAACTTCCCACCACTAATAAAAAATCCCAAGTTAACCAAATACCACAAAATTTTCACAGCCAAGAACTGCGAGTTTTCTTCTGCTTTCCTATACATCTAAAACAGAAATCCTTCGGCGCCTAAATGACGGGTATACGAGTATATAAAATATTTTTCTTCTTGTGTCTAACAGTGCGACATAACTGAAAACCTCTACCGTGCAACATGCCCTGGTTTTATAAAATTAGGACAAAATAATATAAAAACTACGGTTTGTTGTTACATACGTGGTAAGGAAATGGTTTAAATAAATAGCCTTATCTTATCCTATGGTACTTTGAGATATAAATGTTTTTTATATTATTTTACAAAATTGAAGTACGGAGTATTCGAAACCAAATTAAAGCAGCAAATAATGTTTCAGTAGTTTTTATAAAATTAACGTGTTTATAAAATGTATACTCCTGTATTTACAGCATGTAATAAAATTTTTGTTTAATCGTGTTTGTACGAAATAGATAAATAATATAATGGAAACTTGAAGGAAACCAGATATGGAAATGTGTTGTACACGTGCCGGAGCCGCGAATTCAAACAAACTCACTGCTCTCGCATTTGTGTTGCAAATTTAGTCATACGCTACTGAGGCCGACATTTACTAGTACTGTTTGACTACTAAATTATGAAGGCAGTGTTCGTATAAAATCTTATATCGATTACTGTAAATTATTACATTCTTTTATATGCTAAAGTCTGTCTCAGAAAGTGAAGAAAATAATAATTATTATAATGAAAGTTTTCCTGAATTCTAACACGTGACATCATCAGATAGATATTTGGTATTTCTGTCACAACGGATTTAGTTTGTGCCTATTAAATATCAACTTGAAATGGTTTGCGGTTGAAAAATTAAGAAACCGTTAATCATTGCCTAAGGATTGTAATATTACATTTATTTTAGAGTATGATATAAAATACTTTATTTACACCATTTTATGATTTCACATAAATGACAACTAAGCACAGGCTTTATACTGTTTTGTCGTAATTTTGCACTGTAAATTTAATTTGCGTTGTGTAAGTAAATTAATGACTAGTATAACTACGCAAGCAGAAGATTGTTCTTAAACCTTTCAATATAAAAATCAAAAAGCCGGGGTATGTTTCACGTAGAGGCTTTTCAGTTATGCACCAGTATTAGACTTAAGAAGTAGAAAAAGAAGAAGAAGAAGAAGAAGAAGAAGAAGAAGAAGAAGAAGAAGAAGAAGAAGAAGAAGAAGGCATTACATATCTGTCGTTTATGGTAGCTGAAATTGTAGATGAAATAACGTAACAGGCCGCAGTTCTCAGCTGAGCAAAGATTCGTGCGTATTCGGTTAACTTCGGATTTTAAGTAGAGGTAGGGAGTTCCACTGATTCCTACTCTAATTAAAAAAAAAAAACATTCTTCATAGACTATGATGCAAATATATTTAATTACTATAGCGTTATTATTTTGGTAAAACTATATTATAATATGTTACTATTATGCTCCCTGATTTGCAGAACTCGCTCACTATATTGAAAAAAGAATATTTATTATTAAATACATTTCGAAATTGAATAATTAATGTAAAGATAAATGTAACAGAAACAATTAAACGTTGTTTCACAAAAGTGTTTACATTTTGATATACGAACACTATGTTAAAATTACTTCAAGAAAAGAGTTTCTTTCTGCACAAACAAAAATTTTAATTAATTATTTAAAAAATGAAATAAAATTAGCATGCGTAAATATTAATGAAACCCGTGATTATTGTGTTAAATACATAGTTGTGGAGAAATGGCATCAAGGGGCAAAAATAAATTATCGTGTATAGACTGCGAGCTTCCGAAATGGATTTTGAAAACATCAAGCCAAGGAGAAAGTGTGTGAGAGCGAATAAGGAGTATTGTGGGAACAGACTGATGAATGCCGAAAGAGCTGAAGTAGATATTGTGGAAAGTGATTACAATGGTGCGGGCTTGTGTGAGAAGGGTGAGCGGATGGATGGAGTGTTGCCAAACGTAGTGATGCTCTGGTAAACAGGAGAATCTAAAGGCTGCCTCGGATGGATTGAATGAGAAGAACACGGAATTGGGAGGACTACACGACGAAGACGTAATGAACAGACGAAGTGGAAGAATAGAACTATTTACATGGGAATTAGAATGCGTTCTGTAGTTTCTGTTAATTATTATGGAAACTAAATATTGTTTTCATTAAAGATACCTACGGGAAATACTAAATGAATAATTTTGTGTGTTTTAAATACATGAATCTTAATCATTACCAGGATCCAGAAGTTTAGAATGTTAACACCTTATTAAATAAATCATGACTGGCTAGAGATTCAAATGATACCATCAGAAATGGTACGAAGGCTTAGCAGATCACAACACAATAACTATATATAATAGCGGATGTGAGACTTCCGAAAGTAGTTTCGGAATCTAGAAGGTTGAAAAGACGGCAGAATAAATTGAGACGGCAACATCAGAAAGTCTATGAAGGAGAGGCATTGCTTGAAGAGCAATAGCGTTCATGTTTACAAGTCAAAAGGTTTTGAAGTACGTTTCGAAACCTTCCTCCATACACACGACATCATCATCATCTTCACATCACGCCATAGGCAAGGTGATGCCTGTTGCGCCTTCAAAGACCTTCCAGCCATCTTCCTGGATCTACCCACACGTCTGTGACCTAGGGTTATATTTCCTGACTTGTTTAGCCAGTGTTGGATCTGACATTCTTTCTACGTGTTCTTTCCATTATTGTATATAATCTTTTACTCTTTGAAGCAAGTTGAAATCTTGTAAACCTTATCACTCTTTATACGATCAAGTTTAGAACACCTTCTAACTCTTCTTAAGAGCACCACTCTCCGAGGACTGTATTTTACTTTCTTGTTTCTTGGTTGTTGTCCATAATTCACAGCCATAAGACAGTACAGAGACCGCCATAACTCTGTAAAACTTTAATTTTGTATCTCGACGTATCTTGATTTTAAAAATACAGTTTATTGTTCCGCAGAAAGTTTGGAACCTACCTGACTTAACATCAATATCACAATTCTTATCATAGCCGATATCATTTCTGAAATAGTTGAAATGGTTTCCCAGTTCTACAATTTGATTGTTAATCTTCACTTTTCTTCCTATCGGTTCTTTACCTCGAACTACGATTACCTTTGTGTTTGTAGTCTAGATTTTCATATGTAACACACACACAAATTATTAAATTGTTTAGAAATGTACTCCATAACTACTAAGTAATCTAAAATCAAATGCCTTTAAATTATATATTGTACTAAACCATTCGGCTCATAAACTGTCAACAATTCATATTATTTTAAATTGAAACAAAAATAAATTTTTCCCTAATTTACGTAATGTTGAAAGCCAGTACTGACTAGAATTTGTACTTTCATCTTGCTAGCTGTTTTAATATATTAGGTACTTAAATGTACACTTATATTATTCATTTGAAAAAACCTATTTAAGTTGTGATGAGTTTATTTATTGACATAAATGTCTGTTTGATATCCGTTGCTAATAACCAGCAGAGTTTATAATATTTGTAAGCTTGGAGAGTTGTGTAAGGAAATGAAAGACCCGTGTCTCTGGGGAAACGCTGTGTAATATTTCACTTTGGTTGGTATTTCCCGAATTGCAAACATAAATTTATCATGTTGCTTTAAAGCCAGAGCTTTGTATGTCTGCATGTTCTTTATGATAACAGTAGCTTTAAACAAACAAAGAATGTAGGTCAAACGTAAAAAGAATGGATTGATAATGACACTCACAAGCTGCTGGAATAGAGACTATACAAATATGGCAAAATAAGGCAAGAAAAGGAAATTAGAAATTATATGTTTTTTTAATATTCATGCCTCTAAATCCTAAGTACTATGGCATTACATAATGCACACTGAAAAAAGCATTTCTACTGAAGGTGATCGAGTATGGTGTGTTGGGAACGAAGTTATTAACGTATAATTTGATATAAAGTTTGGAAACATTGTAAGCTTGGTACAATATTAAAATGGGCACTTATATGACTAATTGCCATATATGTTCACGGTATTTATATTATTCAAAAGCAGTAAGTGTCAGGTTTGGCGTTTATATGCGATTGCCGTGTCCATTGTGATCTCGCAGAGTGATAATACATGATTTGTGTGTTACAGATTTTGCTTTTAGTCGAGTAAAATGAAGCATTTTACCTCAGAATTCTCTGTAATAGAAAAAATTTATAATAGAAGACGCGTAAAAATTATTGATGATATAAAGCTGGGAAAAATCTTATTGAAAGAAAGAAGAGGCATACTGTTACGACGGTCTACTGATTGTCGTGTCGTACAGTGGAAAACAAAATCCAAGACACCAATTACGTCGCTAATCACCAGCCTTAATTATCACAATTCAACAGTTTGTAATCAACAAGTTAGTTTCTTACAACTAATCAAATAAAAATTGTTAACACGCAATAAAAATGTCAACTAATAGAGTACTGCATAATTATAAAACACACAACACTTCGCCACAATACTTCGAACCTCGTTGGAATAAATCGCCACTCCAATTGTACTAAGCGTCGCTGAATACTTATATTCCACAATAATCCATAATACTTGTCAACACTACGCTAGAGCGTAATTGCTTACGGCCTTGGCCACAGTGCGCGCGGCCGGCGAAGCCTGGAAAAGTCTCGTTAACGCATGTTGAAAATCACGTACGCACACAACATTACAGCTGGTTCTGCTGGGATAGCCGAGAAACATGTAGAACGTCCTGTAATGACGTAACAACACGTTGAACAGAGTAAAGTATGGACGCGACACGCGGTGAGACAACATTAGGATTAAACGTTCCAAATCTGCAACGAACCTCAACGTCTTTTATTCACTGTTTCCTTCGTACAGCTAGTTTCCTTGAGTTAGCATATTTCTCTTCTACGTTTCGTGGTTTATCCTCTTTTATCCGTAAGTTCGTCCGCTTCTAGCTGTACATAATTATCTAACGCTTTACATACTGGACACAGTAATAAACTTGTACCGCGTGTAGCCTAATGAAGTCGACGTTGAAAGCCGGCAGCTGACAATACATGCAACAGTTTGTCCTACATTGTACAGTTTAATCTTAGTTTAAGCTCATTTAACGAAACAAAATTACATCAATGTTCAGTACATAATGGTATCCAATAGAGCTATGTTGTACTCAATGTAGCATTAATAAAACAAAGGAAATGTGTGCTCACTTGTGTGTGTGTGTGTGTGTGTGTATATGTGTGTGTGTGTGTGTGTGTGTGTGTGTGTGTGTGTGTGTGTGTGTGTGTGTGTGTGTGTGTGTGTGTGTGTGTGTGTGTGTGTGTGTGTGTGTGAGAGAGAGAGAGAGAGAGAGAGAGAGAGAGCGACAGAGGAAGAAAGAGTGAGGTAGTGAATGACAGAAAGAGAGATAGATACAGGGAGTAGCAATTAAAATGTAACTACGGAATTGTCTTGAGCCATTACTGTAGCGACTATCAGAGACAATTTTCATCGTCTTACCATCCTCCTTCATTTTCTTCTTGTTCTTCACTACCGAGGGATAGGCGTCCAGTTTTAACGACTACAAAGATCCCCTACTTGGTCTTCTGACTACATCTCTTACTTGGTCTTCGGACAATTTATCATAACTCGTCTAGGTAATCAGTT
This sequence comes from Magicicada septendecula, assembly GCA_034769895.1. Classification (NCBI taxonomy): domain Eukaryota; kingdom Metazoa; phylum Arthropoda; class Insecta; order Hemiptera; family Cicadidae; genus Magicicada; species Magicicada septendecula. The sequence continues at coordinate 139,720,986 of CM068373.1, read as the reverse complement.
CTGCGACATTCACACGGCATGTTCTATCCAGTGTCCCCTTCTTACTTTCTGCAGTATAATCTCTACTCCCAGTTTATTTCTTATTCTGTCTCACAATAGGTCTTTAATTATCGTCTTTTAACTATCCTTTTGAACTTTATTTCTAAGGCTACAATTCTTTGCTGGTGATTATTTGATAATGTCTGCCCCTCACTCCCATACTGCAGTATAGAAACTGCCAGTGACTTATTGAATTTTATTTAAAAACCCTTTCTTTCTTCCTGAAACTTCAAGTAATTATCGCCACAAATCAATTGAGTTTATTTAACGTACTCACTAAACCTCTATGGCTACTTAATTAACCAAATTTACTGACTTGTTTTAAGGCTTTTATCAAGTTAAGACCACACTGTATTTGCAAAAAAAATACAATATCAAAGTATCTACTTTCACAAAGAAGGTAATTAAGCATCATAGCGCTTATTTTATTTAACACTGATATATTAAAGCAGGATTAGGCAGGTGGGCAAGACACTTTTCTGGACTGGGGAACCCAATGACTGACGACAGTCTGTTGGTGGATGATCAACTTCTGGCTCTCAACTTGGCATATGAGTAAGAGGAACATTCGTAGACTCCAAACAGTGGAGACGGACTCCACGAGGGTCAGTTGAAAAGTTTGCTAAGCGACATCTGTAGCTTAGCGGTAGAACTAAATTGTTCGTGAGTTGTAAGCCTCGTATTTCGTATAAGCACCTGTTAACTTTTAAATGTATGTGTCAGTTTATTTATTGTTTACCAGCTGTTTGAATTTCATGTTCACGCGTATTTTAGAAAATCGACAAAATTAAGAATTGTTTGTTGAAAAAGATCTAGCGGAAGTGGAAATTCTTAGCGGAATAGTAGATACGGTAGTTAATGCTGCATCTTCAAAACCAATAGTTTGTAAGTGGTCGTAGGAGCATTGAAGATGATGCCCGTAGTGGACGCTCAAAATGTGCGACAATTGCAAATTTTCTGTAGTACCCAGCTTGAACAAAAATTGTGTACACTATGTTCTTGAATTAAAATGTAATACACACACGATCGTGTGAAAACCCTATCATCACAGCAATCTTATCTACTTTCAATCTCCGGTCTTCCAACACCGTGAATGAAATTATTTTAATGATATTTGGAGTTGTGTAGTTTTTGGCGGCCCACTTCGGGGATCAACTTTAATGCTCGTACGATGACTACGTTTAAACTCAAATCCGTATTTAAAGGCCATTGTTTCTAAAAGTGCAACATCTCCTAACACATTTACCATTTTTTAGTAAATATTCAAATATCGGGGTACCGAGCTTTGCTCGGTTTTGATATTTATTTATATTATATACAGATTTTTTTACATTAAATTGTCTAGGATTTGTAAACATAAACAGAAACTATACGTATATTGTATCAACATTTTAAATAATAGCAATTGCATTATACATATATATATATATATATATAAAATACAAATAAATAGAATAATACAAAATACAGTATAATACAAAAATAATAAAAAATTATTGGAAAGTTATAGTAAAGTCTTCTAGTATTTCTAGTCTTCTAGTATTTAGTATTTCTTTCCATAAAACATTTCGTGTATGGTGAGGATTTTCTGGTGGCAAAAGAACTTTTAAGCTGCTTCGTCTTTTTACTCTAGAAAATGCTACGTACAACATTCCATACATAAAAACTGATAGAAGTAAGTAGATACCAATGAATTCAAATGTTTGTCTTTGAGCTTTGTGGATGGTCATAGCAAAAGCAGGTCTTACGGGGAACTGATGCCGTTGCATAGTACATCCAAGTTGATTTTTGCTAATTTATTAGAATCTAATGTGATTTTTGGGATATGGATTTCTCGGCCTGCATTCTCTCCAGTTATAATCTTTGATTTAATAATATTCTTACACAACTCAGTAACTATTAACCTTGTTCCATTGCATAGTCCTTCGGAGACATCCAAGTTTCGCAAAGCATTATTATTGTATTTTTTTTAAGTTTCAGTTCATGTGGTGGTAGATCAGCCGTTTCGACGGAATTCAGGAATTCAGAAGTAAATTCGAGACCTCCTTCTTGTTGATCTTTGACAGAATCATAACTTTTGTAAACCTTGTACTCTCCAGGAAGCTTTTCAATAATTTCTGCATTAATTTTATTAACATCTTTATTTAATGGTGCCAGTATAGCCCTGTCCTTCATATCTTCGTATCCGTTATTAGCCAGACAGTCTCCGAATACTTCTTCAATAAGATTGCGGTTTGAAAGAATATCCTCTGGTAGTTCAATCTCATCCATAGCATTCACTGGCAAACCTCCATTGCCAGATGTTTAAAAGCTCTTGGTTTTGTTGGTTTTCATAGCCCTCAATATCATCCATGTTTTATCGTTGCACCCAGAAACGAAAACTCCTACCTTCTGTGGCTTCAGTATTTAACTTATAAGCAATTATACGATAAGCTCGTTTACCAACCCGAGCGTTTTACTCTATAAAAAATGTACCTTTCTGTTCTAAGTCACAAAGAAGGAAAAGCAACAGTTTCAAAAAACTCATAAATTATTATTAACTTTAGCTTACTAAAAACCTTTTTCGAAGGTTTCAATACAATTATTGAATTTTTTTGTCCATGACGTGTCCGTGAATTAATACTTACCTTAGAGAACAGAGAAAACACAGGAAACACGTTATAAATTAAATACGTTATTACTCGCTTAATATTATTAGATAGGGTATACAATTATTGCTCGTCTCAACTCTTATTTTGTTTACTTACATAGGGTATACAATTATTGCTCGTCTCAACTCTTATTTTGTTTACTTACATTGATTGCATCAGCTATTTATTCTTCTTCATATAAAATATAAACATATCGGTACTGCGCCGTTTGTATTTATCGACGGTTTCTGTAATTTATTTATCTGTACGGTAAGAAAGCTTCTAGAAATTACAGTTCCCTAGCAATAATTAATTGTCGCGCGCTATCGGTCCCGCCATATTTTAAAATAAAGACCCTCAGATGTGGCCCTTAGACGAATTTTGCGGAAAATGAGACCGAGTGCAATCGATTCCTGGTGTCAAAATACCCTTAAGTAGCAACTTCCGAGAAAATCATTAGAGCTATTTTCGAGAAAAAAAAATATATACATACAATTAATTATTACTCGCTTAATATTATAGGATAAAGCTAATCCTCTTTAGGAAAGAATTCAATCACAGGACGATGTTTGAGGTTGTCCATTATTCAAAACACGCGTGACACGTAAATTTCGAACACTTGCTAAACAGTGAATAAATTGACAGATAAAGTTAAAAATTAACAGATGTTTTAATGAAATACAAAACACGGAAGTGTCTTACAACACACGGAAAATTGTAGTCTCACCGCTAAGCTATAGATGTCGCTCCAACTTTCCAACTGGCCCTCGTTCATGAAGACGTAAGGAGGCAATTTCCCACTGTAGACAGAACAGTATTAGCCACCATAAGTGTTGTTACAATGGTCACACGGATCGTTGTGTTGTACAGTGGAAACAGAATAACTGACACCGATGAATTCACTAATTACAACTTTAATAAGAAACAAACAACAGGTTAGAAATTAACAAAGCTACTCTTATATAATAATTCAGTTAAATCTGTCCAACACACATCAAGAAATGTCACTTTATTACAGCTTCACACTAATGAACACAATAATTAGTTTCCATTAAATAACTTATCAACAATAACTACAAACAGCGCTTAAAATATCCCCAAGTGTAAGTAAACTCGGCCGCTTAAAATCCAGTATTCATACTTTTTAGCCAGTGTTGAAGAAAGTTTGGAGGAAAAATGGACGCCAGTGCATGCAGGACGTTGGGAAAGTAGAGACTCCGAGAAGTAGAGAAAAGAATGTTATCGCGCGGGTGTGTGTGTGTGTTCTGTAATTGGACTGCCTATGTGATAAGGGGTAGTTTCGGGTATTCTGTGCCAAACGGTAGTGTAGTAACGATGGAGTGGAACAGCCTGGGACGCATAAGATGAAAAAGCGTCAAACGTGGCGTCGTGGGTATCTCGCAGACTAATTAGTGGGGACGATAAGAGCCTGCAGTTGGAAAACGGGTAACCAGACGGTTTATGATAAGCGAAGTTAGACATCTTACCTGTTGTGTCCGAAAGATGCATTTGAAAGTGCCGGCAGACGGTTTATGAGAAAATTTGGTCTTTTTGTGCCTCTCGAGGCCTCTAACAATGGATTGATGTATTTTGTTATGGCCTGGACGGAGTTATGGCCTGAACATGGATGGACGGAGTTATGGGCTTACAGGTAGTTTAGTTTTTGAAAAAAAAAGAGTCAAGGTTAGGAGAGAGTAAACCTGCAAACAAAAACTAAAACTTTTACATATCAAGATGATAATGAGGTTGAAAGCAGAATTAGTCTCTTCCAGTCGCTTTGTGGATGTATCGTTAAACACTTAAAGAAGAAAACAAGGAAAGAGACGCAATTGAAATATTATAATGTAAATTGCCATACCTCAAATACTGTATGGTAGTGAGATTTGGATTAGAAAGGCCAAAGACATATCTAGAATACAAGGAGCGGAAATGAGGTTCTTGAAGGCTGTAAAGGGTTGTACCAGGAGAGATCTTATCAGAAATGATCATAATAGACTGGAGCTAGGCATAGCTGAAAGCTTAAATGAGAAAATCTCCCGGTACAAAACGAAGTGGAGGTTAGACGTAGACAGAATTCATCCGACTAGATTTTCATGAAGTGCTTTTGACTATCATCCAAGGGAAAGAGAAGTGTGGCAAGACACGGTAAACAATGGTTGGATAAATTCCATTGAGACTGGAACAGGCTGGTAACCCAAGCCGTAAAGGATGACGACGACGACACAAACAAAAACCTTCAAGAACATATGTTTTGGTAATAAAATTCGTATTATTCGCTCTATTTTGCTGCAGCTGCAGAATAATAATATTGTCAAAGAAAGATCTCAAAAATCAGTTGCACGTGTGGAGTTATTTGAATTATCTTACAATTTTACACTCGGAATCTTATTTCCTTAGCATACGTTTGAAACAGTGTCTAATGAAAGGTTAAAAGCTTTTGAAATTACCCCAACAACCCTTCTATAAGAATTAACCCTAATGAAACGGAAGTGGAAAGTAATTAACAGTTGAAATGAAATTTAGAGCGTAACGAAGCAGAACTTGCACAATGTAACACCGACTCACCGCTACCAACATTAGCATTCACTTACCAGCATTCACGTATATTTAGTTATAATTAAGTGACGTTCACAACCTTTATGTCATTTGAGATTTCGAACAAAAGCTTAACACTTTTCTCAGCTACAATTGATCAGATTAATAAAGTTGTGTTAGTAGTTATAATCACTAACAGAAACTACTCTGTTGAACACTACTATAGGCTATAAAATCATTCCTGATTAACGCTTTCGAGTTTCGCAGCTTATCATGAGAGCGAAAGCATATTTAACTTTTTAATATCCATAATATGTTAGAAATACGTTTGTTTAAAATTTAATAGGTTTTAGTAGTTTGTATTAAAGTAAGTTGCATTTTCAGTTATAATGTCAGAATGAAGTGACGTCACACGTACTTCAGTTTACTTTCCGCTAAGCTCATGCTGGCAATACAAGTGTATTACGACAATAACGGTTCTACGAGATTTACGTTGCTGTGGATTTTCTAGATGCAGTAACTGCCAATACAGCGTAAACAATGTAATCACACCATTATTATTCCAAACACTGGTATTCCAGTCATACTCTACTAATGTTACTGTAATTGACTCCACTTAATATAAAATATAAATAAAATGCTTCCTCCAACCGAGTAAAACAATCACAAAATTCTTTGGTGTGTATTCTTTTAGTTTCTGTTTTACGAATAGTAAAATTTTAGTTTCGTAAAACGAATATTATAACCTGCAAAGTTCAATATGTCCTTTTTGAGAGAATGCAGACCCTAAGCTGGAGAGATGGGATGAGAAACAAAATAGTGACGGTAAAGAACAGTGTAAAGCAAAACATTATTGAAACGCATAAAGAAAATGCAACACAACTGGTTGGGGCAGAACGTTAAGAACGAATAGCTTTATTAGAAACGTAATACGACGGCTATTCAAAAACTAGCTTCACATTGGCTCATACAAACAAATCGGTTACCATAGTAACACTTTGCATGCGCTGTAGCAAACAGTATTGTTACGACGGTCTAGTGATCGTCGTATGGTACAGTGGAAAAACAAAATACAAGACACCAATTAAGTCACTAATAACCAGCTTTAGTTATCACAATTAAACAGTTTGTAATCAACAAGATAGTCTCTTACAACAAATCAAATCAAAATCGTTCACACACAATAAAATGTCAACTAATATAAAACACAATTGTATTACAATAGTCTCGCACAATTATAAAACACATAACACTCCGCTACAATACGTCGAACCGCACTGTAATAACTCGCAACTCAAACTCACTGTGTAATCCCTCGACAATAACTGAACTATAATACTACGAACCGCATTCCAATAAATCGCAACTCAAACTAAACTGAGCGTCGCTGGGTGTTTGTATTTATACCCCGCCGATGATCCAGATTATTCCAGACTGCGCGTCAATAACGCTACTAGAAAACACCGTAACGTAATTGCTTGCGACCTTGACACAGTGCGTGCGGCTTCTGACAAAGTCTAGCTAATGCGTTAAGAATCACGTACGCATACACATTACAGACGGATTCCACTAGAACATTCGAGAAACACGTAGATTGTTTTTTAATGTCGTAACAATATTATTGAAGTGCATTAAGAAAAGGAAAGCCAACTGGCTAGGACATAATTGCTTTGTTGAAAACATAATACGACGGCTATTCAAAAACTAACACATACAAGCGAACCGGTTACCATAGCAACACGGCATATGCGCAATAGCAAACAGTATCCTTTCATCTGTTACAAGCATCCGAGTCCTACTTACTACATTTGTTTTTGAGTGTGACTGACAGACCACGGAGCCTTTTATTCCTTCTCACAGGGAGCTGTAAGGAGAGTACTGTCTTCGCTAAGGACGTCTGGGACTTCGGTGCAACTTGTTGGTAAACGAAAACGGGGCCGCCAAACCTTTCGACCTTTGTCAGTACCGCGCGGAACCATTGACCAAAACGACCACATGTGAACGATGAACCACATTACCGTCTCAACCGTTCACCATCGTATCAAAGTTAGTAGGAGTCATCGATCTGATATCGGTCTCTGCGGACCGGCCCTGAGTATTGCTTGTGGCTGAGACTGCGTAAACGAAAGGCTGGCACTTCATAAACCGGGACTGGCGGAAAATTGTGAGCATCGCGACACATACTGCCGAACCAAATGCCAACGTGAAATGACTGACTGGGTACCCGGCACTTTGAAACCAATTATAGTCACGTTAATGTCGTTAATTCTTGGCGGTATCGTTTGTCGACGAGAAGGGGGTGAAAAATCTAGTGCAACGTCATACTACACGCTTATATTATGTGGCAAAAGAATAGAGACATTTAAGTAATTTTGTGTACAGGAGATTATTATTCTCCTCTTTCGTTTCTGTATATTAGACAAACAGAGACTCATTTTTGAATAGCACTCGTAGAAGGGAAGGTAGACTGAAAAGAAAAGTGGGAGACTGATTTTAGAGAGGAACGCCAACATAAAAATATTTAAAGGCAATTTGTGAGTTTATAAGATCAATTTTTTGTGGCTCTAAACTATGAGTAAATATTGAGAAATTTACTGAAAAATTAAACATCTTTGAGAGGAAAAGTTCTTTATAGTTTATTAAAACCGGTGAACATAATGAATTCTAGAAAAACCAAATTCAGTAATGAATTACACAATCGAATGTAAGGGTGTGTGTGTGTGTGTGTTCGTGTGTATGACAACGTTACAAGTAATGTAAGTTCATAAGCTGTCACGGCCGGCTTCATCATTGTTTAAGTTACTATTACCAGCCGGGCCGCGGTGTACAGTTGTTACTGTTAAAAACATGATAGTCTCTACCTCATCTCTGAGGTGGATTGGCGGACACCGTACCGACCTTAGACACTGGTGATGGCGTCCGATGGAAGGGCCAAAACGTTTGTTAACAGCAACAACTGTGGACGACGGCCTAACAGCCCGACTGATAAGGGCAATTTCAACGATTTTACAAGTAATATTATTGCAAGCACATTTCTGTGTTTATGCCTAACGCAACGGTATCGAGTTTAAACTACCAGCTGAGTCGTATGATTTTATGTGTTCGTTGCATTATGTACAAATGTTGCACAATAAACTTTTTTTCATACACACGAGTGAGATATTGAAATTAAATTACTCATTATACTGTTGAAAAATAATAAATTATCTTTTTATTAATTATTACTTTTAAAAATAATTAAATATTAAAAATAAAAATATGAATTAAGAATATTTCCTTTTGTAAAAAGATAAAAGCACTTATAACTTCAAAAAAGCACCAAAATACAAAATAGCAAAAGTAATAGCACAAAAAGTAAAAAGTAACCACCTAACAAATAACTATCATAACATAAAAAGTACATACAAATTAACAGACAAATTAAAGTTAACAAATATAGATGAAAACACATTTTTCACATCATATGATATCACACATTCGTACACCAACATCCCAGTAGATGAAACAATAGACATAATGATAAAAAAATTTAAAAAACAAAATGAAGACTCACAGTATATAACTGAAATAAAAAATGGCCTCCAAGTAATACTAAAACAAAATTACTTTGAATTCAATAGCAAAATTTATCAACAACAAGAAGATTTGGCAGTGGGATCTTCATTATCTAGCATAACAGCAGAAATATTCTTACAACACACAGATACCAAAATATAAAATATAAATTCACTTGATCCAAATGTAATATGGATAAGATATGTAGATGACGGGCTGTATGTATCAAATAACACAAATATAAATGCAGATAACATATTAAAACAAATCAATAACATACATCCAAAAATACAATTCATAGAAGAGAAAGAAAAACATAACAAAATCAACTATTTAGACATAACCATCACAAGATACAATAACCACCTACATTATGCAATATACAGAAAACCAACTTCCACTAACATCATTATACTTAACTATTCTGACCACCGACCACAACATAAAATGGCAGCATTCTGTTCACTATTTAACAGAATGTACAAAATACCCCTAAACAAACTGGAAACAGACAAAAAAAGAAATATAATATACCAAATTGCTTATGAAAATGGATACAACAAAAACACTGTAAACAAAATAGAAAATAAAATCAAATGTAAAATAAAGTCTGAACAATTAACAATCAATCAAAATTAAAAACACATAAATAATAACAACAATAAAAAAGGGCTACATTCACATACATAAATAATTAAATGACAAAACTAACAAAACATTAAAAACACAGACATCAAAATAGCAAACACAACTAATAAAAATTATTTACAAAAACTAAATAACCCACACAACAAAGATAATACAACAACCAATGGTATATACAAAATTGAATGCCAAGATTGCAATAAATGTTACAAAGGACAAACAAAATCCAACTGAAAAAACTTTATTTTGAACATCTAAACGCAAACAAAAACCAGAAATATAAATCTAATTTGACCACACATGCAATAAACACTGCACATGAATTCCCAGACATAACCAACATGTCACTAATAAAACTCATACCACACAAAAGCACCATAACGAACATTTGAGTAAACTTAAAAATATATAAACACAAAACAAACTAATACCTATACAAATACAAATGAATACACAACATGATACAATTTTCAAAGCACTCAGCATCGAAACTACACAAAACACTAATATATACACCACAATCAAACACAGTAATAACAATTTAAAAAACCAAAACCAACGGGGAGCCATAACAACAGCCAACCAGCACACAGGGACTCCACAAGATTCAAAATTAGGAAGGCTGACGATGCGAACACTAAGGGTCCCGAAACATGTTCCAAATAAGGGAGAAAAAACATCTTGAGGTAAGTAAATATAAATTTTAAATATATAAAAAGATACAATAATAACATATTCTACGTCTTATATGTATCATACAATAATAACAAAGGCCTAGAAACTTCAAAATATAGAACACACAAGATAAAGCAATTATAAAATTGATTTAAATGTTCGGGTATCTGACAAGAGTATCAACTTTAAAATAATAATATCAACTTATAATGACAAGAGTCATTATTAAAATTGTAAATCATAACAAATCATTTACGAAAGTAGTATTATTTATTAAATAAATTAAAAGTTTACTATTACTATTTTAATAAAATAATATTTACCTTAAGTGAAAAGAATTGTTTACAATAGTGCACCCATTTTAATTTAAATAGAAAGTTCATTTTAAATAACAACAAAAAATTACATATAACTCATTTTACTTTGAATATTTACAGTATTTACATTTATGTATTTGTTTAACTTTGTTAGCTCATACTACTGTGTCTATAAGTTGTTTCTTTAAAAAAAAATTGACAGGCATTGCACAAATGCAATGCACAGAGAAGGGCATTGAAAATATTGAAAATGCTTCAATAAATCTAAAACATATATATGTATATATATGTATATATATATTTATTTTTCTTCATTTACCAATGTACAGATTATAAGTAAAATGTAGTCCCATTTATTATCGCGCACGTATTCACCAATCATCCGTGTTGATTTTGCGCTTTTTCTCAGGCTGTTCATCACATTCCTCTTCCGAAGACGTCTGATCCTTTTGGATTGTAAATCGCGACAATACTTTACGAGGTCCTGCTTTATTAATCTTGTCCATTCGTTCAAACTTACCGATAATATTTTATAAGTTTTATATGTGTACTACGTTATTGACAACAAAGAAGTAGTTTCTATGGAAACTCACCGGTTCCCATTTTCGATCACGCACCAGCGATCGACCGCAAATGGGCGACACGTCCTTATAAACATTTTCTTTCAATGGTAATAATTGTTCATGTTTCAGTTGCCTATTGGTATTTTACCGCTGAGAACCTACGTGTGTGCGTGTATGCAGCTCCTGGATGTTGTTGTTGACGATGATGATGATGATGGTCCTGGTGCTCCTTTGTCGCGTCGGAGATATTTGTAGTCTGTAGTAATCCAAAATATCAGGTATCGAAAAATCCCGTTTTTAACATGTTGAATTTTGTCTACGCCTGCATAGCGTCAGCTTTTCAAAAGATCACTTAAACTAATATCTGTTAAACAAATACAAATTAACACAAAACATGACACACTTTTCAAAGCACTTAACATAGAACACACTAAAAAAACTAATATATACACCACAATCACACACAAAAATACCAATTTAAAATACCAAAAACCAACAGGAAACCATAGCAACAACCAACCAAAACGCAAGTACTCAACAAGATACAAAATTAACAGAGCTGCGGATGGGAACAATAGGAGTCTCGAAACATGTTTCAAATAAGTGAAAAACATCTTGATCTAAAGAATTATAAATATTAAATTACATTATATATATATACATATATATATATATCTGTGTGTGTGTGTGTTAGGTGTATCAGAATTTGATCTTTGATTTGTATCTACAAAGGTTGAGATGGCTCGTCACGTAGTGAGGCTGGCAGAGCGTTGAAGCACAAAGAGCGCTCTACACGGCAAATGAATGGAAAATAAACCAAAAGAACAATCAAGGAACAAATAAAAGGGATGACAAAAAACAGAATAAGGAAATCAGACAGGAGTTAGTGGTCCAGACTGTAAATGAGATCAAGAAAAATCTTAGGAGGGCATGGTGTGAACACTTAAACCGCATGCCACATAAAAGGCTACCAGTAGCAGTCCTAGCGTACCAGGCGATTGGAAGGACGGACGTATATAGACCTAGGAGGAGACGGTACCCGGAACAAACGAATTAGGGGTTACTTCTTGTAGTGGAGGGGATGAGATTTCCTTTGTTAATATTATGTATGCTTTCGTTACAACGTGATAAGTTTTCAGAACAGCACTACTTTAGCTTTGTGGGGAAGTGTGAACGTGTTATGTTCCAACAGAAATCTGTGTCAAGAGCAAAATCTCAAGTCTTAAGGTTATCAAAATCTTGATACTAAGGTTGTCAAGTATCATACAAGTTTTATCTGTTTTTTGTTGTCATTGCATGTAGAATTTTCTTGCTGTCGTCGAAATCGTATTTGACATCAACTCCGTGTTTCACTGTTGGTTCCGCTTTACCAGCGTTTCAAAGAAAAGTCAGTACTATGACATTCTTCAGGTTCATAGTACAGCAGCATTCTTGTTATACAGCCCATATCCTGGCGTCCTTCTAAATTTGCATTATATCTTTTTACTTTTTCTTCTAGCGTCTATTCACCTCATCCCATTCAGCCTTTTTTATCCTTCCAAGAAACCTAATTAAGGTATATCGCCTTATAAAAGAGTGTCACTATCGATGAACAGTTTGGATGTTCTAATGAAATTCCTGGTGGTAGCGTATGTACTGGTAGTAACTCTCTTGTTAGAAAAGCTTCACTTAAAAAACCAGACAAAGTGTGTCATACAGTATCCTCTCTGGTGATTCTCAGTCAATCCTTATTTGACATTGTTTACCATTTTCCTTTTCTATCATAGTGACAAGTGGTAGCTTGGTATCTTCAGTTGCACTCAGCCCTACAGGAATAAATATTAAGAAGCGACATAACAACGGGTGCAATACAACATGATCCTCTCTTAGGAGGAGAAGTGAGAGACAATCTCTGACAACCTAAAAGAGGATTCTCTTGGTAACATAATTGTAACGCAGAGGAGTTCCTGGCATTCTATGTTGAGGGTTTGTAAACTAAGCTAGTACCCTTCCTTGTATTATAATAATTATGACTAAACATTTGTTAGATACCCTGGAAACAGATGGATTACGGAGTAATTGCTCTGCGTGAAGTGATCCTGTAAAAAGGGAATAGTTTTTTCTTAAAATCATACTTCAAAATGTTATTATTGTAAACATTCCAGAATAGACGAACGTTTGCGACTGAATTTGTTATTACAATAACACTGTTTAAAATGTTTTATTTTTTAATCGTGTACGTAATTAAATTTGCCGATAAGAACACAAAATTAGCATCTTCTTAGGAATATTGGAGAGAAGCAAAGCCTATGGAAATCCATTGTAAACTGGAGAGTGCGGCTTAATGAGCATTTAAAGAGACAGGAGGGATTCCCAAGAGGAATAATACAGACTTGTGCGAGGGAAAATATCTAGGAGAAGAACACGATTATGAAAGATGCGACGTAGAGGATCTACGAAGAAACAGAAATGAAGGCAGATAAACGTGAAGAGTTGGGAAATGCCCACTGAACTCCTGCCAACCAATCTTCTGATTGTTCACCAAAAAAGAATACATTTTGTATATGTTAATAATGTAGTGTCTTTCTTAAGCTGTTGGTCTGGAAGTTTTGTTAAAAAGAAAGCATCCTGAATGGGGACCAGTGAAACAATCAACTGACGTGTGGACTTTCAGTGAATAAAACCCCTTTCCTTTGCCAACGCAAGCCGTCAAACCGTTTAAAGAGTATCTTCACAAGCATTAAGTCAGACTTTCAATTGCCTATAATTCTTTCCTTCATCAACACATAGTCCTCTGCTCTCGGTTTTACCAATCGTAGTCTCCTTTCCCCAATCTTGTTCTACATAATGGTCTTCACCATACGGAATAAGTACATGTTGTCTGCACCACGTACCACGTAATTTCTTTAGTGTCTGACGACTCACTTCCCGTACTTTTCTACAACTAATGTAACAAAACACTGTGTGCTCCACAGTGACACGCCTCCCATAATTACCGTATTACTCCTCACCTCACCAGTCCTTTTTAAATACGCCTTGAGGTTGAACCAGTTACAATTTGGGTCAAATAATAGCCCAACATGCTGCGCATACAAGCCAGCCGCTTTGCAATACTGGGGGGTTCACTGACCCTTTGTACCATTTTCTTCAATTTAACTTCCTTCTGTTTTCACTGGCTATTGTTTGCAGTTATCTTTTCCACCATGGCAATTATGTACATATTTACTCTCTTCCACGAGCAGATCAATTTTTATTACACTTGATATAATTTGTGGACCTACGCTCGTAAAAATCGCCGTATGCACAGTAGAAATTACAGGACTAAACACCATATAAATTGTTAATTGTAACTTTAGTTACGGTTCAAACAAACAAAACAGCATTGAGGTAGAAGAATTATCCTGCAACTATAGAAGCAGCAGAGAGCTCTTGTAGGCCCGGAAGGACTTCAAGCAAAAATATCACATGGAGTTATCCCCACTACTGTTTAACTTGTATGACGCGATGAAGGAGACCAGCAACAATGGAATAACATTTTATGGCGTACCCTATAAAACCAACCTTTTTCCAGACGACGTTGCACTTGTTAAGAAAGAACGAGGAACAACTACAGAATGCACTTCACCAAATAAACACGATCCTAAAAGATAATTGCAGCATGAAAATAAATAAAGAAAAACAAAAGTCGTGAAACATTTCAGAACAGAAAGTGGAAGTTTGGGGTATTTCTGGAAGGTAGGAAGCAAATCCGAGTTGATTCCTTTAAATGTCTTGGAAGATCCATTACATCAGATGGAAGATACACCAGTGAAGCAAAAAGTAGAATTGGATAAGCAAGAAAAGCATTTGTCAAGATAAAATCTCTTCTAGCGTCCAAAAACCTTTAAATGAAAACCAGGAAAATATTTATAAATTGTTTTATTTGGAGCATATGAATAGGCCTATATGGTTGTGAAACCTGAACTTTGAGGAAAGTGGAAAATAGGTACCACGAAACTTTTGAAATATGCCCTGAAGGAGGGATTTAAAAATTTTGTGGACGAAAAAAGTACTTAATGACGAGGTTTTAAAGACAGTGGATGAAAAAAGGACGCTGAATGAGTTCACTGTGGAAAGGAGAAGCAATATTGTTGGTCACCTGGTACGCTTTTCAAACTCGTTCACTACTCTGACCGATGGTGTAAATGGAAGGGAAGACCCAGGTAGGATTACATAAAGAAGAAAAAAAAAGGTACGTGGTGATCAAGAAACTGTCTACAGAAACGTATAAATTGCAGGTTCACCAACCTCTGCGTTGATAAAAAGAAAAAATTAACAATAGAAAGAGTCCCCACATACTCTCTCTATTGTAATCAATAATAAATACCATGTAATTAACACTGTAGCAACACTTAAACAGTAATCACAAAAGACCATACAGAATAAACTACAATTACAACTTTACATAGGCTGCTGTAAAATACACTCACATCAAACCAACACTGTACCAATGGACTTCGCATCTCAGACTTACTCGCCCCTTCGGAAACACCGCTTTTGTACGCTTGGCTGTGTGGCGTAGTATGTAATAAAATTAACCAGTACACAGATATCGACTAGAATCTGAAACGCATGTCTGGAAAGATTGAATATTATCGATAGCCTTAGAGAGAAATTAAATACCGTCCGTGCGTAGACGTTACACTAAGTGATATCGTCCTCTCTGCAGCTGCAAGCATTGTCGTTGTAACATGCAGAATGACACATAAAATAATTGATCGTACTTTACAACATAACACTTTCCAGCAGGCGCCACTCTCTTTTTTTCAACTACTCTCTTCGAAGCTTCACCATTAGGTACTCTTTTAACCAACGGTTTTCTTAAAACCCTCCTCCAGAACCACATCTAAAAGCGTCAGGGTAGCTCCTCTGCACTTTCGTCAAAATCCAAGTTTTTGACCAGTATGTGCGTATTATCCAAATGAAACTCTAAATTTCTTTCTAATTCCTAGGGACACTTTTTCTGAACGCTAGAAGAGATCTTTTCTTGAAAAATGCCTCCCTTGCTTGTGCGATTCTACTTTTTACATGACTGGTGCACCTCCCATCTGATGTAATGCAGCTCCCAAGATATTTAAAGGACTTAATTTAGACTAGCTATCGTGGTTATGGAAATACCTCAGCTATCCGTTTCTCAATCATGAAATATTTAATGACGTTTTTGAGTCATATATTCTATACACCCTCCCCTTATAATTTTTAAGCCAATGAGAAAAACAAATCATTTGTTAAAACAACAAAAACTAAAACTCAAGTTGTAGTTAAATAAAATAAAATTTAGAGACGTCTAATAAAAATTTGCTAGCAAAATAAAATATGTGATACCCGTCTTCAATTTAAAGATATTGCAAGCCCATTAAACTCTGTGTTGAGAAGAAGAAAATAAAAGTGATAGAGGCAATGATAATAGTGACGACGATGATGATGATGATGATACTGTTGATGATGATCTTGCAACTATCACCAATTTTAACCACAGATTCAACTGAAGATGAAAAATCACATTTGGTAGTGCCTCCAAAGTAATTTATTGCTATACTGTCATAATTGTTTCAGCCAGCAAGGGTAATTTTAAAGAGTTATAACAATAACTAAAAGGAATACAGATGTTTTGCAGCTGGAAAAATACAGATCACTAATAAATAATATTTTAGAAAAAATGAAACTATTACTTTTAACAAATAATATACATGGTCAGGTTGTTTGTTCATTCGTACTGACAAAAACACACATTTACAGAAAGTGTCTTTTTAATGTAAGTAATTATTCACTTATTAGGAATAAACAGTAAATATAAACATTAACTGTTTAAAATGGATTTTTATATTTTCTACTAACCTCTGCGCAACAGTATGTAAAGGACCAAGGCATACCGCACGGCTTTTGTGTTTAGTGGGACGGTTGCATGGCTAGTACAACGCGTTGTCAGCCACTAGTTGCGGTATTCACAGCCAGGAGGCGCCGCTATTATCTCAGCGGCTACTCAATTTTGCCTCACGACGCTGAGTGCACCCCGTACACAGCCTCCGCAGGGAAATATATATTTTTCTAATTACGGAATTTGCAACAATCTTATAATAGTAAATTTGAACAATAAAAATTACACATTAGTAGGACAGAAATTATTTTGAACATCTAAACACGTAGTTACGGCTTAAAAAAGTTTAATAATCTTAAAAGTAATCATGATATTTCATCTAATCACCTGATTATATCACGTACGTTACACGTTAAATGATCCAGTCTTTTAAATAACTGTCGCGGACTTATTTTTTTTATTTGTAAATAAAATTATACACATCTAGATAATGGAAGTTGCAAAACAAATCTGCCATAGATCTGAAACCTATACTTTACTCAGTCTTGTAAAACTCAGTTAACAGCATTACAAATATCACAGGTTTAATTATTTTGTACAGACACAAAGTATGATAACGTATGGCTAGTTAGAAATATTTAATGAGTTACATAATTTGTCATTGATAAAGTATTAATTTTATTAATTTCTTCACATTAGGAATTGTATTTAAAATAATTCTGATATGAGGAATGTAAATACAAAAGACCCATAAACACGATAAGCAATAGATACACGATAACGTCTTCTTGATTTCTTTGTCTCAATTTAGCTGCACATTCCCGTTTGGGAAGAAAGTAGGTCTGCGGTCGTCTACTTCCATGACACTTCCATGATACATGATACTTCCTTATAAAAAAAAAACATATAATAATCATGAAAATATTACGCAGACTTTGTGCGGATCGAACTGCATTTGTATTACACGAATGAGAGAGAGAGAGAGAGAGAGAGAGAGAGAGAGAGAGAGAGAGAGAGAGAGAGAGAGAGAGAGAGAGAGAGAGAGAGAGACAGACAGACAGACAGACAGACAGACAGACAGACAGAGAGGGAATGTAAACAAGAATGACAACATTGAATTTGCATCAGAATTGGATAGCAATAACACATCATGACGTCAAACCAAACATGGGTGGTTTTTATTTAGTAATCAGTTCTCACCTTATTCAATCGGCAAGTCGTGGATTATATATTCGGAAGAGGAGAAGAAGAAGTAGTGGAAGTGGAAGAAGAAGAAGAAGCAGCCGTAGTAGGAGTAGTAGTAGTAGTAGTAGTAGTAGTAGTAGTAGTAGTAGTAGTAGACGAAGAAAAAGAAGACGAAGAATATATGCACAAAGTGTTAAATTAAAATGGCATAATATTAATTTAATGGCAGTAATTTTTTTTTCTGGTGCCACATAACATATACTGGTAGATGTAAAGGCTAGACAGATATGTTACTTTGGCAATAAACAAAATGTAATTTGCTCTCGCTGTCAGCGCTAAACTGTGGAACCAACAACTTCCAAGCAGGAGCACTTTCACGAGTTGCCTACACTCATCAAACATGTATCGTTGTTGACTGAACGCCAAGTCTGGCCAAAACAACAAATGACTTCAGTTAATTGAGTTTTACTCACAGACATGTGACCACTTGTTTTGTATATAGTTATTGTTTATCTTACGTGCTGAGACATTTATTTGAATCAGATGTTGTGTTTACACTAACTGGCTGTAAGTAAACCAGCTGTGAGCGGCTACTGGCGTTTATTTAAATCTGTCTGTTATGAATAGATAAAAAACCACTCGACCGCAGCGCACCCAGTGACAAAAAATCAAACTATAAGGATTGGGAATCCTGTCTGCGGTTGACATCAGAGACTTGACACGAAAGTCGTCTCACCAAGTCGACGGAACAAAAAGAAAAACGAAATTGTAGAAAAACCAAAATAATACTGAGTTGTCACAGCAAACGATTTGATACTTGTAGTATATCTATTGAATTATGCTTACCGTACGGTTGCTTAACAATAACAAAAAGCATATAATAATATTAATTAATTACTTACTTAATTACTTGATTTTACTTAATAGATTACTTAATATCACGTAATGAATGATTTTTTTTTGAAAATATTACAGTTTACGTTTTCAATATAATAAATTATTTATCATTTTCTATATAAGTGACTCGATGTTTCTTGCAGTAATTATATAATTTGTGATGTTTTCAATTTGTTTCTTCTGCAAGTAGATAATATTGTATATTCTTTTTAACACCTGACGCACGTTTCACTGAAAAATATCAGTATCATCAGAGGTTTCTAAGTGAATTAATAACAATCGAAATAATTCTATTAATATAAAATTAACGAATAATCGAATTTGTATCGATTTTAATGTAAAATAAAATAACTGATAATCGATTTAGGTCGATTAGTTAACGATTGTTTTAATGTTTATTTTCTTCAGCAGCTGTTTTCTCGGTTATATTTGAAATTTTGTTTATATTTTATTCATTTTTATTTTTATTTTTTAGTAAATTTATAATTTTAAATAGATCGTCTTGTTTTGTTTTTATTTGGGTTTGTTCTTTAATTAATAAATTATTGTTATTGTGTTTGTAAATGTTAAGATTTTCCCAAATATTCATTTTTTGACCTTTTTGTATGTTTTTAATTAATTTTATATTTTCAATGTTTGGAAACTGGTGGTTATTATTTAGACAATGTGTGGCTAAATTAGATTTATAAATATTTGGTTTTAAATATGCATTGCGGTGTTGAACGAATCTATCTCGTAGTTTTTTCTTCGTCTGGCCCACGTAAAATTTATTGCAATCTAGACATTCTATTTTATATATTCCATTTTTATTGTGAGTATTGGATTTAGTTTTAGGTTTTATTTTATTAAAAATTATATTATCTGTGTTATAAGATATTTTTAAATTAGTATCTTTAAATATTTTATTTAGTTTTTGAGTTATATTTCCGTAATAAGTGAAGGTTGTATATTTTATATTATTATTAATAGATGAATTTTTAAATGTAGTGTTTTTAGGAATTTTATTAGTGATTTTATGTTTAATTTTATTTTCTAATTTATTAATAGTTTTTATTTTGTATCCATTTTAACTGCTATTTGTTGGATAATTTTTCTTTCTTTGTTTCTTTCTGTGTTATTTAATGGGATCCTAAGCATTCGGTAAATCATGGAATTAAATACTGCCATTTTGTGTTGGGGAGGATGATTAGAAGTATTTGGTATTACTAAGTCAGTTTGAGAAGGTTTCCTGTATATTTTGGTTATTATATTTTTTGATATATTTTATTATTTCCATTGAGGCTTCTGTTCTTATTATATTATTATATCATAGTCGAAACTGGAAACGCAATTAATAATGTAGAACAAGAAAAACAAGATAAAATAAGAACAGAAGCCTCAATGGAAATAATAAAATATATCAAAAAATATAATAACCAAAATCATCATATTAAAAATAAAAATAAACAAAATAAAACCATTAATAACATAAAACAGAAACTAACGACTAATAACCTCACTTTAACCAAAGCTGATAAGAGTAATAGTACAATAATAATTTCTCAGAAAGATTTAGACGATAAAACAGAAGAATTTATAGTTAATAATAATTGCATAACATTAAATAAAGATCCCACAAATAAATATCAAACACAAATAACAAATATATTAAAAAATAGTAACCAAATCATAAATCCTAAAGACTCCTTTAAATATAAAATGGATAATCCTTGTGCACCAAAATTAAATTCTTTAATAAAATTACACAAAATCAATAAACCTATCAGACCTTTAATAAACGCTAGGACCGCACCAAATTATAAAATATCAAAATTATTAACTCAAATCTTAAAACATAAAATTGAACTTCCAGCAAAACACAATATAAAAAATAGTATCGAACTCACGGAACAACTAATAAACGTAGAAGTAAACAGAAATACAAAATTATATTCATTCGACATATCAAACATGTATACAAACATTCCCATTGAAGAAACTATAAATATTATAATAAATAATCTGAAAACAAATAACGAAAGTAACACATACATTAAACAGTTAACTAATACTTTAAAAATAATTTTAAATCAAAATTATTTTCAATACAACAACAAATTGTACTATCAAACAGATGGCCTTGCTATGGGAGCCCCAACCTCCGCTATCATATCAGAAATCTTCCTACAAAAACTCGACGAACAAATAATAAATATAATAAAATTAAACGACCCATTAGGATGTTATTTTAGATACGTTGATGACACTCTGTACATTTCCCAAAACAATGGTATAAATATAAATAAAATATTCAACTCCATAAATAATTTACATTCTAAAATAAAATTCACGTTAGAAGAAGAATCTAATAATAAATTAAATTATTTAGACTTAACAATAAAGAAAAATGAAACAAATTTTGAATACGCAATATACAGGAAACCTTCTCAAACTGACTTAGTAATACCAAATACTTCTAATCATCCTCCCCAACACAAAATGGCAGTATTTAATTCCATGATTTACCGAATGCTTAGGATCCCATTAAATAACACAGAAAGAAACAAAGAAAGAAAAATTATCCAACAAATAGCAGTTAAAAATGGATACAAAATAAAAACTATTAATAAATTAGAAAATAAAATTAAACATAAAATCACTAATAAAATTCCTAAAAACACTACATTTAAAAATTCATCTATTAATAATAATATAAAATATACAACCTTCACTTATTACGGAAATATAACTCAAAAACTAAATAAAATATTTAAAGATACTAATTTAAAAATATCTTATAACACAGATAATATAATTTTTAATAAAATAAAACCTAAAACTAAATCCAATACTCACAATAAAAATGGAATATATAAAATAGAATGTCCAGATTGCAATAAATTTTACGTGGGCCAGACGAAGAAAAAACTACGAGATAGATTCGTTCAACACCGCAATGCATATTTAAAACCAAATATTTATAAATCTAATTTAGCCACACATTGTCTAAATAATAACCACCAGTTTCCAAACATTGAAAATATAAAATTAATTAAAAACATACAAAAAGGTCAAAAAATGAATATTTGGGAAAATCTTAACATTTACAAACACAAAAACAATAATTTATTAATTAAAGAACAAACCCAAATAAAAACAAAACAAGACGATCAATTTTAAAATTATAAATTTACTAAAAAATAAAAATAAAAATGAATAAAATATAAACAAAATTTCAAATATAACCGAGAAAACAGCTGCTGAAGAAAATAAACATTAAAACAATCGTTAACTAATCGACCTAAATCGATTATCAGTTATTTTATTTTACATTAAAATCGATACAAATTCGATTATTCGTTAATTTTATATTAATAGAATTATTTCGATTGTTATTAATTCACTTAGAAACCTCTGATGATACTGATATTTTTCAGTGAAACGTGCGTCAGGTGTTAAAAAGAATATACAATATTATCTACTTGCAGAAGAAACAAATTGAAAACATCACAAATTAAATAAATTATTTACACGTTGTTATGTAACTACGATTTAGATGGTAATAATTTACAGTACTGTTACGACGGGCCCACGGATTTTCCTGGTGTACAGTGGAAACAGAATAAATAACACCAGGCAAAGTTACTAATTACAACTTTAATTACAGACAGCTATCAACAAAGACACTCTCATAAAATTCTTGAAGTGGGAATTTGTAAATCACACATCAGTAAATGTCACCATACTACGTTTTCACACTAAGTAACACTAAACCGCAAGTCACAATAAGAATCAATCTGACCCGCACTTTTAATATCAGATATGAACTGAAGTTGGCCTGCCGCTGAATGGTTATTTTGAATACTCTGGTGTAGTCTGAGATAAGTCTGTCGCTTTCCGGACGACGCACGCATCGAGAAATCATTGCGTAGTTACAAGTGCTGGAGCGCTCTCGAAACTCATTGTACGTCCTTGATAGACGTCGGGGAGACCGAATGCCGGCAGAACAATCGACAAACGTCTGGAACAAACTCGACCATTGGGGCATGTTAAGTGTAACGCAGCTACGTTCGTTATCTTTTATCTCAATGTAGCAGTACTATCAGTAGTAATGTTAAAATCAGTAACATTATGAGAGTGTTTATGAACTGACTCTTCAACTAACTGTGGAGTGGAAAGTCACTTTACCATTATCAAGGAAGCACCGCTCGGCATAATGCACGTAAAGACATCTGAACTATACATCACACTGCGACATTTAAAATATTCAACCCAAAGTATAATATTCTTTGCCAGCGGTTAACATTACTCATACATCTTTTGCATATTTTATCATTCCTCTCTTAAATTGTCTCAAAAGAATAAAGAAATGTATTCTTTAATAGCACTGTGTCATCTATAGGCAGCGTTCTGTAATGCATATTTTAGCAAGCAAGTACGAGTGTCAATCTTAAGGTATTCTAAAGTGTTGGTGTAAAATGAAATGAAATGATAGTTTACCAACTTCAGTAAAATGCAAAATGTCCAACACGTTTGAAATATTATCAAATTGACAGAATGCTATAATTATATTTTGGATATGTACTTCAATCGCTAAAGGGCTTTAGTCGCTAATATAATCTTTTGTAAATAATATCTTGTAAAGCATTTTAAATTCTTTGTTGTAAAATATTGCTGCATTGAGATGAAAGACAAACTATGTGATATTTCACACACGTAGATTACGCAACACTCGAAGTGGATCAAGACAGGCGTTCCAGACATTTGTCTATTATTCTACCTCATTTGGTCGACGCAGTGTGTCCAATGTCGGACATGGACTGGCACAGTTTCCAGTGCGTCCCAGCGCCTGTAACTGTGCAATTTATTCTCATTACGTCGCCCAGAAAATGGAAGATTATTCTGGAGTCTCAGCGGAGTATAAATAGGAGCTCAAGCATCAAGTTTAGTTTAGACCTGGCATATTACCAATGCTGTTCGGAGTTATTTGTTATGAGTTGCGGTTTAATGTTACTTAGTGCGAAACTGTAGTAAGGTGACATTTAATGTTGTGTGTTGGACAACTTTAACTATCAGTATTGTATAAGAGTGCCTTTTTTTAATTTTAACCGTTGTTTGTAAAAGTAGACATGCCCAAAAAGTAGACAACAAAGTTAAAAATAAAATCAGAAATCCTTGAACTAGGAGGTAAGGTTTCATACTTGTGCATGAAGCGCGACGTTAAGTTATACTTATGAACACTTAAGTTTTAATATCATAATACCAAAAGCTAATAAAAGTAGTGCGATATCATATTTTTGTTTTCTGCCTATTTTGGTTTGTTTAAATTGACTATTTTGTAAAGTAAAGAGTCAGCTTTTATTTTTATTGTTCGCCAGTTTATTAACTTTATTATAATAACTTGCGTAAAGTGTCAACGCTCGGCATTGCAAGAAAGAGCAGTAACCTTTATGTTAGTTATGCCTAAACGTCACTTATTTTGACTGTTAACTGAATTCACTGGATATCGTAAGAGGCAATCCAAAGTACGCTATAGCTTACGATATGGCAACTGTCCAACTGCGGAACCTTGCTTTGGCAACAACTACGGGTGAAGATTTGTTAACACCCGGACTGGGATACAGGCATTGATAAAATGGACGCACGGATCAAAGGCTTAGTGTTTTGTTCCCACTCATATAAATGAAAACATGTCGATCCATTCACTTGCACCTTTTATTGAACCAAAGGAATTGACTTCTTAAATCATAAGTTAAATTGAAGAACAACTTAAAAGCTGTTATTGTAGATTTAGAAAGTTTAATTCGGTAGCAACAGGTATAATTATACAACGTTGAAAACGATCTGCGCAGAACAAACATTTTTGACATACTTGGGACATTTATAGGAGAACATCACATAACGCAAGGGAACTGTGTGGAAGGGATCATTCACTCTCCGAACACTGAATGTGAACTATACAGCGTGCCGTTGTTCGGTAGGGAAAGGGGGCAGTAAGACAGAGAAAGTGGAAGAGGGAGGAGCCTTACTACTCCACCCTTTGCGTACTGAAATCGGGTTTTTCAAAGTTGTCAGGCTATAGTAGTGAATATTTGTGGAAAGATTTATAAAAATCTTAGAAATAAAACAAGACACAGCCCGAGAATTACGTTTATACGACAACTGCGATATATGCGATATATATGCGGTATATACCACGTTGACATATAAGAATAATGTGTGGATTAAGACACAAAAGGAAGCGATAAGATTCAAAGTGCTAAATTTCAGTTTGCTCAAAATACTTTAAATTATACATTGCGATATAATAACATGACGATATGAGAACAGAAATAGATATCAAAGTTAAAATAACGTGATTTCAACTTACATGAGACAATGGTGTGATTATTTTCAAACAATGTCGCAGGTAGCTCAGTATGATATTAGTGACAATAAAAACAACATTCTCAGTTAATAATGACGATAGATACAATTTTTTTATTCACACTGTGAACCAAATTGATAATAAAATGATGAACAATTTCTAGAGTGTGTAACTTTTAGTCATGAGACTATTTTTCGTTTTGCGATACATATTCATATATTCAATTTAAGATTTTGGCTGACAAACGTTTCAGTTGCTTAGGGAACAAGAGCGAGTTAGTCCTAAACTTAGTGTGTAGCGCAGTGTAGTTGCGGCTCCTGCGATTAGACCGTTTATCTTTCCGAAACGCACAGTAGAATCAGGTGGACCCACAATCAGTGATGAAAATATTATCTTCTAAGAAAATTTTTTTCCTGCCAATTATGCCAATGATGTGCTGTAAGGGACTGTCTCGATGAGAAATTTCCATAGAATGGTAAACGTAAGCCATATAATCGGTACTCTCTGAACTTATTATTTTTCTTTACTACAAGGACTACTGTATTTAAACTTGTTCCGGCGCTCAACTGACCTTTCCTTCTACCAACGGTTTATATTTCAGCTCCGCTTTTGGCAATCGATCCTCCGTCACCCATCGTAAATGATGACACCATTGTCACATATAAAATTACATTATTGTATTTATATCTCTTACTTCTATTTATGGTCTTACATTCTTATTCATTCTTCTGTCTTGTAACGTCTTGTTATTAAAGCATCTTAATGTCTGTGCTTGTCTTGTGATTAAAGCATGCCATCACTCAGGATCTTGACGCATTACTTTTAGTTATGACTCGCACGTCACGCGCATATGTCAATGCGATGTAGGTATTGCAAAATTTCCTTACAAAATTTAATTCTTTTGCTGTGTCTTATTTTATTTCTATCACTTCTATAAATCGTTTCAAAAATATTCATAAATTTACTTATCTCTCTTTTATACCAGCCGCAGACTCATAGTTTATTTCGCATTCACGCCATAAGTACTGTTGTTGTAAGTAGGCCTACCTACTAGATAACTGTTGTTGTTAGTTCTCACTAGATATTTA
Organism: Magicicada septendecula; assembly: GCA_034769895.1. Classification (NCBI taxonomy): domain Eukaryota; kingdom Metazoa; phylum Arthropoda; class Insecta; order Hemiptera; family Cicadidae; genus Magicicada; species Magicicada septendecula. Next base: position 139,694,675 of record CM068373.1, on the reverse strand, counting down.
CCTTTAAAAACCATGGATCTCCGGACTTAAAATTTGCGTTTATTTCTGCGGTTTTTTGGAGTAAAAGCAAACAGTAGCATTTAAATGCTAATATAAAGAACCCGCCATTCCTAATGTTCTTTATGTTCTATTGCAGAAAACTGACTACGAATTAGTCACATCAGAAACCACCTGTAGAGTCTACATTGAACTTAGGTAAACCCAGAATTAAAAAAAAAACTGTTCAATCTCATTTATGTTTTACGTACTTAATTGTTTTGTTTTAATACATGTAGCGAGTAAAATGTGGGACGATTCACTAACTTTACAGACGAACCGTATATTTAGGTGTGTAGGTACACGGTATAACTTTTTACACAGTAGGCCTACAATTAATTTTGCGCAGTAAGAATAAAGAACAAATAGTTTTATCAGAGTTCAATAAATGAGCTGGCATGAAAGGCCGTCATCTCGTCGACGTCGTTATCTTCAAGGACCTGTTCCGGTTCCGCAATCCATTTCTCTCTAGGACGACCGATTCTGCTCTTTTTCCAAGCATGTGCACTGGAAAGCTAGCGTCTGTCGTCTGCCACTCGTAACACGATCGTCCCGCCGCTTACGATAAAACACAAAGTAGCTCGAATGAGGAGAACATTCCGACCCACTAATGGAATGGTTGGTTATACTTAACAAAAACTGAATAAATTAAGTGACGGGCTTGTGGCCGTGCGAGTAAGCACCGCCAATAAAAAGGTCCTGCCCCCCCACCACTGATTATTTTTATGGGTAGGGAGGAAACCGTAAATGCTCTGGGAAGGAAACCCTGACATAGTCAAGGCATGGCGGAATATCTTAAGGTGCCGGTCCAATCGTCCATCTAACTACAGTCTGATAAAATTTGTTAGGGCATTTATGCATATTCCATTGTTCGGTAATAAATTCGACTCCCCCGTCCAATTGTCCGCCTATCGAAAAGCCGCCTTCACGAGGCCCCCGCAGAGCAACGTTGTCTTGTTGATAAATAATAAACAGAATATATCTGACATGCTATAGCGGTGAAGCGCAGTAGTCTCATTGTGACGAGAAGTTTCCCGCCTGCTCATGTTAACTTGGTCGTATACAGTTCCAGGCCGCTCGTTGACGTGTCCAATGGATAGAGAGCAGAGAGCTTTTTCTGCTCTTTCCTTGGAAGCTTATGTGGTCTCCAGAGCTGTTACTGTAGAAATAAAGTAATGCGGGAAGGAGCCTTCGGAGCTGGTACAGCGGTGGCGTTATGTTACCCTCCACAGTATATGTTCGGCAACAAATGCGTCGCAATTCGGCAATCTTCGTGACCTTCGTGATGTGCACAAACAGTGGCACACTTCTATTGACCTCGTTGGTGTGCAAGTGTTCGTGCTCATTTTGCTCTTGTTATGTGCGTTTTCATAGTAAGTACCTCATTTGAATTATTTTATCTTTTATGTAAAGTTTTGTTATTATTATTTTGTTAACTCTCTATCACGGATTGATAGAGTAGGCCTATTATTAATTTCTTTACATGTATTAGTGCATAGTTGGCCTGAAGACGGCTAACGATTGTTTGGGTGGCCGAAACGTGGCATTTATCCTTTTTCTGTAATGTCAAAAGTCAGTCAGGTAAATTCAAATTCAATCACAGCCATGTTTTAAAAAAGGTTTTAGCGTGTGACAATCGGAAGCATTAGACCATGCAAGCGCCGCTAATCAATCGTTCTTTCTTATAAAAATACCTTAACATCTATTTCATGACCACCCGCTAAATTTGAGTTTCGTAGGCAGCGCCATTAAACGCTACTCTTGTCAGTATGGCATATGCTATATATGGTAGGCTGTAAGTCTCTAATCAGAAGCAATGAATTTAAATATTCGTTTACACTATTCAGCAGCTTTAACATGTGTAGATTTACGCTCATCAAAGCTGTCCAATTTTCTGATACCGTGTCGAGATTTAAAAACCTTGTGAACCATCCTTCAAAAACTTAACAATGGATACCAGCAATATTAAAATTATGCTGATACCGTTTGGCCTTTGTAATTATCATTTGCCCAGTAATAACTGACTTCTGAGCGTATCGCAGTAAACCAGCTGTATACAAGAAGAATCTGGCTGATCCAACTTTGGTCCTTTCCAAAGTTTGTCTTTCATCAACTTTTCTTAGTGTGTCATATTCAGAATCCAAGTTTTTCAGTTTGTTTTTTGTATGTCATAAATCGCAGATAAAGTATTATTATGAATTATTATAATGTTATAGGTCTAATTACACTTGCTTCCAGTTTATTGAAGATTTGGAATATTTGAACTAAACTTAGAGTACTTCAGTTTTTTTTGATAAGACTGCTAACAGTACCACATTTTCGACTCATTAAAATCAAAGCACACCTAACACTAAAACAAATCAACTAAATAGGTTTACGTTCCATTTTCATTGAACAGAAGCAGAAAACACTAAAGTGTATACGTCTTAACTAAAAAGGTAAGAAAGTTGTAACTCCACGTGATTATTCCCCTCTGTTGTGAGCGCTAATCTATTACCCTTCAGGACTTACAGGTTCTTTATGCCTCACCTTGGATGTGTCAAATTATCACAAGACGGGTTTTAATTTAATTTATCCCTCTCTTTGTGTACATCCATTAATAAACCTTGTTAATTCTATATAAATAAAAACACATGGAATAGTATCTGGTATTAATAATAATATTGTATTTTTATTCAAAAACAAATTTCTATAGTCTATTCAGTGTAACTATTAATATAATTTATAAATCTCAGGGTCGATTCTCTTCTCTTTGTTTATATTATTTTTAGGTTCTTTTGACTGATATAAAGGTTCAGTAATTATAAAGGAAAAACAAGTATAGAAAGTACATTACATTACAAACAATAACAAGAATGAATAATATAAATTAAGTATTAATTATAAGAATATATATATGTTACACAATGTTATTAGTTCAGTTTGGGTTCACACAGCCTTCTGGTATCCGTGATGGAAAAATCCAATGTAAGTTTGTTTATGTTGTCCAGATGACGGAATCCACTTCTTTTGGTGTTCAATATTTGTTTATTTTCTCCTTACTCGTTGTCCGAAGCCTTATGGTGGAATATTAGGATATTAGGTCCAGTGTCCTGTTATTAAGTTGATCACAGTGTATTTGTTCCTTCTGGTTGTTGGATCAGTAATGTTTTAAAGGTGATTTGTTTATGATATTTCTTTATCTGCTCCAATTTTATATTCTGTTATAGTTTGATATAAGGCTTTTTACTTTCTTTTATATTATTTTTTAATAATATTCATCTGTTTTGTATAAATAATTAGCTTGTTTTCAGTATTTACAGTCAACTCTCCTTCTTGGCTTATTATTTTTTAATAATCATCAACAACATTCTTTTTCTCTCTTTTGGTTTCCTGGATACACATAAATACTCTGGTCATATCTGTTCAAATTGAGATTTAGTTGTCATAGGATATTATTTTTATATTATACTTTATTTTATCTTCTACATACAAGTTGCTTTTTAGTTATTACATCATAATACTTAATACAATTTACATATTATTTTATCTGACAAAACGATGAACAATTTTAATATCAAATATTATAGTTATTTGTAATTTGACAAATATTTTTGAATAATTTATTATTTACTGAACATAATCATCTAGGCCTATGTTGACTGATTATATTTTTATATTGGAAGACTCATAATCGATCCTGCTTACACTTGTTTTATATTAATTAATTTCTTTAAATATAAACAAACTGTTAATTAACAATTATATTCTAATTACTATAATTCCCTTCAGGGCTTAACTGAATGCACACTTTTAAACCATTGTCTGTGTGATTATTATCGGTTAAACTTTTATAACTCAAACAATAATAATAAAAAAAACTAAATTTTAATGTTAGTATCATCTGGTACTATGGATTAGTAATTCATTTCATTAAATAATTGTTTATAATTACTATCCACTCACAGTTATTCTTAATTGGCTACCACTGTATTTCACATACTCTTACCAATTATTTACTTGTTTATATTACATTTGTAGCACATCTTATTTACATTTTACATTTACTTATAAATTTGTATTGTACTTTATATGACTTTCTAATTGATTCACTCATTATTCATTAAATTTATTATCATTATTTATTTGTTTATGGACTACTCCAAATCTAACTGGGTACTGTCTATATAGTATATTAATCTGTCATAGTAATGTCTGTTGTAGGACCTTTGGTTTTGAAATAGGTTCACACTTTTATTTATTTTTGTTTCTTCCTTCAAATTATTTTGATTTCGATTTGTTTAGATACCTTGTTGTTATTGCTTGCTGATGTCTTCAACAGTTGAAGTGTATGACATTATGGTATTAATATTGCTAGGTGATAATATTGACATTTATTAAACAAACTCTTCATTATTATAGGCAAATTGAAACCTACCTTTCTTATCGATACCAATTATTTTCTTCTTTAACACTGGAGTTTATTTATTTGTATTGGTGGCTTTAACGAATTGTAATTCTTGATTTTCTCTTGGTTCATTGTATATTTTATTTATATATTCCATTCTTTTATTAAAATTGATTCCATACTAATGTTAAATGATTCCCACTATATTAATATGGTATTATGAATGAATATCGGCGTTGAGTGGCCCTTTTACGTCCAATTGCTCATCCGAACATTCACATACCTGGTACAGTGCACATTGGCTGCTGCCCATAAAATAATTCTAAAGTGGCGCCTTAGCTTTCTCACTCTATAAATAAAATAATTATAAATCTTATCATTATACACATCATTGGAATCTTTTATTTTCTGAATATTTTTTCTTATTCTACCTTGCCTCCCAATAACTCCATTTATTTATTATATTCAATATTATTGTTGGTATATTTTCTTAAGTAGTTTTCTTTCTCTTTTATATAACTTCACTTCAGAGTTCAAGGATTTATTAGCCTTAATGTCATTCACCTTTGTTATTCAATACCTCTTGTAATATAGTAGTTTTAATCATCCTTATTTCTATCTGTTTTTATACTGCAACTCTTCTTCAGCAAGTTCATTTTCTAATTAGTTTATTATATTTCTCTTAGGTTTTTTGTCATTAATATTCTGCCCCGTTATTATTATTATATTACTATATATATATTATTTAAGCTTGATTTAAATAGACGCGCTTATTTCTTTTAGAATTTTGGTGTCGTTACATAATTGCCCTCCTTCAAAAGTAATTATTTCTGAACATGATCTTTGGTTTGGAAGAAATAATTTCTTATGTTATGTTTCATTCTTCATAATATTTTTCCTAAAGTATGCTGTAAATTGTTCTTATATTTTTTAGAATTTGGTGGTATTTTTTGTTATCAAATTCGTTTTTTATATAATAGTCATTTCAAATAATTCATGTAAGTTGATCTTACTTAGTTTAGAATTTTGATGTTTTCTTCTTAGTTGATTCAAAATAATTTCTTCTTGAACATATGGTAAGCTGTTCTTACTTAATTTAGAATTTTGAGGTTTTCTTCTTAGTTGATTCAAAATAATTTCTTCTTAAACACATGGTAAGCTGTTCTTATTTAATTTAGAATTTTGAGGTTTTCTTCTTAGTTGATTCTAAATAATTTCTTCTTAAACATATGGTAAGCTGTTCTTACTTAATTTAGAATTTTGAGGTTTTATTCATAATACTTTTTAAATGATGCTTGGTTATGAGTACCTTTAGTTTTTTTCGTAATAGGATCCACTAATTCATATGTATTATTATGATTGTTTTTGGTTACCATATATGGTCCTACGTACAATAACAATAGTTTCTTAGTGATTCCCTCCAATGCTTTAGGTAGTTATCTATTTCTTAGCACTACCTTATCCCCTACTTCATATTGTATTATCCTGTCTTCATTTTTCTTATACTGGTTTTTACGTTTTTCAATACTGTCTATTACTTTATTAAAAAACTTTATTTTATCGAATTCATATCTTTGTGATTCAGGAAAATTGATTAATTCTTGGATTTCTCCGGGCGGTCTTTTTTCATACATAGCGGTATATGGAGTACAGTTGATGCATGGATGATAAGCTAAGTTAATGAATTCTTCGGTAGCAGACAGGTATTCTTGCCATTTTCGTTGTTGGTCGTGGCAATATGTCCTTAGTATCCTACCAACTTCTCTCAATACCCTTTCGGCTGGGTTGCTACTTAGGTGATATACCGAAGTTTTGTATGTCTTAATTCCTAGCTCTAATAACGTGTTCTTCCACCTTTTCCCACGAAATTGTGTACCATGATCTGTAATAATAGTCTGAGGTACTCCTACTTCTTGAATGTATTTTGTAGACAAGATTTCAAGGATTTTTTGAGTGGTTGCCCGGTTAATCGGATATAGTTTAATAAATTTGGTGAAATGGTCCATAATAATGATAATGTAATTATATTGGTATGTGCCTCCACTACGCGGGTACGGTCCACAAATGTCAAGAAATATCCTTTCTAATTTTTGTTTTGACGTTATTGGTATCATTGTACCTTCCCTTTTTTCATTGTTTGTTTTTACCAATTGGCAAATGTGGCATGGCTTTATATAGTTTATAACCTTCCGGTTAATATTCTTAATGTAGCAGTTCTCCTCTAACGTTTTGACAACTTTTCTTGCCCCCATATGGCCATATCTTAAGTGATAATCCATAATTAACTCTTTCTCGACAGGTTTAGGTATGATCACCTTCCAATCATCTTGGTTTAAAGTACTTTTTATAAACAATATTCCGTCGTACATACAATAAAATTTATTTACGCTGTCATTTGGTTCCTCCAATCGTTCCTTGATGTGCCTTAATTTTGGATCTGATTGTTGATGAATTCTGATATCTTGAAGTAACATTTCTAAATCAGACCTACTCTTGATAATGTTGTACACCTTAATTATGTTTTTGTGGTCTCCTTCAAAGGTCTGGGTATTTAAATTGATTCGTGATAGCACGTCCGCTATTACGTTTTTGGTTCCTGGAATATATTCATATCTGAGATTATACTCTTGCAAAGCGATTGCCCATCGTGTAAGTCTACCATGACTCAACTTGCAATTTCTCAAAAATGAAATGGATTTATGGTCCGTTCTGAGGGTTACAGGATACCCTAAAATATATGTAATACCCTCTTGAATGGTTACCCTCTTTATCTTCTTGATATAATACTGTCCTGAGGCTGATGTCACTAGCGTCACAATTTAAGAAAAACGGTTGATTGAAATCTGGATGGTGTAATATTATAGTTTCTAAAAATTTGTCTTTTATTGACTGATAAATAGTGTCTTGATCTGGACCCCATTTCCACTTATTCTTAGAAGATAACTGTTCTTGGAATTTCGCTGTCAGTTCTGCGTAATTGCTCTGAAACTTTCTGTAGTAATTACAGAGTCCTAAAAACGACTGTAATTGTTTTTTGTTTTTAGGCGTCGGAAACCTTTGAATGGCTTCGACTTTTTCTTGCGATGTTGAAATTCCTTTGTTATTCAAGTTAAATCCTAGAAATTGTACTTCCTTTGCAATTAATTTTGATTTTTCTAATTTCAAAGTAATGTTATTATTAGATAGTTTTTGTAACACGTTTTCCACCCATTGACAGTGTTCCTCCCAATTTGATGACGTAATAAGGAGATCATCAACATACACAGTGGTGTACTGAAGCGATTCTTGTCCAAGGATCCTGTCCATACACTGGACAAAGATTGCTACCGAATTCACCAGTCCAAACAGCAACCTTTTAAATTGGTAATTACGGCCCTCAAAAATAAAAGCCATGTATTGCCGACTCTTCGGATGTAATTCCACTTGCCAGTAGCCACTCACAGTGTCCCAGCTACTGATGAACTTGGTACCATGGAATTCTTTAAAATTTCTTCAATTTCACCGGGTGATGTCCGGCCATTTATTATGGTTTTATTAATTTCGCGTGCGTCCAAACACAATCTAACTTGTCCATTCTTTTTAGTAATTGCTATTATTGGGCTTGTAAAAGGTGACTGACTTTGTTCAATTATATCGTTATCCATCATCCTTTTGATTTCATTTCTAACCAACTCTTTCAATGAATATGCTATTGGGTATGATTTATTGCAGAATTCCACCGGTTCCTTGAACTGAATTTCACATTGATAATTTTTAACCTTCCCCGGTTCTTCCGAAAACACATGCCGGTATTTCTCATATATTCTAATTAAAGTTTCTACCTGATCCCTGGTTAAATGATTACTTGTTTCTTCACTCTGAAACTCCCTTATCTCTTGTAATTTTTTCATCCATAAGTCATCATTGGAAATACTATAAATCACCTTCTTATTGATTTTATCATCCTTCACGTAATTTAATTTTCTCAGTTGTTGGTGGATACCGCTGGGATATTCACTATCGCTAACTGTTAATTCGGCTATCCATACCACACCTGCTGCGTATAAAGTTAATTTCTCCTTACTCAGATCGATAAATGCTGAGTACTTTCTAAGTACGTCACATCCCATTAATAACTGGAATGGTAAACCAGTTGCTACTAAACATGTCATATTAATTATTACACCCTTGCTTGTTACATCTAATGACACCTGTTTTCTTACGGTCTTATTTTGTCTTCCAGTAGCACCTATGAGGGTTATGTTAGTGACAGGTAATGTTGATATTATTCGTTTACATTTTCTCTGTATGTTTTCTAATTCATTATCGTTAATTAGAGACACGTTAGCGCCCGTATCAATCATAATTTTGGTTGGAACTCCTTCCACTTCAGCGTTGACATATATTATATCATGGTTGTGGCTGATGAAGTTATTAGCAGTCTCCTCTAACAATTCTTCTCGAATGTTTTTTAAATAATTATTGTATATAATTGTGAATTTTGATTGGTCCGTCCCTACGTTCGGTCGTGGTTTATACCCAGTTGATTGGAGCAGCGAGGGGTCGCGAAGGTTTATCACTGCCTCCGGTCGTTTAAAGGAATGTTGTCCGTAACGTTATTTGAGAATGCTGGTAGAGTTGACTGTAAATCTTGGTTTGTTCCTCGTTCTTCGTTGCGAGAATGATTCCATGGTTCATATGTCCCTGGCCTGCGGTTGTCCCCTTGACTTCGACTCCTATATCGGTTTTCATAATGGTTACCATCTTCGTTATTGCCCCAACGATAGTCATTGTTACTAAAACTATTGTTTCTACGACGCTGGTATCTTCTTGACTCATGTTCCTCTGCTCGAATATGGTTGATTCGGGGTTTGTATACGCGATTACCATTATGATTATTATATTGATTATTCCTATTATTATTATTATTATTATTATTATTACTATTATTTGGATACATACTATTTCGGTTATGATTCACTTGATGGTGATTATTATTTTAGTTATTATTATTATTATTATTTTTAATACTATTTAAATTATTATTATTACTATTATTATTACCATTATTGTAATTATAGTTATTCCTGTGGTTGTTATGCTGGTAATTACTCATTCCATGGTTATTATTTCTTCCTTCGTATCTATCTGTTCTCTGCCTGTTTTTCCGGTAATAATTTTCATGTTCGTAATTCTCTAGTAAGCTGGCCATGGCCTGTATAGTTTTAATTTAGTTGCCTAATCGGGCTCCAGAAATCCTCTCATCATAATGGTATGCCATTTTTGTAACCAGACATTCCTCAGGTATTTTAGGCTCCAAATGTTTAGCTAAGCACACCTTTCCTAAGAAGTATGTAGTCGGTGAAGTACCACGATAGACGTCATATCTCCCATGAGTGATATTGTCTCGTATTATATGTTGAGTTGATTCTGACCAATATTTTTCCTTAAATAATTTCTTAAATTGTATATAGTCAGTAATTTCATTTCTTGTTGCAACCCACCAATTATCATTAATTTCTCTAAAACATTCGTCCAACATTTCTCTATTTGAGTTCCACCTTGTTATACGGTATTTATTAAAACGTTCATCTATTCTTGATATGAATTCCATAGGGTTTTTTCGATAATTCTTAAAATTAATTCCTTCACGACTCTCGGTTGTATGTGTACTATTTATATTAGTTGGTCTAGTTCGCACCAGTTCTATTTCCTCTTGGTTCTGTCGGACGTGGTCATTAATCTTATTTATTGAAATGTCCATGTTGTCACATCTCTCTCCACATTGTTTCTGAACCTTTTCCAAATTTACTTGTTCCCTTTGTATTGTCTCTATTTGAACACGACTATCTTCCTTTAACTGATCTATCTTGGAACATAAACTCACTCTATTTTGTTCAGTGGTTTCGTTAATTTGTTCTATTCTTTCATTTGTTTTGGCTATCTCTTGTCTCCTTTCTTCAGTGTTTCCATCCATCTTCTGGTTAATTATCTCATTAACCTGCTCCATCCTCCCATAAATATTTTCTCTCAGTTCTTGGTTTTGTTCGTCTAAAAATCGTCTTATATTCTTATCAACGTCTTCGATTTTTTCGTTAATTTGTTGTCCCAAACTTATTTTGATACTGTCTATTTTCTCATTCATTTTCCTATTATTTTCTTTTTGTTTCTCAAAATTTTCTTCAAACCTTTCATTGATTCGTTTTATATTATCTGTATTGATTTGCTTTAACTCTTCCCTCAACTGTTGGTTGTCACTTTCCATCTTCTTACTATTTTCCTCAATTTTCTTATTGGTATCTCCGATTTTATTACACAATTCTTCCTTCATTTCCTTACTTGAATCTTCATGACTCTGTTTTAACTCATCCATTTTCTTATTTGAATCTTCATGACTCTGTTTTAAGTAATCCATAATGCTCTTCATGTCATCGCTCTCTGTGACTCTGTTCGGTTCTGTTCTGTCTCCTTGGGCCTCCCTTATTATTGCTTCTACTTCCTCAACCGGTATTGCTTCCGTGGCTTCCATACTAATCTCCTTTCCTGCTTCCGCTGCTCTTCTCTTTGATGTTACTCGTTTATGCATTCCTGTTGTTTTTATTTAACCTATATCAGCCGCCAGCTAAAATTAGGAATTAAATTTTGTTATTATTTTATTATTTATATGCCTATTGATTCCCTAATTACAGCCTCACAGGTTGGACGCCAATTTGTAACTCCACGTGATTATTCCCCTCTGTTGTGAGCGCTAATCTATTACCCTTCAGGACTTACAGGTTCTTTATGCCTCACCTTGGATGTGTCAAATTATCACAAGACGGGTTTTAATTTAATTTATCCCTCTCTTTGTGTACATCCATTAATAAACCTTGTTAATTCTATATAAATAAAAACACATGGAATAGTATCTGGTATTAATAATAATATTGAATTTTTATTCAAAAACAAATTTCTATAGTCTATTCAGTGTAACTATTAATATAATTTATAAATCTCAGGGTCGATTCTCTTCTCTTTGTTTATATTATTTTTAGGTTCTTTTGGCTGATATAAAGGTTCAGTAATTATAAAGGAAAAACAAGTATAGAAAGTACATTACATTACAAACAATAACAAGAATGAATAATATAAATTAAGTATTAATTATAAGAATATATATATATATATACGTTACACAATGTTATTAGTTCAGTTTGGGTTCACACAGCCTTCTGGTATCCGTGATGGAAAATTCCAATGTCAGTTTGTTTATGTTGTCCAGATGACGGAATCCACTTCTTTTGGTGTTCAATATTTGTTTATTTTCTCCTTACTCATTGTCCGAAGCCTTATGGTGGAATATTAGGATTGAAGTCCAGTGTCCTGTTATTAAGTTGATCACAGTGTATTTGTTCCTTCTGGTTGTTGGATCAGTAATGTTTTAAAGGTGATTTGTTTATGATATTTCTTTATCTGCTCCAATTTTATATTCTGTTATAGTTTGATATAAGGTTTTTTACTTTCTTTTATATTATTTTTTAATAATATTCATCTGTTTTGTATAAATAATTAGCTTGTTTTCAGAATTTACAGTCAACTCTCCTTCTTGGCTTATTATTTTTTAATAATCATCAACAACATTCTTTTTCTCTCTTTTGGTTTCCTGGATACACATAAATACTCTGGTCATATCTGTTCAAATTGAGATTTAGTTGTCATAGGATATTATTTTTATATTATACTTTATTTTATCTTCTACATACAAGTTGCTTTTTAGTTATTACATCATAATACTTAATACAACTTACATATTATTCTATCTGACAAAACGATGAACAATTTTAATATCAAATATTATAGTTATTTGTAATTTGCCAAATATTTTTGAATAATTTATTATTTACTGAACATATTCATCTAGGCCTATGTTGACTGATTATATTTTTATATTGGAAGACTCATAATCGATCCTGCTTACACTTGTTTTATATTAATTAATTTCTTTAAATATAAACAAACTGTTAATTAACAATTATATTCTAATTACTATAATTCCCTTCAGGGCTTAACTGAATGCACGCTTTTAAACCATTGTCCGTGTGATTATTATCTGTTAAACTTATGTAACTCAAACAATAATAATAAAAAAAACTAAATTTTAGTGTTAGTATCATCTGGTACTATGGATTAGTAATTCATTTCATTAAATAATTGTTTATAATTACTATCCACTCACAGTTATTCTTAATTGGCTACCACTGTATTTCACATACTCTTACCAATTATTTACTTGTTTATATTACATTTGTAGCACATCTTATTTACATTTTACATTTACTTATAAATTTGTATTGTACTTTATATGACTTTCTAATTGATTCACTCATTATTCATTAAATTTATTATCATTATTTATTTGTTTATGGACTACTCCAAATCTAACTGGGTACTGTCTATATAGTATATTAATCTGTCATTGTAATGTCTGTTGTAGGACCCTTGGTTTTGAAATAGGTTCACACTTTTATTTATTTTTGTTTCTTCCTTCAAATTATTTTGATTTCGATTTGTTTAGATACCTTGTTGTTATTGCTTGCTGATGTCTTTAACAGTTGAAGTGTATGATATTGTGGTATTAATATTGCTTGGTGATAATATTGACATTTATTAAACAAACTCTTCATTATTGTAGGCAATTTGAAACCTACCTTTCTTATCGATACCAATTATTTTCTTCTTTAACTCTGGAGTTTATTTATTTGTATTGGTGGCTTTAACGAATTGTAATTCTTGATTTTCTCTTGGTTCATTGTATATTTTATTTATATATTCCATTCTTTTATTAAAATTGATTCCATACTAATGTTAAATGATTCCCACTATATTAATATGGTATTATGAATGAATATCGGCGTTGAGTGGCCCTTTTACGTCCAATTGCTCATCCGAACATTCACATACCTGGTACAGTGCACATTGGCTGCTGCCCATAAAATAATTCTAAAGTGGCGCCTTAGCTTTCTCACTCTATAAATAAAATAATTATAAATCTTATCATTATACACATCATTGGAATCTTTTATCTTCTGAATATTTTTTCTTATTCTACCTTGCCTCCCAATAACTCCATTTATTTATTATATTCAATATTACTGTTGGTATATTTTCTTAAGTAGTTTTCTTTCTCTTTTATATAACTTCACTTCAGAGTTCAAGGATTTATTAGCCTTAATGTCATTCACCTTTGTTATTCAATACCTCTTGTAATATAGTAGTTTTAATCATCCTTATTTCTATCTGTTTTTATACTGCAACTCTTCTTCAGCAAGTTCATTTTCTAATTAGTTTATTATATTTCTCTTAGGTTTTTTGTCATTAATATTGTGCCCCGTTATTATTATTATATTACTATACATATATTATTTAAGCTTGATTTAAAAGATGCGCTTATTTCTTTTAGAATTTTGGTGTCGTTACAAAGTGAACAAACAGTTCACGAACCAGTTGAACAGATCAGTTGATCAGCCAGTATATACTGTATATTGTAACGAAAACCCAGCACTATCAGTACATATTTCCATATTTCGGTAGCAGCACTACCGGACAAGACCAAGCAACTGACGATGGAGGGATAGGTGGAGGATGCTCTCGGCTGTTCGTTAGAGTTCTCGTTAAAATATGATTACAAGTAAACTTTTAATTATAATTAAGCGATCCGTGTCTAAAATGATAATTAGGAGATTATTACATTACCGATATATTAATCTGTAATATTGTAGTAATAAATATTACTAAGTATTTTTGAATAGTATATCAATTTATTTGAGTATAACAATATGCGGGTAACTGTAAATATTTTGTTGATGTAACACGCGCAGTCGCACGATCGCGAGAGCTTTTACACTCCCTCTGCTTGTGTGACTGTATATCTGTCTGTATCTCCGTATCTCTCCCTGTCGCTCTCATTTTTTAATTAATTGGTCCGTATATGTGTTACGTTATTTTTGTATTTCGCATAGATACAGAAATACAGAAATGATAATGGCAAATTATTGTCCTTATTGACCTCATGACACATTATTGATGGATTTATTGTGCTGATTAAGACTACAAATTTTGACAAAGCGTCGACACAAATGGTGAACAATTTCTACCTATTATTATTGACACAAACCACTTTATCATTTTCACTATATAATTCTTATTTTTTGTAATGTAATATTGTATTGTGGTATCCCGATCAAAATGTCACAGTCATATAATCGTTTTGTCTTTCCGAGAACAGACTAACAAATCAAATACAGTTTTTCTTCGAAACGTTCGACCACTTTTTTTAGTATCGGCTTTCACCCTATCGAGCTGAATGATGTAAGCGTAGTGAAGTGTCAAAGTTCACGGTACCTTTATTGAAATCAACCTTCTTTCTTTTATCCTCACAAAACAGAAGACAGCTACACACACACACACACACACACACACACACACACACACACACACACACACACACACACACACACACACACACACACACACACACACACATGTAAGCTGTTTGCTCAATGTCTATACTTCCCAGAAATCACAGAACATAATGCGTACCTTGAAGGTGTAAACCACTTATTTCGCGTTTATCTATCGTTCGTTGTTAAAAATTGTTATTATTGTTCGTTGTTATGTTGTTCGTTGTGTTATTGTTACGTTGTTCGTTGTTATTATTTCATATTTACTATGAATAATATTTAGGTGGCAATAACATTATTAACCTGACCTCTGTTAAAATTGAAAATCCATAAGACCTTCTCAGAGCAAATGAAGCAAATGGCTAATTAAAATCAAATGTAATAAATATAGGTAACTTTTGTAATATTAATTATTTTGGAAAGCAATTTCATATCGCTGCTAAATCGGTATATTGGAGTCCGATAAGTAAATAAGGTAGCTGGAACTATCTCTAGCCTAAATTTTTTCGAACAGCATTCTAACGTGCTAAAGGTTGCATGCTAAAAGTGCCTAACTTACGTTTATCGAGAACATGCAATACCATGTGGTTCAAAATACGAATTGCAATATGTGCATTTGAATCAATGACTAGTATTACTAATATTTTACTGACGTTTAAATTTTCTGTCTGTACAGCTCTTTTCCATTCTGCACGCCAAAATGACTCAGTAACGTGACTATTGGACAGAATCTCACTACCGTTGAATACATCTTTAACAATAGTGAGCCAGACTGGTGAAAAACAACAGAAAGAATTTTATAAGGTAAAGGAATTTGTATAATCACACCTCATAGATGGCTGAAACGGAAAATCTGTTAGCCGTATAATCTAAACCAAAGTCGCTGTGACATTTTCACAGACAGAAGATAGACAAACCGGTTTCAGTAGAGAGTTACCGTATTCCATCATTATTTACCCTACACATCGCTAATGGGACGACCTTAGCCAATCCAAAGTCTAGGGTTTCAGTTCATCGGTAAGGGAGTTAAAACGACAACTTGATCACTGTGAAGTCAAGCAATCTCTCTCTCTCTCTCTCTCTCTCTCTCTCTCTCTCTCTCTCTCTCTCTCTCTCTCTCTCTCTCTCAATAAAATACAAATTTGGTTCAATCTATTGTGCGTGAGATCTGTATAATTCATTCCTTTGGCTCGACTCAAAGTCTGTGTTTTATTAGCTTTTCCTGCGTAATTCTCTGCATTGTTCGAAAGAAAGTTTTCTTCTCCTTAAGAAATGTTTTTGCCTTATTTATGCCACCCTGTTACTAGAAATAATATTCGTTACCACAGTACTTACACAGTACGCTTGAAGCACGTAATTTTACTATTGTATAAAGTTCCGGCATTACATTCATCTGGTACTAACATGCAGCATCGTTCTTCCTTAAAATGAGAGTGTTTACTGTTGTTTTCTTGTAAACTAGTACTCTCTTTGAGCTATAAACACGTTTATTAATAAATAACATTAAATTTGTAATTTTTTTAAATCTATGATTATTGGTCTATGAATGTATAACTCTTAGCGTTAATTGAGAAATATCGCGAGGTGATGATCATATTTCGTTTCCAAAGATTTAAAGATTTGGTGTACCTTAAAACATAAACAACAGAAATAGAAGTTGCAAAACACCAACAACTCTATTATTTTTCAGCAAATTGACAATTGGAAAGCAGACAATTGTTATTATTTTTTTTTTAATACGAACAGAGTAAATGCCAAAAATGCCGAACATTCATTGCTTTGTATTTAAATTTATACATAAATGATACTTAATTTGGTCCTACCTTATACATTTATCTATGTTTCCATAATTATCTCTAGACATAGGCTACATCTAATACTATTTGCAAATATATATTATTGACAGCAATACTTTTTTTTTTTAAATTTAGCTTACAAAACGTTTAGCTTGTCAAAATTGACAAGAAGTGTTTTGGCATGCGCGTATCTTGTATTGTTAAAGATATGAGTTTGATATTTTAAATTAAATCCTTATAACTTAATGCCTCAAATAAACCTTTACAATTTTTTGAAAATTGCGCCTTCCGTATTTGTCCCGTGATGTTTTTAATGTTAAAAAACAATGTTAAATATGCAAAAATTTTATTTACAGAAAACCTAAAACTAAATCCAACTTTTGCAAGGAAAACGGAATACCCAAATAAAATGTGCAGATTGCAATGAATATTTTCTAGCCCAGACGAAAAAAAGCTGCTGGGTAAATTTTGCCAATACCGTAGTTTGTTTCTTGAGCCAAATATCTTCAAGACAAATTTAACCACACACACTATCTTAATTTTAAACATCACTTCCAAACATTTATATTTACTGAAAACGTACAAAAAGGTTACAAAAAAATGAATATCTGCAGAAACCTCTATATATAGAAACACAATAATAATAATTCTCTAATATAAAGAACAATAAAAACAGAAACAATGATTTAATTAAGATTATACATTTTTAAAACAAACAAACTATAAATATTAAATGTTTTCAATGTAACCGTCAAGGCAACTGATTTTGTATATAAACATTACGTAAATTTACATAATAATTGTTAATCGAAATAAAATCGATTAATTGGTAATTTATATTGGAATGGAAATAAAATGGATTATTTGTTGATTTGTGTAGAAGTCTCTGAAGATACGGACACAGTCTGAGACAGAAGAATTTCGTGCAAATATAGTGACAAAGCATAAGAAAAATACACGTACAGAAGTAATAAATTTATTTGATAATCATAACGTACAAAACTGCAAGAACCATCTCTAGTTCCTTACAATGTTATTAACAAAAGTTAGTTATATTATATTAGTTTATATTATAATATATTCATTATATTATATTATATTATATTATATTATATTATATTATTTTACAGTATATCATATCATATTATATTATTAATTTTTAATTTTGTAGTGACCTTCAATCAATGAATTTTAACGGTGAAGGGTTTGCGGGGATCGGTGAAAAAAGTATAACACAAATTTTAAATTATTTGTGTCGACGTTTCAACTCATCATCAGGACAATTGTTGCTGACTTGTTATGGCGCCAAACACACAACAGACACAAATAATTTATAATTTGTGTTATACTTCTTTTTTCACCGATTCTCCTATATCCTTCATCGTTAAAATATTATATTATATTATATTATATTATATTATTTATTTTTATATATAAACTTTTGTCATTTTGTATATATTAGTTGTAAAACAACTGGTCAACAATGGTATAAGGTGAAAGAACGAGATATGGAGATATTGACGCGTACGTTGAGGCAAGAAGTAAAATTTTATGACCTAAATATGCCTCACCCTCTAAGGCATATGCACAAACACGTGCATTAATTTAGTATTAAATTAGTATTAAAAATAATAAAGCTATTAAGGATTTACGTCAAATAGCAGGGTCCGAAAGTGATTATGGTTGATGACAGAAAAATTCAACAAGTGTCGCCTTTGTTGCAATCATTCGTCTTCCGCCGAATGCAATAATCCGCGAATTGTACCTTGCCCGACGCTCTGACGTCACGCCCTCCCTTTTACTAACCCTATCGTGCTTTGTTAAATCTCGTCAGTCTCCCATCAAACGCTGTGAGCAGAGCGGCCCGTCGCCGGAGCCTCAATAACCAAGGTAACTATGATTGTTTTTGAGCTATCGTGAATCAATGCTAGTGGCTAATAATTTTGTATATTACGCTTGTAACAAAAAAGAAAACTTGTAATAGATGTAAAAAGATTGTTATCCATAACCAACCAAGACGTGTCTTGTCTGTAATAGTCAGCCTCGCCTAAAAATTAAATTTCAGTCAGTCAACTTGATGAGAAGACCTAAAATATGTAAGGTTCAGTGTCAGTACTCGTTATATATGTAATTTGAAGTCGTAACCTTGTAATGCTATTTTTTAATATTGTAAATTGTAACACGCACTGTATGAATGCATGTGTGCGTGTTAATCGAACAATGTGGGTATAAAGTGTACTAAAAGATGTGAAAACTTTCAGTTTAAAACTTGGTTCAACGTTCCGGACAGAAGATACGAGAACACGAACTTCGTACAGTTTTACACGATCTTCCAGCACAGACATAGCAGTGGTTCCAACCAGGTACTGAGGAACACGCAGCCGTAGCGACCAGATACAGCAGGTTGCAAAAGGACTTATCTGGATTGCCAAGTAACATTTTTACCTAATAACTTACGGTGGTAGTTGCTGCATAATCACGAAGCAAAAGCGAGACAAACTAGTTACTCGTTATAAGTGTCTGAAACAATTTTATAAACTTTTGCGATAGATAACAGTGTCAGAAATTTATAAGTAGATCACAGCGTGTACGCTGAACACCATTTTGTAAACTAGCATCGATTTATGCGACACCCCCATATTTAGCATTTAACATTTTCTATATTCAGTTTTTCAAAAAAATTAGCTCAGTACTGACCGTTGCTGACTGGCACATAATTAGATAAATTTAGAGGCTCGTAATGTTTTTGAAATAAACGGGTCGCATCCGACTCTGCTCACAGATTGACGCATTCAACAATTACTTTTACTTACACTTCCTCCCTTTACAGAATTATATTAATTATAGAAATACTTGAGAAGTAAGTCACAACACAGAAAAAGTGTCTTAAGCATTTCTATGGGTTTAGATATTATGTTATGTTATTTGTGTGTATGCTGAGCACTTCCGGGGCCCAGCAGCGAAGAGTGCTACCGCAGCACCTTTAATTTACTTAGGTTCGAATATGTCTTTTACAAGGACATGTATGTAGATAGAAAGATAAACTGTTTTAGTATCAGTGGCACAATACACTGGACATTAGATACTAGAGTAAAAAGAGACGTAGAATTAAGATTTTATAGAGTGATAGTCTGAAGTAAGCAAGCAAATGTTGGATGCCAAAAATGTGTGTGTGTGTGTGTGTGCGCGTGTGTGTGCGTGTGCGATCAGCTTCTAAGAAAACAGCCTCTGAACTGTAGGTTGCATTGTCGTCTAATAAATACGGGTTAAATGCTGCTAAGTTATAAAAATTCTATTAAATTTTAAAAACTAAGAGTTGGCAGCAGTGGTGGATTGTTGGGTGACCATTATTGGCGCTGACAACAGTACTGCGTCATGAAAACAAAGGAGTACAATATGTATTGTTTCGCGAAAAAGGCTGGATGTACTTGGCACTAAATACCAAACATTAAACAGTCTATATCGCCGTTTCTTTCCGTTCGTCTAAGACCAATATTTTATCGAAAACTTGTTTTCATTATTATTTATTATGCTGAGCACAGTCTGGCTGCTATTCAGATACAATTCACAATAATTTACATAAAAGAGCCATAATTGGGCGCATTAGTTGTCAGCGGACTTCAAAATTAAGCTCAGTACTACAATAAAACTGTACAGAGGCAAATACGTTACATCCCTATTGCGCATTATTAGTTTAATTTTGCACCATTGTACTGAAGTCTGTGGCGAGTCAGCCAGTTGCATCCTCTGTACGTCCATTTTACCAAGAATCCATGTCCTACTAGCATAAGGAACAGCCACAGTTTTGTGAAATTTAATTTGCGTGTCTTCCGTGTTTTAATTTTCAGGTATCTACGAATCGTTTCACAGATGCATCTAACTTTCGTTATGTATAAACATATTCACATAAGAAATAAATTAGTGCAACTAAATCTTATGAAAAATATGAAGGGATATAAAATAGTTAATACTCGTTTCAAGAATAATCTTGCGATGCCGTAGTCATAGCTGAGATCAAAGATGGTCTCCAAAGGCTTTTGTAGAAATTTAACAACGCGTATAAACAACACAATGTCAAACTCTGACGCTAAGACTACTGCGGCAACGCTAGTGGAGTGCTAGTTATTAATAGACAACAAACGTTTGGAGCAGAAAATGGAAGTCGACAACTTATGGGTAACGATAACAATCTATGATCCGATAGGGTAAGAAGTATGCTGGCAGATTACAAATGGGAGCAAGGATGCATAAAAGTAGGCTACATTGAGTTCTATCATGACGTATAGAGCGGTGGCAAGACCAGAATCCATGACAAGGAGAAGACAAACACAAGTTGCTGAAGTGAAATCGTTGAAAATAATGATAAGCAGAACACGGCGTCATGGAATAACAAATATCAATATTCGAGAAACATGCCGTGTGACAGACATGGTGGAATGCAGACAGGAAAAGTGACAAGTGTGGAATGACCACGTTGATAGTATGAATGACGATAAGAAGGCGCCGGATAATCATCCAAAATTTTATTTTTAATATATATTTATTAACAGACTTTTTATTATATTTATATTATATAACAATGTATTTATATTACCACAGTCATTTTAACGATTTCAACTCAGCAACTTGTGTTTGTCTTCTCCTTGTCATGGATTCTGGTCTTGCCTCCGCTTTATACATCATAATAGAACTCATTGTACTTTTATGCATCCTTGGTCTCACTTGTAATCTGGCAGCATATTTCTTAGCCTATTAGATCATAGATTGTTATTTAATATTATAACAATAATATACGCTTTCACGTATCTGTATTAAGCCCCACTGTTGGGTTCGTCAATTTGTAACAATAACTATAAATGGGACGTATATTATATTAATATGAATTCGTTTGCGGTCGTATGCGGTTATATTAAATTCCCGCCGTTCGCTCTCGCCTCGGAATCCAACACCAGTGACGTAACGCGGAGCTGCCAACAGTTGTTCCGTCCGCTGTGCTATGTTATCGTAATTCTTAATTGAAACAGTAATAATAATGCAAAGATAACACCAAACAGATATATTCCTTTTAACAATCTTTATTCAAATGAAGTATTGATTAATTACTTCTCGTTTTCTTTACTGTAATTACAAATTATGACAAAATTATGCGTCTTTATTCATAAGTTGGTAGTAGCTAAAAATATTGTGCTGAAGTCGACCAACCAAAAATGATGCTTTTCGTTTTATTTCTAGTAAAATAAATTATCTCAGGGCGTATTTCGTTCGGAAATTATGGTTAAACAAATAATACAACTCTAAAAATCAAAATACAAACTTCACAATATAAGGATATTACAAGGTTTTGATGTGTATAGTGCAAACTGGTAGTCGTGTATGTGTTACTCACTATTATAGGTTATGAACAGTTTAGATGCCTATTAGTTATCGTTAAAGTTTTTATGGTGTTCAAAAAAGGTGTAATACTCAATTGGTGTTATTTTCAAGTGTTCTTTAATGTTGGTGTAGAATAGTGTCTGTAGTTTTATTTATTGTTTAATTCCTAAATAGTAGTGTACACAAGTGTAGGTGTTGTCACATAAGATGATAAATTATTCCAATTCACCCAGATCCTCTTCTTTATTCTTCCAGGACGAAGATAGGGTCCAAGTCTTCTTTGCTTCTTCTCCCCGGATCTAAATTCTTCTGAATTAAATTCTTGATGTTCTTTTGTTATTATAATATTTTGTATTGACTATACCAATTCGTTTTACAAAGTCTGGTAGGTGTTTTCACTAATTAAAATGTAATTATCTGAGACGTTTTTATAACGCATCTGTCTTCAATGACGGTTGTTAAAGAAGTCCTATTTTATTTATCTGAATTTTCGGTTGCTAAGGTAAAACTTGAAATCTGGTTGGTTGATTCAGATATACATTGTCATACAAATTCATTATTTCAATGTCTGAATTTGGTCAAAAACTTTTAAATTAGTATAACTTTTTTGTACAAATTGAGAATTTAAAACTAATAGCATCATTATTTTGGTCTTAACATTTGTGACATATAGACACCAAACATGCCTATTTTTGCTTAAGAAATACTGATGTTACATTTTTTGCTACCTGAATTTTTCTTAAATAACTTAAAATTGATTATTTCGATTCCATATTTGTTGTGTATACTATTAATTATAAACCTATCCATATTACAACATTTGTTTTATAAAATTCTAACAGTATTTCCTAAAATTTACAAAATTCTAAAGTTTTTATAGGCTTATGTCTTGACATGTTAAATTTCTATTTTCTGTTATTGTAACACCTATTAACTATGCAACTACCATCAAAACTACTCCCTATAACTCTATTAGTATTGTTATTTGAAAATATAACAATAATTATTACAGTAACATTACAAAAAAAAAACATAATTCCCATTTTGTGATTAAACAATTTGTATATGCCTGGTTACATACATACTGCATGAGGCATATCATACATATATTATTTAATAAAACTATAAATAACATCAACACAACTTTAAACGTGTTTTAAGAACATAAAAAGGAAAGTTTAATCATTTAATAATGATTTTCTATTTTTTTTCCATTTTTCTTAGGTAGTTCAGCCATTGCTGTACTAGGTACGGTACTTTTTCTGTTTCTTTTTATACATTTGAGAATTATTATTAGATTATACATTATTTTCTTGATAACATTATGTCCACTATTATTTACAGTTAGTTGCATGTTTCCATGTATCTATAATAATTGTTTTGTTGTATTATTTCATTATATCATTTAGTTAACACTTTACTAATATATTATTTTATATTATATTGTATATTTGGGCCTATTATCCCTCAATTTGTATTTTGATTATTTTTATATTTGGATACATTTACTAAAACGATTTGTTTACTTATAGTAATGGTCCATAATGCTGTCTGTCTTTATAAGTATTATTATTTTAATTATTTGAACTTCATGTCATCATCGGGGTATTTTGCATTACTTTACCTAAACATTAATTTGGGTACGGTCAGTTATAGTCCAAGTCAGTCTAAAGTAGTTATTTGTTCATCTTCACTATCATTTTTAAAAGATATTTTTCTTCTTTTTCAGTTTCTTATCCATGATCTTCATTAAATCTGGTACGATATCAAGCTATGCCAAATGTAATGTTACAATATTTACTTATCACGCCTAAAATTCTACAAGGTGATGGCACTTCCCACAATTCTTTATAGATCTGAGAAATGGACTTTAACGAAAGGCCAGGCCAGTCGCATCCAAGCGTCTGAAATGAGTTTTCTCAGGCACGTGGCAGGGTATACTCTCAATGATCATAGAGAAAAGACATATATACGGCAGGAATTGAATATTATGAGTATACTCGACAGGATCGCTTAGTATCGCCTGAATTGGTGGGAACATCTTTGCCGAATGGATGACTGCCGCATCCCTAAACAACTCTGGAACATCCCTAAGCCGAGGGGACGGAGAGGTGTGGGACGTGCGAGGAAGCGCTGGAGTGACCACCTCTAATCTTTTCCTATTTGAGACCGGAACAAACCATTTTTGATTTAATCCGTAATGATGATGATGAATATTTACTTATTTGATTCGTTGCCAATCTATCCTTAACATTATTTAATCCCTCAGTCTACAGTCTATCCTTTAATATTTACAAAGGGCAATTTATTAGTATATAAACGCAAACAACAAAATAACGCCTAAAACGGCTTGATTTAAAATCAGATTACACAATAAAAAAATGTGTTATATGCTTATGACGTTAGACGAAGAAAACAAGAGATGGGGTTAAGGAAACTCGTCAAAAAAGGACAAGAAAATTCACGGAATACTTGGATAGAAGGTATAACGAATGCAATGACAGATAAATCTGCATGAGGAAAATTAGAAAGAACGTAGAATTTTTAATCTAGGATGTAAAAACCAACGTAAATATTATTCAAAAATCGCAATATATTTACACACACACACACACACACACACACAAAATAAAGAAATAAAATTCTTTTTAAAAACCATTGTTAGAAGTATCATGACTTACGGCTCTGAAGTTTGGACTATTAATAAACAAACAAGAACAAAATTAATGACAGCAGAAGTGGACTTTCAGAGACGTTCGGCAAGAGTATCCAGACGTGAAAAAATTAGAAATGATGTCATTAAGGGCAGAATGAATGTGAAAAATTCAATTGTTGATTTTATCCAAACACAAAAATACAATGGTATGGGCACATGAAAAGAATGGCACAGGAAAGATTGCCAAGGAGAGTTATGGAATGGACCCCACCAGGAAGAAGGAAAAGAGGAAGACCACCTATCACCTGGATAGAAGAAATTCAGACTATATTGAGGGAACGACAAATTGAAGAAGCTCTTTGGTAGAATTCAATCATTTCTGTAATCTTTGGTTCCGGAAGATGTGTAAACATTGTACAGCCGGAATAATAATAGTAAAATTCTTTATTTATATTCTAATGCAGTTTACATTTCATGTATCCTTGCTTCACTTTAGCCCTTTTTATCCTGATCCTAATAATGTATGCCAGACTACTTAACGTTAACTGTGCATCTCACTCTATCTCTCTCTCTCATTTTGTCAGCGGTTTACTTGTTTCAGCATCCACTCTTCGCTTCCTGCATTTTCTGTTATATTCTGTTAATTATTAATTTTTAAATGTGGTTGACGCCATGTTGAGAGCATGAAAATTCAGAGTGAGCTCGGAAATAGAACTTACTAGAGAAATCCATTTGCCTAGTTTCCCTGCTACAACATAACTAACATAGCTATAACGCAAATAACATAGTTTTTATTCAAGAAATTGCAAATTATTTACAAAGATCTGTGTCTTAGCTACAAGAAGTAGCAAGAAGTAGACAATTTCAGAAGAAAAGACTTTTACGGTAAGGTAAAAATCCAGTGACCACCAAGATAGGTATAAAAAAACAAGATAAATAAACTTAGGAATATTTGTAGACGATTCATAGAAATCTTGAAATTAAAACAACAAATTGTACAGAAATTAAATTTTATAAGGCAATTTTAAAATCCACGATGACATATGCGAACCATATGTGGGTCATTGCGATGTTGGATGCGACAAGATGAGGACTGCTGAAATGCGTTTTCACCTAAATACTTTAAATTATACTTTGAAAGATAAAAGAAGGAACGAGGATACAAGAGCAGAAATAAAAGTAAAAGATATAAATACAATCAGGCGGCTCAGTAGACCAGTGGGTATGGCACCTGGCTACTAATCTAGAGGTCCCGGGTTCAATTCCCGGTCCCGCACCATAAAATCAAGGTGCGTTTTTCAGCCCCCAGGTCGACTCAGCCTGTTGAAAATGAGTACCTGGGATAATATCCTGGGGATAATAATGGGCGGCTGAAGCGTAGTGCTGGCCAAACTGCCTTCCTTGTATGCCGTACGGCTCATATTAGGCAGCCTACCCTGCCTACTCCTAAGCTACTTCGGTGGTATACATGGGAGCCATTATTATTATTATAAATACAATCATTTCAACTTACAGAAGACAATGGTTTGATCATTTGCAAATGGTGGCGATAATCGACTGCCGAAAGCAGTGCTGAAGTACGAAGGTATTGGTAGAAAGGACGTGGATCATTCGACGATTACATGAGTGCCCGAACAGTCTTATACGAGGGTAGGCTGAAAAGTAATGCACACATGCAATGTAACTAGAATAATAAGGTAGGCCACTCCTGCCAATTACGCTCCCATTGGTTGCTTCGCTCTGACGTCGTCTGGTGGAAGAAATACGCGCGAGTCTTGATTTACCATGCAATCTTACCTGAGACAATGTCCTACTTAGCATCTCTCTGCTGTTTACACGAAATATTAACAATAATTGTAATGAGCTATTCATATAGAAAAAGGGTTAAACAACAAGATTAAAGGGTTTGCGGCAAAAAATAATGGTAAAATCTATTTCTACATTTAATAGAAAAGTAAGCAAGTCTGTCCACATATAACATTGACAAAATGGCACAAGATGTAAAATTAAGTCGGAAAGGAGGCGATATTATATATATATATATATATATAATTTTTTATTATTCGTTAATTTTATATTAATAGAATTATTTCGATTGTTATTAATTTACTTAGAAACCTCTGATGATACTGATATTTTTCAGTGAAACGTGCGTCAGGTGTTAAAAAGAATATACGAAATTATATTACTTGCAGAAGAAACAAATTGATAACATCACAAATTATATATATATATATAATATGCCTGCGTGGGTGGGTGCGCGTACGTGCACACGCGTGCGCGCATGAGTGCGTGTATAAACATTTCTATGTAGTATAATATATTTGAAACAAGCTTCCAATTATTATAATTATAATCAATATCATAATCATTTTCTTTATCTACATTTTCATTGTTATAACGTTAAAAACTGAAGCTAGTACGTTTAGTTGTAAACATAAATACTTTTATCAACGAAATGAAAATGGTTATTTAGTTGATACATACCTTCATAGGTGACTTAAATTTTTGAAGACGAAGCTACCCAGAGCCGACTCTTTGCTGCTCCATACTTTTCAAGTGACTTGAGTTTGAGCTATTTGTTCAGATGGCGGATTCTGATGAATGTTCTTGTCCTAACGTACAGACAAATGACTTTCTCGTCCACCTCTGGAAATTTAGATTTGAGTAAGGTGGCCAAATAAGAGATAACTTTCACTTGTTTTGATACTGTACGTCCGTGGAAAGAAGTAAAAACTATCTCAAACTGAATCAGTTTTTGTAACAACTCGTCTGACGGATGGTAAGCCCCCCCTTTGATATAATCGATATCCAGTCATGACTATGTTCCCCGGAAAGACGCAATGTTTCGCCTCTCACATCTAGACTTTCATCAATGAAGCGGCACTTGATTGCGATGTACCCGGCCAGATATTTTAAGGCATCTTGTGGAACATCGTTGTCACTTGCAGACGGGGCCAAGTCCTCTGTTTTTAACAATTCTGCTTCGTCGGTGTCATTATTCGGAGAACTTGGTACTAACGTATGTTCAACTATGTCTATGCATAGTTCATTGGTAACAAACTGGATGAAATCCTCGTCAGAGTCATTTGATTCCATAACTTCGGTGGAATGAATGCTACCATCCTCAGCCGCAGACGCACTTCCAGATAACGGTATATCGTCCGTGCTACCCGTTAAAAGCAAGAGCCGAATTCTGTTGCACACTTCAAAGGGAGTGGGATTATTATAAAAGACGCCTAATCCCCGAATTCGTGAAAAAATTTTTCAAGGCAATCTTGATTGAATCTAGCGGTCAAAATGTACGTCACCCCATGTATCATTGTCATTTGTTCATTTGCTCTAATGATTAGAGGTCTGTTTGCCAAGTGGAAGCAACCCATTTATTATGATTTTGATGTGATCATGACAGATGTATTGCTTAAAAGCATTATCAGTGCCGTTGAGAGCAGTAATATTCATGTAGCGGCTGTGACGTGTGATATGGGGGGAAAGAATTCAAAAGTTTGGAAGGAATTAGATGTAAACACAGAAAAAAATTTCTTCATTAACCCGACTACAAACGATAAGGTGTGGGTTTTCTGTGACGTACCTCATCTTTTGAAGCTGCTTAGAAATCATTTTCTAGACCATGGGTTGTTACTTTACGACGGCACTGAGCTTAAAAAAGATACAATCGAAAATCTGTTACAGCAACAGAAAGGAGAATTGACGATTTTACCCAATATTAGTCAGATACACCTTAACGTAACTGGTCGATCTCGTCAAAATGTAAGATTTGCTCCACAGTTGTTTTCTAATCGTACAGCA
The DNA here is from genome assembly GCA_034769895.1 of Magicicada septendecula. NCBI lineage: Eukaryota > Metazoa > Arthropoda > Insecta > Hemiptera > Cicadidae > Magicicada > Magicicada septendecula. Next base: position 139,666,199 of record CM068373.1, on the reverse strand, counting down.
AAGGCGCTGAAGTATGTTGCAAATAAAGAGCGCGAAAGCAGCTTCATCGAATTGGTAAACGATGCATTTGATGTTTTAAACTCAAGACTTTCAAAAGACCAGAAAACGCCCCTCAGAATTGGGTACGGCATGAATTTAAGGAGCCAAGAAAATACTTTAAAAAGGTTTTTGGAAGTAATAACTAACATGCGAGTAGCAAGTAAAAAAAGTTTGCTACCTTTTCAGAAAGGTTTCGTTATATCTTTAAATTCATTGTTCGGCCTTTATGAACAAATGACAATGATACATGGGGTGACGTACATTTTGACCGCTAGATTCAATCAAGATTGTCTTGAAAAATTTTTTCACGAATTCGGGGATTAGGCGTCTTTTATAATAATCCCACTCCCTTTGAAGTGTGCAACAGAATTCGGCTCTTGCTTTTAACGGGTAGCACGGACGATATACCGTTATCTGGAAGTGCGTCTGTGGCTGAGGATGGTAGCATTCATTCCACCAAAGTTATGGAATCAAATGACTCTGACGAGGATTTCATCCAGTTTGTTACCAAAGAACTATGCATAGACATAGTTGAACATACGTTAATACCAAGTTTTCCGAATAATGACACCGACGAAGCAGAATTGTTAAAAACAGAGGACTTGGCCCCGTCTGCAAGTGACAACGATGTTCCTCAAGATGCCTTAAAATATCTGGCCGGGTACATCGCATTTAAGTGCCGCTTCATTGATGAAAGTCTAGATGTGAGAGGCGAAACATTGCGTCTTTCCGGGGAACATAGTCATGACTGGATATCGATTATATCAAAGGGGGGGGCTTACCCATCCATCAGACGAGTGGTTACAAAAACTGATTCAGTTTGAGATAGTTTTTACTTCTTTCCACGGACGTACAGTATCAAAACAAGTGACAGTTATCTCTTATTTGGTCACCTTACTCAAATCTAAATTTCCAGAGGTGGACGAGAAAGTCATTTGTCTGTACGCCAGGACAAGAACATTCATCAGAATCCGCCATCTGAATAAACAGCTCAAACTCAAGTCACTTGAAAAGTATGCAGCAACAAAGAGTCGGCTCTGGGTAGCTTCGTCTTCAAAAATTTAAGTCACCTATGAAGGTATGTATCAACTAAATAACCATTTTCATTTCGTTGATAAAAGTATTTATGTTTACAACTAAACGTACTAGCTTCAGTTTTTAACGTTATAACAATGAAAATGTAGATAAAGAAAATGATTATGATATTGATTATAATTATAATAATTGGAAGCTTGTTTCAAATATATTATACTACATAGAAATGTTTATACACGCACTCATGCGCGCACGCGTGTGCACGTACGCGCACCCACCCACGCAGGCATATTATATATATATATATATATATATATATATATATATATATATAATTTGTGATGTTTTCAATTTGTTTCTTCTGCAAGTAGTATAATTTCGTATATTCTTTTTAACACCTGACGCACGTTTCACTGAAAAATATCAGAATCATCAGAGGTTTCTAAGTAAATTAATAACAATTCAAATAATTCTATTATTATAAAATTAACGAATAATAAAAAATGATATATATATATATTGTTACTAGACCCTCGGCTCTTACGGTTGCGGGGTTCTCGTTGTTTCAGCCCCAATGTTGCCGGCGTCAATTTGTTACTACACGGGTATTACTGGGTTAAGCCCCACTGTTGGGTTCGTCAATTTGTATTGGGACGTCTGCGTGCTTCTCGTTCGTGTCACGCAATGTACACCTATTTGCTACTAGGAACGGGTATCTTCTCTGCCTCTCCTCTCTTCGATCGTGTTAATTCAATTTAATTTCTGAGATATTTGGAGTTGGGGAATATAGTAATATCATTAACTAATATTAGCTTATCTCTCTAAGAAAAATATCAGTGTTAGTGTGCTTGAAACTTAAATAATTAATGTGTTATGCTATAATTTCGTTCAACCCTAGTATACCTTGAAGAGAATTATGTAAATTTTGTAATTTAACGCTCTTCTCTTTGGTGTCGGAGAATTCCGCAATAAGCGCTGTAGTTCCGGGGCAACGAAACTTATAGGTTAATTCACTGTTTACGTTAACCAATTATTATATACTTAGTCAGTTACTTTTGATTCCCAACTCATTAAATAATACCCCAAATGATAAGATTTTGCTACTATACAAGGTTTCTTTATTTATTCACTCCTTCAACATTAAATAAGATATGTTCCAATTGGCATATACAGAGGCTATAGATTGCGTGAATCGATTATTGTTCGGTCCAATACTTTATTTTATATTTGATCATATAATTTATTTTTTGTTTAAAATTAAATTAATTCAGGGTGTGAAGGTTCTTGTAACTGTGGGGAAGATTAAAAATACATAGATAAGAATGCAAGATTTACAAAATTGAAGTGTTGTGTTGTTAATATGATTTATACAATTATAATTTACCAGACTAGAACGAAGCGACTCGTGTAGGCCGTTGATTGATAACCTCGCTGTTCAGGAGGGATATGTCGTTCGAGATTCTTTTCTTCGGTTTAATAAAATAGAATTCTTGTCCTGTTCACCTCGGAAATACAGCTCCCTGGATTTATTTACGGCTAGACTGGTGGTCCTTCTGCAAATTCTGGATCCAAATACGTTCTTCTATCGTTTGAAGTTATTAGTGATGTTCCGTGTATTTAAAAGGTTATGAGTTCCAGTGTGGTGTATATTATTTGTTGTGACACATTTAACTCTTAGTATTGGGTTTAATATATCGTCAATTCCTTTCTGGTATAGGACAATTCAAGTCCTTCCTTGTAGAACCCAGTTATTTATTTTTTATTGTGATACTGTACTATGATCTCATTTGGTTAAGCTTTGCTGGCATAACTCAAGAAGATTATCATTAGAATTTTGCAGATTATAATTGTATCAAAAGAATTTAGTAGTATATTCTAATTACATTAAACATTTCTTTGGTTTTTTTAATCTCATCACGTTCAGATCATAAAAGGCAATAATTGAAAATCAACAACTTCTTCGTTCCTGTTGTCCGTAGCAACAAAATATTTTTCTTCCTTCTCAATGTTTTGTATATAGTGTTTATTTCATATATTTTTCGTCCATTCCTTATTAATTTTCTATCATATCGGAATATAACTTTACCTATAGTTTGTTTACTACTTTCTATATATATTCTGCTGGTTTTTTGATCTTAGTCTGTTTCTTGTATATTTATTACTTTTTCGATATCAAACGTTATCAATCGAGATCATGGCATTGTGGCATTATCATAATTTGTTTAAATTGAAGTGGTTTATTATATATCATTACTTATCAAATGTTTTTTCCTAGCTATTTGAACCGTATTCATTAATTATTATTAACTTCCGTACCTAACCTTTATGTTATGAGTGGTTATATAGTGTTATTGGCTGTTAGGCCTTTTATTGTATATGGACCTACCTTTGTTTATAACTAGTGAACAACTATAGCCCTTTTACATAAGTTCATACATATAATCAAATCTTAACTATTAACATTTACATAAATAATTATTCTTTCCATAACTAATAACAATTTTGTCTTGATCTATGGATCACATATAAGAAAATTGTGATCTATTAACATTAACTCTGTTTCCCACATCCTTCTATAACAGTAATTGAATAATACATTTTGTTTCATTACTTTCCATTAACTCAACAAGTAATTAGTATAACATAACATAAACTTTAACACAACATTCATCGTTACAAAATAATATCATTTACTTACTATTGCTATAAGGTAAATTATTATCTCATTTTTGTTTAATTTCATTGTCATTTACTTTGACATTTTCTGTACTAGTTTCTTTCTTACAATTCTCATCAGTATAAGATTTATTTACTTTTCACTGAACATGGATCTCTAACTAATGTCTAATTTACAGGTTTGTTTATTATTGTTATTTCTACCTTGCATCATTATTCATTTTTGTATATAATTATAAATGTATTTATTAGAACTTTGTTTTATCATGGGGTTAAATATTGATTTATTTATTATTTTGTTAATATAATATTTATGTAACATGGATGACTGCATTTCTGTTGCGTTACATATGCGCCCCCTCCTAAAAAAGTTTAGTTTACCTGAATGAAGTTTAGGTCAAATAAACTTGTCTTTTTCACATGCATTTTCTTCATTCTCCACATTAATGGTTAACGGTGGGATTCTCAATGTAACTTTGTTAGACTAGTATTAATAATTCTTTATTTAATAACATTTCATTATGTCTATTAACATTCTTGATCATATTTAATTTCTGTAAACAGTATTTTTTGATAGTTGGCTACAGTATTCAATGATACTTTAGGTTCACATCTCTTCTACTTATAATTACTGTAATCACTGTATTTCTCAATTATTCTTCTGTCAGCTATTTTCTTTCTGTTTTCTTTGTCCTACTCTTCTGGAATCTGAGGTCATTCTTGCAACGATTCTAATATTCCTTAAATATTTAATTTCCCTAACAATCCCTAATATGTGCGTTGGTACAGTTCAGAGAGGCACTGTTTGGCTTCATACTCTGCTGTCCACACTACACCTTAATATAGTACTGCTGGAATTCATCTACAGTCAGCTATAAAATATAATAATCTCCTTAATTAATTAATAATAAACATTTGGGAATTTTTTCACATTGTTGCTTTTATATTTCTTTATTACTATCCTTCATACTTTGTGGTTCCATTTTAGTTTCCTTAAACATTTTTTGATAATAATTCTGACAGTTATCATTTGTAATTATTTTTGTTTTTCTTTCTTGTTGTGATAATAACGCTAAGTATCTTCTTCATTTGTTCTTCTGATCTCAATATTTTCTAAATAGTTATTGGTTTGATTATTATTATAACTGTGTTTCTGACTAGATACAGTCTTTAGGTCAACTATTATTTTTCTTATTTTATTTCCTTATTTTGGCTGGTTATATTTCAATGAATTATGTCGATAAATATTTTTTCTCGTTTTCTTTAATATTACATTGGTTACAATCAATCGTTTACTGAAGTTGTTTCTTTCACTTGGCAATGCGGTAGGTATTTTAGGTCATATTATTCTTCTTTTATTATTTTGCATAGGTATACTTTATATCAAAACTTTTTATCTTGAGGTTTCATTATTCCTTATTCACAATATTTCTTCGTAGACTTGTAGTAATAATTCTGGTTTTCTTCTGTAATCTTGGGGTTTGTTATTAACTCTTCTTAATACCTTCTTCATAACTATATTTTAATTCAGACTTACTTCATTTTGAATGACATGTTTTCTATTTATATAATATTGTTCAAAAAATTCTCTTTTATTTACAAGTGTTTTCTCTTTAAAATTGGTAATAAGTTGTTCTTATTGTATTTTAGGATTTAGTGGTTTTATTCAAATTCAAACTCTTTATAATTCCAAGTATTTTCTCTTCAAAATCGATAATAAGTTGTGCTTATTTTAATTTAGAATTTATTGGATTTATATTAAATAATATTTTCGTATTCTTTCCAATTGGTTGCCTGGTCAGTTTTCATCAAATCAGTCCCATCTTTCCGGTTGACTGCTTCTTTTTCTAACCATGGTCCATTAATTCGACTCCACCCGTTGTCCGGATTACTGCAGTGTTCATACCAATTTTTACACTTGATAAATATCTTTCGCGTATCTGGTACCGTAACTCGGCTGATGCAAAGTCTTCATTTAAGTCAGGATATTCAGTCATATTTAGCTCCCTTTGAATTATCAGCTATCGTATCTCCTCTATTCTAACATAATTACTTGTATACTCTATCTTTCCATTCCCTTGGATATCTGTACTATTTACCAAATGTTTTACGGGTATCTTCCGTATTAACGATATAATTGATTTGGTCAAATACTCTTTAATTGTTGATATTTTCAAATAATATTTAAATTTATTTAAGTTTTTTGTGATTGTTCTATTATGGTTTCTCTTGGTTATTTTCATAAAGTTTCTTCTATACTCCATACCTTTACATAACTCCCTTCGTTCATTAATTGGGATGTTAAACGCACTAATTAATCCACCTTTCCTCATCTCCATTTCTTCTTTTGTATGGACCATTTCCTTTCTCCATATTTTCCTTATTTTCTGAATATTCTCTTCTATGGTCGGATTTATTATAATATCTTCTGAATGTCAGATGAACAGAGTTACATATTATTTTACTTTATAATATCTTCGGAAGTACTGTCTAGTGGTTTAGACATATCTTTAAACACCTCTCCATTTCTTTATTTGTCTCCTCCTTGTATTTATCCACTTCTGGGCTAAGCGTGTTATCGTTTTCAAACTTCCCTTCGAAAGTTTCCATTATCTCATTATTGAACTGCTCCTTCTTATCCTCAATCCGCTTTAAACCTGCTTCATTCATTTTCTCAATTCTCTCATCCATTCGCCTTAAATTTTCTTCGTTCCTTTGTATGATTTCTGCCTTCATTTGTCTTAAACTCTCATCATTCCTATCTAACCTTTCGTGAATTTGGTTCAATCTTTCGTTATTCCTTTCGAACTTTTCGTTCATTAATTTTGAGGTTTCTTTAATTTCCTCATTTGTTTTCCTTGAGTTTTCCTTAATTTCCTCTTTCTGTTTATTAAATTGTTCTGCCATAAATTTCATCATCTCCTGCCAACTTGGTACTTTTCTGGCTCCAGCTTTATCTATTTGGTCCCCTTGGGCATCTTCTTCCTTTACTGCCTTTTCCTTGTCCGTTATTATTTCAGTTTCCGTTATTTCGTCTGTCTGTTGTTCCATTTCACTATCTGTTATTATTTCTATTTCCTCTTCTTGTTCACTTTCTTCCTTCTCCGTATCTTCTGCCCTCATCTTTGATCTCCCTCTGGTACTAGGCATTTTTATTCTCCCACAGTTGCCTGCTCTGGTTACGTAAGATTATTATAATTATAGCTACTTAACTTAAGCCCTACACAAGTTGAGCGCCAATTTGTTACTAGACCCTCGGCTCTTACGGTTGCGGGTTTCTCGTTGTTTCAGCCCCAATGTTGCCGGCGTCAATTTGATACTACACGGGTATTACTGGGTTAAGCCCCACTGTTGGGTTCGTCAATTTGTATTGGGACGTCTGCGTGCTTCTCGTTCGTGTCACGCAATGTACACCTATTTGCTACTAGGAACGGGTATCTTCTCTGTCTCTCCTCTCTTCGGTCGTGTTAATTTAATTTAATTTCTGAGATATTTGGAGTTGGGGAATATAGTAATATCATTAACTAATATTACCTTATCTCTCTAAGAAAAATATCAGTGTTAGTGTGCTTGAAACTTAAATAATTAATGTGTTATGCTATAATTTCGTTCAACCCTAGTATACCTTGAAGAGAATTATGTAAATTTTGTAATTTAACGCTCTTCTCTTTGGTGTCGGAGAATTCCGCAATAAACGCTGTAGTTCCGGGGCAACGAAACTTATAGGTTAATTCACTGTTTACGTTAACCAATTATTATATACTTAGTCAGTTACTTTTGATTCCCAACTCATTAAATAATACCCCAAATGATAAGATTTTGCTACTATACAAGGTTTCTTTATTTATTCACTCCTTCAACGTTAAATAAGATATGTTCCAATTGGCATATACAAAGGCTATAGATTGCGTGAATCGATTATTGTTCGGTCAAATACTTTATTTTATATTTGATCATATAATTTGGTTTTTGTTTATAATTAAATTAATTCAGGGTGTGAAGGTTCTTGTAACTGTGGGGAAGATTAAAGTACATAGATAAGAATGCAAGATTTACAAAATTGAAGGGTTGTGTTGTTAATATGATTTATACAATTATAATTTACCAGACTAGAACGAAGCGACTCGTGTAGGCCGTTGATTGATAACCTCGCTGTTCAGTAGGGATATGTCGTTCGAGATTCTTTTCTTCGGTTTAATAAAATGGAATTCTTGTCCTGTTCACCTCGGAAATACAGCTCCCTGGATTTATTTACGGCTAGACTGGTGGTCCTTCTGCAAATTCTGGATCCAAATACGTTCTTCTATCGTTTGAAGTTATTAGTGATGTTCCGTGTATTTAAAAGGTTATGAGTTCCAGTGTGGTGTATATTATTTGTTGTGACACATTTAACTCTTAGTATTGGGTTTAATATATCGTCAATTCCTTTCTGGTATAGGACAATTCAAGTCCTTCCTTGTAGAACCCAGTTATTTATTTTTTATTGTGATACTGTACTATGATCTCATTTGGTTAAGCTTTGCTGGCATAACTCAAGAAGATTATCATTAGAATTTTGCAGATTATAATTGTATCAAAAGAATTTAGTAGTATATTCTAATTACATTAAACATTTCTTTGGTTTTTTTAATCTCATCACGTTCAGATCATAAAAGGCAATAATTGAAAATCAACAACTTCTTCGTTCCTGTTGTCCGTAGCAACAAAATATTTTTCTTCCTTCTCAATGTTTTGTATATAGTGTTTATTTCATATATTTTTCGTCCATTCCTTATTAATTTTCTATCATATCGGAATATAACTTTACCTATAGTTTGTTTACTACTTTCTATATATATTCTGCTGGTTTTTTGATCTTAGTCTGTTTCTTGTATATTTATTACTTTTTCGATATCAAACGTTATCAATCGAGATCATGGCATTGTGGCATTATCATAATTTGTTTAAATTGAAGTGGTTTGTTATATATCATTACTTATCAAATGTTTTCTCCTAGCTATTTGAACCGTATTCATTAATTATTATTAACTTCCGTACCTAACCTTTATGTTATGAGTGGTTATATAGTGTTATTGGCTGTTAGGCCTTTTATTGTATATGGACCTACCTTTGTTTATAACTAGTGAACAACTATAGCCCTTTTACATAAGTTCATACATATAATCAAATCTTAACTATTAACATTTACATAAATAATTATTCTTTCCATAACTAATAACAATTTTGTCTTGATCTATGGATCACATATAAGAAAATTGTGATCTATTAACATTAACTCTGTTTCCCACATCCTTCTATAACAGTAATTGAATAATACATTTTGTTTCATTACTTTCCATTAACTCAACAAGTAATTAGTATAACATAACATAAACTTTAACACAACATTCATCGTTACAAAATAATATCATTTACTTACTATTGCTATAAGGTAAATTATTATCTCATTTTTGTTTAATTTCATTGTCATTTACTTTGACATTTTCTGTACTAGTTTCTTTCTTACAATTCTCATCAGTATAAGATTTATTTACTTTTCACTGAACATGTATCTCTAACTAATGTCTAATTTACAGGTTTGTTTATTATTGTTATTTCTACCTTGCATCATTATTCATTTTTGTATATAATTATAAATGTATTTATTAGACCTTTGTTTTATCATGGGGTTAAATATTGATTTATTTATTATTTTGTTAATATAATATTTATGTAACATGGATGACTGCATTTCTGTTGCGTTACATATGCGCCCCCTCCTAAAAAAGTTTAGTTTACCTGAATGAAGTTTAGGTCAAATAAACTTGTCTTTTTCACATGCCTTTTCTTCATTCTCCACATTAATGGTTAACGGTGAGATTCTCAATGTAACTTTGTTAGACTAGTATTAATAATTCTTTATTTAATAACATTTCATTATGTCTATTAACATTCTTGATCATATTTAATTTCTGTAAACAGTATTTTTTGATAGTTGGCTACAGTATTCAATGATACTTTAGGTTCACATCTCTTCTACTTATAATTACTGTAATCACTGTATTTCTCAATTATTCTTCTGTCAGCTATTTTCTTTCTGTTTTCTTTGTCCTACTCTTCTGGAATCTGAGGTCATTCTTGCAACGATTCTAATATTCCTTAAATATTTAATTTCCCTAACAATCCCTAATATGTGCGTTGGTACAGTTCAGAGAGGCACTGTTTGGCTTCATACTCTGCTGTCCACACTACACCTTAATATAGTACTGCTGGAATTCATCTACAGTCAGCTATAAAATATAATAATCTCCTTAATTAATTAATAATAAACATTTGGGAATTTTTTCACATTGTTGCTTTTATATTTCTTTATTACTATCCTTCATACTTTGTGGTTCCATTTTAGTTTCCTTAAACATTTTTTGATAATAATTCTGACAGTTATCATTTGTAATTATTTTTGTTTTTCTTTCTTGTTGTGATAATAACGCTAAGTATCTTCTTCATTTGTTCTTCTGATCTCAATATTTTCTAAATAGTTATTGGTTTGATTATTATTATAACTGTGTTTCTGACTAGATACAGTCTTTAGGTCAACTATTATTTTTCTTATTTTATTTCCTTATTTTGGCTGGTTATATTTCAATGAATTATGTCGATAAATATTTTTTCTCGTTTTCTTTAATATTACATTGGTTACAATCAATCGTTTACTGAAGTTGTTTCTTTCACTTGGCAATGCGGTAGGTATTTTAGGTCATATTATTCTTCTTTTATTATTTTGCATAGGTATACTTTATATCAAAACTTTTTATCTTGAGGTTTCATTATTCCTTATTCACAATATTTCTTCGTAGACTTGTAGTAATAATTCTGGTTTTCTTCTGTAATCTTGGGGTTTGTTATTAACTCTTCTTAATACCTTCTTCATAACTATATTTTAATTCAGACTTACTTCATTTTGAATGACATGTTTTCTATTTATATAATATTGTTCAAAAAATTCTCTTTTATTTACAAGTGTTTTCTCTTTAAAATTGGTAATAAGTTGTTCTTATTGTATTTTAGGATTTAGTGGTTTTATTCAAATTCAAACTCTTTATAATTCCAAGTATTTTCTCTTCAAAATCGATAATAAGTTGTGCTTATTTTAATTTAGAATTTATTGGATTTATATTAAATAATATTTTCGTATTCTTTCCAATTGGTTGCTTGGTCAGTTTTCATCAAATCAGTCCCATCTTTCCGGTTGACTGCTTCTTTTTCTAACCATGGTCCATTAATTCGACTCCACCCGTTGTCCGGATTACTGCAGTGTTCATACCAATTTTTACACTTGATAAATATCTTTCGCGTATCTGGTACCGTAACTCGGCTGATGCAAAGTCTTCATTTAAGTCAGGATATTCAGTCATATTTAGCTCCCTTTGAATTATCAGCTATCGTATCTCCTCTATTCTAACATAATTACTTGTATACTCTATCTTTCCATTCCCTTGGATATCTGTACTATTTACCAAATGTTTTACGGGTATCTTCCGTATTAACGATATAATTGATTTGGTCAAATACTCTTTAATTGTTCATATTTTCAAATAATATTTAAATTTATTTAAGTTTTTTGTGATTGTTCTATTATGGTTCCTTTTGGTTATTTTCATAAAGTTTCTTCTATACTCCATACCTTTACATAACTCCCTTCGTTCATTAATTGGGATGTTAAACCCACTAATTAATCCACCTTTCCTCATCTCCATTTCTTCTTTTGTATGGACCATTTCCTTTCTCCATATTTTCCTTATTTTCTGAATATTCTCTTCTATGGTCGGATTTATTATAATATCTTCTGAATGTCAGATGAACAGAGTTACATATTATTTTACTTTATAATATCTTCGGAAGTACTGTCTAGTGGTTTAGACATATTCTTTAAACACCTCTCCATTTCTTTATTTGTCTCCTCCTTGTATTTATCCACTTCTGGGCTAAGCGTGTTATCGTTTTCAAACTTCCCTTCGAAAGTTTCCATTATCTCATTATTGAACTGCTCCTTCTTATCCTCAATCCGCTTTAAACCTGCTTCATTCATTTTCTCAATTCTCTCATCCATTCGCCTTAAATTTCCTTCGTTCCTTTGTATGATTTCTGCCTTCATTTGTCTTAAACTCTCATCATTCCTATCTAACCTTTCGTGAATTTGGTTCAATCTTTCGTTATTCCTTTCGAACTTTTCGTTCATTAATTTTGAGGTTTCTTTAATTTCCTCATTTGTTTTCCTTGAGTTTTCCTTAATTTCCTCTTTCTGTTTATTAAATTGTTCTGCCATAAATTTCATCATCTCCTGCCAACTTGGTACTTCTCTGGCTCCAGCTTTATCTATTTGGTCCCCTTGGGCATCTTCTTCCATTACTCCCTTTTCCTTGTCCGTTATTATTTCAGTTTCCGTTATTTCGTCTGTCTGTTGTTCCATTTCACTATCTGTTATTATTTCTATTTCCTCTTCTTGTTCACTTTCTTCCTTCTCCGTATCTTCTGCCCTCATCTTTGATCTCCCTCTGGTACTAGGCATTTTTATTCTCCCACAGTTGCCTGCTCTGGTTAAGTAAGATTATTATAATTATAGCTACTTAACTTAAGCCATACACAAGTTGAGCGCCAATTTGTTACTAGACCCTCGGCTCTTACGGTTGCGGGGTTCTCGTTGTTTCAGCCCCAATGTTGCCGGCGTCAATTTGTTACTACACGGGTATTACTGGGTTAAGCCCCACTGTTGGGTTCGTCAATTTGTATTGGGACGTCTGCGTGCTTCTCGTTCGTGTCACGCAATGTACACCTATTTGCTACTAGGAACGGGTATCTTCTCTGTCTCTCCTCTCTTCGGTCGTGTTAATTTAATTTAATTTCTGAGATATTTGGAGTTGGGGAATATAGTAATATCATTAACTAATATTAGCTTATCTCTCTAAGAAAAATATCAGTGTTAGTGTGCTTGAAACTTAAATAATTAATGTGTTATGCTATAATTTCGTTCAACCCTAGTATACCTTGAAGAGAATTATGTAAATTTTGTAATTTAACGCTCTTCTCTTTGGTGTCGGAGAATTCCGCAATAAGCGCTGTAGTTCCGGGGCAACGAAACTTATAGGTTAATTCACTGTTTACGTTAACCAATTATTATATACTTAGTCAGTTACTTTTGATTCCCAACTCATTAAATAATACCCCAAATGATAAGATTTTGCTACTATACAAGGTTTCTTTATTTATTCACTCCTTCAACATTAAATAAGATATGTTCCAATTGGCATATACAAAGGCTATAGATTGCGTGAATCGATTATTGTTCGGTCCAATACTTTATTTTATATTTGATCATATAATTTATTTTTTGTTTATAATTAAATTAATTCAGGGTGTGAAGGTTCTTGTAACTGTGGGGAAGATTAAAAATACATAGATAAGAATGCAAGATTTACAAAATTGAAGTGTTGTGTTGTTAATATGATTTATACAATTATAATTTACCAGACTAGAACGAAGCGACTCGTGTAGGCCGTTGATTGATAACCTCGCTGTTCAGGAGGGATATGTCGTTCGAGATTCTTTTCTTCGGTTTAATAAAATAGAATTCTTGTCCTGTTCACCTCGGAAATACAGCTCCCTGGATTTATTTACGGCTAGACTGGTGGTCCTTCTGCAAATTCTGGATCCAAATACGTTCTTCTATCGTTTGAAGTTATTAGTGATGTTCCGTGTATTTAAAAGGTTATGAGTTCCAGTGTGGTGTATATTATTTGTTGTGACACATTTAACTCTTAGTATTGGGTTTAATATATCGTCAATTCCTTTCTGGTATAGGACAATTCAAGTCCTTCCTTGTAGAACCCAGTTATTTATTTTTTATTGTGATACTGTACTATGATCTCATTTGGTTAAGCTTTGCTGGCATAACTCAAGAAGATAATCATTAGAATTTTGCAGATTATAATTGTATCAAAAGAATTTAGTAGTATATTCTAATTACATTAAACATTTCTTTGGTTTTTTTAATCTCATCACGTTCAGATCATAAAAGGCAATAATTGAAAATCAACAACTTCTTCGTTCCTGTTGTCCGTAGCAACAAAATATTTTTCTTCCTTCTCAATGTTTTGTATATAGTGTTTATTTCATATATTTTTCGTCCATTCCTTATTAATTTTCTATCATATCGGAATATAACTTTACCTATAGTTTGTTTACTACTTTCTATATATATTCTGCTGGTTTTTTGATCTTAGTCTGTTTCTTGTATATTTATTACTTTTTCGATATCAAACGTTATCAATCGAGATCATGGCATTGTGGCATTATCATAATTTGTTTAAATTGAAGTGGTTTATTATATATCATTACTTATCAAATGTTTTTTCCTAGCTATTTGAACCGTATTCATTAATTATTATTAACTTCCGTACCTAACCTTTATGTTATGAGTGGTTATATAGTGTTATTGGCTGTTAGGCCTTTTATTGTATATGGACCTACCTTTGTTTATAACTAGTGAACAACTATAGCCCTTTTACATAAGTTCATACATATAATCAAATCTTAACTATTAACATTTACATAAATAATTATTCTTTCCATAACTAATAACAATTTTGTCTTGATCTATGGATCACATATAAGAAAATTGTGATCTATTAACATTAACTCTGTTTCCCACATCCTTCTATAACAGTAATTGAATAATACATTTTGTTTCATTACTTTCCATTAACTCAACAAGTAATTAGTATAACATAACATAAACTTTAACACAACATTCATCGTTACAAAATAATATCATTTACTTACTATTGCTATAAGGTAAATTATTATCTCATTTTTGTTTAATTTCATTGTCATTTACTTTGACATTTTCTGTACTAGTTTCTTTCTTACAATTCTCATCAGTATAAGATTTATTTACTTTTCACTGAACATGGATCTCTAACTAATGTCTAATTTACAGGTTTGTTTATTATTGTTATTTCTACCTTGCATCATTATTCATTTTTGTATATAATTATAAATGTATTTATTAGAACTTTGTTTTATCATGGGGTTAAATATTGATTTATTTATTATTTTGTTAATATAATATTTATGTAACATGGATGACTGCATTTCTGTTGCGTTACATATGCGCCCCCTCCTAAAAAAGTTTAGTTTACCTGAATGAAGTTTAGGTCAAATAAACTTGTCTTTTTCACATGCATTTTCTTCATTCTCCACATTAATGGTTAACGGTGGGATTCTCAATGTAACTTTGTTAGACTAGTATTAATAATTCTTTATTTAATAACATTTCATTATGTCTATTAACATTCTTGATCATATTTAATTTCTGTAAACAGTATTTTTTGATAGTTGGCTACAGTATTCAATGATACTTTAGGTTCACATCTCTTCTACTTATAATTACTGTAATCACTGTATTTCTCAATTATTCTTCTGTCAGCTATTTTCTTTCTGTTTTCTTTGTCCTACTCTTCTGGAATCTGAGGTCATTCTTGCAACGATTCTAATATTCCTTAAATATTTAATTTCCCTAACAATCCCTAATATGTGCGTTGGTACAGTTCAGAGAGGCACTGTTTGGCTTCATACTCTGCTGTCCACACTACACCTTAATATAGTACTGCTGGAATTCATCTACAGTCAGCTATAAAATATAATAATCTCCTTAATTAATTAATAATAAACATTTGGGAATTTTTTCACATTGTTGCTTTTATATTTCTTTATTACTATCCTTCATACTTTGTGGTTCCATTTTAGTTTCCTTAAACATTTTTTGATAATAATTCTGACAGTTATCATTTGTAATTATTTTTGTTTTTCTTTCTTGTTGTGATAATAACGCTAAGTATCTTCTTCATTTGTTCTTCTGATCTCAATATTTTCTAAATAGTTATTGGTTTGATTATTATTATAACTGTGTTTCTGACTAGATACAGTCTTTAGCTCAACTATTATTTTTCTTATTATATTTCCTTATTTTGGCTGGTTATATTTCAATGAATTATGTCGATAAATATTTTTTCTCGTTTTCTTTAATATTACATTGGTTACAATCAATCGTTTACTGAAGTTGTTTCTTTCACTTGGCAATGCGGTAGGTATTTTAGGTCATATTATTCTTCTTTTATTATTTTGCATAGGTATACTTTATATCAAAACTTTTTATCTTGAGGTTTCATTATTCCTTATTCACAATATTTCTTCGTAGACTTGTAGTAATAATTCTGGTTTTCTTCTGTAATCTTGGGGTTTGTTATTAACTCTTCTTAATACCTTCTTCATAACTATATTTTAATTCAGACTTACTTCATTTTGAATGACATGTTTTCTATTTATATAATATTGTTCAAAAAATTCTCTTTTATTTACAAGTGTTTTCTCTTTAAAATTGGTAATAAGTTGTTCTTATTGTATTTTAGGATTTAGTGGTTTTATTCAAATTCAAACTCTTTATAATTCCAAGTATTTTCTCTTCAAAATCGATATCAAGTTGTGCTTATTTTAATTTAGAATTTATTGGATTTATATTAAATAATATTTTCGTATTCTTTCCAATTGGTTGCCTGGTCAGTTTTCATCAAATCAGTCCCATCTTTCCGGTTGACTAATTCTTTTTCTAACCATGGTCCATTAATTCGACTCCACCCGTTGTCCGGATTACTGCAGTGTTCATACCAATTTCTACACTTGATAAATATCTTTCGCGTATCTGGTACCGTAACTCGGCTGATGCAAAGTCTTCATTTAAGTCAGGATATTCAGTCATATTTAGCTCCCTTTGAATTATCAGCTATCGTATCTCCTCTATTCTAACATAATTACTTGTATACTCTATCTTTCCATTCCCTTGGATATCTGTACTATTTACCAAATGTTTTACGGGTATCTTCCGTATTAACGATATAATTGATTTGGTCAAATACTCTTTAATTGTTGATATTTTCAAATAATATTTAAATTTATTTAAGTTTTTTGTGATTGTTCTATTATGGTTCCTTTTGGTTATTTTCATAAAGTTTCTTCTATACTCCATACCTTTACATAACTCCCTTCGTTCATTAATTGGGATGTTAAACCCACTAATTAATCCACCTTTCCTCATCTCCATTTCTTCTTTTGTATGGACCATTTCCTTTCTCCATATTTTCCTTATTTTCTGAATATTCTCTTCTATGGTCGGATTTATTATAATATCTTCTGAATGTCAGATGAACAGAGTTACATATTAGTTTACTTTATAATATCTTCGGAAGTACTGTCTAGTGGTTTAGACATATTCTTTAAACACCTCTCCATTTCTTTATTTGTCTCCTCCTTGTATTTATCCACTTCTGGGCTAAGCGTGTTATCGTTTTCAAACTTCCCTTCGAAAGTTTCCATTATCTCATTATTGAACTGCTCCTTCTTATCCTCAATCCGCTTTAAACCTGCTTCATTCATTTTCTCAATTCTCTCATCCATTCGCCTTAAATTTTCTTCGTTTCTTTGTATGATTTCTGCCTTCATTTGTCTTAAACTCTCATCATTCCTATCTAACCTTTCGTGAATTTGGTTCAATCTTTCGTTATTCCTTTCGAACTTTTCTTTCATTAATTTTGAGGTTTCTTTAATTTCCTCATTTGTTTTCCTTGAGTTTTCCTTATTTTCCTCTTTCTGTTTATTAAATTGTTCTGCCATAAATTTCATCATCTCCTGCCAACTTGGTACTTCTCTGGCTCCAGCTTTATCTATTTGGTCCCCTTGGGCATCTTCTTCCATTACTCCCTTTTCCTTGTCCGTTATTATTTCAGTTTCCGTTATTTCGTCTGTCTGTTGTTCCATTTCACTATCTGTTATTATTTCTATTTCCTCTTCTTGTTCACTTTCTTCCTTCTCCGTATCTTCTGCCCTCATCTTTGATCTCCCTCTGGTACTAGGCATTTTTATTCTCCCACAGTTGCCTGCTCTGGTTAAGTAAGATTATTATAATTATAGCTACTTAACTTAAGCCGTACACAAGTTGAGCGCCAATTTGTTACTAGACCCTCGGCTCTTACGGTTGCGGGGTTCTCGTTGTTTCAGCCCCAATGTTGCCGGCGTCAATTTGTTACTACACGGGTATTACTGGGTTAAGCCCCACTGTTGGGTTCGTCAATTTGTATTGGGACGTCTGCGTGCTTCTCGTTCGTGTCACGCAATGTACACCTATTTGCTACTAGGAACGGGTATCTTCTCTGTCTCTCCTCTCTTCGGTCGTGTTAATTTAATTTAATTTCTGAGATATTTGGAGTTGGGGAATATAGTAATATCATTAACTAATATTAGCTTATCTCTCTAAGAAAAATATCAGTGTTAGTGTGCTTGAAACTTAAATAATTAATATGTTATGCTATAATTTCGTTCAACCCTAGTATACCTTGAAGAGAATTATGTAAATTTTGTAATTTAACGCTCTTCTCTTTGGTGTCGGAGAATTCCGCAATAAGCGCTGTAGTTCCGGGGCAACGAAACTTATAGGTTAATTCACTGTTTACGTTAACCAATTATTATATACTTAGTCAGTTACTTTTGATTCCCAACTCATTAAATAATACCCCAAATGATAAGATTTTGCTACTATACAAGGTTTCTTTATTTATTCACTCCTTCAACATTAAATAAGATATGTTCCAATTGGCATATACAAAGGCTATAGATTGCGTGAATCGATTATTGTTCGGTCCAATACTTTATTTTATATTTGATCATATAATTTATTTTTTGTTTATAATTAAATTAATTCAGGGTGTGAAGGTTCTTGTAACTGTGGGGAAGATTAAAAATACATAGATAAGAATGCAAGATTTACAAAATTGAAGTGTTGTGTTGTTAATATGATTTATACAATTATAATTTACCAGACTAGAACGAAGCGACTCGTGTAGGCCGTTGATTGATAACCTCGCTGTTCAGGAGGGATATGTCGTTCGAGATTCTTTTCTTCGGTTTAATAAAATAGAATTCTTGTCCTGTTCACCTCGGAAATACAGCTCCCTGGATTTATTTACGGCTAGACTGGTGGTCCTTCTGCAAATTCTGGATCCAAATACGTTCTTCTATCGTTTGAAGTTATTAGTGATGTTCCGTGTATTTAAAAGGTTATGAGTTCCAGTGTGGTGTATATTATTTGTTGTGACACATTTAACTCTTAGTATTGGGTTTAATATATCGTCAATTCCTTTCTGGTATAGGACAATTCAAGTCCTTCCTTGTAGAACCCAGTTATTTATTTTTTATTGTGATACTGTACTATGATCTCATTTGGTTAAGCTTTGCTGGCATAACTCAAGAAGATTATCATTAGAATTTTGCAGATTATAATTGTATCAAAAGAATTTAGTAGTATATTCTAATTACATTAAACATTTCTTTGGTTTTTTTAATCTCATCACGTTCAGATCATAAAAGGCAATAATTGAAAATCAACAACTTCTTCGTTCCTGTTGTCCGTAGCAACAAAATATTTTTCTTCCTTCTCAATGTTTTGTATATTGTGTTTATTTCATATATTTTTCGTCCATTCCTTATTAATTTTCTATCATATCGGAATATAACTTTACCTATAGTTTGTTTACTACTTTCTATATATATTCTGCTGGTTTTTTGATCTTAGTCTGTTTCTTGTATATTTATTACTTTTTCGATATCAAACGTTATCAATCGAGATCATGGCATTGTGGCATTATCATAATTTGTTTAAATTGAAGTGGTTTATTATATATCATTACTTATCAAATGTTTTTTCCTAGCTATTTGAACCGTATTCATTAATTATTATTAACTTCCGTACCTAACCTTTATGTTATGAGTGGTTATATAGTGTTATTGGCTGTTAGGCCTTTTATTGTATATGGACCTACCTTTGTTTATAACTAGTGAACAACTATAGCCCTTTTACATAAGTTCATACATATAATCAAATCTTAACTATTAACATTTACATAAATAATTATTCTTTCCATAACTAATAACAATTTTGTCTTGATCTATGGATCACATATAAGAAAATTGTGATCTATTAACATTAACTCTGTTTCCCACATCCTTCTATAACAGTAATTGAATAATACATTTTGTTTCATTACTTTCCATTAACTCAACAAGTAATTAGTATAACATAACATAAACTTTAACACAACATTCATCGTTACAAAATAATATCATTTACTTACTATTGCTATAAGGTAAATTATTATCTCATTTTTGTTTAATTTCATTGTCATTTACTTTGACATTTTCTGTACTAGTTTCTTTCTTACAATTCTCATCAGTATAAGATTTATTTACTTTTCACTGAACATGGATCTCTAACTAATGTCTAATTTACAGGTTTGTTTATTATTGTTATTTCTACCTTGCATCATTATTCATTTTTGTATATAATTATAAATGTATTTATTAGAACTTTGTTTTATCATGGGGTTAAATATTGATTTATTTATTATTTTGTTAATATAATATTTATGTAACATGGATGACTGCATTTCTGTTGCGTTACATATGCGCCCCCTCCTAAAAAAGTTTAGTTTACCTGAATGAAGTTTAGGTCAAATAAACTTGTCTTTTTCACATGCATTTTCTTCATTCTCCACATTAATGGTTAACGGTGAGATTCTCAAAGTAACTTTGTTAGACTAGTATTAATAATTCTTTATTTAATAACATTTCATTATGTCTATTAACATTCTTGATCATATTTAATTTCTGTAAACAGTATTTTTTGATAGTTGGCTACAGTATTCAATGATACTTTAGGTTCACATCTCTTCTACTTATAATTACTGTAATCACTGTATTTCTCAATTATTCTTCTGTCAGCTATTTTCTTTCTGTTTTCTTTGTCCTACTCTTCTGGAATCTGAGGTCATTCTTGCAACGATTCTAATATTCCTTAAATATTTAATTTCCCTAACAATCCCTAATATGTGCGTTGGTACAGTTCAGAGAGGCACTGTTTGGCTTCATACTCTGCTGTCCACACTACACCTTAATATAGTACTGCTGGAATTCATCTACAGTCAGCTATAAAATATAATAATCTCCTTAATTAATTAATAATAAACATTTGGGAATTTTTTCACATTGTTGCTTTTATATTTCTTTATTACTATCCTTCATACTTTGTGGTTCCATTTTAGTTTCCTTAAACATTTTTTGATAATAATTCTGACAGTTATCATTTGTAATTATTTTTGTTTTTCTTTCTTGCTGTGATAATAACGCTAAGTATCTTCTTCATTTGTTCTTCTGATCTCAATATTTTCTAAATAGTTATTGGTTTGATTATTATTATAACTGTGTTTCTGACTAGATACAGTCTTTAGGTCAACTATTATTTTTCTTATTTTATTTCCTTATTTTGGCTGGTTATATTTCAATGAATTATGTCGATAAATATTTTTTCTCGTTTTCTTTAATATTACATTGGTTACAATCAATCGTTTACTGAAGTTGTTTCTTTCACTTGGCAATGCGGTAGGTATTTTAGGTCATATTATTCTTCTTTTATTATTTTGCATAGGTATACTTTATATCAAAACTTTTTATCTTGAGGTTTCATTATTCCTTATTCACAATATTTCTTCGTAGACTTGTAGTAATAATTCTGGTTTTCTTCTGTAATCTTGGGGTTTGTTATTAACTCTTCTTAATACCTTCTTCATAACTATATTTTAATTCAGACTTACTTCATTTTGAATGACATGTTTTCTATTTATATAATATTGTTCAAAAAATTCTCTTTTATTTACAAGTGTTTTCTCTTTAAAATTGGTAATAAGTTGTTCTTATTGTATTTTAGGATTTAGTGGTTTTATTCAAATTCAAACTCTTTATAATTCCAAGTATTTTCTCTTCAAAATCGATATCAAGTTGTGCTTATTTTAATTTAGAATTTATTGGATTTATATTAAATAATATTTTCGTATTCTTTCCAATTGGTTGCCTGGTCAGTTTTCATCAAATCAGTCCCATCTTTCCGGTTGACTAATTCTTTTTCTAACCATGGTCCATTAATTCGACTCCACCCGTTGTCCGGATTACTGCAGTGTTCATACCAATTTCTACACTTGATAAATATCTTTCGCGTATCTGGTACCGTAACTCGGCTGATGCAAAGTCTTCATTTAAGTCAGGATATTCAGTCATATTTAGCTCCCTTTGAATTATCAGCTATCGTATCTCCTCTATTCTAACATAATTACTTTTATACTCTATCTTTCCATTCCCTTGGATATCTGTATTATTTACCAAATGTTTTACGGGTATCTTCCGTATTAACGATATAATTGATTTGGTCAAATACTCTTTAATTGTTGATATTTTCAAATAATATTTAAATTTATTTAAGTTTTTTGTAATTGTTCTATTATGGTTTCTTTTGGTTATTTTCATAAAGTTTCTTCTATACTCCATACCTTTACATAACTCCCTTCGTTCATTAATTGGGATGTTAAAACCACTAATTAATCCACCTTTCCTCATCTCCATTTCTTCTTTTGTATGGACCATTTCCTTTCTCCATATTTTCCTTATTTTCTGAATATTCTCTTCTATGGTCGGATTTATTATAATATCTTCTGAATGTCAGATGAACAGAGTTACATATTATTTTACTTTATAATATCTTCGGAAGTACTGTCTAGTGGTTTAGACATATTCTTTAAACACCTCTCCATTTCTTTATTTGTCTCCTCCTTGTATTTATCCACTTCTGGGCTAAGCGTGTTATCGTTTTCAAACTTCCCTTCGAAAGTTTCCATTATCTCATTATTGAACTGCTCCTTCTTACCCTCAATCCGCTTTAAACCTGCTTCATTCATTTTCTCAATTCTCTCATCCATTCGCCTTAAATTTTCTTCGTTTCTTTGTATGATTTCTGCCTTCATTTGTCTTAAACTCTCATCATTCCTATCTAACCTTTCGTGAATTTGGTTCAATCTTTCGTTATTCCTTTCGAACTTTTCGTTCATTAATTTTGAGGTTTCTTTAATTTCCTCATTTGTTTTCCTTGAGTTTTCCTTATTTTCCTCTTTCTGTTTATTAAATTGTTCTGCCATAAATTTCATCATCTCCTGCCAACTTGGTACTTCTCTGGCTCCAGCTTTATCTATTTGGTCCCCTTGGGCATCTTCTTCCATTACTCCCTTTTCCTTGTCCGTTATTATTTCAGTTTCCGTTATTTCGTCTGTCTGTTGTTCCATTTCACTATCTGTTATTATTTCTATTTCCTCTTCTTGTTCACTTTCTTCCTTCTCCGTATCTTCTGCCCTCATCTTTGATCTCCCTCTGGTACTAGGCATTTTTATTCTCCCACAGTTGCCTGCTCTGGTTAAGTAAGATTATTATAATTATAGCTACTTAACTTAAGCCGTACACAAGTTGAGCGCCAATTTGTTACTAGACCCTCGGCTCTTACGGTTGCGGGGTTCTCGTTGTTTCAGCCCCAATGTTGCCGGCGTCAATTTGTTACTACACGGGTATTACTGGGTTAAGCCCCACTGTTGGGTTCGTCAATTTGTATTGGGACGTCTGCGTGCTTCTCGTTCGTGTCACGCAATGTACACCTATTTGCTACTAGGAACGGGTATCTTCTCTGTCTCTCCTCTCTTCGGTCGTGTTAATTTAATTTAATTTCTGAGATATTTGGAGTTGGGGAATATAGTAATATCATTACTATAATATATAGTAATATAGTAATATTAGCTTATCTCTCTAAGAAAAATATCAGTGTTAGTGTGCTTGAAACTTAAATAATTAATGTGTTATGCTATAATTTCGTTCAACCCTAGTATACCTTGAAGAGAATTATGTAAATTTTGTAATTTAACGCTCTTCTCTTTGGTGTCGGAGAATTCCGCAATAAGCGCTGTAGTTCCGGGGCAACGAAACTTATAGGTTAATTCACTGTTTACGTTAACCAATTATTATATACTTAGTCAGTTACTTTTGATTCCCAACTCATTAAATAATACCCCAAATGATAAGATTTTGCTACTATACAAGGTTTCTTTATTTATTCACTCCTTCAACATTAAATAAGATATGTTCCAATTGGCATATACAAAGGCTATAGATTGCGTGAATCGATTATTGTTCGGTCCAATACTTTATTTTATATTTGATCATATAATTTATTTTTTGTTTAAAATTAAATTAATTCAGGGTGTGAAGGTTCTTGTAACTGTGGGGAAGATTAAAAATACATAGATAAGAATGCAAGATTTACAAAATTGAAGTGTTGTGTTGTTAATATGATTTATACAATTATAATTTACCAGACTAGAACGAAGCGACTCGTGTAAGCCGTTGATTGATAACCTCGCTGTTCAGGAGGGATATGTCGTTCGAGATTCTTTTCTTCGGTTTAATAAAATAGAATTATTGTCCTGTTCACCTCGGAAATACAGCTCCCTGGATTTATTTACGGCTAGACTGGTGGTCCTTCTGCAAATTCTGGATCCAAATACGTTCTTCTATCGTTTGAAGTTATTAGTGATGTTCCGTGTATTTAAAAGGTTATGAGTTCCAGTGTGGTGTATATTATTTGTTGTGACACATTTAACTCTTAGTATTGGGTTTAATATATCGTCAATTCCTTTCTGGTATAGGACAATTCAAGTCCTTCCTTGTAGAACCCAGTTATTTATTTTTTATTGTGATACTGTACTATGATCTCATTTGGTTAAGCTTTGCTGGCATAACTCAAGAAGATTATCATTAGAATTTTGCAGATTATAATTGTATCAAAAGAATTTAGTAGTATATTCTAATTACATTAAACATTTCTTTGGTTTTTTTAATCTCATCACGTTCAGATCATAAAAGGCAATAATTGAAAATCAACAACTTCTTCGTTCCTGTTGTCCGTAGCAACAAAATATTTTTCTTCCTTCTCAATGTTTTGTATATAGTGTTTATTTCATATATTTTTCGTCCATTCCTTATTAATTTTCTATCATATCGGAATATAACTTTACCTATAGTTTGTTTACTACTTTCTATATATATTCTGCTGGTTTTTTGATCTTAGTCTGTTTCTTGTATATTTATTACTTTTTCGATATCAAACGTTATCAATCGAGATCATGGCATTGTGGCATTATCATAATTTGTTTAAATTGAAGTGGTTTATTATATATCATTACTTATCAAATGTTTTTTCCTAGCTATTTGAACCGTATTCATTAATTATTATTAACTTCCGTACCTAACCTTTATGTTATGAGTGGTTATATAGTGTTATTGGCTGTTAGGCCTTTTATTGTATATGGACCTACCTTTGTTTATAACTAGTGAACAACTATAGCCCTTTTATATAAGTTCATACATATAATCAAATCTTAACTATTAACATTTACATAAATAATTATTCTTTCCATAACTAATAACAATTTTGTCTTGATCTATGGATCACATATAAGAAAATTGTGATCTATTAACATTAACTCTGTTTCCCACATCCTTCTATAACAGTAATTGAATAATACATTTTCTTTCATTACTTTCCATTAACTCAACAAGTAATTAGTATAACATAACATAAACTTTAACACAACATTCATCGTTACAAAATAATATCATTTACTTACTATTGCTATAAGGTAAATTATTATCTCATTTTTGTTTAATTTCATTGTCATTTACTTTGACATTTTCTGTACTAGTTTCTTTCTTACAATTCTCATCAGTATAAGATTTATTTACTTTTCACTGAACATGGATCTCTAACTAATGTCTAATTTACAGGTTTGTTTATTATTGTTATTTCTACCTTGCATCATTATTCATTTTTGTATATAATTATAAATGTATTTATTAGAACTTTGTTTTATCATGGGGTTAAATATTGATTTATTTATTATTTTGTTAATATAATATTTATGTAACATGGATGACTGCATTTCTGTTGCGTTACATATGCGCCCCCTCCTAAAAAAGTTTAGTTTACCTGAATGAAGTTTAGGTCAAATAAACTTGTCTTTTTCACATGCATTTTCTTCATTCTCCACATTAATGGTTAACGGTGAGATTCTCAAAGTAACTTTGTTAGACTAGTATTAATAATTCTTTATTTAATAACATTTCATTATGTCTATTAACATTCTTGATCATATTTAATTTCTGTAAACAGTATTTTTTGATAGTTGGCTACAGTATTCAATGATACTTTAGGTTCACATCTCTTCTACTTATAATTACTGTAATCACTGTATTTCTCAATTATTCTTCTGTCAGCTATTTTCTTTCTGTTTTCTTTGTCCTACTCTTCTGGAATCTGAGGTCATTCTTGCAACGATTCTAATATTCCTTAAATATTTAATTTCCCTAACAATCCCTAATATGTGCGTTGGTACAGTTCAGAGAGGCACTGTTTGGCTTCATACTCTGCTGTCCACACTACACCTTAATATAGTACTGCTGGAATTCATCTACAGTCAGCTATAAAATATAATAATCTCCTTAATTAATTAATAATAAACATTTGGGAATTTTTTCACATTGTTGCTTTTATATTTCTTTATTACTATCCTTCATACTTTGTGGTTCCATTTTAGTTTCCTTAAACATTTTTTGATAATAATTCTGACAGTTATCATTTGTAATTATTTTTGTTTTTCTTTCTTGCTGTGATAATAACGCTAAGTATCTTCTTCATTTGTTCTTCTGATCTCAATATTTTCTAAATAGTTATTGGTTTGATTATTATTATAACTGTGTTTCTGACTAGATACAGTCTTTAGGTCAACTATTATTTTTCTTATTTTATTTCCTTATTTTGGCTGGTTATATTTCAATGAATTATGTCGATAAATATTTTTTCTCGTTTTCTTTAATATTACATTGGTTACAATCAATCGTTTACTGAAGTTGTTTCTTTCACTTGGCAATGCGGTAGGTATTTTAGGTCATATTATTCTTCTTTTATTATTTTGCATAGGTATACTTTATATCAAAACTTTTTATCTTGAGGTTTCATTATTCCTTATTCACAATATTTCTTCGTAGACTTGTAGTAATAATTCTGGTTTTCTTCTGTAATCTTGGGGTTTGTTATTAACTCTTCTTAATACCTTCTTCATAACTATATTTTAATTCAGACTTACTTCATTTTGAATGACATGTTTTCTATTTATATAATATTGTTCAAAAAATTCTCTTTTATTTACAAGTGTTTTCTCTTTAAAATTGGTAATAAGTTGTTCTTATTGTATTTTAGGATTTAGTGGTTTTATTCAAATTCAAACTCTTTATAATTCCAAGTATTTTCTCTTCAAAATCGATATCAAGTTGTGCTTATTTTAATTTAGAATTTATTGGATTTATATTAAATAATATTTTCGTATTCTTTCCAATTGGTTGCCTGGTCAGTTTTCATCAAATCAGTCCCATCTTTCCGGTTGACTAATTCTTTTTCTAACCATGGTCCATTAATTCGACTCCACCCGTTGTCCGGATTACTGCAGTGTTCATACCAATTTCTACACTTGATAAATATCTTTCGCGTATCTGGTACCGTAACTCGGCTGATGCAAAGTCTTCATTTAAGTCAGGATATTCAGTCATATTTAGCTCCCTTTGAATTATCAGCTATCGTATCTCCTCTATTCTAACATAATTACTTTTATACTCTATCTTTCCATTCCCTTGGATATCTGTATTATTTACCAAATGTTTTACGGGTATCTTCCGTATTAACGATATAATTGATTTGGTCAAATACTCTTTAATTGTTGATATTTTCAAATAATATTTAAATTTATTTAAGTTTTTTGTAATTGTTCTATTATGGTTTCTTTTGGTTATTTTCATAAAGTTTCTTCTATACTCCATACCTTTACATAACTCCCTTCGTTCATTAATTGGGATGTTAAAACCACTAATTAATCCACCTTTCCTCATCTCCATTTCTTCTTTTGTATGGACCATTTCCTTTCTCCATATTTTCCTTATTTTCTGAATATTCTCTTCTATGGTCGGATTTATTATAATATCTTCTGAATGTCAGATGAACAGAGTTACATATTATTTTACTTTATAATATCTTCGGAAGTACTGTCTAGTGGTTTAGACATATTCTTTAAACACCTCTCCATTTCTTTATTTGTCTCCTCCTTGTATTTATCCACTTCTGGGCTAAGCGTGTTATCGTTTTCAAACTTCCCTTCGAAAGTTTCCATTATCTCATTATTGAACTGCTCCTTCTTACCCTCAATCCGCTTTAAACCTGCTTCATTCATTTTCTCAATTCTCTCATCCATTCGCCTTAAATTTTCTTCGTTTCTTTGTATGATTTCTGCCTTCATTTGTCTTAAACTCTCATCATTCCTATCTAACCTTTCGTGAATTTGGTTCAATCTTTCGTTATTCCTTTCGAACTTTTCGTTCATTAATTTTGAGGTTTCTTTAATTTCCTCATTTGTTTTCCTTGAGTTTTCCTTATTTTCCTCTTTCTGTTTATTAAATTGTTCTGCCATAAATTTCATCATCTCCTGCCAACTTGGTACTTCTCTGGCTCCAGCTTTATCTATTTGGTCCCCTTGGGCATCTTCTTCCATTACTCCCTTTTCCTTGTCCGTTATTATTTCAGTTTCCGTTATTTCGTCTGTCTGTTGTTCCATTTCACTATCTGTTATTATTTCTATTTCCTCTTCTTGTTCACTTTCTTCCTTCTCCGTATCTTCTGCCCTCATCTTTGATCTCCCTCTGGTACTAGGCATTTTTATTCTCCCACAGTTGCCTGCTCTGGTTAAGTAAGATTATTATAATTATAGCTACTTAACTTAAGCCGTACACAAGTTGAGCGCCAATTTGTTACTAGACCCTCGGCTCTTACGGTTGCGGGGTTCTCGTTGTTTCAGCCCCAATGTTGCCGGCGTCAATTTGTTACTACACGGGTATTACTGGGTTAAGCCCCACTGTTGGGTTCGTCAATTTGTATTGGGACGTCTGCGTGCTTCTCGTTCGTGTCACGCAATGTACACCTATTTGCTACTAGGAACGGGTATCTTCTCTGTCTCTCCTCTCTTCGGTCGTGTTAATTTAATTTAATTTCTGAGATATTTGGAGTTGGGGAATATAGTAATATCATTACTATAATATATAGTAATATAGTAATATTAGCTTATCTCTCTAAGAAAAATATCAGTGTTAGTGTGCTTGAAACTTAAATAATTAATGTGTTATGCTATAATTTCGTTCAACCCTAGTATACCTTGAAGAGAATTATGTAAATTTTGTAATTTAACGCTCTTCTCTTTGGTGTCGGAGAATTCCGCAATAAGCGCTGTAGTTCCGGGGCAACGAAACTTATAGGTTAATTCACTGTTTACGTTAACCAATTATTATATACTTAGTCAGTTACTTTTGATTCCCAACTCATTAAATAATACCCCAAATGATAAGATTTTGCTACTATACAAGGTTTCTTTATTTATTCACTCCTTCAACATTAAATAAGATATGTTCCAATTGGCATATACAAAGGCTATAGATTGCGTGAATCGATTATTGTTCGGTCCAATACTTTATTTTATATTTGATCATATAATTTATTTTTTGTTTAAAATTAAATTAATTCAGGGTGTGAAGGTTCTTGTAACTGTGGGGAAGATTAAAAATACATAGATAAGAATGCAAGATTTACAAAATTGAAGTGTTGTGTTGTTAATATGATTTATACAATTATAATTTACCAGACTAGAACGAAGCGACTCGTGTAAGCCGTTGATTGATAACCTCGCTGTTCAGGAGGGATATGTCGTTCGAGATTCTTTTCTTCGGTTTAATAAAATAGAATTATTGTCCTGTTCACCTCGGAAATACAGCTCCCTGGATTTATTTACGGCTAGACTGGTGGTCCTTCTGCAAATTCTGGATCCAAATACGTTCTTCTATCGTTTGAAGTTATTAGTGATGTTCCGTGTATTTAAAAGGTTATGAGTTCCAGTGTGGTGTATATTATTTGTTGTGACACATTTAACTCTTAGTATTGGGTTTAATATATCGTCAATTCCTTTCTGGTATAGGACAATTCAAGTCCTTCCTTGTAGAACCCAGTTATTTATTTTTTATTGTGATACTGTACTATGATCTCATTTGGTTAAGCTTTGCTGGCATAACTCAAGAAGATTATCATTAGAATTTTGCAGATTATAATTGTATCAAAAGAATTTAGTAGTATATTCTAATTACATTAAACATTTCTTTGGTTTTTTTAATCTCATCACGTTCAGATCATAAAAGGCAATAATTGAAAATCAACAACTTCTTCGTTCCTGTTGTCCGTAGCAACAAAATATTTTTCTTCCTTCTCAATGTTTTGTATATAGTGTTTATTTCATATATTTTTCGTCCATTCCTTATTAATTTTCTATCATATCGGAATATAACTTTACCTATAGTTTGTTTACTACTTTCTATATATATTCTGCTGGTTTTTTGATCTTAGTCTGTTTCTTGTATATTTATTACTTTTTCGATATCAAACGTTATCAATCGAGATCATGGCATTGTGGCATTATCATAATTTGTTTAAATTGAAGTGGTTTATTATATATCATTACTTATCAAATGTTTTTTCCTAGCTATTTGAACCGTATTCATTAATTATTATTAACTTCCGTACCTAACCTTTATGTTATGAGTGGTTATATAGTGTTATTGGCTGTTAGGCCTTTTATTGTATATGGACCTACCTTTGTTTATAACTAGTGAACAACTATAGCCCTTTTATATAAGTTCATACATATAATCAAATCTTAACTATTAACATTTACATAAATAATTATTCTTTCCATAACTAATAACAATTTTGTCTTGATCTATGGATCACATATAAGAAAATTGTGATCTATTAACATTAACTCTGTTTCCCACATCCTTCTATAACAGTAATTGAATAATACATTTTCTTTCATTACTTTCCATTAACTCAACAAGTAATTAGTATAACATAACATAAACTTTAACACAACATTCATCGTTACAAAATAATATCATTTACTTACTATTGCTATAAGGTAAATTATTATCTCATTTTTGTTTAATTTCATTGTCATTTACTTTGACATTTTCTGTACTAGTTTCTTTCTTACAATTCTCATCAGTATAAGATTTATTTACTTTTCACTGAACATGGATCTCTAACTAATGTCTAATTTACAGGTTTGTTTATTATTGTTATTTCTACCTTGCATCATTATTCATTTTTGTATATAATTATAAATGTATTTATTAGAACTTTGTTTTATCATGGGGTTAAATATTGATTTATTTATTATTTTGTTAATATAATATTTATGTAACATGGATGACTGCATTTCTGTTGCGTTACATATGCGCCCCCTCCTAAAAAAGTTTAGTTTACCTGAATGAAGTTTAGGTCAAATAAACTTGCCTTTTTCACATGCATTTTCTTCATTCTCCACATTAATGGTTAACGGTGGGATTCTCAATGTAACTTTGTTAGACTAGTATTAATAATTCTTTATTTAATAACATTTCATTATGTCTATTAACATTCTTGATCATATTTAATTTCTGTAAACAGTATTTTTTGATAGTTGGCTACAGTATTCAATGATACTTTAGGTTCACATCTCTTCTACTTATAATTACTGTAATCACTGTATTTCTCAATTATTCTTCTGTCAGCTATTTTCTTTCTGTTTTCTTTGTCCTACTCTTCTGGAATCTGAGGTCATTCTTGCAACGATTCTAATATTCCTTAAATATTTAATTTCCCTAACAATCCCTAATATGTGCGTTGGTACAGTTCAGAGAGGCACTGTTTGGCTTCATACTCTGCTGTCCACACTACACCTTAATATAGTACTGCTGGAATTCATCTACAGTCAGCTATAAAATATAATAATCTCCTTAATTAATTAATAATAAACATTTGGGAATTTTTTCACATTGTTGCTTTTATATTTCTTTATTACTATCCTTCATACTTTGTGGTTCCATTTTAGTTTCCTTAAACATTTTTTGATAATAATTCTGACAGTTATCATTTGTAATTATTTTTGTTTTTCTTTCTTGTTGTGATAATAACGCTAAGTATCTTCTTCATTTGTTCTTCTGATCTCAATATTTTCTAAATAGTTATTGGTTTGATTATTATTATAACTGTGTTTCTGACTAGATACAGTCTTTAGGTCAACTATTATTTTTCTTATTTTATTTCCTTATTTTGGCTGGTTATATTTCAATGAATTATGTCGATAAATATTTTTTCTCGTTTTCTTTAATATTACATTGGTTACAATCAATCGTTTACTGAAGTTGTTTCTTTCACTTGGCAATGCGGTAGGTATTTTAGGTCATATTATTCTTCTTTTATTATTTTGCATAGGTATACTTTATATCAAAACTTTTTATCTTGAGGTTTCATTATTCCTTATTCACAATATTTCTTCGTAGACTTGTAGTAATAATTCTGGTTTTCTTCTGTAATCTTGGGGTTTGTTATTAACTCTTCTTAATACCTTCTTCATAACTATATTTTAATTCAGACTTACTTCATTTTGAATGACATGTTTTCTATTTATATAATATTGTTCAAAAAATTCTCTTTTATTTACAAGTGTTTTCTCTTTAAAATTGGTAATAAGTTGTTCTTATTGTATTTTAGGATTTAGTGGTTTTATTCAAATTCAAACTCTTTATAATTCCAAGTATTTTCTCTTCAAAATCGATATCAAGTTGTGCTTATTTTAATTTAGAATTTATTGGATTTATATTAAATAATATTTTCGTATTCTTTCCAATTGGTTGCCTGGTCAGTTTTCATCAAATCAGTCCCATCTTTCCGGTTGACTAATTATTTTTCTAACCATGGTCCATTAATTCGACTCCACCCGTTGTCCGGATTACTGCAGTGTTCATACCAATTTTTACACTTGATAAATATCTTTCGCGTATCTGGTACCGTAACTCGGCTGATGCAAAGTCTTCATTTAAGTCAGGATATTCAGTCATATTTAGCTCCCTTTGAATTATCAGGTATCGTATCTCCTCTATTCTAACATAATTACTTGTATACTCTATCTTTCCATTCCCTTGGATATCTGTACTATTTACCAAATGTTTTACGGGTATCTTCCGTATTAACGATATAATTGATTTGGTCAAATACTCTTTAATTGTTGATATTTTAAAATAATATTTAAATTTATTTAAGTTTTTTGTGATTGTTCTATTATGGTTTCTTTTGGTTATTTTCATAAAGTTTCTTCTATACTCCATACCTTTACATAACTCCCTTCGTTCATTAATTGGGATGTTAAACGCACTAATTAATCCACCTTTCCTCATCTCCATTTCTTCTTTTGTATGGACCATTTCCTTTCTCCATATTTTCCTTATTTTCTGAATATTCTCTTCTATGGTCGGATTTATTATAATATCTTCTGAATGTCAGATGAACAGAGTTACATATTAGTTTACTTTATAATATCTTCGGAAGTACTGTCTAGTGGTTTAGACATATTCTTTAAACACCTCTCCATTTCTTTATTTGTCTCCTCCTTGTATTTATCCACTTCTGGGCTAAGCGTGTTATCGTTTTCAAACTTCCCTTCGAAAGTTTCCATTATCTCATTATTGAACTGCTCCTTCTTATCCTCAATCCGCTTTAAACCTGCTTCATTCATTTTCTCAATTCTCTCATCCATTCGCCTTAAATTTTCTTCGTTTCTTTGTATGATTTCTGCCTTCATTTGTCTTAAACTCTCATCATTCCTATCTAACCTTTCGTGAATTTGGTTCAATCTTTCGTTATTCCTTTCGAACTTTTCGTTCATTAATTTTGAGGTTTCTTTAATTTCCTCATTTGTTTTCCTTGAGTTTTCCTTATTTTCCTCTTTCTGTTTATTAAATTGTTCTGCCATAAATTTCATCATCTCCTGCCAACTTGGTACTTCTCTGGCTCCAGCTTTATCTATTTGGTCCCCTTGGGCATCTTCTTCCATTACTCCCTTTTCCTTGTCCGTTATTATTTCAGTTTCCGTTATTTCGTCTGTCTGTTGTTCCATTTCACTATCTGTTATTATTTCTATTTCCTCTTCTTGTTCACTTTCTTCCTTCTCCGTATCTTCTGCCCTCATCTTTGATCTCCCTCTGGTACTAGGCATTTTTATTCTCCCACAGTTGCCTGCTCTGGTTAAGTAAGATTATTATAATTATAGCTACTTAACTTAAGCCGTACACAAGTTGAGCGCCAATTTGTTACTAGACCCTCGGCTCTTACGGTTGCGGGGTTCTCGTTGTTTCAGCCCCAATGTTGCCGGCGTCAATTTGTTACTACACGGGTATTACTGGGTTAAGCCCCACTGTTGGGTTCGTCAATTTGTATTGGGACGTCTGCGTGCTTCTCGTTCGTGTCACGCAATGTACACCTATTTGCTACTAGGAACGGGTATCTTCTCTGTCTCTCCTCTCTTCGGTCGTGTTAATTTAATTTAATTTCTGAGATATTTGGAGTTGGGGAATATAGTAATATCATTAACTAATATTAGCTTATCTCTCTAAGAAAAATATCAGTGTTAGTGTGCTTGAAACTTAAATAATTAATGTGTTATGCTATAATTTCGTTCAACCCTAGTATACCTTGAAGAGAATTATGTAAATTTTGTAATTTAACGCTCTTCTCTTTGGTGTCGGAGAATTCCGCAATAAGCGCTGTAGTTCCGGGGCAACGAAACTTATAGGTTAATTCACTGTTTACGTTAACCAATTATTATATACTTAGTCAGTTACTTTTGATTCCCAACTCATTAAGTAATACCCCAAATGATAAGATTTTGCTACTATACAAGGTTTCTTTATTTATTCACTCCTTCAACATTAAATAAGATATGTTCCAATTGGCATATACAAAGGCTATAGATTGCGTGAATCGATTATTGTTCGGTCCAATACTTTATTTTATATTTGATCATATAATTTATTTTTTGTTTATAATTAAATTAATTCAGGGTGTGAAGGTTCTTGTAACTGTGGGGAAGATTAAAAATACATAGATAAGAATGCAAGATTTACAAAATTGAAGTGTTGTGTTGTTAATATGATTTATACAATTATAATTTACCAGACTAGAACGAAGCGACTCGTGTAGGCCGTTGATTGATAACCTCGCTGTTCAGGAGGGATATGTCGTTCGAGATTCTTTTCTTCGGTTTAATAAAATAGAATTATTGTCCTGTTCACCTCGGAAATACAGCTCCCTGGATTTATTTACGGCTAGACTGGTGGTCCTTCTGCAAATTCTGGATCCAAATACGTTCTTCTATCGTTTGAAGTTATTAGTGATGTTCCGTGTATTTAAAAGGTTATGAGTTCCAGTGTGGTGTATATTATTTGTTGTGACACATTTAACTCTTAGTATTGGGTTTAATATATCGTCAATTCCTTTCTGGTATAGGACAATTCAAGTCCTTCCTTGTAGAACCCAGTTATTTATTTTTTATTGTGATACTGTACTATGATCTCATTTGGTTAAGCTTTGCTGGCATAACTCAAGAAGATCATCATTAGAATTTTGCAGATTATAATTGTATCAAAAGAATTTAGTAGTATATTCTAATTACATTAAACATTTCTTTGGTTTTTTTAATCTCATCACGTTCAGATCATAAAAGGCAATAATTGAAAATCAACAACTTCTTCGTTCCTGTTGTCCGTAGCAACAAAATATTTTTCTTCCTTCTCAATGTTTTGTATATAGTGTTTATTTCATATATTTTTCGTCCATTCCTTATTAATTTTCTATCATATCGGAATATAACTTTACCTATAGTTTGTTTACTACTTTCTATATATATTCTGCTGGTTTTTTGATCTTAGTCTGTTTCTTGTATATTTATTACTTTTTCGATATCAAACGTTATCAATCGAGATCATGGCATTGTGGCATTATCATAATTTGTTTAAATTGAAGTGGTTTATTATATATCATTACTTATCAAATGTTTTTTCCTAGCTATTTGAACCGTATTCATTAATTATTATTAACTTCCGTACCTAACCTTTATGTTATGAGTGGTTATATAGTGTTATTGGCTGTTAGGCCTTTTATTGTATATGGACCTACCTTTGTTTATAACTAGTGAACAACTATAGCCCTTTTACATAAGTTCATACATATAATCAAATCTTAACTATTAACATTTACATAAATAATTATTCTTTCCATAACTAATAACAATTTTGTCTTGATCTATGGATCACATATAAGAAAATTGTGATCTATTAACATTAACTCTGTTTCCCACATCCTTCTATAACAGTAATTGAATAATACATTTTGTTTCATTACTTTCCATTAACTCAACAAGTAATTAGTATAACATAACATAAACTTTAACACAACATTCATCGTTACAAAATAATATCATTTACTTACTATTGCTATAAGGTAAATTATTATCTCATTTTTGTTTAATTTCATTGTCATTTACTTTGACATTTTCTGTACTAGTTTCTTTCTTACAATTCTCATCAGTATAAGATTTATTTACTTTTCACTGAACATGGATCTCTAACTAATGTCTAATTTACAGGTTTGTTTATTATTGTTATTTCTACCTTGCATCATTATTCATTTTTGTATATAATTATAAATGTATTTATTAGAACTTTGTTTTATCATGGGGTTAAATATTGATTTATTTATTATTTTGTTAATATAATATTTATGTAACATGGATGACTGCATTTCTGTTGCGTTACATATGCGCCCCCTCCTAAAAAAGTTTAGTTTACCTGAATGAAGTTTAGGTCAAATAAACTTGTCTTTTTCACATGCATTTTCTTCAATCTCCACATTAATGGTTAACGGTGGGATTCTCAATGTAACTTTGTTAGACTAGTATTAATAATTCTTTATTTAATAACATTTCATTATGTCTATTAACATTCTTGATCATATTTAATTTCTGTAAACAGTATTTTTTGATAGTTGGCTACAGTATTCAATGATACTTTAGGTTCACATCTCTTCTACTTATAATTACTGTAATCACTGTATTTCTCAATTATTCTTCTGTCAGCTATTTTCTTTCTGTTTTCTTTGTCCTACTCTTCTGGAATCTGAGGTCATTCTTGCAACGATTCTAATATTCCTTAAATATTTAATTTCCCTAACAATCCCTAATATGTGCGTTGGTACAGTTCAGAGAGGCACTGTTTGGCTTCATACTCTGCTGTCCACACTACACCTTAATATAGTACTGCTGGAATTCATCTACAGTCAGCTATAAAATATAATAATCTCCTTAATTAATTAATAATAAACATTTGGGAATTTTTTCACATTGTTGCTTTTATATTTCTTTATTACTATCCTTCATACTTTGTGGTTCCATTTTAGTTTCCTTAAACATTTTTTGATAATAATTCTGACAGTTATCATTTGTAATTATTTTTGTTTTTCTTTCTTGTTGTGATAATAACGCTAAGTATCTTCTTCATTTGTTCTTCTGATCTCAATATTTTCTAAATAGTTATTGGTTTGATTATTATTATAACTGTGTTTCTGACTAGATACAGTCTTTAGCTCAACTATTATTTTTCTTATTATATTTCCTTATTTTGGCTGGTTATATTTCAATGAATTATGTCGATAAATATTTTTTCTCGTTTTCTTTAATATTACATTGGTTACACTCAATCGTTTACTGAAGTTGTTTCTTTCACTTGGCAATGCGGTAGGTTTTTTAGGTCATATTATTCTTCTTTTATTATTTTGCATAGGTATACTTGATATCAAAACTTTTTATCTTGAGGTTTCATTATTCCTTATTCACAATATTTCTTCGTAGACTTGTAGTAATAATTCTGGTTTTCTTCTGTAATCTTGGGGTTTGTTATTAACTCTTCTTAATACCTTCTTCATAACTATATTTTAATTCAGACTTACTTCATTTTGAATGACATGTTTTCTATTTATATAATATTGTTCAAAAATTTCTCTTTTATTTACAAGTGTTTTCTCTTTAAAATTGGTAATAAGTTGTTCTTATTGTATTTTAGGATTTAGTGGTTTTATTCAAATTCAAACTCTTTATAATTCCAAGTATTTTCTCTTCAAAATCGATAATAAGTTGTGCTTATTTTAATTTAGAATTTATTGGATTTATATTAAATAATATTTTCGTATTCTTTCCAATTGGTTGCCTGGTCAGTTTTCATCAAATCAGTCCCATCTTTCCGGTTGACTAATTCTTTTTCTAACCATGGTCCATTAATTCGACTCCACCCGTTGTCCGGATTACTGCAGTGTTCATACCAATTTTTACACTTGATAAATATCTTTCGCGTATCTGGTACCGTAACTCGGCTGATGCAAAGTCTTCATTTAAGTCAGGATATTCAGTCATATTTAGCTCCCTTTGAATTATCAGCTATCGTATCTCCTCTATTCTAACATAATTACTTGTATACTCTATCTTTCCATTCCCTTGGATATCTGTACTATTTACCAAATGTTTTACGGGTATCTTCCGTATTAACGATATAATTGATTTGGTCAAATACTCTTTAATTGTTGATATTTTCAAATAATATTTAAATTTATTTAAGTTTTTTGTGATTGTTCTATTATGGTTTCTTTTGGTTATTTTCATAAAGTTTCTTCTATACTCCATACCTTTACATAACTCCCTTCGTTCATTAATTGGGATGTTAAACGCACTAATTAATCCACCTTTCCTCATCTCCATTTCTTCTTTTGTATGGACCATTTCCTTTCTCCATATTTTCCTTATTTTCTGAATATTCTCTTCTATGGTCGGATTTATTATAATATCTTCTGAATGTCAGATGAACAGAGTTACATATTAGTTTACTTTATAATATCTTCGGAAGTACTGTCTAGTGGTTTAGACATATTCTTTAAACACCTCTCCATTTCTTTATTTGTCTCCTCCTTGTATTTATCCACTTCTGGGCTAAGCGTGTTATCGTTTTCAAACTTCCCTTCGAAAGTTTCCATTATCTCATTATTGAACTGCTCCTTCTTATCCTCAATCCGCTTTAAACCTGCTTCATTCATTTTCTCAATTCTCTCATCCATTCGCCTTAAATTTCCTTCGTTCCTTTTTATGATTTCTGCCTTCATTTGTCTTAAACTCTCATCATTCCTATCTAACCTTTCGTGAATTTGGTTCAATCTTTCGTTATTCCTTTCGAACTTTTCGTTCATTAATTTTGAGGTTTCTTTAATTTCCTCATTTGATTTCCTTGAGTTTTCCTTATTTTCCTCTTTCTGTTTATTAAATTGTTCTGCCATAAATTTCATCATCTCCTGCCAACTTGGTACTTCTCTGGCTCCAGCTTTATCTATTTGGTCCCCTTGGGCATCTTCTTCCATTACTCCCTTTTCCTTGTCCGTTATTATTTCAGTTTCCGTTATTTCGTCTGTCTGTTGTTCCATTTCACTATCTGTTATTATTTCTATTTCCTCTTCTTGTTCACTTTCTTCCTTCTCCGTATCTTCTGCCCTCATCTTTGATCTCCCTCTGGTACTAGGCATTTTTATTCTCCCACAGTTGCCTGCTCTGGTTAAGTAAGATTATTATAATTATAGCTACTTAACTTAAGCCGTACACAAGTTGAGCGCCAATTTGTTACTAGACCCTCGGCTCTTACGGTTGCGGGGTTCTCGTTGTTTCAGCCCCAATGTTGCCGGCGTCAATTTGTTACTACACGGGTATTACTGGGTTAAGCCCCACTGTTGGGTTCGTCAATTTGTATTGGGACGTCTGCGTGCTTCTCGTTCGTGTCACGCAATGTACACCTATTTGCTACTAGGAACGGGTATCTTCTCTGTCTCTCCTCTCTTCGGTCGTGTTAATTTAATTTAATTTCTGAGATATTTGGAGTTGGGGAATATAGTAATATCATTAACTAATATTAGCTTATCTCTCTAAGAAAAATATCAGTGTTAGTGTGCTTGAAACTTAAATAATTAATGTGTTATGCTATAATTTCGTTCAACCCTAGTATACCTTGAAGAGAATTATGTAAATTTTGTAATTTAACGCTCTTCTCTTTGGTGTCGGAGAATTCCGCAATAAGCGCTGTAGTTCCGGGGCAACGAAACTTATAGGTTAATTCACTGTTTACGTTAACCATTTATTATATACTTAGTCAGTTACTTTTGATTCCCAACTCATTAAATAATACCCCAAATGATAAGATTTTGCTACTATACAAGGTTTCTTTATTTATTCACTCCTTCAACATTAAATAAGATATGTTCCAATTGGCATATACAAAGGCTATAGATTGCGTGAATCGATTATTGTTCGGTCCAATACTTTATTTTATATTTGATCATATAATTTATTTTTTGTTTATAATTAAATTAATTCAGGGTGTGAAGGTTCTTGTAACTGTGGGGAAGATTAAAAATACATAGATAAGAATGCAAGATTTACAAAATTGAAGTGTTGTGTTGTTAGTATGATTTATACAATTATAATTTACCAGACTAGAACGAAGCGACTCGTGTAGGCCGTTGATTGATAACCTCGCTGTTCAGGAGGGATATGTCGTTCGAGATTCTTTTCTTCGGTTTAATAAAATGGAATTCTTGTCCTGTTCACCTCGGAAATACAGCTCCCTGGATTTATTTACGGCTAGACTGGTGGTCCTTCTGCAAATTCTGGATCCAAATACGTTCTTCTATCGTTTGAAGTTATTAGTGATGTTCCGTGTATTTAAAAGTTTATGAGTTCCAGTGTGGTGTATATTATTTGTTGTGACACATTTAACTCTTAGTATTGGGTTTAATATATCGTCAATTCCTTTCTGGTATAGGACAATTCAAGTCCTTCCTTGTAGAACCCAGTTATTTATTTTTTATTGTGATACTGTACTATGATCTCATTTGGTTAAGCTTTGCTGGCATAACTCAAGAAGATTATCATTAGAATTTTGCAGATAATAATTGTATCAAAAGAATTTAGTAGTATATTCTAATTACATTAAACATTTCTTTGGTTTTTTTAATCTCATCACGTTCAGATCATAAAAGGCAATAATTGAAAATCAACAACTTCTTCGTTCCTGTTGTCCGTAGCAACAAAATATTTTTCTTCCTTCTCAATGTTTTGTATATAGTGTTTATTTCATATATTTTTCGTCCTTTCCTTATTAATTTTCTATCATATCGGAATGTAACTTTACCTATAGTTTGTTTACTACTTTCTATATATATTCTGCTGGTTTTTTGATCTTAGTCTGTTTCTTGTATATTTATTACTTTTTCGATATCAAACGTTATAAATCGAGATCATGGCATTGTGGCATTATCATAATTTGTTTAAATTGAAGTGGTTTATTATATATCATTACTTATCAAATGTTTTTTCCTAGCTATTTGAACCGTATTCATTAATTATTATTAACTTCCGTACCTAACCTTTATGTTATGAGTGGTTATATAGTGTTATTGGCTGTTAGGCCTTTTATTGTATATGGACCTACCTTTGTTTATAACTAGTGAACAACTATAGCCCTTTTACATAAGTTCATACATATAATCAAATCTTAACTATTAACATTTACATAAATAATTATTCTTTCCATAACTAATAACAATTTTGTCTTGATCTATGGATCACATATAAGAAAATTGTGATCTATTAACATTAACTCTGTTTCCCACATCCTTCTATAACAGTAATTGAATAATACATTTTGTTTCATTACTTTCCATTAACTCAACAAGTAATTAGTATAACATAACATAAACTTTAACACAACATTCATCGTTACAAAATAATATCATTTACTTACTATTGCTATAAGGTAAATTATTATCTCATTTTTGTTTAATTTCATTGTCATTTACTTTGACATTTTCTGTACTAGTTTTTTTCTTACAATTCTCATCAGTATAAGATTTATTTACTTTTCACTGAACATGGATCTCTAACTAATGTCTAATTTACAGGTTTGTTTATTATTGTTATTTCTACCTTGCATCATTATTCATTTTTGTATATAATTATAAATGTATTTATTAGAACTTTGTTTTATCATGGGGTTAAATATTGATTTATTTATTATTTTGTTAATATAATATTTATGTAACATGGATGACTGCATTTCTGTTGCGTTACATATGCGCCCCCTCCTAAAAAAGTTTAGTTTACCTGAATGAAGTTTAGGTCAAATAAACTTGTCTTTTTCACGTGCATTTTCTTCATTCTCCACATTAATGGTTAACGGTGGGATTCTCAAAGTAACTTTGTTAGACTAGTATTAAT
Source organism: Magicicada septendecula (assembly GCA_034769895.1). Lineage (NCBI taxonomy): Eukaryota > Metazoa > Arthropoda > Insecta > Hemiptera > Cicadidae > Magicicada > Magicicada septendecula. The sequence continues at coordinate 139,624,125 of CM068373.1, read as the reverse complement.
AATTCTTTATTTAATAACATTTCATTATGTCTATTAACATTCTTGATCATATTTAATTTCTGTAAACAGTATTTTTTGATAGTTGGCTACAGTATTCAATGATACTTTAGGTTCACATCTCTTCTACTTATAATTACTGTAATCACTGTATTTCTCAATTATTCTTCTGTCAGCTATTTTCTTTCTGTTTTCTTTGTCCTACTCTTCTGGAATCTGAGGTCATTCTTGCAACGATTCTAATATTCCTTAAATATTTAATTTCCCTAACAATCCCTAATATGTGCGTTGGTACAGTTCAGAGAGGCACTGTTTGGCTTCATACTCTGCTCTCCACACTACACCTTAATATAGTACTGCTGGAATTCATCTACAGTCAGCTATAAAATATAATAATCTCCTTAATTAATTAATAATAAACATTTGGGAATTTTTTCACATTGTTGCTTTTATATTTCTTTATTACTATCCTTCATACTTTGTGGTTCCATTTTAGTTTCCTTAAACATTTTTTGATAATAATTCTGACAGTTATCATTTGTAATTATTTTTGTTTTTCTTTCTTGTTGTGATAATAACGCTAAGTATCTTCTTCATTTGTTCTTCTGATCTCAATATTTTCTAAATAGTTATTGGTTTGATTATTATTATAACTGTGTTTCTGACTAGATACAGTCTTTAGCTCAACTATTATTTTTCTTATTATATTTCCTTATTTTGGCTGGTTATATTTCAATGAATTATGTCGATAAATATTTTTTCTCGTTTTCTTTAATATTACATTGGTTACACTCAATCGTTTACTGAAGTTGTTTCTTTCACTTGGCAATGCGGTAGGTTTTTTAGGTCATATTATTCTTCTTTTATTATTTTGCATAGGTATACTTGATATCAAAACTTTTTATCTTGAGGTTTCATTATTCCTTATTCACAATATTTCTTCGTAGACTTGTAGTAATAATTCTGGTTTTCTTCTGTAATCTTGGGGTTTGTTATTAACTCTTCTTAATACCTTCTTCATAACTATATTTTAATTCAGACTTACTTCATTTTGAATGACATGTTTTCTATTTATATAATATTGTTCAAAAATTTCTCTTTTATTTACAAGTGTTTTCTCTTTAAAATTGGTAATAAGTTGTTCTTATTGTATTTTAGGATTTAGTGGTTTTATTCAAATTCAAACTCTTTATAATTCCAAGTATTTTCTCTTCAAAATCGATAATAAGTTGTGCTTATTTTAATTTAGAATTTATTGGATTTATATTAAATAATATTTTCGTATTCTTTCCAATTGGTTGCCTGGTCAGTTTTCATCAAATCAGTCCCATCTTTCCGGTTGACTAATTCTTTTTCTAACCATGGTCCATTAATTCGACTCCACCCGTTGTCCGGATTACTGCAGTGTTCATACCAATTTTTACACTTGATAAATATCTTTCGCGTATCTGGTACCGTAACTCGGCTGATGCAAAGTCTTCATTTAAGTCAGGATATTCAGTCATATTTAGCTCCCTTTGAATTATCAGCTATCGTATCTCCTCTATTCTAACATAATTACTTGTATACTCTATCTTTCCATTCCCTTGGATATCTGTACTATTTACCAAATGTTTTACGGGTATCTTCCGTATTAACGATATAATTGATTTGGTCAAATACTCTTTAATTGTTGATATTTTCAAATAATATTTAAATTTATTTAAGTTTTTTGTGATTGTTCTATTATGGTTTCTTTTGGTTATTTTCATAAAGTTTCTTCTATACTCCATACCTTTACATAACTCCCTTCGTTCATTAATTGGGATGTTAAACGCACTAATTAATCCACCTTTCCTCATCTCCATTTCTTCTTTTGTATGGACCATTTCCTTTCTCCATATTTTCCTTATTTTCTGAATATTCTCTTCTATGGTCGGATTTATTATAATATCTTCTGAATGTCAGATGAACAGAGTTACATATTAGTTTACTTTATAATATCTTCGGAAGTACTGTCTAGTGGTTTAGACATATTCTTTAAACACCTCTCCATTTCTTTATTTGTCTCCTCCTTGTATTTATCCACTTCTGGGCTAAGCGTGTTATCGTTTTCAAACTTCCCTTCGAAAGTTTCCATTATCTCATTATTGAACTGCTCCTTCTTATCCTCAATCCGCTTTAAACCTGCTTCATTCATTTTCTCAATTCTCTCATCCATTCGCCTTAAATTTCCTTCGTTCCTTTGTATGATTTCTGCCTTCATTTGTCTTAAACTCTCATCATTCCTATCTAACCTTTCGTGAATTTGGTTCAATCTTTCGTTATTCCTTTCGAACTTTTCGTTCATTAATTTTGAGGTTTCTTTAATTTCCTCATTTGATTTCCTTGAGTTTTCCTTATTTTCCTCTTTCTGTTTATTAAATTGTTCTGCCATAAATTTCATCATCTCCTGCCAACTTGGTACTTCTCTGGCTCCAGCTTTATCTATTTGGTCCCCTTGGGCATCTTCTTCCATTACTCCCTTTTCCTTGTCCGTTATTATTTCAGTTTCCGTTATTTCGTCTGTCTGTTGTTCCATTTCACTATCTGTTATTATTTCTATTTCCTCTTCTTGTTCACTTTCTTCCTTCTCCGTATCTTCTGCCCTCATCTTTGATCTCCCTCTGGTACTAGGCATTTTTATTCTCCCACAGTTGCCTGCTCTGGTTAAGTAAGATTATTATAATTATAGCTACTTAACTTAAGCCGTACACAAGTTGAGCGCCAATTTGTTACTAGACCCTCGGCTCTTACGGTTGCGGGGTTCTCGTTGTTTCAGCCCCAATGTTGCCGGCGTCAATTTGTTACTACACGGGTATTACTGGGTTAAGCCCCACTGTTGGGTTCGTCAATTTGTATTGGGACGTCTGCGTGCTTCTCGTTCGTGTCACGCAATGTACACCTATTTGCTACTAGGAACGGGTATCTTCTCTGTCTCTCCTCTCTTCGGTCGTGTTAATTTAATTTAATTTCTGAGATATTTGGAGTTGGGGAATATAGTAATATCATTAACTAATATTAGCTTATCTCTCTAAGAAAAATATCAGCGTTAGTGTGCTTGAAACTTAAATAATTAATGTGTTATGCTATAATTTCGTTCAACCCTAGTATACCTTGAAGAGAATTATGTAAATTTTGTAATTTAACGCTCTTCTCTTTGGTGTCGGAGAATTCCGCAATAAGCGCTGTAGTTCCGGGGCAACGAAACTTATAGGTTAATTCACTGTTTACGTTAACCATTTATTATATACTTAGTCAGTTACTTTTGATTCCCAACTCATTAAATAATACCCCAAATGATAAGATTTTGCTACTATACAAGGTTTCTTTATTTATTCACTCCTTCAACATTAAATAAGATATGTTCCAATTGGCATATACAAAGGCTATAGATTGCGTGAATCGATTATTGTTCGGTCCAATACTTTATTTTATATTTGATCATATAATTTATTTTTTGTTTATAATTAAATTAATTCAGGGTGTGAAGGTTCTTGTAACTGTGGGGAAGATTAAAAATACATAGATAAGAATGCAAGATTTACAAAATTGAAGTGTTGTGTTGTTAATATGATTTATACAATTATAATTTACCAGACTAGAACGAAGCGACTCGTGTAGGCCGTTGATTGATAACCTCGCTGTTCAGGAGGGATATGTCGTTCGAGATTCTTTTCTTCGGTTTAATAAAATGGAATTCTTGTCCTGTTCACCTCGGAAATACAGCTCCCTGGATTTATTTACGGCTAGACTGGTGGTCCTTCTGCAAATTCTGGATCCAAATACGTTCTTCTATCGTTTGAAGTTATTAGTGATGTTCCGTGTATTTAAAAGTTTATGAGTTCCAGTGTGGTGTATATTATTTGTTGTGACACATTTAACTCTTAGTATTGGGTTTAATATATCGTCAATTCCTTTCTGGTATAGGACAATTCAAGTCCTTCCTTGTAGAACCCAGTTATTTATTTTTTATTGTGATACTGTACTATGATCTCATTTGGTTAAGCTTTGCTGGCATAACTCAAGAAGATTATCATTAGAATTTTGCAGATAATAATTGTATCAAAAGAATTTAGTAGTATATTCTAATTACATTAAACATTTCTTTGGTTTTTTTAATCTCATCACGTTCAGATCATAAAAGGCAATAATTGAAAATCAACAACTTCTTCGTTCCTGTTGTCCGTAGCAACAAAATATTTTTCTTCCTTCTCAATGTTTTGTATATAGTGTTTATTTCATATATTTTTCGTCCTTTCCTTATTAATTTTCTATCATATCGGAATGTAACTTTACCTATAGTTTGTTTACTACTTTCTATATATATTCTGCTGGTTTTTTGATCTTAGTCTGTTTCTTGTATATTTATTACTTTTTCGATATCAAACGTTATCAATCGAGATCATGGCATTGTGGCATTATCATAATTTGTTTAAATTGAAGTGGTTTATTATATATCATTACTTATCAAATGTTTTTTCCTAGCTATTTGAACCGTATTCATTAATTATTATTAACTTCCGTACCTAACCTTTATGTTATGAGTGGTTATATAGTGTTATTGGCTGTTAGGCCTTTTATTGTATATGGACCTACCTTTGTTTATAACTAGTGAACAACTATAGCCCTTTTACATAAGTTCATACATATAATCAAATCTTAACTATTAACATTTACATAAATAATTATTCTTTCCATAACTAATAACAATTTTGTCTTGATCTATGGATCACATATAAGAAAATTGTGATCTATTAACATTAACTCTGTTTCCCACATCCTTCTATAACAGTAATTGAATAATACATTTTGTTTCATTACTTTCCATTAACTCAACAAGTAATTAGTATAACATAACATAAACTTTAACACAACATTCATCGTTACAAAATAATATCATTTACTTACTATTGCTATAAGGTAAATTATTATCTCATTTTTGTTTAATTTCATTGTCATTTACTTTGACATTTTCTGTACTAGTTTTTTTCTTACAATTCTCATCAGTATAAGATTTATTTACTTTTCACTGAACATGGATCTCTAACTAATGTCTAATTTACAGGTTTGTTTATTATTGTTATTTCTACCTTGCATCATTATTCATTTTTGTATATAATTATAAATGTATTTATTAGAACTTTGTTTTATCATGGGGTTAAATATTGATTTATTTATTATTTTGTTAATATAATATTTATGTAACATGGATGACTGCATTTCTGTTGCGTTACATATGCGCCCCCTCCTAAAAAAGTTTAGTTTACCTGAATGAAGTTTAGGTCAAATAAACTTGTCTTTTTCACGTGCATTTTCTTCATTCTCCACATTAATGGTTAACGGTGGGATTCTCAAAGTAACTTTGTTAGACTAGTATTAATAATTCTTTATTTAATAACATTTCATTATGTCTATTAACATTCTTGATCATATTTAATTTCTGTAAACAGTATTTTTTGATAGTTGGCTACAGTATTCAATGATACTTTAGGTTCACATCTCTTCTACTTATAATTACTGTAATCACTGTATTTCTCAATTATTCTTCTGTCAGCTATTTTCTTTCTGTTTTCTTTGTCCTACTCTTCTGGAATCTGAGGTCATTCTTGCAACGATTCTAATATTCCTTAAATATTTAATTTCCCTAACAATCCCTAATATGTGCGTTGGTACAGTTCAGAGAGGCACTGTTTGGCTTCATACTCTGCTCTCCACACTACACCTTAATATAGTACTGCTGGAATTCATCTACAGTCAGCTATAAAATATAATAATCTCCTTAATTAATTAATAATAAACATTTGGGAATTTTTTCACATTGTTGCTTTTATATTTCTTTATTACTATCCTTCATACTTTGTGGTTCCATTTTAGTTTCCTTAAACATTTTTTGATAATAATTCTGACAGTTATCATTTGTAATTATTTTTGTTTTTCTTTCTTGTTGTGATAATAACGCTAAGTATCTTCTTCATTTGTTCTTCTGATCTCAATATTTTCTAAATAGTTATTGGTTTGATTATTATTATAACTGTGTTTCTGACTAGATACAGTCTTTAGCTCAACTATTATTTTTCTTATTATATTTCCTTATTTTGGCTGGTTATATTTCAATGAATTATGTCGATAAATATTTTTTCTCGTTTTCTTTAATATTACATTGGTTACACTCAATCGTTTACTGAAGTTGTTTCTTTCACTTGGCAATGCGGTAGGTTTTTTAGGTCATATTATTCTTCTTTTATTATTTTGCATAGGTATACTTGATATCAAAACTTTTTATCTTGAGGTTTCATTATTCCTTATTCACAATATTTCTTCGTAGACTTGTAGTAATAATTCTGGTTTTCTTCTGTAATCTTGGGGTTTGTTATTAACTCTTCTTAATACCTTCTTCATAACTATATTTTAATTCAGACTTACTTCATTTTGAATGACATGTTTTCTATTTATATAATATTGTTCAAAAATTTCTCTTTTATTTACAAGTGTTTTCTCTTTAAAATTGGTAATAAGTTGTTCTTATTGTATTTTAGGATTTAGTGGTTTTATTCAAATTCAAACTCTTTATAATTCCAAGTATTTTCTCTTCAAAATCGATAATAAGTTGTGCTTATTTTAATTTAGAATTTATTGGATTTATATTAAATAATATTTTCGTATTCTTTCCAATTGGTTGCCTGGTCAGTTTTCATCAAATCAGTCCCATCTTTCCGGTTGACTAATTCTTTTTCTAACCATGGTCCATTAATTCGACTCCACCCGTTGTCCGGATTACTGCAGTGTTCATACCAATTTTTACACTTGATAAATATCTTTCGCGTATCTGGTACCGTAACTCGGCTGATGCAAAGTCTTCATTTAAGTCAGGATATTCAGTCATATTTAGCTCCCTTTGAATTATCAGCTATCGTATCTCCTCTATTCTAACATAATTACTTGTATACTCTATCTTTCCATTCCCTTGGATATCTGTACTATTTACCAAATGTTTTACGGGTATCTTCCGTATTAACGATATAATTGATTTGGTCAAATACTCTTTAATTGTTGATATTTTCAAATAATATTTAAATTTATTTAAGTTTTTTGTGATTGTTCTATTATGGTTTCTTTTGGTTATTTTCATAAAGTTTCTTCTATACTCCATACCTTTACATAACTCCCTTCGTTCATTAATTGGGATGTTAAACGCAGTAATTAATCCACCTTTCCTCATCTCCATTTCTTCTTTTGTATGGACCATTTCCTTTCTCCATATTTTCCTTATTTTCTGAATATTCTCTTCTATAATCGGATTTACTATAATATCTTCTGAATGTCACATGAACAGAGTTATATATTAGTTTACTTTATAATATCTTCGGAAGTACTGTTTAGTGGTTTAGACATATTCTTTAAACACCTTTCCATTTCTTTATTTGTCTCCTCCTTGTATTTATCCACTTCTGGGCTAAGCGTGTTATCGTTTTCAAACTTCCCTTCGAAAGTTTCCATTATCTCATTATTGAACTGCTCCTTCTTATCCTCAATCCGCTTTAAACCTGCTTCATTCATTTTCTCAATTCTCTCATCCATTCGCCTTAAATTTTCTTCGTTCCTTTGTATGATTTCTGCCTTCATTTGTCTTAAACTCTCATCATTCCTATCTAACCTTTCGTAAATTTGGTTCAATCTTTCGTTATTCCTTTCGAACTTTTCGTTCATTAATTTTGAGGTTTCTTCAATTTCCTCATTTGTTTTCCTTGAGTTTTCCTTAATTTCCTCTTTCTGTTTATTAAATTGTTCTGCCATAAATTTCATCATCTCCTGCCAACTTGGTACTTCTCTGGCTCCAGCTTTATCTATTTGGTCCCCTTGGGCATCTTCTTCCATTACTCCCTTTTCCTTGTCCGTTATTATTTCAGTTTCCGTTATTTCGTCTGTCTGTTGTTCCATTTCACTATCTGTTATTATTTCTATTTCCTCTTCTTGTTCACTTTCTTCCTTCTCCGTATCTTCTGCCCTCATCTTTGATCTCCCTCTGGTACTAGGCATTTTTATTCTCCCACAGTTGCCTGCTCTGGTTAAGTAAGATTATTATAATTATAGCTACTTAACTTAAGCCGTACACAAGTTGAGCGCCAATTTGTTACTAGACCCTCGGCTCTTACGGTTGCGGGGTTCTCGTTGTTTCAGCCCCAATGTTGCCGGCGTCAATTTGTTACTACACGGGTATTACTGGGTTAAGCCCCACTGTTGGGTTCGTCAATTTGTATTGGGACGTCTGCGTGCTTCTCGTTCGTGTCACGCAATGTACACCTATTTGCTACTAGGAACGGGTATCTTCTCTGTATCTCCTCTCTTCGGTCGTGTTAATTTAATTTAATTTCTGAGATATTTGGAGTTGGGGAATATAGTAATATCATTAACTAATATTAGCTTATCTCTCTAAGAAAAATATCAGTGTTAGTGTGCTTGAAACTTAAATAATTAATGTGTTATGCTATAATTTCGTTCAACCCTAGTATACCTTGAAGAGGATTATGTAAATTTTGTAATTTAACGCTCTTCTCTTTGGTGTCGGAGAATTCCGCAATAAGCGCTGTAGTTCCGGGGCAACGAAACTTATAGGTTAATTCACTGTTTACGTTAACCAATTATTATATACTTAGTCAGTTACTTTTGATTCCCAACTCATTAAATAATACCCCAAATGATAAGATTTTGCTACGATACAAGGTTTCTTTATTTATTCACTCCTTCAACATTAAATAAGATATGTTCCAGTTGGCATATACAAAGGCTATAGATTGCGTGAATCGATTATTGTTCGGTCAAATACTTTATTTTATATTTGATCATATAATTTGGTTTTTGTTTATAATTAAATTAATTCACGGTGTGAAGGTTCTTGTAACTGTGGGGAAGATTAAAAATACATAGATAAGAATGCAAGATTTACAAAATTGAAGTGTTGTGTTGTTAATATGATTTATACAATTATAATTTACCAGACTAGAACGAAGCGACTCGTGTAGGCCGTTGATTGATAACCTCGCTGTTCAGGAGGGATATGTCGTTCGAGATTCTTTTCTTCGGTTTAATAAAATGGAATTCTTGTCCTGTTCACCTCGGAAATACAGCTCCGTGGATTTATTTACGGCTAGACTGGTGGTCCTTCTGCAAATTCTGGATCCAAATACGTTCTTCTATCGTTTGAAGTTATTAGTGATGTTCCGTGTATTTAAAAGGTTATGAGTTCCAGTGTGGTGTATATTATTTGTTGTGACACATTTAACTCTTAGTATTGGGTTTAATATATCGTCAATTCCTTTCTGGTATAGGACAATTCAAGTCCTTCCTTGTAGAACCCAGTTATTTATTTTTTATTGTGATACTGTACTATGATCTCATTTGGTTAAGCTTTGCTGGCATAACTCAAGAAGATCATCATTAGAATTTTGCAGATTATAATTGTATCAAAAGAATTTAGTAGTATATTCTAATTACATTAAACATTTCTTTGGTTTTTTTAATCTCATCACGTTCAGATCATAAAAGGCAATAATTGAAAATCAACAACTTCTTCGTTCCTGTTGTCCGTAGCAACAAAATATTTTTCTTCCTTCTCAATGTTTTGTATATAGTGTTTATTTCATATATTTTTCGTCCATTCCTTATTAATTTTCTATCATATCGGAATATAACTTTACCTATAGTTTGTTTACTACTTTCTATATATATTCTGCTGGTTTTTTGATCTTAGTCTGTTTCTTGTACATTTATTACTTTTTCGATATCAAACGTTATCAATCGAGATCATGGCATTGTGGCATTATCATAATTTGTTTAAATTGAAGTGGTTTATTATATATCATTACTTATCAAATGTTTTTTCCTAGCTATTTGAACCGTATTCATTAATTATTATTAACTTCCGTACCTAACCTTTATGTTATGAGTGGTTATATAGTGTTATTGGCTGTTAGGCCTTTTATTGTATATGGACCTACCTTTGTTTATAACTAGTGAACAACTATAGCCCTTTTACATAAGTTCATACATATAATCAAATCTTAACTATTAACATTTACATAAATAATTATTCTTTCCATAACTAATAACAATTTTGTCTTGATCTATGGATCACATATAAGAAAATTGTGATCTATTAACATTAACTCTGTTTCCCACATCCTTCTATAACAGTAATTGAATAATACATTTTGTTTCATTACTTTCCATTAACTCAAAAAGTAATTAGTATAACATAACATAAACTTTAACACAACATTCATCGTTACAAAATAATATCATTTACTTACTATTGCTATAAGGTAAATTATTATCTCATTTTTGTTTAATTTCATTGTCATTTACTTTGACATTTTCTGTACTAGTTTCTTTCTTACAATTCTCATCAGTATAAGATTTATTTACTTTTCACTGAACATGGATCTCTAACTAATGTCTAATTTACAGGTTTGTTTATTATTGTTATTTCTACCTTGCATCATTATTCATTTTTGTATATAATTATAAATGTATTTATTAGAACTTTGTTTTATCATGGGGTTAAATATTGATTTATTTATTATTTTGTTAATATAATATTTATGTAACATGGATGACTGCATTTCTGTTGCGTTACATATGCGCCCCCTCCTAAAAAAGTTTAGTTTACCTGAATGAAGTTTAGGTCAAATAAACTTGTCTTTTTCACATGCATTTTCTTCAATCTCCACATTAATGGTTAACGGTGGGATTCTCAATGTAACTTTGTTAGACTAGTATTAATAATTCTTTATTTAATAACATTTCATTATGTCTATTAACATTCTTGATCATATTTAATTTCTGTAAACAGTATTTTTTGATAGTTGGCTACAGTATTCAATGATACTTTAGGTTCACATCTCTTCTACTTATAATTACTGTAATCACTGTATTTCTCAATTATTCTTCTGTCAGCTATTTTCTTTCTGTTTTCTTTGTCCTACTCTTCTGGAATCTGAGGTCATTCTTGCAACGATTCTAATATTCCTTAAATATTTAATTTCCCTAACAATCCCTAATATGTGCATTGGTACAGTTCAGAGAGGCACTGTTTGGCTTCATACTCTGCTGTCCACACTACACCTTAATATAGTACTGCTGGAATTCATCTACAGTCAGCTATAAAATATAATAATCTCCTTAATTAATTAATAATAAACATTTGGGAATTTTTTCACATTGTTGCTTTTATATTTCTTTATTACTATCCTTCATACTTTGTGGTTCCATTTTAGTTTCCTTAAACATTTTTTGATAATAATTCTGACAGTTATCATTTGTAATTATTTTTGTTTTTCTTTCTTGTTGTGATAATAACGCTAAGTATCTTCTTCATTTGTTCTTCTGATCTCAATATTTTCTAAATAGTTATTGGTTTGATTATTATTATAACTGTGTTTCTGACTAGATACAGTCTTTAGCTCAACTATTATTTTTCTTATTATATTTCCTTATTTTGGCTGGTTATATTTCAATGAATTATGTCGATAAATATTTTTTCTCGTTTTCTTTAATATTACATTGGTTACACTCAATCGTTTACTGAAGTTGTTTCTTTCACTTGGCAATGCGGTAGGTTTTTTAGGTCATATTATTCTTCTTTTATTATTTTGCATAGGTATACTTGATATCAAAACTTTTTATCTTGAGGTTTCATTATTCCTTATTCACAATATTTCTTCGTAGACTTGTAGTAATAATTCTGGTTTTCTTCTGTAATCTTGGGGTTTGTTATTAACTCTTCTTAATACCTTCTTCATAACTATATTTTAATTCAGACTTACTTCATTTTGAATGACATGTTTTCTATTTATATAATATTGTTCAAAAATTTCTCTTTTATTTACAAGTGTTTTCTCTTTAAAATTGGTAATAACTTGTTCTTATTGTATTTTAGGATTTAGTGGTTTTATTCAAATTCAAACTCTTTATAATTCCAAGTATTTTCTCTTCAAAATCGATAATAAGTTGTGCTTATTTTAATTTAGAATTTATTGGATTTATATTAAATAATATTTTCGTATTCTTTCCAATTGGTTGCCTGGTCAGTTTTCATCAAATCAGTCCCATCTTTCCGGTTGACTAATTCTTTTTCTAACCATGGTCCATTAATTCGACTCCACCCGTTGTCCGGATTACTGCAGTGTTCATACCAATTTTTACACTTGATAAATATCTTTCGCGTATCTGGTACCGTAACTCGGCTGATGCAAAGTCTTCATTTAAGTCAGGATATTCAGTCATATTTAGCTCCCTTTGAATTATCAGCTATCGTATCTCCTCTATTCTAATATAATTACTTGTATACTCTATCTTTCCATTCCCTTGGATATCTGTACTATTTACCAAATGTTTTACGGGTATCTTCCGTATTAACGATATAATTGATTTGGTCAAATACTCTTTAATTGTTGATATTTTCAAATAATATTTAAATTTATTTAAGTTTTTTGTGATTGTTCTATTATGGTTTCTTTTGGTTATTTTCATAAAGTTTCTTCTATACTCCATACCTTTACATAACTCCCTTCGTTCATTAATTGGGATGTTAAACGCACTAATTAATCCACCTTTCCTCATCTCCATTTCTTCTTTTGTATGGACCATTTCCTTTCTCCATATTTTCCTTATTTTCTGAATATTCTCTTCTATGGTCGGATTTATTATAATATCTTCTGAATGTCAGATGAACAGAGTTACATATTAGTTTACTTTATAATATCTTCGGAAGTACTGTCTAGTGGTTTAGACATATTCTTTAAACACCTCTCCATTTCTTTATTTGTCTCCTCCTTGTATTTATCCACTTCTGGGCTAAGCGTGTTATCGTTTTCAAACTTCCCTTCGAAAGTTTCCATTATCTCATTATTGAACTGCTCCTTCTTATCCTCAATCCGCTTTAAACCTGCTTCATTCATTTTCTCAATTCTCTCATCCATTCGCCTTAAATTTCCTTCGTTCCTTTGTATGATTTCTGCCTTCATTTGTCTTAAACTCTCATCATTCCTATCTAACCTTTCGTGAATTTGGTTCAATCTTTCGTTATTCCTTTCGAACTTTTCGTTCATTAATTTTGAGGTTTCTTTAATTTCCTCATTTGTTTTCCTTGAGTTTTCCTTATTTTCCTCTTTCTGTTTATTAAATTGTTCTGCCATAAATTTCATCATCTCCTGCCAACTTGGTACTTCTCTGGCTCCAGCTTTATCTATTTGGTCCCCTTGGGCATCTTCTTCCATTACTCCCTTTTCCTTGTCCGTTATTATTTCAGTTTCCGTTATTTCGTCTGTCTGTTGTTCCATTTCACTATCTGTTATTATTTCTATTTCCTCTTCTTGTTCACTTTCTTCCTTCTCCGTATCTTCTGCCCTCATCTTTGATCTCCCTCTGGTACTAGGCATTTTTATTCTCCCACAGTTGCCTGCTCTGGTTAAGTAAGATTATTATAATTATAGCTACTTAACTTAAGCCGTACACAAGTTGAGCGCCAATTTGTTACTAGACCCTCGGCTCTTACGGTTGCGGGGTTCTCGTTGTTTCAGCCCCAATGTTGCCGGCGTCAATTTGTTACTACACGGGTATTACTGGGTTAAGCCCCACTGTTGGGTTCGTCAATTTGTATTGGGACGTCTGCGTGCTTCTCGTTCGTGTCACGCAATGTACACCTATTTGCTACTAGGAACGGGTATCTTCTCTGTCTCTCCTCTCTTCGGTCGTGTTAATTTAATTTAATTTCTGAGATATTTGGAGTTGGGGAATATAGTAATATCATTAACTAATATTAGCTTATCTCTCTAAGAAAAATATCAGTGTTAGTGTGCTTGAAACTTAAATAATTAATGTGCTATGCTATAATTTCGTTCAACCCTAGTATACCTTGAAGAGAATTATGTAAATTTTGTAATTTAACGCTCTTCTCTTTGGTGTCGGAGAATTCCGCAATAAGCGCTGTAGTTCCGGGGCAACGAAACTTATAGGTTAATTCACTGTTTACGTTAACCAATTATTATATACTTAGTCAGTTACTTTTGATTCCCAACTCATTAAATAATACCCCAAATGATAAGATTTTGCTACGATACAAGGTTTCTTTATTTATTCACTCCTTCAACATTAAATAAGATATGTTCCAATTGGCATATACAAAGGCTATAGATTGCGTGAATCGATTATTGTTCGGTCCAATACTTTATTTTATATTTGATCATATAATTTATTTTTTGTTTATAATTAAATTAATTCAGGGTGTGAAGGTTCTTGTAACTGTGGGGAAGATTAAAAATACATAGATAAGAATGCAAGATTTACAAAATTGAAGTGTTGTGTTGTTAATATGATTTATACAATTATAATTTACCAGACTAGAACGAAGCGACTCGTGTAGGCCGTTGATTGATAACCTCGCTGTTCAGGAGGGATATGTCGTTCGAGATTCTTTTCTTCGGTTTAATAAAATGGAATTATTGTCCTGTTCACCTCGGAAATACAGCTCCCTGGATTTATTTACGGCTAGACTGGTGGTCCTTCTGCAAATTCTGGATCCAAATACGTTCTTCTATCGTTTGAAGTTATTAGTGATGTTCCGTGTATTTAAAAGTTTATGAGTTCCAGTGTGGTGTATATTATTTGTTGTGACACATTTAACTCTTAGTATTGGGTTTAATATATCGTCAATTCCTTTCTGGTATAGGACAATTCAAGTCCTTCCTTGTAGAACCCAGTTATTTATTTTTTATTGTGATACTGTACTATGATCTCATTTGGTTAAGCTTTGCTGGCATAACTCAAGAAGATTATCATTAGAATTTTGCAGATTATAATTGTATCAAAAGAATTTAGTAGTATATTCTAATTACATTAAACATTTCTTTGGTTTTTTTAATCTCATCACGTTCAGATCATAAAAGGCAATAATTGAAAATCAACAACTTCTTCGTTCCTGTTGTCCGTAGCAACAAAATATTTTTCTTCCTTCTCAATGTTTTGTATATAGTGTTTATTTCATATATTTTTCGTCCATTCCTTATTAATTTTCTATCATATCGGAATATAACTTTACCTATAGTTTGTTTACTACTTTCTATATATATTCTGCTGGTTTTTTGATCTTAGTCTGTTTCTTGTATATTTATTACTTTTTCGATATCAAACGTTATCAATCGAGATCATGGCATTGTGGCATTATCATAATTTGTTTAAATTGAAGTGGTTTATTATATATCATTACTTATCAAATGTTTTTTCCTAGCTATTTGAACCGTATTCATTAATTATTATTAACTTCCGTACCTAACCTTTATGTTATGAGTGGTTATATAGTGTTATTGGCTGTTAGGCCTTTTATTGTATATGGACCTACCTTTGTTTATAACTAGTGAACAACTATAGCCCTTTTACATAAGTTCATACATATAATCAAATCTTAACTATTAACATTTACATAAATAATTATTCTTTCCATAACTAATAACAATTTTGTCTTGATCTATGGATCACATATAAGAAAATTGTGATCTATTAACATTAACTCTGTTTCCCACATCCTTCTATAACAGTAATTGAATAATACATTTTGTTTCATTACTTTCCATTAACTCAACAAGTAATTAGTATAACATAACATAAACTTTAACACAACATTCATCGTTACAAAATAATATCATTTACTTACTATTGCTATAAGGTAAATTATTATCTCATTTTTGTTTAATTTCATTGTCATTTACTTTGACATTTTCTGTACTAGTTTTTTTCTTACAATTCTCATCAGTATAAGATTTATTTACTTTTCACTGAACATGGATCTCTAACTAATGTCTAATTTACAGGTTTGTTTATTATTGTTATTTCTACCTTGCATCATTATTCATTTTTGTATATAATTATAAATGTATTTATTAGAACTTTGTTTTATCATGGGGTTAAATATTGATTTATTTATTATTTTGTTAATATAATATTTATGTAACATGGATGACTGCATTTCTGTTGCGTTACATATGCGC
This sequence comes from Magicicada septendecula, assembly GCA_034769895.1. Classification (NCBI taxonomy): domain Eukaryota; kingdom Metazoa; phylum Arthropoda; class Insecta; order Hemiptera; family Cicadidae; genus Magicicada; species Magicicada septendecula. The sequence continues at coordinate 139,608,067 of CM068373.1, read as the reverse complement.
CCCCTCCTAAAAAAGTTTAGTTTACCTGAATGAAGTTTAGGTCAAATAAACTTGTCTTTTTCACATGCATTTTCTTCATTCTCCACATTAATGGTTAACGGTGGGATTCTCAAAGTAACTTTGTTAGACTAGTATTAATAATTCTTTATTTAATAACATTTCATTATGTCTATTAACATTCTTGATCATATTTAATTTCTGTAAACAGTATTTTTTGATAGTTGGCTACAGTATTCAATGATACTTTAGGTTCACATCTCTTCTACTTATAATTACTGTAATCACTGTATTTCTCAATTATTCTTCTGTCAGCTATTTTCTTTCTGTTTTCTTTGTCCTACTCTTCTGGAATCTGAGGTCATTCTTGCAACGATTCTAATATTCCTTAAATATTTAATTTCCCTAACAATCCCTAATATGTGCGTTGGTACAGTTCAGAGAGGCACTGTTTGGCTTCATACTCTGCTGTCCACACTACACCTTAATATAGTACTGCTGGAATTCATCTACAGTCAGCTATAAAATATAATAATCTCCTTAATTAATTAATAATAAACATTTGGGAATTTTTTCACATTGTTGCTTTTATATTTCTTTATTACTATCCTTCATACTTTGTGGTTCCATTTTAGTTTCCTTAAACATTTTTTGATAATAATTCTGACAGTTATCATTTGTAATTATTTTTGTTTTTCTTTCTTGTTGTGATAATAACGCTAAGTATCTTCTTCATTTGTTCTTCTGATCTCAATATTTTCTAAATAGTTATTGGTTTGATTATTATTATAACTGTGTTTCTGACTAGATACAGTCTTTAGCTCAACTATTATTTTTCTTATTATATTTCCTTATTTTGGCTGGTTATATTTCAATGAATTATGTCGATAAATATTTTTTCTCGTTTTCTTTAATATTACATTGGTTACACTCAATCGTTTACTGAAGTTGTTTCTTTCACTTGGCAATGCGGTAGGTTTTTTAGGTCATATTATTCTTCTTTTATTATTTTGCATAGGTATACTTGATATCAAAACTTTTTATCTTGAGGTTTCATTATTCCTTATTCACAATATTTCTTCGTAGACTTGTAGTAATAATTCTGGTTTTCTTCTGTAATCTTGGGGTTTGTTATTAACTCTTCTTAATACCTTCTTCATAACTATATTTTAATTCAGACTTACTTCATTTTGAATGACATGTTTTCTATTTATATAATATTGTTCAAAAAATTCTCTTTTATTTACAAGTGTTTTCTCTTTAAAATTGGTAATAAGTTGTTCTTATTGTATTTTAGGATTTAGTGGTTTTATTCAAATTCAAACTCTTTATAATTCCAAGTATTTTCTCTTCAAAATCGATAATAAGTTGTGCTTATTTTAATTTAGAATTTATTGGATTTATATTAAATAATATTTTCGTATTCTTTCCAATTGGTTGCCTGGTCAGTTTTCATCAAATCAGTCCCATCTTTCCGGTTGACTAATTCTTTTTCTAACCATGGTCCATTAATTCGACTCCACCCGTTGTCCGGATTACTGCAGTGTTCATACCAATTTTTACACTTGATAAATATCTTTCGCGTATCTGGTACCGTAACTCGGCTGATGCAAAGTCTTCATTTAAGTCAGGATATTCAGTCATATTTAGCTCCCTTTGAATTATCAGCTATCGTATCTCCTCTATTCTAACATAATTACTTGTATACTCTATCTTTCCATTCCCTTGGATATCTGTACTATTTACCAAATGTTTTACGGGTATCTTCCGTATTAACGATATAATTGATTTGGTCAAATACTCTTTAATTGTTGATATTTTCAAATAATATTTAAATTTATTTAAGTTTTTTGTGATTGTTCTATTATGGTTTCTTTTGGTTATTTTCATAAAGTTTCTTCTATACTCCATACCTTTACATAACTCCCTTCGAATTCATTAATTGGGCTGTTAAACGCAGTAATTAATCCACCTTTCCTCATCTCCATTTCTTCTTTTGTATGGACCATTTCCTTTCTCCATATTTTCCTTATTTTCTGAATATTCTCTTCTATAATCGGATTTACTATAATATCTTCTGAATGTCACATGAACAGAGTTATATATTAGTTTACTTTATAATATCTTCGGAAGTACTGTTTAGTGGTTTAGACATATTCTTTAAACACCTTTCCATTTCTTTATTTGTCTCCTCCTTGTATTTATCCACTTCTGGGCTAAGCGTGTTATCGTTTTCAAACTTCCCTTCGAAAGTTTCCATTATCTCATTATTGAACTGCTCCTTCTTATCCTCAATCCGCTTTAAACCTGCTTCATTCATTTTCTCAATTCTCTCATCCATTCGCCTTAAATTTTCTTCGTTCCTTTGTATGATTTCTGCCTTCATTTGTCTTAAACTCTCATCATTCCTATCTAACCTTTCGTAAATTTGGTTCAATCTTTCGTTATTCCTTTCGAACTTTTCGTTCATTAATTTTGAGGTTTCTTCAATTTCCTCATTTGTTTTCCTTGAGTTTTCCTTAATTTCCTCTTTCTGTTTATTAAATTGTTCTGCCATAAATTTCATCATCTCCTGCCAACTTGGTACTTCTCTGGCTCCAGCTTTATCTATTTGGTCCCCTTGGGCATCTTCTTCCATTACTCCCTTTTCCTTGTCCGTTATTATTTCAGTTTCCGTTATTTCGTCTGTCTGTTGTTCCATTTCACTATCTGTTATTATTTCTATTTCCTCTTCTTGTTCACTTTCTTCCTTCTCCGTATCTTCTGCCCTCATCTTTGATCTCCCTCTGGTACTAGGCATTTTTATTCTCCCACAGTTGCCTGCTCTGGTTAAGTAAGATTATTATAATTATAGCTACTTAACTTAAGCCGTACACAAGTTGAGCGCCAATTTGTTACTAGACCCTCGGCTCTTACGGTTGCGGGGTTCTCGTTGTTTCAGCCCCAATGTTGCCGGCGTCAATTTGTTACTACACGGGTATTACTGGGGTAAGCCCCACTGTTGGGTTCGTCAATTTGTATTGGGACGTCTGCGTGCTTCTCGTTCGTGTCACGCAATGTACACCTATTTGCTACTAGGAACGGGTATCTTCTCTGTATCTCCTCTCTTCGGTCGTGTTAATTTAATTTAATTTCTGAGATATTTGTAGTTGGGGAATATAGTAATATCATTAACTAATATTAGCTTATCTCTCTAAGAAAAATATCAGTGTTAGTGTGCTTGAAACTTAAATAATTAATGTGTTATGCTATAATTTCGTTCAACCCTAGTATACCTTGAAGAGGATTATGTAAATTTTGTAATTTAACGCTCTTCTCTTTGGTGTCGGAGAATTCCGCAATAAGCGCTGTAGTTCCGGGGCAACGAAACTTATAGGTTAATTCACTGTTTACGTTAACCAATTATTATATACTTAGTCAGTTACTTTTGATTCCCAACTCATTAAATAATACCCCAAATGATAAGATTTTGCTACGATACAAGGTTTCTTTATTTATTCACTCCTTCAACATTAAATAAGATATGTTCCAATTGGCATATACAAAGGCTATAGATTGCGTGAATCGATTATTGTTCGGTCAAATACTTTATTTTATATTTGATCATATAATTTGGTTTTTGTTTATAATTAAATTAATTCACGGTGTGAAGGTTCTTGTAACTGTGGGGAAGATTAAAAATACATAGATAAGAATGCAAGATTTACAAAATTGAAGTGTTGTGTTGTTAATATGATTTATACAATTATAATTTACCAGACTAGAACGAAGCGACTCGTGTAGGCCGTTGATTGATAACCTCGCTGTTCAGGAGGGATATGTCGTTCGAGATTCTTTTCTTCGGTTTAATAAAATGGAATTCTTGTCCTGTTCACCTCGGAAATACAGCTCCGTGGATTTATTTACGGCTAGACTGGTGGTCCTTCTGCAAATTCTGGATCCAAATACGTTCTTCTATCGTTTGAAGTTATTAGTGATGTTCCGTGTATTTAAAAGGTTATGAGTTCCAGTGTGGTGTATATTATTTGTTGTGACACATTTAACTCTTAGTATTGGGTTTAATATATCGTCAATTCCTTTCTGGTATAGGACAATTCAAGTCCTTCCTTGTAGAACCCAGTTATTTATTTTTTATTGTGATACTGTACTATGATCTCATTTGGTTAAGCTTTGCTGGCATAAGTCAAGAAGATTATCATTAGAATTTTGCAGATTATAATTGTATCAAAAGGATTTAGTAGTATATTCTAATTACATTAAACATTTCTTTGGTTTTTTTAATCTCATCACGTTCAGATCATAAAAGGCAATAATTGAAAATCAACAACTTCTTCGTTCCTGTTGTCCGTAGCAACAATATATTTTTCTTCCTTCTCAGTGTTTTGTATATAGTGTTTATTTCATATATTTTTCGTCCATTCCTTATTAATTTTCTATCATATCGGAATATAACTTTACCTATAGTTTGTTTACTATTTTCTATATATATTCTGCTGGTTTTTTTATCTTAGTCTGTTTCTTGTATATTTATTACTTTTTCGATATCAAACGTTATCAATCGAGATCATGGCATTGTGGCATTATCATAATTTGTTTAAATTGAAGTGGTTTATTATATATCATTACTTATCAAATGTTTTTTCTTAGCTATTTGAACCGTATTCATTAATTATTATTAACTTCCGTACCTAACCTTTATGTTATGAGTGGTTATATAGTGTTATTGGCTGTTAGGCCTTTTATTGTATATGCACCTACCTTTGTTTATAACTAGTGAACAACTATAGCCCTTTTACATAAGTTCATACATATAATCAAATCTTAACTATTAACATTTACATAAATAATTATTCTTTCCATAACTAATAACAATTTTGTCTTGATCTATGGATCACATATAAGAAAATTGTGATCTATTAACATTAACTCTGTTTCCCACATCCTTCTATAACAGTAATTGAATAATACATTTTGTTTCATTACTTTCCATTAACTCAACAAGTAATTAGTATAACATAACATAAACTTTAACACAACATTCATCGTTACAAAATAATATCATTTACTTACTATTGCTATAAGGTAAATTATTATCTCATTTTTGTTTAATTTCATTGTCATTTACTTTGACATTTTCTGTACTAGTTTCTTTCTTACAATTCTCATCAGTATAAGATTTATTTACTTTTCACTGAACATGGATCTCTAACTAATGTCTAATTTACAGGTTTGTTTATTATTGTTATTTCTACCTTGCATCCTTATTCATTTTTGTATATAATTATAAATGTATTTATTGGACATTTGTTTTATCATGGGGTTAAATATTGATTTATTTATTATTTTGTTAATATAATATTTATGTAACATGGATGACAGCATTTCTGTTGCGTTACATATGCTCCCCCTCCTAAAAAAGTTTAGTTTACCTGAATGAAGTTTAGGTCAAATAAACTTGTCTTTTTCACATGCCTTTCCTTCATTCTGCACATTAATGGTTAACGGTGGGATTCTCAATGTAACTTTGTTAGACTAGTATTAATAATTCTTTATTTAATAACATTTCATTATTTCTATTAACATTCTTGATCATATTTAATTTCTGTAAACAGTATTTTTTGATAGTTGGCTACAATATTCAATGATACTCTAGGTTCACATCTCTTCTACTTATAATTACTGTAATCACTGTATTTCTCAATTATTCTTCTGTCAGCTATTTTCTTTCTGTTTTCTTTGTCCTACTCTTCTGGAATCTGAGGTCATTCTTGCAACGATTCTAATATTCCTTAAATATTTAATTTCCCTAACAATCCCTAATATGTGCGTTGGTACAGTTCAGAGAGGCACTGTTTGGCTTCATACTCTGCTGTCCACACTACACCTTAATATAGTACTGCTGGAATTCATCTACAGTCAGCTATAAAATATAATAATCTCCTTAATTAATTAATAATAAACATTTGGGAATTTTTTCACATTGTTGCTTTTATATTTCTTTATTACTATCCTTCATACTTTGTGGTTCCATTTTAGTTTCCTTAAACATTTTTTGATAATAATTCTGACAGTTATCATTTGTAATTATTTTTGTTTTTCTTTCTTGTTGTGATAATAACGCTAAGTATCTTCTTCATTTGTTCTTCTGATCTCAATATTTTCTAAATAGTTATTGGTTTGATTATTATTATAACTGTGTTTCTGACTAGATACAGTCTTTAGGTCAACTATTATTTTTCTTATTTTATTTCCTTATTTTGGCTGGTTATATTTCAATGAATTATGTCGATAAATATTTTTTCTCGTTTTCTTTAATATTACATTGGTTACAATCAATCGTTTACTGAAGTTGTTTCTTTCACTTGGCAATGCGGTAGGTATTTTAGGTCATATTATTCTTCTTTTATTATTTTGCATAGGTATACTTTATATCAAAACTTTTTATCTTGAGGTTTCATTATTCCTTATTCACAATATTTCTTCGTAGACTTGTAGTAATAATTCTGGTTTTCTTCTGTAATCTTGGGGTTTGTTATTAACTCTTCTTAATACCTTCTTCATAACTATATTTTAATTCAGACTTACTTCATTTTGAATGACATGTTTTCTATTTATATAATATTGTTCAAAAAATTCTCTTTTATTTACAAGTGTTTTCTCTTTGAAATTGGTAATAAGTTGTTCTTATTGTATTTTAGGATTTAGTGGTTTTATTCAAACTCTTTATAATTCCAAGTATTTTCTCTTCAAAATCGATAATAAGTTGTGCTTATTTTAAATTAGAAATTATTAGATTTATATTAAATAATATTTTCGTATTCTTTCCAATTGGTTGCCTGGTCAGCTTTCATCAAATCAGTCCCATCTTTCCGGTTGACTGCTTCTTTTTCTAACCATGGTCCATTAATTCGACTCCACCCGTTGTCCGGATTACTGCAGTGTTCATACCAATTTTTACACTTGATAAATATCTTTCGCGTATCTGGTACCGTAACTCGGCTGATGCAAAGTCTTCATTTAAGTCACAGGATATTCAGTCATATTTAGCTCTCTTTGAATTATCAGGTATCGTATCTCCTCTATTCTAACATAATTACTTGTATACTCTATCTTTCCATTCCTTTGGATATCTGTACTATTTACCAAATGTTTTACGGGTATCTTCCGTATTAACGATATAATTGATTTGGTCAAATACTCTTTAATTGTTGATATTTTCAAATAATATTTAAATTATTTAAGTTTTTTGTGATTGTTCTATTATGGTTTCTTTTGGTTATTTTCATAAAGTTTCTTCTATACTCCATACCTTTACATAACTCCCTTCGTTCATTAATTGGGATGTTAAACGCAGTAATTAATCCACCTTTCCTCATCTCCATTTCTTCTTTTGTATGGACCATTTCCTTTCTCCATATTTTCCTTATTTTCTGAATATTCTCTTCTATAATCGGATTTACTATAATATCTTCTGAATGTCACATGAACAGAGTTATATATTAGTTTACTTTATAATATCTTCGGAAGTACTGTCTAGTGGTTTAGACATATTCTTTAAACACCTCTCCATTTCTTTATTTGTCTCCTCCTTGTATTTATCCACTTCTGGGCTAAGCGTGTTATCGTTTTCAAACTTCCCTTCGAAAGTTTCCATTATCTCATTATTGAACTGCTCCTTCTTATCCTCAATCCGCTTTAAACCTGCTTCATTCATTTTCTCAATTCTCTCATCCATTCGCCTTAAATTTTCTTCGTTTCTTTGTATGATTTCTGCCTTCATTTGTCTTAAACTCTCATCATTCCTATCTAACCTTTCGTTAATTTGGTTCAATCTTTCGTTATTCCTTTCGAACTTTTCGTTCATTAATTTTGAGGTTTCTTTAATTTCCTCATTTGTTTTCCTTGAGTTTTCCTTAATTACCTCTTTCTGTTTATTAAATTTTTCTGCCATAAATTTCATCATCTCCTGCCAACTTGGTACTTCTCTGGCTCCAGCTTTATCTATTTGGTCCCCTTAGGCATCTTCTTCCATTACTCCCTTTTCCTTGTCCGTTATTATTTCAGTTTCCTTTATTTCGTCTGTCTGTTGTTCCATTTCACTATCTGTTATTATTTCTATTTCCTCTTCTTGTTCACTTTCTTCCTTCTCCGTATCTTCTGCCCTCATCTTTGATCTCCCTCTGGTACTAGGCATTTTTATTCTCCCACAGTTGCCTGCTCTGGTTAAGTAAGATTATTATAATTATAGCTACTTAACTTAAGCCGTACACAAGTTGAGCGCCAATTTGTTACTAGACCCTCGGCTCTTACGGTTGCGGGGTTCTCGTTGTTTCAGCCCCAATGTTGCCGGCGTCAATTTGTTACTACACGGGTATCACTGGGTTAAGCCCCACTGTTGGGTTCGTCAATTTGTATTTGTCTGCGTGCTTCTCGTTCGTGTCACGCAATGTACACCTATTTGCTACTAGGAACGGGTATCTTCTCTGTATCTCCTCTCTTCGGTCGTGTTAATTTAATTTAATTTCTGAGATATTTGTAGTTGGGGAATATAGTAATATCATGAACTAATATTAGCTTATCTCTCTAAGAAAAATATCAGTGTTAGTGTGCTTGAAACTTAAATAATTAATGTGTTATGCTATAATTTCGTTCAACCCTAGTATACCTTGAAGAGAATTATGTAAATTTTGTAATTTAACGCTCTTCTCTTTGGTGTCGGAGAATTCCGCAATAAGCGCTGTAGTTCCGGGGCAACGAAACTTATAGGTTAATTCACTGTTTACGTTAACCAATTATTATATACTTAGTCAGTTACTTTTGATACCAACTCATTAAATAATACCCCAAATGATAAGATTTTGCTACTATACAAGGTTTCTTTATTTATTCACTCCTTCAACATTAAATAAGATATGTTCCAATTGGCATATACAAAGGCTATAGATTGCGTGAATCGATTATTGTTCGGTCAAATACTTTATTTTATATTTGATCATATAATTTGGTTTTTGTTTATAATTAAATTAATTCACGGTGTGAAGGTTCTTGTAACTGTGGGGAAGATTAAAAATACATAGATAAGAATGCAAGATTTACAAAATTGAAGTGTTGTGCTGTTAATATGATTTATACAATTATAATTTACCAGACTAGAACGAAGCGACTCGTGTAGGCCGTTGATTGATAACCTCGCTGTTCAGGAGGGATATGTCGTTCGAGATTCTTTTCTTCGGTTTAATAAAATGGAATTCTTGTCCTGTTCACCTCGGAAATACAGGTCCCTGGATTTATTTACGGCTAGACTGGTGGTCCTTCTGCAAATTCTGGATCCAAATACGTTCTTCTATCGTTTGAAGTTATTAGTGATGTTCCGTGTATTTAAAAGGTTATGAGTTCCAGTGTGGTGTACATTATTTGTTGTGACACATTTAACTCTTAGTATTGGGTTTAATATATCGTCAATTCCTTTCTGGTATAGGACAATTCAAGTCCTTCCTTGTAGAACCCAGTTATTTATTTTTTATTGTGATACTGTACTATGATCTCATTTGGTTAAGCTTTGCTGGCATAAGTCAAGAAGTTTATCATTAGAATTTTGCAGATTATAATTGTATCAAAAAAATTTAGTATATTCTAATTACATTAAACATTTCTTTGGTTTTTTTTAATCTCATCACGTTCAGATCATAAAAGGCAATAATTGAAAACCAACAACTTCTTCGTTCCTGTTGTCCGTAGCAACAAAATATTTTTCTTCCTTCTCAATGTTTTGTATATAGTGTTTATTTCATATATTTTTCGTCCATTCCTTATTAATTTTCTATCATATCGGAATATAACTTTACCTATAGTTTGTTTACTATTTTCTATATATATATTCTGCTGGTTTTTTGATCTGAGTCTGTTTCTTGAATATTTATTACTTTTTCGATATCAAACGTTATCAATCGAGATAATGGCATTGTGGCATTATCATAATTTGTTTAAATTGAAGTAGTTTATTATATATCATTACTTATCAAATGTTTTTTCCTAGCTATTTGAACCGTATTCATTAATTATTATTAACTTCCGTACCTAACCTTTATGTTATGAGTGGTTATATAGTGTTATTGGCTGTTAGGCCTTTTGTTGTATATGGACCTACCTTTGTTTATAACTAGTGAACAACTATAGCCCTTTTACATAAGTTCATACATATAATCAAATCTTAACTATTAACATTCACATAAATAATTATTCTTTCCATAACTAATAACAATTTTGTCTTGATCTATGGATCACATATAAGAAAATTGTGATCTATTAACATTAACTCTGTTTCCCACATCCTTCTATAACAGTAATTGAATAATACATTTTGTTTCATTACTTTCCATTAACTCAACAAGTAATTAGTATAACATAACATAAACTGTAACACAATATTCATCGTTACAAAATAATATCATTTAATTCATAATCCTTACTTACTATTGCTATAAGGTAAATTATTATCTCATTTTTGTTTAATTTCATTGTCATTTACTTTGACATTTTCTGTACTAGTTTCTTTCTTACAATTGTCATCAGTATAAGATTTATTTACTTTTCACTGAACATGGATCTCTAACTAATGTCTAATTTACAGGTTTGTTTATTATTGTTATTTCTACCTTGCATCCTTATTCATTTTTGTATATAATTATAAATGTATTTATTAGACCTTTGTTGTATCATGGGGTTAAATATTGATTTACTTATTATTTTGTTAATATAATATTTATGTAACATGGATGACTGCATTTCTGTTGTGTTACAATATATATATATATAATATCGCCTCCTTTCCGACTTAATTTTACATCTTGTGCCATTTTGTCAATGTTATATGTGGACAGACTTGCTTACTTTTCTATTAAATGTGGAAATAGATTTTACCATTATTTTTTGTCGCAAACCTTTTAATCTTGTTTTTTAATCCTTTTTCTATATGAATAGCTCATTACAATTATTGTTAATATTTCGTGTAAACAGCAGAGAGATGCTAAGTAGGACATTGTCTCAGGTAAGATTGCATGGTAAATCAAGACTCGCACGTATTTCTTCCACCAGTCGACGTCACGCGCCAACAACAGCTGATCGCTAGGTTAGCGCGGGAAGCCGGAATGGCCCCCCCTGGCACACATGCTTGTAGAACACGAACAAAATTACCTACAGAAACGCACCTGGTGGCATACGGGAGTAACATTCCCCCTCCAAACGCATGCGCAGTTTGAAGGACTTTCGTACAACAGTACGCTTTAAGTAGCAGAAGTATGGAGACTTGTTGTAGTGCTATGTCAACGCAAGTTAAACAGCGTGCGGTTATCGAATTTTTAACTGCTGAAAATGTGATTCCTAATGAGATTCATCGTCGTTTAAAGGCTGTTTATGGTGACGATGCTGTTGATAGGTCTACTGTGAATCGATGGATAATAAAATTTCGTGGTTGCGAGCCTGTTAAAGCCGTAATTGATGACGAAAAACGCAGCGGACGTCCGATCACTCCCACAGACGATGAACATCGCAAACTCGTCGACGATTTGATTCAAAATGACCGGCGAATCACTCAAAAGCGTATCGCAAACCATATTTGTCAGGTTAGAGGCAGCCTGGCGCCAATAATCTTGCAACATGACAACGCTCGTCCACACAACTCGCGCGCAACCCAAGAGGCTCTGCGAAACCTGAAGTTTGAACCGATTCCACACCCTCCCTTCTCCCCTGATCTCGCGCCTTGCGATTTCTATTTTTTTCCTCTACTCAAGAGAGACCTCAAGGGTAATCATTGCACCTCGGACGATGAGGTGAAGACAGCTGTCGCGTCCTGGATTCGAGAAAAGTCGGAAGAATATTTCAGTGACGGGATAAAAAAACTTGTTACGCTTTGGGAGAAATGTGTTAGACTTAACGGCGACTATGTTGAAAAATAAATATATAATTTTGAAGCTAAGGAAATGTACTCTTATTTACTTTTTGCCCCATCTAGCTATTTCTTTTCGTTCGTGTTCTACAAGCATGTGTGCATTACTTTTCAGCCTACCCTCGTATAACCTAGTCCTTGACGAGAAGAAGATATGTTATTGACTAAACATTATGACGTACAGTGATAGTCACCCAATTATATATAATTCAAACGTAAGCCATTACATATACATATTGTTTACATATATATATATATATATATATATATATATATATATATATATATGAAGGCATGAGAATGAAAATCAGGTATTGACCAAAAAGTAAATTTTTCAGGAAAGCCAAAAAATGATTTTTTTTAACAACACAGATTTATGTCAAATTACAAGTGCATAACTTAATGTGGCTACCAAAATCAATCTCAAATAGCATGTGTCTGTCCAATAAAAATTTGTTTGCACCTTGTTAAAACCATAAAACCTATTTGGATATACCTGGTTTTCAATCTCAACAACATTTTTGAGTCATTATTGCAGCCAACATTATTTTTCTTAACTTCCTCTTGGTAATTAATTTATTATTATCCTTTTTGAACAATAGATTTTATAGTTATTTAGAAAATATAAAAATAATATGTAAAATAGCAAAATGTAGATACCTTGTTTTCATTATCAGACAACATGAAAAATAAAATGTCACTTACCTCCTCTTTACATGTTATTTAATTTGACTTGCTTACAAATTACAAAATCAAAAGAAACCTTAAAAAATCTAATTAACTTAACTTACTGTTTTATAATATTTACTTGCTATTAATGAAAATTACAAATAATTGAATGTCAAAATTTAGTTCAGTTTTTTCTAATCACTTTATTCAGTTCCACTGAAATCATCTCCTGAAGTTTGTTCATCATCTTGTATGTTTTCATCTGGCCTTATTCTGTCATAATAGGGTGATAACACTGAGGTACATATTTGTTACACAATTTAAGGACATCAGCTACCTTCTTTGGATTTACTGGTATTGACTGAAAATACAATCTATTGGCTAAACTCAGATCAATGTCATTATCTCTCACAGATTGTTTCTTTATAATAAATGTTTGTGTATTGATATGAAGGCTATGATTAGTACTCACTGTCACATTGTGTCCTTTGTATAAGAAGATCTTGTACTTAGATATAGTAAACGCTTCATCCTGTGTACTCTTCGGTTTCTTTTTGAAAAATGTTTCCAAAAGTGATTTAAAATCTTTAATCATTGGTTGCTGGACATTAATTACCTGAAATTGTTTAGAAGCATTCTCCACAAGTGAAAAGTATTGTTCTGGAATGAAAATATATTCTTTTCCCTTCTTCTTATTACCAATTAACGCAAACTGACGGTCACATGGCAAAAATGAGTGTCCGCGTTCTGGGAAGTGATGATAAATCTCCTCGAACCTCTGTGATATTGCCAGAGCTGACAAATAGTAAACCATTGACATGTTCTTTTGTTGACCAGCGCAGTTGTCACTAAAAAGATATAATTTTTTCACAGTTGCTGGAATGAAGTTCTTAATATAGTGATCAAGAAAAGATATAGTTTCATTGGCACCTTTCGTACATTCTAACTCATCAAACATATACATCTTAGACTTTCCTGATGCACCAGAATAGTAGCATTGGTTGAAAACCCATAATTGTCTTGAATAAAAAACATCACCTTCAGGAACCACAGGCAGGGGTAAGTTCTGCTGGTAATCAAAGCACACCACTTCTACAGATGGGTCATTACGTGCAGTCTTATTTTTTCATCCAGATCAAGAAAAAAAAATATCCGCTTTGGTAATGTAAAGCTTTTTCTCCAAAATAAGTGCATTCTTCTTTTCATTATCTATTTCATCATCAATGTTTTTTTTAAGAACACCACAAACTGCACAAGCATCAACACGTGGGCGACCAAATCGAAAGTTATACTGTGTATTGAAAATATTGTTATAATATTCGTAGTTCACTATAGGTTTCACATTTTTTTCACCTTCCTTCATCTTCATGTATGTGTTTGGTTCATATTTTTGTAAGTACAGCTTATGCATTAATGCTACATTCAAATCCGGTGATAAAGTTTTTCGAGCGGAATGACGCCTTGAGTAGTGAGATTCTCTTGCGGGGAAGCTCTCAATGTGAACTTTTATTTGAGCTATAATATTTTCAGGCATACTTTTATTACGGGAGACAGGATGTAACCCACGTTTGTCTTTAGGCGGAGTATCATGCAATGTTTTATGGCTAGCAAACGCGTTCAAGTATTGATTTAGTTATACCATGTAATCCACACAAGGCACTTTTACACACCTGAATGTCTTTTCCATGCGATCGTATGTAATACTTAAAAGTTACTTTTTTTCTATCCTTCATTTGTTCTAAATCAAGACAGACACTTGTATTTTTTTAAGTATTCTTCTTACAGCATCTAGTTTTCTACGTCTAATAATAGGAAATGTCTTGATTAGGCCAAATAAGTAAGCGTCTTGTATGTTTTTGTTTTCAAGTTCATTAAAATTATTAACTATTTTCGTTTTTTCTTCAGCAGAAAAATTCATTGTACATTTACGGGAACAGTTACAGTCTTTATAAATACGTTTTGGAATTAAATTACCCTTTTTATTAATGTACGCTTCACCCTTGTTTCTTTTATGTTTTCTTGAAACTTGTTTCCATGTTTCTATTTTCTTGATTCTTTTTTTCATTTTCATAGACGGCCCACCTACATCATTTAGGTTATCTTCATCAGTTGTACTATTTTCATCACTTGGTTTATATTCTTCGTTTTGACCACTATCATTATTGCCACTTACAACATATAAATCACTCATTTTAGTGAGCACACAATCACAATCACTCAAAAAAAAGCACACAATCTTGCCTATGTTCTCGTTTCAATAACAACCTCACAAACATAATATAGTACTACAAATATGCTGAGAATGAAAAGCAGGTATAAACCGCCACTGCCATGTAGATATCTGGTTCTCATTCTCAATGGTGTTGCACATAGCTGGTTTTCATTCTCAACTAGTCCACAAGTTTAAGTAATAAGGTATGAGCCACAAACTTCAGCGACATCTATTGGTTGAATGAAAAACTATTTTTACATGGTTTTCATACCAAACTGTAGAGCTTTTAACAGAGAATCATAATCAGACATAAACCCGTTTTTGAATAAAGTGGTCAATATCTGGTTTTCATTCTGATGCCTTCATATATATTTAAACAATACGTTAGTCATATGATTCACAGAAGAAGTCTCGTCTGTTGCATTCACCGACAGCATAGAATACAGTTTACTGTTGAAAGCACTTTATACACTGTATCAGATTTCGCTGCCTCGAGCTGAGTAAGTGTAAACAGAATTATTTAACCTATAGAATTGTGTGTGTGTGTGTGTGTGTGTGTGTGTGTGTGTGTGTGTGTGTGTGTGTGTGTGTGTGTGTGTGTGTGTGTGTGTGTGTGTGTGTGTGTGTGTGAGAAACGACTTTATATTCAGCTTTCTACCCAGGAGACTAAACTATTGAAGAGGATCTGTTGAATACTGTCTGTTAGTTTAAATATATATGTGTGTGTGTTTTAACTACGTTATACTGTAGTGGAACTATTCGTTGCGCAAATGTTTATTTTAGCAGTGTCCGTTGGGAGATGATATTTGAAATCATCATCAGGTGTAAATATTCATTTATTCACATTGAATAAACGTTAATGATAAGCCACATAAACCCTATCAGCTGAAAATATGTCCAATTGGAGTTAAATACAGACCTTAAGGTTAAATATATTCAAGGAGAACGTGAACGCCCGTTTTCGAGGTAAACTTTTTAAATTTGAGACATTATCTTAGAAATCCGAGGTGTGTTAAAAAAAGACCGAACTGTTTGTGTAGTACGTCAACCTGCCCATAGAACGAGATGCACAATTAAATGCTGCTAGCGACAGGTTTTCACGCTGGAATGCCGTTATCACCGTTCCGTCATGATCAACAGTCTTCGAGCTACGCGCGCTGTAGTGGGCACCAGTGGTGCCCACAGGGGGGATCATAGCGCAAGTTGCGCATTGAGAATTTTTGGGGGGGATTTTTCGGGTGTATTTTAAGGATTTTTGGGGGGGATTTTTTCAAGAATAACTTTTTAAATCAACATTGATGGAAATTTTTACCGTGTTTGTGAACAAACTAAGCTATTAGTAAAATACTAAAGCAATTGCATACCTTTATGATTGTTTTAACGAACTGGCGGTATAAATGTCTCTACCAGTACAACTAGTAGTAAATTTTGTTTTGGAATTTGGAAAACTGACCCTGGCAGCCTGCAGCAACATCCTGTCAATAAGTCAGGTCCGTGATCGTGAATGTAAAAATGTGTGCGTGTGCTAAGCTTGTAGACCGGCGGGCAGTGGAGTAAAGGGGCGCGTCCTCAGTTCTTATCTCTGGTCCACCAACCACGCGCGGCGGTCGTCCACTCGGCCGAGGTCGCAGACTTCCTATCTGGATATTTTTCCCGCCCTCCAGCTGACACCCCTGACCCGTTCGACCGAGCCGATGTTGTTTCGGCTATTGGTCGACTCCGCCCTAAGCGGGCGCCCGGCGATGATCGTATCGGAGCGGCGGCGCTACAACACGCTCCCCCTATCCTCATCAACATGGTCCACGAGCTGTTCAATGGATGTCTCCGGCTCCATTACTTCCCCAGCCTGTGGAAGCGTGCGAAAATCATTATGGTTCCCAAGCCTCACAAGCTGCGTATTGACCCCTCAAACCATCGTCCCATCTCAATGTTGCCAGTCATATCGAAGGTACTCGAGCGACTCCTGCACGGTCGTTACGCGCCCCTGCTGGATGGTTTCATTCGGCAGGAGCAGTTCGGCTTCCGCAGAGAGCACTCGACGACCCTTCAATTCGTTCGGGTTGTTACCCATTTGACGGACGCCTACAACAAGCATCTGTCCTCCGTCGCTGTTTTGCTCGACGTGAGTAAGGCCTTCGATCGAGTCTGGCACGAAGGTCTTCTCTACAAACTGGCCCACTCACCTCTACCTGCCTCATTCGTTCATTTTCTCCGATCGTACTTGTGCGATCGCATCTTTAGGGTATGCATCGATGGGTCGTACTCATCCGTCCGACCAGTCGCCGGAGGCGTACCTCAAGGATCTGTCCTTGGCCCCGTTCTGTACCTTGTGTACACGAACGACCTGCCTGTTCAGCCTGGAGTCACTCTCTCGCTCTATGCGGATGACGCCATGTACCACGCCAACTCAGCGAGTCTTGATTTCGCAGCTGGTCTGGTGCAACGTCAGCTCGCCGTACTTCCGGACTGGCTAAGGAAGTGGAGGATGGCGATCAATGCGGAGAAATCCGAGGCGATCGCCTTTTCCCATAAATTACCTTCCCGATGCCAGTCCCTCTCCCTTGAAGGGAGCCCAATCGAATGGAAACGGACTGTAAAGTACTTGGGCGTCACTCTTGGCCGACGTCTAAGCTTTGCATCTCACGTCTCTCTGAGTCTCCAGCGCGCCAGAGGCGTCAGAGCCAAACTATTTCCCTTTCTCTCTCATCGGAGTTCAGTGCCTGTGCACACTAAACTCACCATCTACTTGCTCTTTCTTAGGGCAATCCTGACTTACGCAGCCCCCGCCTTTGGGTACTACTCAGCTCATCCGTTGTCGCCCGTTTGGAAGCTTTCCAATCCCGAACCCTCCGATACATCTCCAACTCTCCCTGGTTTGTCAGAAATGATGCCATCAGGCGAGGGTTGAAGGTTCCTTCACTCACCGAATTCGTTCGGTCCCTTGCCCTCAAACTGTTCACTCGACCCATCCCCACATCCGTCGACTAAGCACAGATGTCGGCCCACCACCTAGACGACACAAACGCCCCCGAGCATTGCTCGACGACCCTCCATAAGCAGTTCACAGAACGTCTGCCCAATCCCCCCGATCTTGAGTATTTTCACACTCCTACTCCTTCCTTCTTTCTCTTTTCCGTGCTGGCGCTCGGCGACAGACTAGGGGGGGGGGTCTGCTCTTGCCCTAGGTGTGCTTAGTGCCACCTCTGGTGGACGCTGCCTCCTCCTACGCTCTCTTCCGTGCGCCGACATTGCCGCTTGGCAGCCCTCGGCGACTTTTCCTGAGCGCGTAGAGGCGCCCTACCCGTTGTGGGAGGGTAATTCCTACTACTCAAGCGAAAAGTCTTCGAGGCCTCCCCCATTCTGCCGTCGCGGGTCTCTTCGAGGTCCCAGGGTCCAAGAAAAATAACATCATCCTATCCCTCCAAAATAAAATCGATGGAGGTCCCATTCTTTTGATAGCGCGAGAACGCTAGTCAAGGTAACAAGCAGGCAACATGCAGTCATCGGATATCATCCGGACACTGCGACCACCGGAGCACGACTAGCTGCTGCTCCGTACAACTTGGACTTGGCGCGCGGCGGCAGTCTGCCCGTGAGTTTTACTCTGTAATGCGGTGCTTTGTTTGTGTGAGTTGGGGTTGGAATGTAATCTCGTGTTTCGTGATAGTTGTCAAAATGCCGAAAAAACTGAAACAATCGTTTAAGTATAAGTGTATGGAGGTTATGTGTAACACAACTCATCGAAAAGACAAGTGGTTAGAACATTGTAAGAAGAAACACGCCTATAAATTTAGACATAACCTAAACATTAGTTTTAAAATGGTTGAAGTGAAGTCCGGTGACGGCCCGTGGGTGAAATACACTGATGCTGAATCTTCTGCTGACCCCAGTACCAGTCAACATCATAGTTTAGATTCCAGGTATGTAAAATATAATTATTTTTGTCTCGTTCAGTTACCGTTTGAATAGGCCAAAATAGAAACAACTTTATATAAGATACAAAGGAATCGCTTTATTGCGTAATTTTTATTTGAGCTTATTAGCATTTTTGTACTACCGGTAACATTTTATTATATTTGTTGTTCTGTTATTTCCACTAATACGGCAAACATTAAGAATAATAAAATAAAGCTAACAATAAAATAACAACTTTGGGGAGGGGAGAGTTCTAAAATCGTTGTATTTTTTTAGATCGAAAAACGTAACCAGTGACGTTGCTAACGATGACCCTACAACTGAGGACATAGATGTACCATCAACTTCAAGTGCGAAACTCCCAGATGAGTCCCAAGATATAAATCCAACATTTGATATCGTGGAGGGTGGAAATGAAGACAAAATGCAAGCTAAAGCACCTCCTTCGTTTGTGACTTCAAATTTAAATACTAAATTATCGTTACCGCCAAATGTAGAGTTAGAAATCAGTAGCCCTTCAGGCTCAGATCTGAGCCCAGAAAACATTCAACCAGATAATCCAGACCCATTACCTGGTGTTCATGATTTAGAAGACCCTGCATCGTTTGCCAGGGACTATCGGCGGAGGAGACAAATTTGGGTCTTCGACTAGAAAATCAAGATTTGTCTTCGATGAGTTTCCCTTCAACAGGCGGAAGAAAATTTAATCAAGCTTGGAAAATCAGCACTTTACCTGATGGGACTAGAAGTAAAAGAAACTGGCTAGTTTATAGTCCGATGAAAGATGCGGTTTTTTGCCTGCATTGCACTCTATTTGCTCTGCCAGGAGAAAGAACGGTACGGGGTACAACTGGCTGCAGAGGTTGGACTGAGCATCGCGGCGATCACTACATAGAACAGCATGAACAGTCAAAACAGCATTTATCTTCCCAAGTCGCTAGAATCCAGTGGATATCGCAGAAAAGAATAGACTCCTCACTTGCTGAAGAATCTGACCAACTCGTTCATCACAACAGAGAAGTGTTGTCGGTAATAATTGATTGTTGTCGGCTAGCATTTAGAAAAAAGGATGTTTCAGAAGGGAAATTAGTGAAACTGTTCTCACTGATAGCTAAGTATAATCCCTATGCCAGAGTGTACCTTGAAAAGATAGAAAAAATCAGAAACCAAAAGGGAAAATTGGGGTCAAATTTTCTCAGTTATCGAAATGTATTTGACTTGATTAATGTTATGAGTAACATTGTAGTCTCAAAAATAGTCAACAATACAAATTTAAGTAACACCTACTCAGTCATCCTGGATTCAATACAAGACATAAGCAAAAAAGAATGCACAGCGGTTTTGCTCCGATATGTTTAGCACCTAGATGAGCAAGGAGCTCCCAACAATCAGTAAAACCGGAAGAACGGTTGATCAAAATGTTCACAAGTGGCGACACAACAGGGGAAAACCTAGCCTACGAATTAATGAACACTCTAAAATCCATAGGATCAACCCTAATGGCATGGTGGGGCAAAGCATGGACGGAGCAGGGAACATGAGAGGTCGGTACAATGGCTTAAAATCTGTTGTGTTTAGAGAGAGTTCCCGAGCATTTTATGTATGGTGTTTGTTCTCACCGGTTTGCATTAGTGGTACAAATGTCTATTGATGTTTGCCCTCAAATGCGAAACATGTTCTCCCTCCTTCAAGAGATGTATGTTTTCATGTCTGGGCATCGACATCACCACATGTTTATCAACAATTTGAAAAAGGGCCTAGCACAAAACAAAATGAAAAGTGTAAAACGAGTGCAGACTACAAGATGGTCGAGTAAGAGTGATGCTCTCAAAACTGTGCTAACATGTTACAAAACCATCAAAGAGACCCTCAAAGAAATCTGTCTTGACAAGAAATCTGACAATGACACTAAAGCGTCTGCGAAAGGACTGATCAACAGTATGTCAGATTATGAAAATATATGTGCCATGCACATTGCTTCAACTATATTTAAAGTTCTTTCTCCAATCACAATTTGCTTACAAGCCAAATCAGTTGATTATGGCATGATACCAGCAGTTATCTCAGAGACGAGGGCGAAACTGAAGACATTAAGAAGTGAAAAACAGTGGGACAAACTTACAAGTTCAATAACACAATTTTCTGATCAGCACAACGTCTCGCAAGTCCGAACTCAGCGAAACCGGAAACGGAAACGCCTCATGGACGAACTTTCGATAGACGAAAAAATTGATGACCCTGTAAAGAAAACGAAGGTTGAGGTTTATTTCCTAGTCTTAGACTCATTATTGTCTCAACTGAATGATCGTTTCCCGGACAGCTCGCTTGCCATGGTTAAACAAATGTCTTATGTTTCTCATGGAGAAATTATGAAAATCGCACATGAATTGGAGACTGGAAAAGACTTCAACCCCGATAAGATAAAAGAGCTGTGTGAGTATTAAAATCTGGACAATGACCTAATTGCTTCAGAATTGGAGACGTTTTGCAATGTGTACAAAGTCACTCACGCAGACATCGACATATCAGACATGTTACATTCCTCTGAAGCTGAAAGGATGGAGATAACAGAGGATGAAGTGCGAATCCCGGCAGGGGCAGAGGATCCAGATGGCAGTGAAAATGATGAGGTAAAGGAAGGAAATTTACAAAGTGAGAAACATAGGATGATGGACCAATGGATAATGAGAGGATTCATTAGACCATTCAGGTGTGTCCTTAACCTTTCGGCTCTACCTAATCTGACAGTGATGTACCGAATATTGTTATCTCTTGCCGTGACCAGCTGCTCTGCAGAGAGAACGTTGAGCCGTTAGAAAATAGTGAAAAATCGGCTTCGGAACAGCATGGGAAACTCTTGGCTGTCAAGTTTGTTGATTCTATCCTGTGAAAACAACGTACTGAGGCAGATACAAAACGAAGAAATCATTAACAAATTTGCAACCACAAGTGTACAAAGAAAAAAGCTGCTTTTGTACAAGACATTTAAGCAAGGTGATAACTAATGTAAATGTATATTTTTGCACAAACATATTTTTCCTGTCATAATTTAAATTACATTGTACGTTATTTTTGCGTCATTTCATTGTATTGGTTTTAATAGTACAATTATTTAAAATGTATTTTTAGTTTAGCAACACATTTGTTAAATACAATTTGCTAAGTAAAATATTTGCTTGGTTTTTAATTACTCCAATACCCTTTGAATCTAGCCTGTTTTGTTCAAAGTAATGACATACAAAACTTCTAAACAATATTATTAGGGCTAATGATAAAATTCTGTAAGCTTAAACTGGCCATCCACGTTGCAATATGACCAATATGTTTTAAAATATATCTCTCAAATGTCTTTGCTTCTCATCCACACCCACACCAGTGTAGCGCCTTATCTTTTAAAACAATGATACAATTTAAAACAACTTAACAACTGTAACAATTATCGTAACTGTAGTGTAGGATCTTGTTTTGTTTTTCATGACTTTTTTAACTAAAATAATTTGTATAGGCTTCAATTGGGGGGGAGTGCTGAGAAGTTTTGGGGGGGATTTGCGCATTGAGCCTTGGGGGGGATGGGCACCACTGGTGGGCACGAACACACGCCGATCCTCGGATTTATGACAAAGTAAGAATAAAGATTTTAACACAATGTGCGTGTATAAAATATTGCTGCTAACTTTGTAAACTCTTTACGGAGCAATTTCCATTGCTTCCAATGTTGTCATTACCATTTTGAATTGGTAAGCAGTTGCTGACCGATTTGAAACCGGGTCTCTTTCTGATCGTCAGTCGACAAACGCAGCAAGAATTTTTCAGTCATACGACACACGTTTTTTTATCAAAATTTAATTTTACCATCTTATATGGACGCGCATGCGGATTCTGTCAGGAAGTTAAACAGCAGTTAAACGATGATTTACAATTACCAAATCACGAGCTCTCTTGCCATTATTTTTGACATCGCTTTGATCTGCACCGACCATTGTTTTTTCCCGTAAAAATGCTTAAAATAATCGTTCGGCTTATGAAAGGCCTCCGCGTATGCTTAATTGAATAACCAGACTGTCTCTGTAAAGTTTTAACCTAGTTTTGCCGCAAAATGTTATAGGCACAAGTTGTTCTTCGAAGTCTTTCTTAATCATTTTGTCACTAATCCGACGGTCAGTGTGCGCATGTCCCCACTCAATTTGATATAGATAAAAAACTTGTGCTAATTGCGGAACAGAATACATGTCAATTTCTTGTCAAAAACTGTAGCTAGGCGCGTTTAAAGTTGCAGGGCGTTGTTTGTGTGGTTTGATGTGTTATACAAAAAATTCGGTTTTTTTTTTAACACACCTCCTATATAAATTAGAGGCATGATACTCGTGAAGTCAGTTAATCACATCATCGTCATCGTTTTAATAATAATCATCATCTTCTATATGGATTAAACAGAAGATGGTTTGCTCTGATCCCAATCAGATAAGTTAGAGCTGGTCTCTCCAACGCTTCTGCGGACGTCCCACACCTCTCACTCCCTTCGTTATATAATTCAATAGTTATTTGGGGTGCGGCAGTTATCCATTTGGTTAAGATGTTCAAACAATTGTAGCCGCTATTGGGCAATTCTTTCGAGTATGTATACATAATATATACTTCTTGCCATATATCAACATTTCTTCTGCGATCTCGAAGAGTATAATATGCCACGGGGAGTGACAATCTCATTTCGGTCGCTCGGATACGACTAGCCTGGAAATTCTCAGACCCATAGAAGAGTGTCAAGATGGCGTAGAACCTTGTAGAACTTATGCGTCTTCCTTTACTCGTTGACTTTAGAGTTCTTCTCCTGGTATCTCACATCTGGTTTAATATACGTAGCTTCTTGTACTTTATAGACGGTATAATCTCTCTTCTTAGCCCTAACGATGCTTTGCTCTGCGTAACGTAACACTGGATCCAGACGACCTCCTCTCTTAGCATAGCTCCTACGACGTTATTTGGAGCTTTCCCTCATATATCTGCAACCAGTGACGCCCTTCTCGTCGCCCACCTATCACAGTTGAAGAAGGTGTGCTCCGCGTTAGTCTGTGTGCTCGGACAGTACAGGCAGTCTGCAGACAAGGCTTTACCCACCCTACGATCGGAAATATTCATGACCGCTAAGAAGCTGCGCCAGGTAGAAGTGAACCTTACCATACTTTCTCTCAAGCCACGTCTTTGATCAGCACTGTGGTCCAGCGTCCTTTCATCTCTTCGCCCCAAGGTTCAGATACGGCGTTTCACTACTACTACTACTACTACTACTACTACTACTACTACTACTACTGCTGCTGCTACTACTACTACTACTACTGTACTACTACTACTATTATTATTATTATTAATCCAATTTTAACTGCCTAAGCACTCTACAAATGAGACAAGGTAGATTGTCTTACGTCAGCCATTTGGCACACAAAAGAAAGACAGTGTATGCAGCAGTACACTTCAACCGCCCACAGTTTACCAGGATGTTATCGCAGGTACTCATTTCCATCGGCTGAGACGATCTGTTGGGTGTACAACGCCCCCGGTAATCGAACCCGGTACCTCTAAAGTAGTCGCCATGCTCACTGGTTTACCAACTCCCTAAAGAATTTGTAAATAACTAGTTAATTTTAGAACACACTCTTTTCTGGATTCCTACTACAATTATTATAAATCTGGCTGTACAATGTTTACACATTTTCCGGAAACCAAAGATTACAGAAGTGATTGAATTCTCATCTTCCACTGCTCCTTGCCCATCCAAAAATATTCTTCAATTTCTCGTTCCCTCGATATAGTCTGACTTTCTTCTACCCAGATGACAGGCGGTCTTCCTCTTTTCCTTCTTCCTGGTGGCGTCTATTCCATAACTCTCCTTGGCAATCTTTCCTGCGTCAATCTTTTCGTGTGTCCATACCATTGTAACTTTTGTTTACATAAAATTACAATGTTTGGATAATATTAATTTTTCTGTTTCTACCATAATAATGGGGTAATAATTTTAACTGAGTAAAAGTGTCAGAAATGTTAGTTTTCAATATCAACTCTTCCTAATGGCACTAATCAATGTTGACGGATATAATGTGAAATTTGTTTTATTGTATTCTGTTTTTCATCTAACAACGTGAATATTTTTGCCATATGAAATATGATTTTTAAATTATACTGAACAATATTTTATTATGAAAACTTGTCTCAAAGTTCTTGAACAATATGTAAAAGTATTTGAAGGAAATAAATTTATGTTTACAGTAGCAAACGTGACTTTACAAAATTAGTTGACTTTAAAGTGAACAATACTTTTGTAGTTTCAAAATCTTATATTGTTATAAGGTCAGTACAGGTGAAAACCAACGAATCCGTAACCATGTATAACGCAAAAAAGGGGTAGACATTTATTGAATTGTAGCAGTGCCGGGTCCGCGGGCTGTGAAACAAACGAGCCACAGCCTGCCGAATTTAATTTGCATTTCGGTTTTACCTTCCCATTAGTTGGCTATATACCCACACAGAGGCGTTGAGGTACACTAGTAACTCAGTTCTTCAAAGTAGGAACAAAGAGTTTTGCACGCTTATCCGCTTTTATTATTAATCAAACAGAAAAACTTAATCAATTTCTTTAAAAGAAAGAATAAAATAAATCAGTGTGTGCTAAAGATTAACAATATATTGTTATTTTTCCTTTTCAAAAATAGACTGACCGAATTGCAGTAGCCTCACTATAATTCGTCGCTCGGAGTATTACCGCCCGTTGCTAGTATCAATGTTAAAAAAAATGTTTACATATCAACATTTTTAACCGCAAAGAACCTGCCCGCATAGAACAAACACCAGCAATAAGTGTGCATAAATATCATGTAATCTAACAGTGTGAGTCATTCTCGTGCTGTGTATGAAAGTTATTTTTGTCAGGCATCGGAAATGCTTCGTTACGTTTACACACGTCGTTTCACATAATTTATTAAACGCTGTTTGCCAATGTAATAATACATTGTTTTAACGTGTGCTTGTTTTTTGTTGTTTTAGGAGTTTTTGTGCTTGCGAGTGCATGTTATAAAAATGAGTGAACACAGGAGAAAAATATTTGTTCATAATGTAAGGTAAGGTTATTGCAATTCAAAGATTAGATTAGGGTGGATCAGCCATGAATATTGCGTTGGAATTGGGTGTATGTAAAAGCATTTTGGGAGACAAAAAAAACAAAAGTGGAATAAAACAATGATGTATTATTCAGACGGTTGGAATTAAGACTCTTAAAATTATGAGAAAAGGTGAAAATTTAAAAGTTGAAGAAGAATTGTTTTCTAGCACAAACATGCAATGAAGAAAGGTTTACCAATATCAGGACCGTTAATTCAGGAAATGTTTTCTGATTTTTATTTAAAAAATTGACGGGGAACTGGTCAGTGACCGTTGGTTGAACCAGTGGAGGAAAGGGTTTCGAGTGCGACAGTTAACTGTTTGCAGGAAGTCCTTATCAGCAGACGAAAGTGCAGTTGCGCAATTTAAGGCAGAATTGTTTGTCTTGATCGACATAAAAGAAATTATTGAAGAACAGACATAAACCTATCATTGTGACGAGACCGGTTTAAGTTATAAATTCTTACCGTCGAAAACCTTAGCATCAACTCTTGGGTATAAAGAAAACAAAGAAAGAGTTGGAGTATTGCAACTGGTAATCACAGTACAAGGCTCGTCCTTGTCGAAAAGTCAAAAATCCCAGGTGCTTTAAAAAGGTACGTGGATGAATGGTAACATTTTGTCAGTAGTTCAGACAGAAGTTTGTTTCCGCAGTCAAAAAGTATCTTGCTGAAAACAGCTTACCAAGAGAGGCAATTCTAATTCTTGGCCCCTTTGCACCTAGCCAGTGAATAACTACAAGATGGTGACATAAAATCACTGTTCGTTCTGCAAATGTTACGTCTTTGTGCCAGCTATGAAACAAAGCCTAATAGGAGCATGAAAAGAAATATCGGCGCCGACTTCTTCCAACTCTGATTACGTCAGTTGACAATGATAAAGTATGTATAGAGAGGTTTACGAAAGTAGAGTTGTTTGATATCATAAACTCATTACCGTACCTAAAGGGTAGAACTAGATTTCATTATCGTCGCTGCTACGGTAATGGAAAACATTACTAGAACATGAAGTGCAAGTATAAGTGGAAGGAGCTACCAAAATAAACTGACAATGAAACAACATATTATGACACTCAAACAATTTTCTTGTTAAAACCTGGATTTGAGTCTGCCAACCAGGAAGATTTAAGAATGAATGCGAAACGATGCTGAATAATAAGGAGGATATTGCCGAAGTGAGGCCAACGGACTTGTTGACAATGAGGATGAGGGTGACCGGGACCATATAAATAAAATACCCCACCCCGAAGGGTTTAAGGCAATAGAGATGGCACTGGAATACATCATCCAACGAGATCAAGTAAACCCAAGGGACATCGCCTGCTTTAGAAAATGGCGGGATATAGCAACAAAGAAGAGATTACATCGGCAGAATCAAACATCGTTGGACGATCTTTTAAGACAATAATCATGGGGAGTAAATATATGTCTAATATTATTTAACAAATTTTTTGTCATTTTTATACGTTTCATAATGTGCTATTATATTATATCATATCCACGTAACATATTTTATGAAACCATTTGAATGTGTTTGCTAATGTGTGTGACAGTACCTCTGCGGGGGCACTCAGCCAACTTGTGCGAAGGTGAAACGGAATTTGCAAATTAAATTCAGCAGGCTGTGGCTGGTTTGTTTCACCGGTCGCGGACCCGTTACCGGAACAATTTAATAAACGTCTACCCAATTTGCATATTTATTATGTTATTCACGTTGTCTCGTGTAATACGCGTTCTTTGGAACTATGAAACTACCATATATTCAGTATAAATTATAGTTACAAAATTGTATTTGTTAAATTTTACAACGGTAATTTACGTTGTATTTGTTATCATATTACATTAACTTTTTGGACATAAGAATTAGCAACAAAAAGTATATTTAATTTAATTTTTGTTTTGAAAGTTTGTTTCTCGCTCCAGAGATATTAAACATTTCCGTGAAATTTCATGTTCACTTAACGTAGGCCTATTTCTAGGCTTGTTCCGTATGTTAAAATGAGATTTATAAATAACTGTAGAAAGAATAATACGGGAAGAATCTAAATATCTCATTTTTCGGATGGAGAATGGGGAGTCCAGCCTTCGAGCTAGCTTTACCGCCCCGCACACAAAACGTACACTCATTCCCAAGAGCAGCTCTTAGTTATGCCACTCATACACTCTTCATAGTGCTAAAAGTTTGTAAACAATAATATCACAGTTTGTGCTAAAGCAATTTTGTCACAATATAATTATGTAATAATACAGTGATATTCATAACAATTATGTAATGTTACAATGAGTATAAAGTAACGATAAAGTAAAGTAACTATATACGGAGAAGAGAATTGAAGAACATACAATAAGTATAACAAGATTAACTATATCACAAAAAAAAACTTTGCAAAGGTTGCAATAATATGAATTACGAAGGGTGGAATTACGTATTATGCTTAAATCCAGTAACGACAGAATGAAATGAAAAATAAAAGGCATCTTTTAAAAACGGAGATCTGTATTACATAAGTGCTAGAACATTAATAAAGATACACGTTATAACGAAACAGAATTGGTCGTGTGTTTTGTTTAAATGTTTGTGTTGTATTGTGTCGGGCGTTACCTCCGCGCACTTTTGTTACTTACTCTGTTGACTGGATCCTCTGCAGTGATGTAGTCCTGTAACACAACTTAATACTATGCTTTTTGTGGGCGCCACTTGGAAACGTTTGTTCCAAGAAAAAAATGTGATTGATAAAATTTTTAAATCTACGAAAAAATTTAAACAAGTCAGTTTAGCTTGGAAAAATCAGTTAAGTTTAATGGTTCTTTAAAAACAAACAAATCGTCTGAAGGACTAACATTCATAGAAAAAAAAAATTATAAAATTGCAGAGAAAAAATTTTACAAGTTATTATTATTGACAATTTTTTAATATCCAATTTATTATTGACAATTTGATATCCAATCAAGTATCGGCTAGTATAATTCAGATTTTGACTCAGTTGAAAAGCATGAGTTTAATACGTGAAAAATCTTTACTCTCAGGACGTGACTCCTTTGAACTACCAAGACATATCAATTAGATGCCTTACAAGAAAAAACTAAGTGATTTGAAGGTGTATGTGTGGCGTGTGAAGTACAACTGTGTGATAAATGTAACCAGGTAACAAATGACTTTAATTTTGGTAACTCACGTTCCAATGGTTATTTATTCTCGCACTGGACACTCCTTTCGGGTAGTTTCTCAATCTCGCCTCTTCGGGTGTACACTGAATCTATTTAAAGTCAAATTTTGCGATCATTACTTTTTCCGCACTTTTGTAAAAACGTTTGGCAGTAGAATCTCGTTCAAACGCCGCCGCTACGAATCATCTGTTTAGCGTTGATTCAGAAATCGGCCACCGCAGCGCTGATTCCCATGCAGTGTTGAGGAAGGCTTTGTGTATTGTATGTTTACGTTAGGGGGAATTATTTGTCAAGTTAGTCAGTCAATGCGAACACAGCAGAATTCGTTCTCTATTTAAATGTTTGGTCCCTCCTGGGCCGTCTGTCGTTCTGGCTGCGTGATTTCTATTAAAATTTGCCGTATCGCTGCTCTATTTCAGCGATACTTCTGGCGAAGATTCTCGTTGAGGTTAAGTCAGTCGGTATGTCTATGTACGGGAAAAGCCTTCCTGCCGTGTCTTGTCGATTTCTTCGGTTTCGCCTTAGCTGCGTGGATCAGTGTTGTGGGTGATGCATCAGTTCTGGAGTTCAAGTTTCAAGTGTTTTTGGGTCGAATTTGGTCTCGCTTTTATACTAATTCAGGATGACTGTTTTCATCGACTTCCGGTATATTTGTGTAAAAATTCTTTCTAGATTGTTCGAGAATAAACGAAATGGAATGTCATAGAACAATTTTCACTTCCGTAGAAGCTTTTAGAACGAATTTCTTATTCTTCATACAAAGGATATTTCAAAAATTACTCTGGTATTTATCAAACAGTTTTACATTAGTACTCACAATTTGTATGCCATTAATATATTTAGATTCCCTGTTTTTAACTGAATCTAGCGATACTAAATATGATTGGTTTCTAATTAATTTAAGTCTAATAAACAATACAATATACAACCCTCACCTTGAGTTGTTGTCATTGAAAACTCAATTTTTATAACAAAAATTGTTGTGGAGTTACAAAGTTCCTTCCACAAGTTGAACATCTAATACTACTACTTTCCTACAACAAAATAAACAAATTTTAACATAAATAAAACACAAATAAATACAATTTTATATGGCCTCTGCTCATGGCCTAGATTCTTGTCAGTTTTCTAATACAATGATTAGTCTTTTTCTTTAATATATGTATTATTTCACTACTGTACACACAGAGTTTATTATTTTGTCTATCTTTTGTGATACCTGGTTACTTTGTACATATATTATATTTATCACAAGATGACATAGCATCATTGATTGGTCTTGAGATGTCCTATTTTATGGCGTGACAAATCTCACTCTAATTAGTTAAATTCTTTTAGAATTGACTTTACTTTCAACTGAGTTTGTTTCTTATTAAGGTATACTGATGTATTGTACCTTTCTATCTTATTTTTGTTAGTATTATGTAAGTATTTAGCCAGATATGATTATTTTTGTACTGGATAATTGGTTCCAGCCATACATGGTATAAGTAAATATTTTGCTAACTTGGCTATTACAATGTTAAAGTTGGTCAGGTATATTAGTATAGTTGCTTTATATCATATTACAGCTTTCTAATGCAATTTGGTTGCATTTTGGCAACATTAAATTATACAATATTAGATGCCTATTACATGTTTTTAGTTAACACTGTTTTTGGCTATTTTGACTGCTTTTTATTCATTTGACAGCTTCCTTTATTTAAGATAAATTGTTCACTATTGTCTGCTTGACAATTACATATAGTTTTTATTTAAATCTGATAATAATTAATTTTTTCATGAAATCTTGGTGTATGGTCTCAAATCCAACACATTAATATTTTTTTGTCATTGCAAATATACAATTTTTATTTTAACTTAGATTCTTTCTAATAATGTATTTAAGTCATTTAATACATTTATTTTATTTACATCACATAATATAATAATGGATCATGCCCATTCATTCACAAAAAATAGTTTTTAATACTCTATTCATAGTTATAAAACTTAATAATTATTGACATTATTTTGGTTGATTCTGACATTATTTCTCTCTCTTATAGTGTCTTATGGTTTTTTCACTCTTATTCACTTTAATAATATATATGGGGTTTTGTCTTAGTCATAGTTTGATCGTTTTTTCAAGTTGATAGAAATAATTATTATACAAAATTACACAATTTTTTGGGACTACTCGGGTTCGATACTGTTCACTTCACTTTCCTCTTATGCTAACTTACTATATAAATGATTTCCTTTTATGGAACGTTCTGTGACGTTACATATGCCTCTCCGTTAAAGTTGATAATTTTGGAAAAACATATCTTTGGTTTTGATGAAATTATCATCTCTATAATAACCTTTTATTAGCTTCTTTATATCTCATTCTTTTATCTTATAATTAAATTCCTGTACTACTCCTTTAATATATTAATCCAACTCAATATTCCTAGTTCGTTCTTTGTCGTAACACCTATTCCTTTCCTTTTTACCTTGATGTTATATAATTAATCTTTGATATAATTCCCTATCAATTCCCTAACCTACATAGAGGGTTGGGAGTCAGAGTGGCTCGCTATGGCATACATTCTCTGTCCCTTCCTGTCTATAACTACTGAAATCGGAGGCAACACATCCCTGTTCAGAAAATAATAATTGCACCTTCGCAACAAATAATAATAATAATAATAATAATAAAAAATACAATATTCAAAGATCATAGGCTCCTACACATAAATTCCCTTTCTTAAACTCTTCTGATTAATTCACAATTATATTAATATATCGTTCTCCGCAGGTTAAAATTATCGTTTAAAATCATTCAATGTTAATAGCTATATTTATATTCATCATTACCTTCTTATGTAACACACTGTTTCCCTTTTTTTTTTTTTTTTTTTTTTCATTTATCATTTCCATTTAAATATCAAATATATGACAGTATTTCTCCTTCTTTTCTCCTTTACTAAGTGTCCATCTCGTAATATTTATTAATAACAATCTCTCTCCTTCTCTAAGTACTCTAAGTACGGGTAAGCTGGTAAATATACGTTGACATGGCTATTGGAAATAAATCTATATTTTATATATATCATTATGCCTTTGGTGTAAGATGTCCTTCTCGTAATATATATTAATAATAATAATCACTATACAATAATATTTATATTTATTTAAAAATCTCTACCTCCTTTCTAATTATGGCTGTTAAAAAATTCACGTTAACATGTTTAGTCAAGGTACCTTCTCTATGATGCTGTATTTGACTTTGGTTTTTGGTCATGGTACTTGGTCACTGATTGAGTATTCGACTTGCGATTTTTTTTTTTTTTTTTTTTTTTTTTAATCATGGTACTTTTTTAATGAAGTCTGGTTATACGTACCTTTTACCTTGTTCCTAATTGTGTCAGTTACCTCGTAGGTATTGTTTTTATTGTCTCTGGTTATCGTGAAAGGCCCTATATATAAGAGTAGCAATTTCCTCGTTATGCCTTGTATAGCACTGGGCAATTCTCTATTTTTAACTAACACCTTTTCACCTACCTCATATTTAATTGCCTTAGGCTGTGATTTGATATATTTTTTCCGCTGCTGTTCCGTTTTTTCTAACACCTTATTATAAAATTTTGCCCCTTCAAATTGGTATGTGGGTTCGTCGGGAAAATTAATAATTTCTTTTATCTCTCGTGGTGGGGGTCTTTCGAACATAACCGTGTATGGCGACATCTCGATGGTATTGTGATGCGAGAAATTGAGAAAATCCTCGGTAGAGGCTACATATTCATGCCATCTTTTCTGCTCGTTATGGCAGTATGTTCTTAGTAACCGTCCTACCTCCCTTAACACCCTCTCGGCTGGGTTACTATTCGGGTGATATACGGACGTCTTGTACGTTTTTATTCCGTGTTCTCCCAAGCTTTCCTTCCAAAGTTTTCCCTTAAACTGAGTACCGTGGTCCGTAATTATAGAATACGGTCGGCCCACTTCCATTATATAACGGTTGATTATTATGTCTATTATTTTCCTGGTCGTTGCCCTAGTTATTGGGTATAGCTTTGTATACTTGCTAAAGTGGTCGAAAATGATTACGATAAATTTATATCGGTGTCTCCCAGCGCTGCGTGGAAAGGGTCCGCAGATATCGAGAAATACCTTTTCCAATTTTTCGGTAGATAATATGGGTATCATGACCCCTTCCTTCCTCTCGTTATCACACTTTACTTTTTGACAAATATCGCACGACCGTATCGCCAGTTGCACCTTCTTATTCATCCCCTTGATGTATGTTTGCTCTTCCAATGCCTTCCTCACTTTGAGGGTACCCATATGTCCGTACCTCTCGTGATAGTCGATTATTAGCGGTCTCTCTATCGCTGGTGGAATCACTAATTTCCAATTCTGTTGTTGCGGGGTATTCCTAATAAACAAAGTGTCATCGTGTATACAATAAAATCTGTTTATGACCTCATCGCCTTCCTGTACCCTTTTTCTAATATCTCCTAATTTCGGATCGGCCTCTTGTTGTGACTTTATTTCGTGCAAAATATCTTTTAAATCCTCCCTGCTCTTAATAATGTGATAAACCTTGGCTAATTGTTCCTTTTCGCCGTCAAAGGTTTGGTCTGGTATATTGACGCGAGATAAGACGTCGGCGGCTACGTTCTGTTTGCCGTGTATATATTCCCATGTGATATTGTACTCTTGCAAGGCCAAAACCCATCTAGTCAGCCTTCCGTGGTTCAGTTTACAATGCTTTAAAAATGATATAGATTTGTGGTCGCTTCTAACTGTTATGGGGTACCCTAATATATATGTCCTAAATTTACCGCATGCGAAAACTACACTCAACAGTTCTTTTTCGGTAGTATTGTAGTTTCGTTCGCAACTGTTCAGCACGCGGCTAGCAAAGCTAATTACTAAATGGTTACCGTCCTGATCTTCCTGATAGAGGGCTGCACCTAAACTCACGTTACTGGCGTCGCAGTTTAGAAAAAATGGTTTCGTAAAGTCGGGATGATGCAACATTACGGTTTCTAAAAACTTTTCCTTTATTATATTGAGCACTCCATCTTGCTCTGGTCCCCAAGTCCATTTGTCTTTAGCTGATAACTGCTTTTGGAACCTGGCAGTTAGTTCTGAGTAATTGGACCGAAACTTTCTGTAATAGTTGCAGATTCCTAAAAATGACTGCAGCTGTTTCCTATTCTTTGGGGTGGGGAACTTCTGTATGGCCTCTACCTTTTCCTTGGATGGAGTAATCCCTTGTTCAGTTAAATTAAATCCTAAAAATTTCACCTCATTTGCAATGAATTGGGACTTGTCTAATTTGAGGGTGATATTATTCTCTGATAATTTCTCTAGCACCTGTTCAACCCTATTACAATGGTCGTCCCAATTCGCTGAAGTCACCAGTAGGTCGTCGACGTACACTGTCGTAAACTTCAGTACTTCCTGCCCCAATATTCTGTCCATTATCTTTACAAACACCGCCACAGAATTTATTAAGCCAAAAGGTAACCGCTTAAACTGATAGTTTCTGCCCTCGAATATGAATGCCATATATTTCCTACTATTAGGGTGGAGTTCTATCTGCCAGTATCCGCATACCGTATCC
Organism: Magicicada septendecula; assembly: GCA_034769895.1. NCBI lineage: Eukaryota > Metazoa > Arthropoda > Insecta > Hemiptera > Cicadidae > Magicicada > Magicicada septendecula. The sequence goes on along the minus strand of CM068373.1, from coordinate 139,573,415 downwards.
CATGAGCTTATATATCTGATTCCGTGGAACTTTTTTAATATCTCCTCTATCTCCCCAGGTGAAGTGCGGTCGTTAACAATCATTTTGTTAATCTCCCTAGCATCGAGACATATACGTACCTTTCCGTTCTTTTTTCGCACCGCTATGATTGGGCTGGTAAAGGGCGAATGACTATACTCGATTATGTCGTCCTCTATCATCCTGTTCAATTCTTCCCTGACTTCGTTCTTTAGCGAGTATGCGATCGGGTACGATTTCCTGTTAAATTCCACCGGAGTTTTGAATTTTATGGTGCACTGATAATCTCTGGCTTTACCTGGAGCGTTCGAGAATATGTGTTTATAATGGTTGTATACCTCGATTAATTGTTCCGCCTGTTTTTCGCTGATCAGACCCCTTGCTTTCGTCCTTTGGAAATCCCGTATTTCTTCTAACTTTTCTAACCACAACTCTGGGTTTTCCTCCTGATATAATGGCATATTGATTGGACGATCAGTACAATAATAATGGTTCACTATCGCTTGATAAGGTGTATTGTCTGTACCACTTCCTTGGACATTGATTAAATTATTGGTCCAAATCCCCTTGTTAGTCTTAAAAGTTATCACCTTACTTTCCAAATCTATTACAGCATTGTATGGCCTAAGTATATCGCAGCCTATTAGTATACTCATGGGTAAATTACTCGCCACTAATAACCCTATTGGTATTGTCACCCCATTACTAGTCATCTCTAATGACACCTGTTTCTTTATTGATTTATTTTGCCTCCCCGTTGCTCCGACTAAAATAATGTTATTTATCGGTAGAGTGGGTATTGGTAAATTACTATTTTGTTTAATCCGCTCTAACTCAATGCTATCGATAAGTGTGACACATTTGACCCCGTGTCAATGAGTAGTATCGCTTCTATGCCATTGATATATGCTTTAATCTGCACGATACTATTATTCCCTTGGTTACTATTTTTAATGATACTATCACCTTCTTCTAATAACTCCTCTCTAATATCCTTAAGGTAATTATTTATTCTTATCCTAGTCCCGTCTTTGTCCTGTCTATGTTCGTCGTTTGTCACCCCATAATATTGGTTCAGTGAAGGGCGGTTTTCCTTTTTCACTGCCGCGTTTAGTTTAAATTAGCCACTGTCTCATTGGCCCGGTCTCCCGGAACATTGGGTTGCTGACCCGTCTGTGTTTCCTGCCTGACCTCGGGATTACCGTTAATAGGTTGGCTATTCGCCGTGTTACCCTGGCTAGCTGGCGCCTGTTGTGGGTAAAACATGTAAGTGGGTACATTAGGTGGATATGGCCGTCGGTTATTGGCCATTGTATAATTTACCTGGGGCCTATATTCATTTTGGTTTCTCATATCACCTCCTCCTTGGTTTCCCCCGTTGCGATAACCATTACGTTGACCATAATTACTTCCTCTATAATTATTCCCGCGATAACCGTTTCCCTGGTGGAAGTTCCTACCGTAGTTATTCCCGGTGTAATTACCTCTGTTTGGTCCCGGATAGTTGCGGTTAATTGGGCCCTGAGTGTTATCATTTCGGCCGTTTGGTGGGATATTATTATTCTGATTATTGGTGTTTAGATTATTACCGTTCCCACCTCCATTCCGGTTTGGTCCGTTATTATTGTTGTTGTACTCTACCTTACGATTGGGGGGTTGGTAATCCTGGAACCTTCCTGTGGATTCGCAATTTTCCAATAATTTGGCCAGATCGGCTATTTTGCTAATCTGTTGGTATAATTGGGCATCCTTGATCCCATAGCTGTAATGTCTAGCTAACTGCCTTACCAAACATTCTTCTGGGATCGGCGGTATCAACTTCCGTGCTAAACATACCTTTCCCAGGAAATAAGACGTCGGGGACTGTCCATAGGACGCGTCGTATTTGCCATAGAAAATGTCCATTCTTACCCTATTTTGTGCGGTCTCTGACCAATACTTTTCCTTAAACTGGCGTTTAAACTCTGCTAAATTCGTTATTTCGGGTCGTACCGCTATCCACCAGTTATCCTTAGTATTTTTAAACGTCTCGTCAAGCATCTCTCTTATCCTGTCCCACCTTGTTTCTCTATTTCTCCCAATAACCTCCTCCATTCTTTCCAAAAATTCCATTGGGTTTCGTCGATAGTCCTGGAAGTTGATTACTTCCCTGTTTTCACCATGACACGTATGAGTGTTTAGTATTGGTGTGTCTCTCAGCGCCTCTAATCTTTCCTGCAGGTTTTTCTCTCTCTGGTCTATTTCCAGTATACTATTTTTGTTAGTTTTTATCTGTTCGTCCAGCCTGTTAGCGATGTCATCTGTTTTCTGCATCCTCTCGCTAACGTTTTTCTGGACTTCTCCCACCTCCTGCATGATGGCGTCTTGGTTCTGCCTTACCTTGTTTTCGAGATTTCTAACATCTTGTTTGGTCTCTACTGTTTGCTCCTCTATACTTTCGAAACGTGTATTGTTTCCCTCCCGTAACCTTTCCAACTGTTTCTCCATGTTTTCGACCTTCCTGTCACTATCGATCTTATTATCATTGATCGTTTTGTTTACTGTTTCGTACTTTATGCTAATTTCCTTTTTCAGGGACTCTATGCTTTTTTTGTTCTCCTCCTGAAATATCTCCAGTTTTTTCCCATTGTCATCTATTTTCTCGGTTATATCCTTCTTTAAAGATTCTATGTTTTTATCTAATTTCTCCTTGTCTTCCTGTCTATTTTTATTCATATTCTCTTTCAGGGATTCTGTATTTTTGTTCATTTCTTCCATTTTTTGGAACATTTTCTCATTATTATTTTTGTTTGTTTCTTCCATTTTTTGGAACATTTGCTCATTACTTTTTTTATTCTCCTCCTTATCCTCCTGTCTGTTTTTATTCATTTCTTGGAGCATCGCCATCATCATCATTATATTTGTGTCAACGCTCCCTGTTATTTTTTCTGGTTCGGGTTTCTCTGTTTGTTCTACCATTTGTATGGGTTCTTCACCCGTTTGTTCTTCTAATTCGTCTGCCGTTTGTACCGGTCTTTCCATTTCTAGTGTGGGCGGTTCTAATTCCGTTTCCTCGACCTGTACTGCCTCTCCGTCTTCCACACTTAACTCGGGTTCCACAGTCTTCTTCACCTTTTTTCCCTTAGGTTGCGGCATTTTAATATGTTGGTAGTTGCCGGGCTTGTTCCGTCTTTTTCAAGCCTCACAAGTTGGGCTGCCAATTTATAACGAAACAGAATTGGTCGTGTGTTTTGTTTAAATGTTTGTGTTGTATTGTGTCGGGCGTTACCTCCGCGCACTTTTGTTACTTACTCTGTTGACTGGATCCTCTGCAGTGATGTAGTCCTGTAACACAACTTAATACTATGCTTTTTGTGGGCGCCACTTGGAAACGTTTGTTCCAAGAAAAAAATGTGATTGATAAAATTTTTAAATCTACGAAAAAATTTAAACAAGTCAGTTTAGCTTGGAAAAATCAGTTAAGTTTAATGGTTCTTTAAAAACAAACAAATCGTCTGAAGGACTAACATTCATAGAAAAAAAAATTATAAAATTGCAGAGAAAAAAGTTATTATTATTGACAATTTTTTATATATCCAATCAAGTATCGGCTAGTATAATTCAGATTTTGACTCAGTTGAAAAGCATGAGTTTAATACGTGAAAAATCTTTACTCTCAGGACGTGACTCCTTTGAACTACCAAGACATATCAATTAGATGCCTTACAAGAAAAAACTAAGTGATTTGAAGGTGTATGTGTGGCGTGTGAAGTACAACTGTGTGATAAATGTAACCAGGTAACAAATGATTTTAATTTTGGTAACTCACGTTCCAATGGTTATTTATTCTCGCACTGGACACTCCTTTCGGGTAGTTTCTCAATCTCGCCTCTTCGGGTGTACACTGAATCTATTTAAAGTCAAATTTTGCGATCATTACTTTTTCCGCACTTTTGTAAAAACGTTTGGCAGTAGAATCTCGTTCAAACGCCGCCGCTACGAATCATCTGTTTAGCGTTGATTCAGAAATCGGCCACCGCAGCGCTGATTCCCATGCAGTGTTGAGGAAGGCTTTGTGTATTGTATGTTTACGTTAGGGGGAATTATTTGTCAAGTTAGTCAGTCAATGCGAACACAGCAGAATTCGTTCTCTATTTAAATGTTTGGTCCCTCCTGGGCCGTCTGTCGTTCTGGCTGCGTGATTTCTATTAAAATTTGCCGTATCGCTGCTCTATTTCAGCGATACTTCTGGCGAAGATTCTCGTTGAGGTTAAGTCAGTCGGTATGTCTATGTACGGGAAAAGCCTTCCTGCCGTGTCTTGTCGATTTCTTCGGTTTCGCCTTAGCTGCGTGGATCAGTGTTGTGGGTGATGCATCAGTTCTGGAGTTCAAGTTTCAAGTGTTTTTGGGTCGAATTTGGTCTCGCTTTTATACTAATTCAGGATGACTGTTTTCATCGACTTCCGGTATATTTGTGTAAAAATTCTTTCTAGATTGTTCGAGAATAAACGAAATGGAATGTCATAGAACAATTTTCACTTCCGTAGAAGCTTTTAGAACGAATTTCTTATTCTTCATACAAAGGATATTTCAAAAATTACTCTGGTATTTATCAAACAGTTTTACATTAGTACTCACAATTTGTATGCCATTAATATATTTAGATTCCCTGTTTTTAACTGAATCTAGCGATACTAAATATGATTGGTTTCTAATTAACTTAAGTCTAATAAACAATACAATATACAACCCTCACCTTGAGTTGTTGTCATTGAAAACTCAATTTTTATAACAAAAATTGTTGTGGAGTTACAAAGTTCGTTCCACAAGTTGAACATCTAATACTACTACTTTCCTACAACAAAATAAACAAATTTTAACATAAATAAAACACAAATAAATACAATTTTATATGGCCTCTGCTCATGGCCTAGATTCTTGTCAGTTTTCTAATACAATGATTAGTCTTTTTCTTTAATATATGTATTATTTCACTACTGTACACACAGAGTTTATTATTTTGTCTATCTTTTGTGATACCTGGTTACTTTGTACATATATTATATTTATCACAAGATGACATAGCATCATTGATTGGTCTTGAGATGTCCTATTTTATGGCGTGACAAATCTCACTCTAATTAGTTAAATTCTTTTAGAATTGACTTTACTTTCAACTGAGTTTGTTTCTTATTAAGATATACTGATGTATTGTACCTTTCTATCTTATTTTTGTTAGTATTATGTAAGTATTTAGCCAGATATGATTATTTTTGTACTGGATAATTGGTTCCAGCCATACATGGTATAAGTAAATGTTTTGCTAACTTGGCTATTACAATGTTAAAGTTGGTCAGGTATATTAGTATAGTTGCTTTATATCATATTACAGCTTTCTAATGCAATTTGGTTGCATTTTGGCAACATTAAATTATACAATATTAGATGCCTATTACATGTTTTTAGTTAACACTGTTTTTGGCTATTTTGACTGCTTTTTATTCATTTGACAGCTTCCTTTATTTAAGATAAATTGTTCTTTATTGTCTGCTTGACAATTACATATAGTTTTTATTTAAATCTGATAATAATTAATTTTTTCATGAAATCTTGGTGTATGGTCTCAAATCCAACACATTAATATTTTTTTGTCATTGCAAATATACAATTTTTATTTTAACTTAGATTCTTTCTAATAATGTATTTAAGTCATTTAATACATTTATTTTATTTACATCACATAATATAATAATGGATCATGCCCATTCATTCACAAAAAATAGTTTTTAATACTCTATTCATAGTTATAAAACTTAATAATTATTGACATTATTTTGGTTGATTCTGACATTATTTCTCTCTCTTATAGTGTCTTATGGTTTTTTCACTCTTATTCACTTTAATAATATATATGGGGTTTTGTCTTAGTCATAGTTTAGTCGTTTTTTCAAGTTGATAGAAATAATTATTATACAAAATTACACAATTTTTTGGGACTACTCGGGTTCGATACTGTTCACTTCACTTTCCTCTTATGCTAACTTACTATATAAATGATTTCCTTTTATGGAACGTTCTGTGACGTTACAACGTATACACGAACTGATTGAATAAGGTTGTCACTTTATAGGCAGCGGAAGAAATAAAAACAGTCATTTCACTGTCGTAACCTTGTTTATTTATCGTTATCATAAATAATTTTACAAATAAATTACAAATAAAAATATATACAACACAAAGATTACAAATTTCGATTAACAACTCTGAATATCGATTATTGGAGAAAACCAATAATTTATACAAGCAAAAAGATAGCACACAAATATATTATAATATTGATCAACAAATAAGGTATCATACAAATGCACTAATTCTGTAACTCATTTAACCGAAATATCAATAAAGACTGATCCACCCCTTCTGTCTCTAAGTCTTATATGTAGTTGGTGAACATGCGATATTTGAAATCAGAAACACTAGAAGTATCTAAGCTGTTCCAGGCACATATTCGAGAATCTGTTAAAATATACTATGGTTATCTATGTATAGCCTAGTACTTTTGTTACAGATGTTACTGGACATTCTAGTGTATTCTTTAAACAGTGTCTCCATAAATAGTGTATACCAATATACATAAGTTATACATCAATTTATTGTGGATAATGTAAATATACGTGAGTTACATGACCTACGAATTCTAATTGCAATTAAATTTAATAATACTAATCACATTGTAGTGTGGTATTTCTATATTTATAATATGTCTTAAATCTTAATTGTAAATCTTACCCTTCTCTGTAATTATATCCTGTACCTCCAAGTTGTTGGTGCTAATTTATGAAAGTGAAATAAACAATTAACTCTTGTTCAGTCTTGTCTCAATTCTCAGCTTTATTTTATTGCTCTTTACTTTTTAACATATATTACAATTTATTAACATGCAATGCCCTTCTTTTTATTCGGTAGCTCCTTTAGATTCAATAACATCTTTCTCAGGGTTAATAAAAAATTAAAGTCAATGTATAGTCAAAGTCATACATATTATAGAATATATAAAAATTATAAATCAGTTTCATTAACGTATGTTGGGTATGTGTGTTGTGTCATGGGTTCTTTGGATTATACAAAAGGAACAACTTAATCTAATCAGAACAAACTAACATAGTACAATGAGAAAATAAAATTAATAATCATAATGTTTATAGTGTTTTTGTTATATCAGTTCACTGTTCTAGTTGCTTTAAATTTAATAATGATTGAACAAATGTATGTCTTAGCTTAATAGAACCACCTCACAAGATTGCTGTTTAGTTTTACAGATTATTTTCGTGTTATAATTCTTCTGGCCTTCAGTTTCCGTGTTTTATATTAAACCCAGTATACTTCTCATAATTTCCGGAACTTTCCTTCATTAATTTACTGTGTGACATTATTTTTTAGTAGAAATGTTCAACTTCGAATTATACCTGTTCTGGCTTATTTTAAATTCAACAATTCAATAATCCTTTCTTCTTTTAATTTCTCGATTTACTTTGTAAAGCTCTTGCCTTCACAACATGTTTTTGGGTCACAGGATTGTTTTTATACCTTATAATTAACATGATTTAGTCTAATCTTATTTTTACTTGTCCCTGATGTACATAATTAATTTCTAGGGATATATTCCACTAGTTATAAGTATTGCACCTTACCTTAGTTGCTAATACACCTTGCTTAATCCTATTACATTAGTTACATAGTTATTTTATATAAATTACATGTGTTACTCACTGTTTACATTATAACCGGGTCTATTTCCTATGCACTTTCACTATTCACTGTTTTTTTTTAACATTAATCACTGTAATTTTCATTATTTTCTTACCTTTCTTACATTAGATAGTTGGTAATTATTGTTTAATTTTATTTTAATTGTTTTTTATATTACTTATAGTACGTAGTGAGATTATATAAAGTAACTGTTTGAGGTTCGCAGAACTCTATATAGTTTGATAGGCTCATAACATAACAAATGTGTTCTTACTTAATTCCTAACTTATTATCATTTATACACTATATTTCAATTTACATTAACATTTATTTACATTTTTTATTATCATTTGATCTTCCGTCCTGGGTGTAATAGTCATAGTCATGTTGTCTGATAGTCTTGTCATTCTCATTAAAATAATTACTTAATAGTTTTTCATTTCCTATTTCCATTGTATGTACTTATTATAATATTTCCTTTTTTTATTACATTTTACTCATTGAAATTATTATTTATTTTCAAATAGATACATCTTATTTTCATTCCTTTATTTGTTAATTTCTTTTTATACTTTTCTGCGTATTATCTATAAGAAAGATTGCGTTTAGGCATAATTCACAACGAATTTTGATTATTAATTTATATTTATTCTAAGGCATAATCTTGTTATGTTACTATATATATATATATATATATATATATATATATATATATAGCAACAAAACACAGGATATGAAGTTCATATATTAGGGATACTAATGCTATAACTCATTTTCTGACAGCCATAGACATGTTTTAAATTGATTTTGTTCTTTCTTTGTAAAGTATTCATAAGTTTGAACCAAGCTATGTTTTAAATAGTATGTTATGTCAAAATGTTCACAATTTTATACTCTTTTATGTCATATGAAATATTTGTGTGTAAGTACGCGGGTGCGCGTGTGATTTACATTTCATTTTATAACTTCGTTGAAACTTGGACAAGGTATTCTAATAGTTATAAGCTACGTTTTCCATATACTCAATTCTCCACAACTATAATTTTTATATGGGGTTTTTAATGAAATCAGTCTTCTTTGATTTTCGTTATCTCTGAGAAAGTAATAAAATTTGTAGATTAAATCTAGACAGGCCTTTGCAGAATCGGACAGAGTTTAAGCTTGATTTTAGTCTATCTGTGTTCTCATCTGTGACGTTACTAGATTTCCAACCAATCAGAAGGTATAAAAATTATCTGAGTCGATGCTCTGTCGAGTGCACATCGCTCAGTTTCTTCTAAAGTCTCGTCATAGAACGACGTGCTCGCTGTCACGAGTTTTACTTGACAAGACAAGTCGGTTTCCTTAAGACTTAGGAGTTGGTTCACGGTTCGAGTTCTTCGTAAACATTACCACATATAACATTCAGATATTTTTAAATAGATCATTCTCTAGTGCTTTTTCGCGTAAAGTGGAATATTTTAAGGGTTAGGGCCAAAATACCTAACGTGGTGTTTTGAGTTTACGCGAGAACACTTCAAGAAGCCGGAATTTGTGTAAGCTTAATACACGATCTATTTTACCCAGTTTTGATCCCTGAGATTAAATGAATTCAAGTTATAAACAGTAACAGTTCATTTCGCAGTGCGTGTGTAAGCCGCGACGTTGATATTTCAGCATTATTGGTCTTCGGGCGGGTCGAAGTGCAGAGTCGCAGCGGTGCAGCGAGCAGCGTGGGGAGCGCCTGGAGTCTACGCAAACAGTGGAACTCAACTTACAAGTAACATATTTGTAAAACAAGCCAAAAGACACATTTGTTGAAAGACAATTATTTAATAAACAATTTTAGATTATAAAGTAATAAGACAATAGTAAATTTTAATGTTTTAATTTAATAAAATTGTCCTACCTCTAGATATAGATTTGGTTGAATAATTCCAATGTAACCTATCTATGCAGTTTTAATTTTTATTGTTGCAATATATTGCAACAATACACATATTTGTATATTTGCTAAGAGCTGTATATTTGTAAATATTTAGCGTAGAAAAATATATGATGAACAGTTTTTAACAATATTATGGAGGATAAGAATTGTCAGAAACCGTACACCTGCCCCCGCGAGTGAATAGAGCGCTTGTGTGTGTGAATGCGAGAGTCTACGACAGGCAAGAGTCTACGATAGGGTGATGCATACGAATTCTCTTTAATCAGGTTTTAACCTGATGAAAATAAACTAATTAATACGTTTTAAACCTGTGAACAAAGACTTACCCCAATTATAAAAACACCATTAAATTAAGGAATTTTTAACGAATATAGTGATGTAAAAGTATTGCAGAAATTTGCAACAATAAAGACGCCAGGTAATTTAATGTTAATTACTAGTGTAATTAAATAGTAATTAATAAGTGTGTTATATGTGAGTGACCAGGAAAAAATTACGTAAACGATGATATCGCTTGTGCTACGAGGATGTTTACGAAATCGCAAAAATGAACCAAAAAGTGATTTGTAATTAAAAGGACGCTTTCCACGAAGTAACAATATCTAGCAGGTCGAAAACAGTCGTGGACTTGTCAGATTGCCGTCCAGTATAAATACCACCGGTAATTTTGGGGCGGTCTCAGAGACTCAAGATATCTTCACACAACGTCACGCCGACCGATCGACATCTTTACCACACACACCAAGACTTATGGAGGAACTCTGGACCATCACAAACAACAACCCGTAGAGACAGAGAACACAGCATCGACATTATCATCATCATCAAATTCTCTGGATTCAGGACACACACACACACACATGCAACGGTAACGTCGGCAGTACGCAGGTGATGAATAAACAATTATATTTTTGTTTGTGAAAAAACTCTCAAAAGAAACTCATATATGAACAGTAAAGACTTAAAGTTTTAAATTTAAATAGTAGTAAAGAAAATAATTTAATTTAACAAAAAATTTAAAAATACTAATCTTCTGTTATACGTTAAAATTTGGGTGTGTCAAAAGAAATAAATAATAGGTTGGAAGTAAATACTTTATTTTTTATTTTGTTTATAGCAACAATTAATTTTATTCTTGAGATTTAATATTATTTTTGTTTGTAAATGAGTTGCTATTATTATTTAAAATTTGAGTCAAATTCAGACACACTGAAATAAAAAGGTTTACATAATTTGTTTAACATGTCTGTTTAGTTAGTAAGATTATATGGTTGTTTATTTTATGTGTCATGAACAGCATAGAAGGTTACATTGTTTTTGTGTAAACTTATAAAAGAAAATATTTTATTTATCTAAGATTCGAATTTTGTAATATTTGCATATTTTCTATTAATATTAATAAATCATAGAATGATTACTTTGAAACGGTTTTAATTAATTATTTCATGTCAACAACATCTCACTACTATTTGAAAATTATTTAATTATTGTGCAACTACGTATACTTGACGCAACGAGAATAAAAAAAAAAATCCTGCGATCTGGCCGGTGTAATACACTTCATAGTTGCGTTGAGAACATGGTATTGTATTTGTGTGAATTTTTGAAATATTTGTAACGTTGCAATATATAATATTGATTATACAATTTTGAATGTAGGTTGAGGGCTTTCTAATTTACAAGAAGGTCCCGCAGTAACTAAACAGAAAGGTCCGGTAAAGAACGTTGTGACAACATGAAGATATTGATGCCATAGAGAAACAGGTCTAGAAGACATTTAGTAGAAAACTTAAGACCGATGGTAGGCTTGTGAAGAGGAAGGAAGCGTCAGCTGTAAACGCCGGAAATAAGCGAACGTTGAACGTTGACTCCCGAATTAATTAAACATAGTTTTAGGTATTATGCCACGGTAACGTAGAAAACTGTAATTAACAACTTTTGACGTCAAATGAATTACTGTTGTTGTGCGACGACCCGCAAGGTGACAACCAGTACGTAATGGAATATGGATATCACATGAAATATAAATATAGCATGCTAGGTCTTCGTAAAAAAAAACAAAGTGGTTGCAAATGAACTGTATGAATCAGTGCCTTTTTCTTTGATTTCGTGACAGAACTATATAACAAACATCTGAAAACCAGTTAAGACCCACAAACATCTTTAAAGCGTTTTAAAAATTGGAAAGTAAAAATTTCGTACAGAAAGTTTTACTATAACATTTGCTGTTTTTCCCTTTGCTGTTTTTGGGTTTCATTGATTTTCATTTGATTATGTAAATTAGTAGTCCTAGAAATGTTACTCGTTTGGTTCACGTCTTGATAGTAGAGATTCAGACATGTCACATAAGATTAAAATGATTTAGCTAGGGCTTAACCTATATATATTGTAACATAATAAGATTACACCCCAGAATAAAGACAATTAAATTATCCAAATTCGTTGTGAATTATGCGTAAACGCACCTTTTTAGAAATAAAATTCAAAGAAGTACAAAATAAACTTAACAAAGAAATAAATGAAAATAAAATATAATATTTAAAGATAAATAATAATAGCAAGGAGTAAAAAGTAATACGAAACAAAAGGGAAATATTATAATAAATAAATACTTGGGAAATGAGGAATTAAAATTTAGGAATTAAATAATTTAATTACAATGACAAGACAATAACTGACTATGACCATTATACCCAGAAGAGAAGATCAAAAAATAATAAAATGTAAATAGTTATTAGGAAACATAAGTATAGTGTATAAATATTAAACCTAGTAAGTAAGTAAAAAGACATTGGTTATATAATTAGACTATTAAACTAGAGGGAGGTCTGCGAACTATTACGTTACATATTAATAATATACATTAGTGACAGAGAAAAAATAAGATTCAACTGAATCGTATCAATTATAAAATATGACCACGAACCTGTGACCCATAAATATATTTTATCCAAGAGCTGTAGTGAATGAATCGGTATTTTGAAAAAAGAAATTGAATTGTTGAAGAATATTCTAAAAGAAGCGGGAACACATTAATTTAATGCTGGTCATTTTTACAAAATAATTAATGATATAAAAGGAATTAATGAAGAAAAACTGTAGAAATAACGAGGAGACCAATGTTTTAATGGAATACACTGAAAACTTGAAGGCCAGAAGATAAATATCAATCAATAATCTGTAAATGAAACTACAAATTTGGTGAGATTGTTCCATTATGTTAAGACAAACACTTGAACAAACATTACATTACTCTATTTAAAGAGCAAGAACAGTGAAACACTCTAGCAAAAACAATATAAACATTATAATTATGAATTTTATTTGTTCACTATAATTATTATTATTAATAGTTCCTGTTTAAGTCATTTCTTTTGTATGATCCAAAGGACCCATGACTCAACATACATACACAACACCAAATTACTGAACATTATTTATAAGTATTATGTCTTATATTATATGTATGAGTTGGACGGTAGATAGACTTTACTTTTTATATTAACCCTGAGAAAAAGATTTTTCATGTGTTATCAAACCTAAGAGAGATGCAACTGAAGAAAGGGACATTGAATTTAATACATTTAAATATATGTCAAAGAGAAAGTATCAATAAATTTTGTGGAATTTGAGACAAGAGCAAATAATTGTTTATTTCATTACTTTAAATAAACACCAGGCAAATATTAAAAAATTGGCACCAACAACTTTGGGCTAACAGAAACATAAATAAGTTATATTAATAAATTGACATCCAACAACGTGAGGAGTAGCTATTAGTCATAATTCATCACATACAAGAGAGAAAAACTATTATTATTATTGCAACAGTACACAGGATACGAAGTTCATTTAGTTGGAATACTAATGCTATATAACATTTTCTGATGACCATAGACATGTTTTAAATTGATTTTGTTCTTTCTTTGTAAAGTAGTCATAAGTTTTGAACCAAGCTATGTTTAAAAGAGTATGTTATGTCAACATGTTTACAATTTTATTATCTTTTATGTCATGTAAAATATTTGTGTGTAAGAGCGCGGGTGCGCGTGTGATTTACATTTTATTTAATAACTTCGAAGAAAATTAACATTCCGTTCCGAAATTTGGACAGAGTATTATCATGGTTATAAGCTACATTTTTCATATACTCAATTCTCCACACCTATAAATTTTATATGTTTTTTTAATGAATTCAATCTTGTTTTATTCTCGTTATCTTCAAGAAAGTAATAAAATTGTAGATTAAATCTGGACAGGCCTTTACAGAATCGGACGGAGTTTAAGCCTGATTTCAGTCTATCTGTGTTCTCATCTGCGACGTTGCTAAAGCTTACAGCGTACGGATGGCCCAGTTTCTTATAAGGACTCGTTATAGAAAGACGTACTCGCTGTCACGAGTTTTCGGGACAAGACAGGTCGTTTTCATTTAAGACTTAGAGTTGGTTCACGGTTCAAGTTATTCGTAACCATTGCCATTATAGAACTGAGAAAATTTTAAATAGATCATCATACTCTAGTGCTTTTTCGCGTAAAGTGGAAGATTTTCCGGATTAGATCCAAAATACCTAACGTGGTGTTTTGAGTTAACGCGAGAACACTTCAAGATACCGGAGTTTTTGTAAGCCCAATACACGATCTATTTTACCCAGTTAAAAACCCTGGGATAATTTTACAAACAATAACAGTTTGATAACCCCAACGCGTGTGTTTGTGTGAAACGTAGAAGTGAACGATGCTGAGGTCAACGAGCAACGAATCGTCTACAGGAGCTGATCGCCGGACATCGACGATGGTTGTGGAATTCAACACATCAAGTAACATAGTTGTAAAGCAAGCCCATAGACTCAATTATTGAAAGACAAATTTTAAATAAACAATTTAGTATTATAAAGTAATAAGACAACAATAAATTTTAATGTATAATTTAATAAATTTTCCTACCTCAAGATATAGACTCTGTTGTAATAACTTCTATATTATACAGAACTCAATCTATGCAGTTTTAATTTGTATCGTTGCATTTTATATATATATATATATATTATAACTACACTACTATGCGTTATTGTAATGTAATGTTGTGTGTGAGTACCCACCTGCTGTCTGATCTTGCAGATTCTTCCGACTAGGGCGTGTGGATTTTGGATTTGAAGTTCGCAAGCTAGTAATCTCAAATTATTACAACAACACACAAAATGTGTTACTTTAAAGGGGGAGAGTTTTGTGAGACTGGTAGGCTTTATCGTACAACAATAAAACACTGTTATATGGGGTAATAAAACGTTGTTTATTACACCAACAACACACAAGAATAGAATGGTTATAATCTTATGAATTTTCTTATAGTCTATACAATGAATCGATGTTTTTCGATTGTTTAATAGTGGAAAGAAACTGAACTCGTTCTTTGCGAGTTAATTGCAATTTAAATTTGACTTTATTAATTGATTTGAATTTAATTAAATTTATTTAATTAATTTGAATCTAAGTGTTCATGAAACAAAATATAAAACTCTAAAATTAATTTGAATAATTAGTTAAAATAAATTAGACGTGACAGTCTAGTTCACGTTATTTCATTTCTAGTGATTCTACTTCTGATCTACTGCAGTATGATCTAAGATTAGATTGTCAGTTAAGATTTGTATAGCGCTTTTATACTACTTCTATTTCTTAACTATAACTTACTAAAGCCTTAAACTGCTATACAGATTATCACAACGAATTTACTTTTTAATTACTAGAGTCTTTGCTTTTTGTTTGGCACCTGAATTATTTGAATTACAATGTTTTAATTGAAAAATAGAAAATTTGATCTGAAAGATAAATAAGTGGATTTTGCTTTCCTGTTACTGAAGAGGATGTCGTCCCGATTTGTCCCTCGTCGATTCGAGTCCTTGGTTAGAGAAAGTAATCTGCTTAGAACTGCTGGATTCGGTCGTGGAGTTCAACATTCGGCAACACTCTGCTTCCTTGCTGTTTGTGAATATTTTAACGTCTGCTGTTGTCTGCTGGAAGTGCTTCCTGTCCCCCGTCGATTCGCACGTTGCACGTCAGCGTGTGTGTGTGTGCTTCGTTCGGGTGGTCGCTCTGCTCGTCAGCTGTTCACCAATGATTTAGACGGCCTCTCTGCTGTATTCTTGAAGTCTGGTCTTGAAGTCGGGTGGATATCTTGCGTGCTTATGACTAACTGGTAGTACACAATAAGCTTGGTTGATGTCTTGAAGAGTATCTCGCCTTTACGCAACAATTACGAGCTATACAGATGATCTGCACTTAGTGTGTTCGTAATTGCGTGTGTGTTGACCACGTAGAGTCTTCTTGTTGATCTTCACCACTTTGGCTATTAGACGATCGAAGGACTACGTCTTAACTTCGTGAGTACTGACAGAAGAGTGATTTTTCAACCATAAAACACCGCACTAGCCGGGGCTTGCATGAAATGATTTCATTGGTCGACTCACTCTCCCTACCACATAAAATTTAGAATTCCCGTCATTATTAATATCTCGGCAAACATTTTGGCTATGTTAGATTTCGCCTTTATTTATTAGTTTCCGAGATATTAATAATTAACAGTTTGGGTGTGGTCGCTTCCTTGTACAGCGAACTGATTACATAACGACCACGTGTGCGTTGCTTTACACAGCATTATTTTCAATGCGCTACATTCAAATGGAGTTTTGACTGTTACTTTTTATTTAACTATGCTTTCAGTATGCGGTAAATATATAACCCCAAATAGTTAATATTTGGTTCCGTTATAATATATATAATCACGTTTATCCATCATTAGCTAAACATGCAAGTTCTGACCAGAGAAGTTCATCTTTTTGAGACCCCATATATAAAAGTTACGAGTAAGCTTAGACATTTTACTCTTACATATTCGTAATCAGCATAAAAAACCGTAAAAATATATATCCGTTTCAAGATAGTTTGTTGAAAAAAGTTGAATAATAATTACCCTGTTAACTTTATCGTTACAAACCACTCACACGTTTAAAAAAATGCATTACTATTTTATCACGGATATCGGTTTAGCTTTTAGTGATGAAAAATATGCACAGTGTTGCCACAAAATGTATATAAAGTCACGAAGGTCACAACGTTGCCAAGTCTACTGAACGTAAGCAATTCCTGCAGCTGCTGTGTCTCGGCTGTGTATTCCAGTCGCCTACGTTTAATTCCTGTATACGATCTTAGTTATTTTTAATTTCAGTACCGTAGTAAAAATAATCTTTGAAAGACGTAATCAACTATTTTTCAACGCTGTTATTAAAAAGTGGGTTAATCATTCAATGACAGAAAACATATAAGGTATAAAATGTTGTGATCACTTTATTCACACGTTCTTTTCTTGACACGTAAATAACTATATACTAAATAAAGATATAATAAGTATATCTTCATTGTACATTAGTATAATATGTAGTTAAAAAGTACAGTACAACCTACTGTAAAATACACGTTCTTCTTCTGTGTATCTTCTGTAATTGTTAATTATATTAATTAAGATTTTGGCTACTTATAGAGATTTAATTACTGAACACAATGCAGTTTTTAGAATTGCTGTATATTTATTGGTTTTGAAGTTATCGCAGGTTGAACTGCAAAAATGGATCGACTAAAATTTACTCATCCGCCGCGTGTTTCACTGACGAAAGTAGAGCGAGATAGTTGCTATTATACCCTTTCTGTCTAGCGTACGGCGCAGCGCACAGTGTCCCTTTCAATACAGTATATTTAATGTATCTTTTAAATGTCAATAAATTTCAATGTAGATAATGTAGAATGTAGAAAATGTAGATAAAGAAAATGATTATGATATTGATTATAATTATAATAATTGGAAGCTTGTTTCAAATATATTATACTACATAGAAATGTTTATACACGCACTCATGCGCGCACGCGTGTGCACGTACGCGCACCCACCCACGCAGGCATATTATATATATATATAAAATTTGTGATGTTTTCAATTTGTTTCTTCTGCAAGTAGTATAATTTCGTATATTCTTTTTAACACCTGACGCACGTTTCACTGAAAAATATCAGTATCATCTGAGGTTTCTAAGTAAATTAATAACAATCGAAATAATTCTATTAATATAAAATTAACGAATAATAAAAAATTCCGACTTAATTTTACATCTTGTGCCATTTTGTCAATGTTATATGTGGACAGACTTTCTTACTTTTCTATTAAATGTAGAAATAGATTTTACCATTATTTTTTGCCGCAAACCATTTAATCTTGTTGTTTAATCCTTTTTCTATATGAATAGCTCATTACAATTATTGTTAATATTTCGTGTAAACAGCAGAGAGATGCTAAGTAGGACATTGTCTCAGGTAAGATTGCATGGTAAATCAAGACTCGCGCGTATTTCTTCCACCAGTCGGACGTCACGCGGCAAAAACAGCTGATCGCTAGGTTAGCGCGGGAAGCCGGAATGGCCCCCCCTGTGTTGTGTCTATTCAGCGCTAACACCACAAGATTTCTCATTCCCGTCAACATGAGTACCTACTCAAGGTCAAATAACATTCTTAATGTTGTAATGACAGGCGTGTACGTTTACAAAAACACTGTTTTGGCTGACACATATATACACATCTACGTCTGAACTCGCAACCTCTTATTTATCAGCTGGCCGGTTTTACGTTTCCACCAAACGTGTTCCAGAAAATCATATTAAAATAATATGAATATTTTATAGTAAAAACATAATAAAAATAATAATAATATACAATTTAAAAAGTTAATACACTACCTCTTGCTTATCCTAAGTTTTGTGCCGTATCGCTTTTCCAAGGATTCATAAAATTGTTATCTCGAATGATACATGGATGTTGTAGAGCTCGTAATCCTAATGTTCCTTGCATGATTGATGGAATATGTACACATAATAACCGAGCAACATTTTACGTTAAACTATTGAAAATAACAATGGTTTTCCAAAGTACCGGAGACGAGATGACGGAATTGTTGAACTAAAAGGAATACCGTATATCATTTGATAATCGTGATTCGTTCAATACAATCGCTTCCTAATTCTACAGTACAATGCTCACATCAATATTGAAAACCGATAAATACATGTATAAATAGGCTTACCATACGTCCCGGTTTGACCGGGATTGTCCCGGTTTGACGACCTGATCCCGGGGTCCCGGCCAGTTTGTCAATTGTCCCGGTTTGAAAATTGACGAGAGTAGTTTCCGTCCGGGCGAAGACGTTGTGCAAGCTAAGCTCCCGATTTTTGGTTAAATCAATAGAAAAGAGAGTTTGAAAGATTAAAAGTAATTTTTCATGAATGGAAAATTCAAAAGCTGCAGTAGTCACTTTGCACGAGTATACACATTCAAATGACTTAGGGAGCACAAAAATCCTAATGTGTGCTACACTTGCTTTCCTTCGAAAAGATGTAGAATGTGGCTGGTAGTATATCCATGGTCAAGTTCCAGAGGAAGAGAAACTCGATTAATTCTTTAATTGTTTCGTAGAACAATAGCTAGACAATGATTAGTGCCACAGGAGTTACGGAACTGCTACTTCCGACGTCATACAATGAATAATACCGTACAAGCACGCATCAGAAACTAAACAGCCACGTTGGAAGACCACATCCAAGAATAAAAAACATTATCAAATGTTTATAATCTGAGGCAGAGAAATGTATTCAGAACACGATGTAACGATGGAGTGAAATTTTTAAGCTATGAAAAGGACGAAAAAGTATACTGAATTGGATAAACTAAAAGATATGAAAAAGATTCTGAAGTTGGGATGCTTCTCAAGATCACGTCGTCCGTTCTACAAGTTGACTAATAAAAATAAATAAAAAATAACCTTCCTTTTTAATTTAGAGAGAGAGAGAGAGAGAGAGAGAGAGAGAGAGAGAGAGAGAGAGAGAGAGAGAGAGAGAGAGAGAGAGAGAGAGAGAGAGAGAGAGAGAGAGAGAGGGGGAGCGGCTATGCAAGTGTGTGTGTGTGTGAGTTTTATAAAAATTGTAACTTGGTAAACGTAGTTGGTAACAAAAAATACATTTAACGAATTATAAAAACATAAACACAATACAGGGTGGATGTACATACATCGTTGTTTGTGTGTTCGCAAGTGGGAGGTACTCTCACGTATCAAAAATTAATTACGTGTCTTATCTACTTGAGTGTTCGCAAGTGAAACGAGTTGCAAGTGCCACTGTTCGTAAGTGGGAGCACACCATCGTCGGCCGGATACGAAAAGCAGATTAATTTACCTGGTTTCTTCGAGACAAAAGCATCAACATGAATCAAAAAATTTAACTTGCAACCATTATTTTAGTAAAACGTAGATGATTGTGGGTATCATAGCTTAGGCTTTTAGAGCATAGGCTTGTACATTTATCTAGGATTTACATTATGTAGCTGATGATAGAAGTTCAAATGCGAGTTCCTGGTCCCTAAAAACATGGGTATCTCAGCTGGGAGAGTGAACTCCAAGACAAAATACTGATCCTTCAAATGTGTGCGTGTCGGGTAGGTATAGGCCTACTCTGGGCTCCTTAAAAAAGCTACTGCTAAAATAACAGTGATTTGTTCTAATTTTGTTTGCTACATAATAAGGTGACGCCGTATAACATTAAAATTTGGGTTTGGCAAAGATTATCAGAATTGGCACATTCAACAATTAAAAGTTTTGTACGAATGAGCAGAAAATAATGGTATTTAAAAGGAACTATAAAGACATATCTTATGGTCATAAACAAACCGTAGAAGAAATTACAATTGTAATCAGTATAGTCATATTTGGACAGGTGTAGAAAAATATGGAGAAGCCTGTACAGGTGTGTCGGTGCTGATGGGAACACACATAAAAACGTTTGTATGAGATTAAACGTATGTATCCAAGATAAATACCGTTTTATCTACAACAGGTGGCTTCGAAATATGAATTTGGGGATTTCCCTTTTATTTAGGGGGAATTGTTATAAGGTAAATACAGTACAACCTGTCACATCCGGACCTGTGATATCCGGAACCTCCCATATCCGGACGTATCTCCAAACTAATTTTTGCAATTTTGGTTAGCGAAATGGTTAGGGATGTAAAGATACTACTCTTGATGTTTTGGCTGATCACCCCTTTTTCTTCACTACACTTACGTCATTCTGCGATATGGTTCACTATTTTTGAATATTTAAGTTTTTACAATTGAAATACTTTATTTTGTCTGGGGCAGCGGCGTTAGGTCGACTCACTTTGGCTTCATGGCTTCCAAAAAACGTGTGCATTGAAGAAGCAGCCGAATCACAAACTTTTTCAAAAACGGATGTAGGCGTACTGTAAGTAAAACTGTTTAACCAATTTTACTTTTTGTATTTTAAAGAGTACAGTGTACAAATGCAAATGCTAAACCAATAGAAACGTCTAAAAAAACACGTTCTTCTTCTGTGTATCTTATGTAATTGTTAATTATATTAATTGAGATGTTGGCTGCTTATAGAGATTTAATTACTGAACACAATGCAGTTTTCAGAATTGCTGTATATTTATTGGTTTTGAAGTTATCGCAGGTTGAACTGCAAAAATTAATCGACTAAAATTTACTCATCCGCCGCGTGTTTCACTGACGAAAGTAGAGCGAGATAGTTGCTATTATACCCTCTCTGTCTAGCGTACGGCGCAGCGCACAGTCTCCTTTATGTACATAAATATGTAGGAAAAATAAGGAAAATATGTAGCTAAATATGTAATATTTAAGAAATATGTAGTATTAAAATACTTTCACATCAACAATATAATTTACATTTTACGAGAACATAACAGTGCCCTCTTTGAAAGGTTTTGAAAATAATAGGTGCTTCATTTTAAACTTTTTAAAATCACTTTCAAAACATGCAAATATATTTTGAGCAAAGTCAATGTAATCCATAAAATACTAATCAAGTTCGGGGCTGACACTAATCACCAGTTAGATTACCACTTCTGTTACAGAAAATAAGTTAACCCTCAGAATACACAGTATCTGAAAATTCAACTCTTTGTTGA
The DNA here is from genome assembly GCA_034769895.1 of Magicicada septendecula. Lineage (NCBI taxonomy): Eukaryota > Metazoa > Arthropoda > Insecta > Hemiptera > Cicadidae > Magicicada > Magicicada septendecula. The sequence continues at coordinate 139,551,703 of CM068373.1, read as the reverse complement.
AGAGTTTACAATAAGACAGCATGCATAAGAAATGAATTACTTTTCAATTGTTTATTGTACTTTAGAAAATTTATGAAAACATATTTTAGAAAACAGTATTAAAAAAGAAACCTTGATATTATAAAATTAACAACAACAAAGTATTTTACCTATGGATTTCTGTAGTATAGGACATGAGTATAAAGTAAAAAAATTGAGAATTATTAACTATTTAACAAAGTATTTTACTAGGAGAGTTGAAATTACTATAAAATTAAAGGTAGATTTTTGACTTGAAAATCTATATTGTATATATATATATAAAACTCTACTATAACTCTGCATAAGAATAAAGTGTCCATGTAAGTTTTTTTTTCCACTGTTTAGTTGCACAATTAATTATTAAATACTTTTCTATATTGTCTGTTGACATGGACTGTCTTCGGTCTGAGAGTATGTTTTTATATATAGAAAAGGATCTCTCGACATCACATGTCGTCACCGGCGCATGTTTATATAGAGGAATCGTACTTGGAAGAATATTCTCAATCGATTCTACAGTTTCGCCGTTACATATGCGATAAATGGTATGTAAAGTTGAGTAACCAGGGTTTCTATTCAGCACAGCATTTAATTTAGTAGAAACTTTGTCACCGACTTCACCCTGCACAGCATTTAACTTGTTAACTGCTTCTTCAACTATTCCTATGGCCTCTTGGAGAGTCAGACCTGCAGTCTCCAGTTTCTTGATACAACTGAAATGCGTTTTGATGTACGAAACTGAACATATCACCTTAGAGTTGTTGAATGCAGACAAGGATTCGCTCGCTGACACTGCAGAATCGGGAGATAATGTTTCCACCACATACTTCACAGCTTCAAAGTTGTCACTGTAGAAATTTACGGCTTTGATCCAGGTTCCCCATCTTGTAATTACGGGTTCTGGAGGCAGAGGTGTGTCAGGTAGCCTTTGTTTGTAGCACTGGATACGGTAAGGAGCTTTCAAGAACACCTTTTTTGTTGTTGATATTAATGTATTTACTTCGGGGAAAAGGTCTCTGACAGTTTCAGCTACTCGATGCAATCCATGAGCCAGGCATGTAACATGTAGTAGGTTGGGGTAAAACACATTTAGAGAATTACCTGCTTTTAACATGTATGCTGCTGCATCTGTATACAACAGCAGTACCTTCTCTTCTTTAACACCATTTGGCCATAACAAACTTGGCAAAATACAGCTTTATCGTCAGTTGTAAAAGCACTGTCAATCTGTACCCATGATTTTAACTTAGATGACAAAGATGATGCGGTCGGTGCCATGATAAAACAAGGATATTTGTATTTAAAACTCTTAAGAACTTGCGTTGAACAATACCGTACAATATATTATTTAAGACGTCTTTTGTCCAACAACGAAAATCCGCCAAGGCAAGAAACAAGCAAGCGCAGAAGTGTAGGCGAAAGACAAAACACTGACTTGACAATAACTTCAACACACCACACTGCACGCCAGATTGTTATTTACGTGTAGGCTTACACTCCGAGAGCGTCGATAATACTGGCGTCAAAAATCACATTGTGCCCTACAATAGCATAGAGTTATATAGATATTTGTTTGTTTAGGTAGATGGAATCCGTTGCGAGAATTGCAAGATCTGCGAAGAGTATTTATTTACCGCGGACAGCACGTTCTTTCCCCACCGAGCCCGCTGAACGTGCGAACAAAACGTAAATGAGTGGGGCCGCGCATACCATTCTCATCTAACATCCCGTGCAAAATGCCTTACTTGTCGCTTGAGCTCGTAAAAAATTTTACTTCTTGAAAGTAGAATCTATGTGTGCAGTTGCAACAGATGCAATATTTTGCCTTTTCTTGTAATAAATTTAATTGGACCTGATTCTGATTAATTGCACATTTGCGCATCTGAGTAATGTTGTTATAGGCCTAACTATTTTTTGCCATTTCAATTTTCAAATTGAAGTAAAGTATAGTAAAATATGTAGAAATATGTAAGATGGAGTGAAATATGTAATATGAACAAAATGTGTAAAAATATGTAAAATTAAACTCGCGGATAAGACACCTATTGGTATGATTCGCCGATATCTGGCTTTTCCGTGTAAATGTGCACTCAGCATTCAAATATGTAATTACATAAAAATCCGGGCCTTAATCATAACCTACACCTGCATAAATATGAATGTAGGGGCTACTCATTACAGTATTCACTTCCCCTTCCTTTGTATTTTGATTTGACAGCATTACAGGATGTTTACACTACCTTGTAAGCACGTATGTTTCCCCTTCTGTTTTGTCCAATATACAGTAGATTTGATAGAAATTTTAAATGAAGAAGGAAACTGCTACTTGGTAAATTAATATGTATTGTGCTTTTAAAAGGAAAAGAGAGATAGCTACCGTTTTTCTAATTCTATCAGTAGGATAGAAAACAGATATAATATAAAATGTATGAGACCCCATTAATATTAAGTATTTATCTCTAAATCACCAGTCGATTGTCTCAAAATAATGCGAAAAATTGCGAAAGAAACTACCGTGTAGTTATTTTTATCTCGCAAGGGTGTGTACGATGAACTATAGAAAAGAAACTTGTAGATAAATGTTTTTAAACAATGCCGTTTGGTTGCTAATCCCCGACCTTATAACTTTTTTATATACTTGCTTTTGTATAGAAAAGTCTTATGAAGTGAAAAGAAATTAGTAAAAGAGAATGGAAAATTCCAGGGTGAGGAAGAATATTTAACGTTACGAATTATAAAACGAAGGAGATATTACAGCTGCAATAAAGAGCAGGCAACGAATTATATCAAGGGCTCAAGAGAGAAGTAGCGCAACGGAAGGCTGATTGGAATTCCTCAACTTAAATGTGAAGGAGGTATTGTATAATATTAATACTACCTGTAACTACCGCAGACCTTCCTTTGTCATAAACCGTCTCCTCACCATTCCCGATGGACCTCCTCCCAGAAACCCCCGCCAACGGAGAAATAGAGAAATAATTAAGTCTCTTCGTCATACTTACTACACCTGGCTTCCTTCTTGATAACTTAACATCTTAAATTTTCCTATCTACCTATCCGGTCTTTATCCCTCTCCTTTGTGCCTCCCCGCCTTACCTTGACGCCTCTCTGACACCTCCCTCCAGCTTTGACGTCCTGCGTTACTCGACCTCGTCTTGGCTGTCGTTTGATTTATACTTTTATTATGGCTCTACCATCACCCACTTGGCTCTGCACACTACGTAAACACACAAATACACATCCATACACTACACTCTATCCTGAATGCCTCCACCTACTTCGCCACCGGTCCGCGCTGCGCTGGCGTGCGACTCCTCTAAATCTCCAATCGGCGGAAGGGTGCTTGCCCCAGATCAGCCTGAGTCTTATCCTCTGAGACAAGTCTCAGACAACGCAAAAAAAGGTATAATATTATAGCGTACTGTCTACTATGACTGTGAGACGCGAATATGACAGCAGATATGCAAGAATGTAGGAGGCTACAGAAGAATAAAGGAACGGTCCAACTTCGGATATTATGGCTTAAGTAATATTAGAAAGGATTATTACAATTTATTTTATACACCACACAATATATGTGATAATTTTAATTTTTTATTTATCTATAAATTTTGAAACGAATTAAGACCTGTATTAACATCAACCGTTGTGTATATAATTCTTTTCACTCAGACTTTTCACAAAGTTTAGTGATATATTAAAACCATGTGTAAGATAATCAATTTTTGTGAAACCTATAATATACCCATTAAATAGTGTAGACTAGACAAGTATGATAGTAGCTTAATACAGTCTTTTTTCCGGGATGAAAGGGAAATTATAATATTGTGCGCTTAAGAATGAAACTTTTTTTGTTACTAGACCAACGTTTATGAAAATCTATTTGGCTTCATTTCTCAGATTGTAATAAAATTGGAATCAATTATAGCCTATATCAAATTAAAATTTTTGCCAAAATTATTTGTTACTAACCAAGTTTACTTTATTTTCTTAACCGATGGATTTTTGCATATCAAATTCCGTTTATTAGACATCGATTTTTCAATATAAAATTGGTCTCTAGATTACTGATTTGCGTTAATGCGTCCAAGAAAAATAGTAGTTTGATAAACCTTATTACTAAGTTTTAATGTTTGTTTACATACGGCGTTTTCAAGAAACTGTAACAGTGTTAGAATAAATAGGCCTACTTAAAAATTTGATTACATACCTGCACCTAGTTTCGTATACAGAAGCAGTGTAAAAAGTATTTTGTAAAGCTTTCTTACAAAATTATAACATAACTGAAGCCCAAATGATGTTTACGATTTTGCACGTTAAGTCATATGAAGTTTACTTAAGAACCTGTTACGTTCAGACTTCCTGAGATACAGTTATTGAGAAGAACAAGAGTAACAGAAAGAAAGAGAGAGAGAGTGAGAGAGAGGTCAAAGTACATGATGTTTACTACAGTTGGCTACTTATAAGGAACTTGAAAATAATTAAACTTATTGTAATGTAGAAAGTTAACGAAACATGAACCAAAAGCGAGGATTATGTGCAGCAGACTCAAGAGTTTTATTAACAGGATCCAAACAGCCTTTGGTGAAACGATTATTACGTTAAATAATTTATTCGCAATTAAGAAGTGGTACATTTTGAAGAAAGGAAAAAACCGAGGATGAGGAACTTATAAGTTGCTATTAAAATATGTAACTTACCTTTTGGATACCTAATTATTTTACAAGCAAGTTACGGAAACTATAAAAAAAAATTAATTCTTAATATATAAGCCTTCACGTATTATTTCAAAAAAATTAGATTACTGCTCACTGTGATATACGAAAAGCAAAAATATAATTAATGTAACATTACAACTCTTCAACTCTGTAAGATATAAACTCTTCTGCTTCTGCAGGTTGTTATTTATATTATTGGTACTTGTAGAAATTTTTATTAATCAGAATGGTGAATAAATTTCCAACGGATGGGAGTCAACTTGAAACATGTTGCTTCGGTACTACTGTATACCAATAACTGCATAACTATATTCTTACAAATGATATTCGGTATGAATGAGAATAATTAAAAATTCGTAATTCTCTCTCCCCCGTCTCTCTTCTCCCCCTCACTCTTTCTCTGTCAATTTTCCCCATCTACCTCACTAATAGGGGCAAACCTCACTACTACCTTTAATTAAACATGAATACCTCACTATTAATTTCCTTTTATTTTCATTAAGTTAGCACGGCAGGTCCTTCTGCGACTGCACCCAAAGCGCGCCTCTTTAAGTGCTTGTTGAAATGTTACACTGCTACAAACAGATTACTCAAGTTTGAATGTGTAGTCTGTACCAACACAATGAATGATTAAACAAACAGGCACAAACAAACAGTGAAGGATTGTGTGTAACACTGAAATTGTTGACAAGAAAAAGAAGAAACTGTACGAGTTGGCGCGCGTGCGTGTGCGCGCGAGAGAGAGAGAGAGTGAGTGAGTGAGTGAGTGAGAGGACTGAAAGAGAGAACATGGGCAGAGGTAAAAAAAATCTGTCGCATTAAATTCACGTCAACAACATTCTTAATGTCGTAATGACACAACAGTCTTTGTTTACAAAAATTATTACGATTGTCACGACACAAATATACAGATCTAATGTGTGTTGGCAGGCTGACGCGTTCGTACTACCAATTCATTCGAAGGCTGTATTCACTCCTGTCTGTATTAAAATAATACAAATGTTGTTTTATAGTAATAATATAATAATAATAATAACAACTATCACGATTTGTAGGCTTAAGCATTCATAACATAAACAGTTTTCTAACGTTCCCTCCACTCAAAAGACTTCTACGAACTTTTTTTAACCTATTGATTTTACTCCATTTTTAATAATTCACCAATCCCTTCAGTTTATAACTTACTGCTTACATGTCGGAGTCATGTGATAGTATGAAACTTTTATTGAGCAGAATTCAGTATGACGGATATTCGTGGCATACCTACGGAGATGTGAAAGTAACGTAGTTATACTTCGATTGCAGCTTGGATTCACTAAAGTCTGTTGCCTTCTGTACGAGCGGGTAAATTCTATGCAGGAATGGGAAAATTATTATGTAAAAAAAAGCAGTGATCATTAAAGACAGAGGCACTGAGTGTAGGAGATCAGACCGTTGTAGGTCAAGTACTAGTAAAACCTGGAAAAGCTTATCGTTCACTACTACATATTAAGTAGGTTTAATGAAAATTATGTAAATGGAACGGATGTAATTTCGAAACTGTTAATTTCCTTCAAGTGTGTACTAAAGTAAAGAATGTTACAATTTATAAGTTGGTAATTACACCAGGTAATGCTAACAACCAGTAGCCTACTGATTCGAATGTGTGTGTGAAGAGGGCTTTTGAGTCGATAATAACGCTATTACCTACTTGACACAGAAATTCCCGTGTCACCTGCATTTTGTATTATGCAAACGTTCGGAGGATGTAAATTTTTCAACAACATTGTTGGAGTGCCAACCTTTAGAATGAACCGTTGTGGCGGAATGCAAGATTGATTTAAAGAATTCAAAAATTCTTGGAGATAGTACACTATATTTTCAATATTAAATACGGTGTTAATAGATTCTTCGGACTTTTTATTATCCCCAGAAAATTTTTCCAAACTTGTATCATTATTTTCCTTCACAGATTCGATTCTTTGGGAATAACCACTTGTAATTTTTATCAAGTAAACACTTGACGTTTTGCACAGAATTTAGCAATTAATACAGTGTTGTACTATTTACTATGTCCCAGTTTTTCGTCAATTTCTGTGAAGCTATCGTCATTAGGAACACTACCGTCACCGAGGTGCAGTAAGTTTGTAGAAAAATCACCATCTCCTCCTCCTCCTAAATGGGCTCTCATATTGCTTTGCAAATTTAGTCTGAATAGCATTCCACATCGCCGAGGACTTTAAACACACTGAGACAATATCAGCGCGGGTTCCTCTTGCAGTTACCGGTAATCTCTAGCGAGAATCCTCTGAAATAACAAATGTTACGCTACCCACTAATTTGTTACAATTTCTTAAGTCTTGGAGAGTTTGATTGACCGTTTCTATACAGTCCACAAATCGCCTTCGTTTTACCTTTCATGATTAGTTTCCGTTTTGATCGCTCCTTCTTTTGTCATGCCTCCTCTTCAATACGAATTGCTTTTTTAATAGGAGTCAGTGAGAATACGTGACTTTTTCTTCTTGGCGCATTTCTATTTTATTTTTGCAGTCGCTTTCGGATAAGGGCGAATTTATTCTGGTGTCAATTGTGATAAGGTATTAGCAGATGTCTCGTTTATTTCCGACGTGGGAGGTCCGGCTACTGTGGTCTCTTGACAATCTTTTGTTGGTGTTAATCTTCCTTCATAATTACTTTTGTCTCCTATCTCTCTGTCAATTACAGGTGAACACAGAAACTCTTCGATACTGAATATATTTTCATTTAATGGCCAAATTCCAGTTGAACTAAAACCTGCTGTCAGTTAGATGGTGTAGCTGCCTTTGAAAGAGCATCTTTTGCTAGCCCAGGTATGTCATGGTTTTACCTGGGTTTATTGTCATCCAGCTCTCAGCGGCTGCACCGAAACAGGCCATATAAACACTTGTCTAATGGCTGAAGTCAGATTGTAACGGGTATGAGGTATAAACTGTTTCATAAATAGTAAAAAAAGAGAGGCTGTAATTTATCTTGATGGATGTGCTACTCCAATACAACCTGCTGGTCCATAAATAATCAAAGTGATATCTACATAACACTCTGTGGATATAACGATAAGTGGTGGTTTCCAGCTGCCATCTATGAAAATACCACTGGTTTCACCCTTTTCCAAAGGGGTAACCCTGCTGACTTGTTTATTTCCCTTCAAACTGACAACTTTGTTAGGACAGTGCACTGTCGTTATGCTGCCTGGTTTCCTTCACATTCCAAATATTGTGACAGTAAAAATGAAGGCGACTTATCACAGAATTCCAATATTGAAGAAAGTTTTATGTTATGTTTATTAAAACTAAATGCTATTGCAAAACTTGTTGCTTCAGCCTCTCTAAAAGACAACCTTGAATGTCGCTGCATGAAGCCAGTAAAACAATCTTTTACCGGCCCAGTTCACCAGAAAATCGACATTATTTGCAAACACGTATTCGGAGGCTAACATACGAATATTCTTAGGGTACAAACCATAATAACTAACAGAATAGTGCAGATCATAACACAGAAATCTGATTTTTCTTTTTGTTCTTTCCTAAATACAAGTTGTGGAAAACGCCGAGTCTTTGTAGGGTTTGTGAGCTACATCGCCCCAGAAAGTTTTTCACTTGTACGTTTGAACCAAATATGAAAAAAAGAAAACGGAACAAAATGTTTTACTTATATTGTACCAACATACCACTTTCCTTCTGGTGAAATTGAAGGTACACCTTTAATTTTAAAATTAGTGGCTGAAGTGTAGTGCTGCTGGCCACTCTACCTTTAGTGCGTGTGTCGAACACTCACTTTAGGCAACCTATTCTACCTCCTAAATTTCCTAGGCGGCATAAAAAGGAGCCATTATTACTATTATCATTTTAAAAATTTTAGTTTTTTAGGATTTAATAAACACGTAATCTTCATTATAGGATCACAAGTAACTGACACATAATTAATTCTGAGATCTGTTAGGTTATGAATTAATTTTCTTTTAAAAGTTATAGAGAAACATAACTTGCCCTCATGTTGCCACATTGCTTTTGTATTAGTATGATTCAATTGTACACTTACCATGGATCCAACAAAGTACGTAGCTGTAAACACCCATAGCAAATTAGTGACAAAAAGGTTGCTTTACACGTTCTAAAATACAAAAGGGAACAAAGACTCATTTTACTGTACACTGCTATAATCAGACTGGAGGAGCATGTACTACAAGCTATAACAAAAACGTTATACAGTTGCAGAGGTGCTGCGACTAAGGGACACTTGAAGAAGTACAAAGTATCAACTTATGTCTCTCTGCTCTCCCCTATATGGTAATACTGTCTTATAACGACTGTTAAACAAATCAAATGTATTGTATACCTTTATATGTGTATTTATACACAATATATCATAAACGTTTTTTGTGGCAAAAATACCTTTATATGTGTATTTATACACAATATATCATAAAAGTTTTTTGCGACAAAAATATCTGTCAAATTTTTGTATGTTGTAATGGTACGTATAACACTACCAACACCAGCGTACCACAAATAAGTTGAAAGCCACTACAATTAAGAATACCTACAAGGTCAAGCATACGATCATGGATAAAAAAGGAAGTATCATAAGCCAAAACCAAGTGAATTAAAATGAAGAAGGAATTACCAGTAAATGTGCAACTAAAGAAGATAAAGCAAGACTAACGACGAGACGACATACATAATTACCCAATACATCAAACAGTGAGAAGGAAACCAGTGAAAACGCCATGAAGAAACTTATTAAGAGGGAGGAAGGAAATCGGTGAAGAGAAGAAGAAAATATCCAGATCAAACACAAAAAAGGGAGATAACATGAATTATAATGAACTAACATATGGCAATAAAAGAATTATTATAAAAGAAGAAAGAATAAATGGAATAAACAACATGATTTAAACCCCTAAGCTGCAAAACAAATTGACACTTGACCAAAACTTATTAAGTGAATACCTTCCTTGACAATGTAATACAAACAATAATCAATAAGAATGAATTATTGAACATAAAAAGTAAGAAAGAGAATGAATAATAATAAGTTCTTAGCTAAATTATGTGTAGACATGAAAAGCGGGCTATGTCCAAAACACCAATGACCAATTGTAAAGTGGAATTGATATTAGAAATAACCACTAATTACCAATAGTAAAGACTGTAAAAGATAAACAAAATGTAATCTAATAATAACCAATAGATATACCAGTACTACATAAAGTCAAATAAATCAAATGTAATACAGAAACACAAAACCGACAATAATCCATTGTTGTATATTATAACTATATGCTTGCCATAGAATGGATGCATGATGAACAAAATTATCTTGTAAACTTATCATAAAAGAGTAGGAACTAAACCAACAACATTGAATGAGGCAGAATACTATTCGAATAAGTAAATTCAAGGATTATAGCCACCCAAATACTAATAATAACAATAATAATAAATAAACCATGTTGACAGCTAGATGCAAGTAATCTTGGTTACTTTAAACCAAAGCAATTTTCAGTATAAATGCAGAATGAACTACTGCACAATAATAACAGTGCTATCAAAACAATGATAAGAGATATTCAAGCAATAACGAGAATAATTTGATAGGATTACAACCCATATAAAAAGGTAACTTCCTAAAGTATAGTAAACTCACTTAACAAACTATAGTTAAGGTAATAAAACCACAAGATGAAGAAAAAGGACACTATCAGAAGTGACAATGACCAATGCAGTATGCATAGGCCATAATAAAATGTTATTAACTATTAATGTTATAATAATATTAAGTATCATGTACATGTTGTGTTTATGTTAGTGTCTATACAGGAAAGTACAGAGCAACTCACCGCAGCTAATAATAGAAGAGTCAACGCAACTTCTTCAGAATCGAACTCATGAAATGGAACAAAAAACATTCTAAACTATTTAAACAAAATTAATAAACGACGTCAAAGAGTAAGTAAACCGATTTATTCATATCGGATTCAATAATAGATTGAATTGGGTAGAATAAGTCAATAAACCAAAAATTAATAATAAAAACCAAAACGTTAAGAATAATAATAAAACAGACAATCTCGTCGTGCTAAAATGTTCATACACACTTTTTAAGAGAAAATTACTTAAAACTTCGAATCTAACAAGAAAAATATTGTGTCGAGTATTCATAATGCAAACCCTTAGATATCAAATATGAAATGAAAATATAAGTACCAAGTAAAATGTATATTCTATAGCCGGCAGAATAAGGGAAGGACAAATAAAATAGAGGCAGGATATCAAGAGAATGGAAAACATGGGACTACCTAAACAAGTAATAAGATACAGACCTCAGGGAAGACGAGATATAGGTAGGGCAAGGAAAAGAGATGCCTTCAGTGAAGGCAAAACAGGCTGTAATCCTATACCTTGACATGGAGAAGATTCCTAATACTTAATAGCACACTTAAGAACAAAATATTGGTATGGAGAATCATACACGACTTCCATGTTCTAAGATTTATATTTAAAATCATTTTCGAAATGAAATATTTCCATTGAAACTACTTCTTTCTACTTACTGCTTCAGCCACTTACTGTGGGCACTAACGTATACCACCTCACGTTATCGCACTTGATTTTCACTGATGATGGAAGTCGATGGCACTGGCGAAACGTCTGGTTTTGCAGAAAACATTGGTCTACGGCCAAACAGGCCGGGAAGGAATTTTAAAAACAAACTGCTTCTTTGTTGTCAATAACGTAGTACATATATACAAAAAATTATCAGGTAAACTATTACGTTACAACAAAAAAATGTTTCTGGTAAACTACCCTTTCCCCGTAACCGATCTTCACCAAAATCAATAGGCCTTGAGTCCTCTATAACTCGGGCACATATGTAAAAAAATATCTGATTCTGTTTGAATTTACGGCAGTTATCGTTCGTCATGAAAAAATTTCTCTTGTTACAACATAAAATATTGCTGGTAAACTACCCCTTTATCTTAACCGATCTTCACAAAAAACAATAGTTCTTGAATACTCTACAATTCAGGGCTGTATGCAAAAAATTATTTGATTCTGTTTGAATTTGCGGCTCTTATCGTTTGCCATAAAAAATCTAGACAGACACACAGACACTTTTCGATAAATTACTTTTTTTCATGTTTTGAGGGTAGTATAATCAGAATCTGCAAAAATCTCTAACACGATTTTTTTTGCCATCACCATACTTCCATTTCCTTATGGAACATGAAAGTAAAATCAAAGTAAAATTCTGATGGCAACAAAAATCAAATATTCTATCAAAAATTGGGGATATACATTTTTGGTAGGTATTTGGTAGGCCTACTTGCATTGCACAAGGAATGTGTTATTTTGAATAGGTTATTGATAAAAAAAGACTTACAAGTACATTGATTTTTATTACAAAATTTATACAAAACAGTTTCAATTCTAAGGTATCAATAATTAATAATTATTAAGGATAATGAACAAATTATTTCTTCATAGAAGATACATAAAAACATTGCAAAACTAATACATATCAGACAAATATTATTACAACAAAAATACCACACAGACATTTGGGCTTTGTTACTTTATCAGTAACTATAAGATTACATTCATAAAGTACATAGAATATTTATTTACAAGAACATAATTACAAAAAGTGAAAACACCTTTGATGAAATAAACATTTTATTTATTACATCAAACATAACTAAACTCAGATGACAATATAAATGAACTAAATATAGGTTTTTCTGCGAGGGAGTGTAGGATTGATTAGGGGTTCAATTAGTTGAAATTATTAAAAAAAAAAAAGCATAAACTATAAATAGAAAAACTAGACTGGTATGTTTACAACAAAATGAAAACTTCAAGTTACATTTAAGAGATATTCCGTGTCAAATCAACAAGTGCTACAACCTGACCCTCTTAGATTTATTTGAAATTAAGTATGCATGTAGTATTCATAAATAGTAACACAAATCAATTTTTTCACATTTTTCTGACGAAAGGTTACTGAGTAATGGGTGCTCAAAAATGAAAAAATAAATAAAATTTTTGACTTGCGCAACAATATTGATTTGTTCACAACTTGTGTTCTAATTAAGCTAGAACAATGACATCGAGTTCATTTGAAAGCTCTTTTAAAGGGCTTTCATATGATATAAAACATAATTAGTTGAAAATATATATATTTTTTATAAACACATCATTATTGCATTTACTGAATTTTGAAAAACTGTATTTTTAAAATTCTCAAAAAAATATATGTGAAAGATATTGTTTTCCTCTACATATTCTGAAAGTTTCAACTTGGGATGAGCATGGGATCACTATCAAAAGTAATTTTATGTTTATCACGATTCTGTAAAACGTCATTCAGATCGGTGAATTATTATTATTTTTATTTTCCTACCCGTGACAATTTTTCAGAATCATAGTTGGATTTATTACTTGGCCTACAAAATTGTACTTTTCTTTCATACAAATAACTGTGTTTTAAAGCTTAGCACTAGCTAAATTAATAGCTCAAAATTAATAAATTGACCTACATATCTAAAATATATATCTTAATAGAGTGATCCAGGTTTTCCGTGTACAAGCAAAAAAATCTCATTTTAAAGACTATATACAAAATGGTTGGTTGGTGTGACTATCTCCCATCTGTTTAGTATTTTGTCATCGGATAATATTCAGTCAGCTGTTGTCAACTGTTGTTGAAAGTGACCTGTACATTTTCTTTTGGTGTGACATAGCCTATAAAGTGAAAAAAATGTGATTAATTCTGAAATGTTGTGTTTTGAAATTAGCTTAAAGGTACTTTTGTACAATTCTCACAACAGTGTATAAGTTTATATGCCTACAACCAGTTAATATTGTAACGAGACATATGAGCCCAAATATTTCAGTAACCCAAAATATTAACACATGTCAATAATTGAGTGAAAGAGACAAACCAAGTGTTTCTTCTAAAAGGCCAAGCATGAAACTACATGAGCTACTCATCACCAAGGATAAACTCACAACAATAAGAGTTAATAAAACTAATGGTAACTAACAAGTGAAATAACATTATAAGAAAAAGAAGATGCACCGAACAATGGTTGTACCACAGGAACCAACAACCCAATAGTTTCCGGTCAGTAAGGAACCACTGAAGACAAGGAAGAAACATACTACGAGAAAGACACCTAACAACCATGGTATAAAATATAGATTCCAAGAGCCAGTCAACTATAGAACATCTTACCCGTATATGCAATGACTGAACAACTTACAGATTGAAGAGATGGACAAGAACTGACTAACTGAGATGACCAATATTGTAACGCAACAGAAATGCTAGCACTCAAGTTACATAAAAACAAGGTTCACAGAATAATAAACAAGTCAATATTTAACCCCATGATAGAACAAAGATCTAATAATTATATTTATAATCATAGATACAGGTAAATAAGGATGCAAGGTAATATTAACAAGAATAACCGAACCTGTAAGTTAGACAATAGTTGATGATATATGTTTAATGAAAATCAAACAAAAAATGAAACAATAATTTACTAATAGCAAATAAGAATTTTGAGTTAAGAGGTATTATTTTGTGACAACAAATGTTATGATAAAGTTTATGTTATGTTATACCAAATATGTGTTGAGTTAATGAAAGATAATGAAACAAGATGTATTATTCAATGACTGTTGTAGAATGAAGTGTGAAGCAGCTAATTAACGTTAATAGATTTGAATTTTCTTATATGTGATCCATAGGTCAAGATAAAATTGTTATTAGATATGGAAAAAATAATTGTTTATGTAAATGTTAATAGTTAAGATTTAATTATATGTATGAATTTATGTAAAAGGGGCTATAGATGTGTACCAGTTATAAACACAGGTAGATCTGTTTACAATAAAAGGCCTAACAGCCAAAACCACTATATAACCACTCATAACATAAAGGTTAGGTACATCAATTAATAATAATTAATGAATACGATTTGAAGAGCTAGAAAAAACATTAAATTAATAATGATATATAATAAAATTTATACAAATTATGATAATACCATAATGCCATGATATCGATTAATAACATTTAATATCGAAAGTGGATTAAATATAAAAAAAGGAAAAAAACCGGCTTATATCAAAAAACCAGCAGAATATGTGTAGAACATAATAAACCAACTATCGGTAAAGTTACATTCCGATAGGATAGCAAATTGATAAGGAATAGACAAAAAATATATGAAATAAACACTATATTCAAAACATGTGGAAGGAAGAAGTCGTGTGTTGCTAGGGACGACAGAAGAAGAGGAAGCTGTTAATTTGACAATAATTGCTTTGATGATCTGAATGTCATGAGATTAAAAAACCCAAGAATTATCTATTTAATCGGAATATTTTAAATCATCAGACACGATTATAAAACACAAAATCCTAATGACAATGTTTATGACTATCACCAGTACAGTTTAATGCAAATAACACTACAGTATGAAATCACAATAGAGAATAAATAACTGGATTATACAAGGAAGAACTTGAACTGTCCCATATCCGAAGGGAATTGATGATATATTAAACCAAATAGAAAGAATTAACAGTATCACAATTAATAATATTCACTACACCAGAAGTTATAACCTTTCAAAAACACGGAACAACACTAATTGCTTCAACCAAGAGAAGAACGTATTTGGATCCTGGCGTTGCAGAAGAAGCATCAATCGGGCTGTAAACCAATCCAAGCTGTAATTCCGAAGTGGACAGGATAAGAATTCCATTCTATTAAATCGAAGAAAGAAAATCGTACGGCATAATTGTCCAGAACAGTAAATTTATCAATCAACCGCCTACACGATTGGCTTCGTTCTAGTCTGGTAAATTATTATTATATTAATCATACTAACTACACAACACTTTAAATTTGTAAATCTTGCATTCTTATCTATGTATTTTTAATCTTCCCCACAGTTACAAGAGCCTTCACACCCTGAATTAAATTAATTACAAATTAAAACACACTATATAACTAAACTTAAATAAAGTATCAGAATAATCAACAATCGATTCATACAATCTATAGCTCAAGCATATGTTAATTAGAACATATATTATTCAATGTTAAAGAAGTAAACAAATAAAGAACCTTTATATATTGGCAAAATCTTGTTATTTGGAGTATGGTTTAATGAGCTAGGAATAAAAAAGTAACTGAATAAGTATAGAATAATTGGTTAACATAAACATTGAAATAACCTATAAGTTTCGTTGAGCCGATACTACAGCGCTTATAGCGGAATTATCTGACACCAAAGAGAGAGAGTAAAAATACAAAATTAGACAGAATTCTCTTCAAGGTATAATAGGGTTGAACGGAATTATAAAATAACTCATTAATTATTTAAGTTACAGGTACACAAACACTGATAGTTTTTAGAGAGCTAAGTTAATAATTAATTACTTACATCAATACATCCCACAACTCCAAATATCTCCGAGATTTACATAATTAAAATAATTCAAAACACATTGGCATAGGTGTATGTACAAATTGACAAACACAACAGTGGGGTTTTAAGGAGAGGAAACCCATTCCTGTACAATATACAACAGATAATATTATAAATGTATAGGACAAGATATGTTATAAAAGAATGAAAGTAACTAGACTGTTAACTGAATAGAAGCTGTGAATAAAAGCATAGTAACATGTTATGCATAGCACCCATGTAACATAAAGAAGTATTAAAATTGTCTCATAATAATAACAAATATTACTCAAATAGTCAAACAATCATGTAAGATAAGAAAAGGCAATAACTAAAGAGTTATTAGTTATCATTAATAAAACCAAACTTGAGAAAATAAGGTTAAAAGAATGTAAATTTGTATCAACCTAACATACACATTGTTGGTACAAATTTCACCTAAATTCACATCTATCAGTAGGAAAAGCCTACCTAAACCAAAATGTTTTGTGCCTTAAACCAAGAAGAACTGATAAGCTTTCTACAGGTACCAATATAAGATACCCAAAATGGATTTTAAATAAGAATTTAAGTAAATAAAGTGAACCAAAACCGACCAAAAGGGGATTCACTAAGTAAAACGTGAACAAAACCACTTTATAATACCAAATAGAAGTAAAAGGTTAATGTCTATACCACAAGTAAGGTGTAATGCCACTATTGTAATAGTATAAGAATATTATAAGAAAGGACATAATGTATTATAATCGTAATTAAGAACACCTGTCATGTGACACTAGGTGTAAGTAATGTTAGTCAATGATATACACTAAGGGACAGACCAGTGTACAAAAAACACTAAACCAATTATAAAGAGACTACTATGATTAAACTATTGTAACTAAATAATAGTAGAAAGAGATAAAAGAATACCAAATAAGAATGGAAATAAGTGTACACCTCATAGTGCAAAATAGAGGTCAGAGAGAGATAACTATATAAGAATACAGCAGTTCTATAAGGAGAAATTGACCTCCAAACTTATAAATTTTGCACAATCATCTGGCGATATAAGAGCTTCTACAACAATGGACTCTGTAACAAAGAAAGAATTTTAGCTAACAGAGAAAAATAATTATCATTGCCAGTATCAACAAAAGTGCAAATTACTAAATGAAATAATTGCAATTTTATGGGAAATAATGTTATTAAACTAATTATGTACTTTATTAAGAACTTTTGTTTTCCAGCAGCTTCCAAAACTCTTTATATAAAAAATAATATAAACAAACTTATTTAGAGCTTCTAACAATACTTATCTTAAAATTATCATATGATTATACTTTCCAAAGGAAGCCCCTGATTTGAAAGCATTGACACATAATACTACTAATTAAAAATGATTCCAACTACTATGTTACTAAATTTTCTCATTTAAAATGTAAATGGGACTGTTAATAACTTTATATTGTTGTCATTAACAAGACAAAACAATCATTAATGGCTATTTTATCACAAACTTCAAAATCTCCTATAAAGCTTGCTCAATGAAATAGGACATTCCTGATGCAGAAAATTAACTTTGCCATAACACAAATTAAATAGGCTAACACCCAAACAAAAAAATGCTTTGAAAACAAAACATTAATGAAATATGGTATGAATTAATTGTGCTACATTCAAAGCTGATTTTCTTAATTGATTTAAAGTACCTATACAAGTCTAGTTTGTCAAGTAAAGATAATTTAGGTAAACCTAACACTACATATGAAACAAACATTAAATCAAATATGCTAATGTTACAAAATTCACAAACAGAAAAAAAAAATTTTAAATTATCTATAGGCTAAATTGCTTTGATTATATTACCTTCTCCACTTCATATGTTTTCCACATCAATATCATCTGATGTCGATACTACTGATGGTGCAATAATAGCCATTTTTTCCCAGTCAATTCTGGAAAGTTCAGGAGGAACCTGAAAGATCATTACAAAACTCATATATAATTTTTCACTAAGTTAATAATTATAATAATATTAAGCTAATAATTAAGAGAATATTTTCTTTTCTTAACCTAGCACAATATTTGTAGGTTAGCACTATGAATTTACAAAAAGTTAATGGATTTTGTGTAAATTTCTAAAAAAAATTAAATTTACAGCATAATCTAGTAGTTATTTTATAGTAATCTATTTTAATTTAAATGAACTCAAGTCACTATTGCTTGGTTACATCCCTGCACTGAAGATTCCTGAAAAAGATTTCTAATATAATCACACAAACTCGAAAAACAAAAACTGTTCAAATGATTAACATTGAATAATATAATCCTGATTATAACGGTATTATAACTAGCAAATACATTACGGATAATTCATCCATACTCCGTATCATTTAAATCTACTATTAAGTATAACACACCCCATAAAATTTAGAATATTAAGATACTAATTTTTTAAAATTTCATGTGATATTAGTTGAGTATCATTTAGGAGGTTAAACAATATAAATACAATTCTACACATTAAGTTACAGATTATAAATACAGATAATAAGAAATTAAATAAAAATAACACTATAGGCCTACATCAATTATCGGGTTTAAGAACCTGCTGCTGTAAGCAGTGATAATTTTAGTTTAGTGAGCTTTAATCAGACTTGCATGCAATAATAAATTTTACATAAGATAAAAGAACGATGCTTTCTTTAGTCACCAGCAAAACCTTTTCTGTCTGCAAGTTAATATTATAAAATTTAATCGAGATTAAAAAGTTTTTTAACTCAAAAATTAAAGAAGTCACAGTTCAAATTCTCTTTTCACTTTTTCTTTACCTGACAAATGTTAGTCCTTAATTTTTAAAGCAGAGCTGTGTTAAAATAAAATTTTTATGTCAAATAAATTACAATTTAATGGACTCGATGTTATGAAAGTAACTATGTGTACAAAATATTACAACAGTTTGCTTCCGTATTACAGTAGCCATAGGCCTATATTATAAATTTTGTTATATTAGGTGTTAAAATTAACCTTAACTTATTAAGTCATATCTTATTTAATTAATTACGTTTCTCTGAAAAATCCTGAATTTGAAAGTATATTTAGAGTAATATAGTGGGACTGAAGAATAAAATAAAATATGTTAACTAGTTAAATACGAGCAGAGTACAAATTAAATATATTATGGTAAGGCCTACCATCTTGTGTTAGGTAGGACCTCATTTTACGAATAAAATGACTTACAAATTGGATACATTACACAAATATAGGTAGGCCTATTTCATTTTTACAATTGAAAACGTACGCAGTCTAGCTAATATTTCTATAGGCTAATGGGTGTACTCAGTAGGAACTCAAGGCTTAGTACTTGTCTTCAGACATTTTATACTTCATATCAAAGCCATAGATTAAATTACTGGCAAAAAATTTAGGCAGAATTTACGAACAAAATTTAGCATAAATTTCAGGCCTAATCTACCACTCAAACTTACTTGATCAGACACTTGTGTGTGTCTGAAACAATCTTGTGAAAATCGATCGCATTCCGGAAACAGAGCCCGTCTTACATCTGTAAGAAAATTAAAATTATGTAATGTTCATACATGAATCACAATAAAAGTAATAAATGGAATTTTTTTAGAGTAGACAAAATAATTGTCAGACTTACAGGAGTATCTATAATAAAGCAAAAATATTTAATTATATTGCGGTCAGTGCCCTCACATGGACTTTTTTTAAAAATCAGTTAATTAATCTTAGTTTTAAGTTAACTAGAGTTTAAGGGGTGATTTTATACACCAAATATAAGGTAACATGAACAAATTAACACTGAACTTACTACGTTCCCAGTCAAATATGAAAGTAAAGTATGAAAATATATGTAGACATGCACTATTGGTGTAAGTTCTGGAGCTAAAGATAATTCAACTGTGATACAGAACTTAGTCTATTATACTTAACACCCAGGCCTATAAACTTTTGATCTTTTTCTAAAAGTAATTAATTTTATTTCAGAGTTAGGTTAGGCTTACAGGCTAATCCGCAGTAAGTTTAGCTAAATCAGTTATATTATCATAGGCCAGACTTAATCTAAATAAAATTATTCTGTGTAAAGGTATCAGTAACTTGATATTTATACAGAATAAGCATTTAATACAGAATACATATTTCATTTAACTGGAGTCAGTTCCCTCACAGGGTCTTTTTCAAAAATGGGTTAATTAATTTTATATTTTTAGTTGATTAGAGTTAAGGGGTGCTTTTATACACTGAATATAAATAACAATTAAAACTATATGTACCTTTTTTTGCTGTACGTCTCCTAGGCCTACTTTCACAGTCATCTGAAAAGTAAAATATGACAATTGATGTAGACATGCAAGTATCTGGAGCTAGAGACAATTTACTGTGATAAAGAACTTAGCCTATTATACTTAACACCCAAGCCTACATAACACAAACAAATTTTGATTTTTTCCTAAAAGTAATTCATTTTATTTCAGAGTTAGGTTAGGCTTACAGGCTATTCCGCTGTAAGTTAATCGGCTAATGCCCTGCTAGTTTGCTAGTTTTGTTAACATAATTAATCACTAACTAACTAAGTGTGTTTGATATTTATGTAGCATAAGGTGACGCGTATATGACAGGTTTTATTAATGCAGTAAAGGAACAAATCTAATTTAAATAGTCTTTGTATTATTTTGGAATTCAATTTTTTAAAGCAAATGATAATACCTTATGCACCTTTGTAAAGGTTTTTACTTATTGGGGATAAGTGAACTGAATTAAAACATCAAACAAATGATTTTTGTTTCACAATCAAAACAATACGCCTACTGTATTAAATTTATTATGGCAATTCTATTTACCCTAAAACACTACAATACAAAACTCCAGAATTTTTGTTTTTGTATAAATTGGCCCGCTAATAATGAAAAAATAAAATTGTATTAATTAAATTAGAATGCTAACTTGCTCAATTATTAAATTTTGGGCAGAACACAGTGCTATTAGGCATAGTTGGTTCTATAACAGATACGTGTTCGACAAAGTAATCTAGACATGAAACATAACCTAACGTATTTCTTTTATGAATTTTATGAAAAATGCTGAATTTGAAAGTATATTTAGAGTTATATAGCTGGACTGAAGAATTAAATAAAATTTGTAACTAGTTAAATACGAGCAGAGTTCAAATTAAATATATTATAGTAAGGCGTACCATCTTGTGTTAGGTAGGACCACATTTTACGAATAAAATGATTTACAAATTGGATACATTACACATATATAGGTAGGCTAGAGTAGACAAAATAATTGTCAGACTTACAGGAGTATCTATAATAAAGAAACTTTATTTAATTAAATTGCTTCAGTGCCTTACAGGGACTTTTTTTTAAAATTAGTTAATTACCCCTTGGGTAATTATGAAGATTCTCATCAATGCTGATATTGCGCTGATATATTTTTATTATATTCTTCTATGTTATATAAACACGAGAAAAATAATTTTAAACGGCGGTCGAACCTATTTACGGAGACAAAAAATTAAATTTTTACTCCCATAAGAACGCATGGCGTTAGCCTAGGTATATTGTATTAATTAAATTAGAATGCTAATTTGCTCCAT
Source organism: Magicicada septendecula (assembly GCA_034769895.1). Lineage (NCBI taxonomy): Eukaryota > Metazoa > Arthropoda > Insecta > Hemiptera > Cicadidae > Magicicada > Magicicada septendecula. The sequence goes on along the minus strand of CM068373.1, from coordinate 139,529,850 downwards.
TATTAAATTTTGGACAGAACACAGTGATATTATGTATAGTTGGGTCTATAACAACCGGTAGGCCTAGTGTACAACCCAAAGTAATCGAGACATTCATACATAACCTAACAGCTAATTTCCTACAAACAACGGACAACATACACTAAATAAATGATCATCTTACCTTTCATTATTATTCCTAGCGCCTCCAACATATTTTTACTTCGACTTGCAATCACAAACACTTCATACGAATTACAAAATTCTGTCCCACACACGTTAGCAAACTCAACGAATTACCGCACGAGACGACTAAACAGAATAAATTATGGCAGGTCCAATATTTCGTTATACCAACTAAACAGAATAAAAACACACTTTCCTCTGTAGTGTCTGTCTTTTTTACACATGTTACAAATTTTATAGAATAATTATTACGAATGCCAATATGGCCGACTAACTACCCATATTTCATTATATACATTTGTATATATCGAACAGGTTGTCTGGCTTCAGCGTACAGCAAAAATACGATGTATAAAAATTTGTATAAGTTTTTCGTACGCTGACACACCATAACTTGGGCAAAATAACTTCTTCACCTAAAGATGTACTTATACAAGTTCCCCAAATTTGTTTTAGATACCCTGGGTAAAAATTGGCGTGTGATGAAGAAATTATGCGGCGCTAAGTCTATATATATATTATAACGTACCAAATCCCATAGATTTGGGGTTATATGTAGAAAGTTTTAAAAATTAAAATAAAATAAAGTTAAATCGATAGAACCATATCTCGCACTGTAGCGAGCATTCCAAACAATTGTAAACGCACAGCGGATATGTCCGTTGGCGTTATGTAACCACGCACACGCACCGTTATAAATTAGGGACACGCCCTGACTAACTATTTTGGAAACGAATAAATATAGGAAAAATCAAAAATAGCCAAAATATTTACCGAAATATTAAGAATACGGAGTGCGAATTTCATTAAATATAATTAAAGAGTTAATGAGCTAATTCATTTTATTTAAATAACTTCCATAGTAAGTGAGCTAGGGAGTTCAGATTTGAATATGTTATAATTGTAAAAATTACGAATCAAGTGTATATGTTCGATTAAGCATAACTTGGCTACCGGCCAAGATAATTGCAATAAAATTTGCAACCGGACGTTCGACCGACAATTGGTTCCGGTTAATTCCTGAATATTAAAAATAATAATAATTCTCGGACTGTGGGAATTATTTTTCGTTCTCACGGAATGAGGTGACTAAGTTTTAAGTAGAAGGGAGAATGTTTCAGCCAATCAGATCATTCTAAAAATTTTGAACAACAGTTGATTTCGGGCTGATCGCTCTTCACTCTTCTGTTGGCGATCAAGCTGTGAACACACACACTCTCTTCTGTAGAACTCAACCAGTAAACACATACTCTTCTCTAAGGACTCAAACAGTGAACACACACACACACACACTTCTGTAAAGTTTCAACTTCAGAACAACACAGACACTCTTCTATAACGACTGGACTGGACGGCGTCTACGTGCGAGACTCTTATTCATCAACAAATAAGCGTACTGCGCAATACACCCAAACTGTTGGCGTACGCATATAAGAGATCGACAATATACTACGAGAAGTCACGTCCAGACTACAACAGAGCGAGGCCGTCTAAATCGTGGTACGAGCTGAAGAACTGACGACGCAGAGCTACACCCGAGACGAGGTACACACACACACACACACACACACAGTGCCGAGTATCCGGATCGAGGGCCTGAAGCAGTTGCAGCAGTTAAACCACTGACGTTAAATCCATCAACAGTTGCTGAAGGACCTGAGTTGCTGATCCCTGAACTCTTCGTTGGAATCCAGGACGTAGCGGAAATCATCGCCACAAGCTGATTGGACTAGGACAGCGAGGGACCCCAGAGGACATCTTCGAGAACTTCAGTACCAGGAAAGTCAAAAATCATTTATACATTTTATATAAAAAGAACATTTTTCTTTCTTTTGTTAAAATCAATTGTAAAGCCAACTTCATTCAGATGCCTATAAAAACAGAGACTCTAAGTTAATAAGAACTTCAATATTGTGATAATCTGTAGAACAAGTATAACTTAATTAAGAAGAAATAGATAGGAAGCAGAGTAGATAAAAAGCGCTGTACAAATCTTAATATTAAATCACTTAAGAAACTTATACTACAGTATACGTGAAACCAATCACAAAGTAAATAAAAAGCACGTACAACAAGATTCATGGCTAATTTATTTAAGAGTATTTTAAAAGCATTCTGAAATAGTAAAATCAATATTAAAATCTTGAAAAATCATTAATTAAATTATTTAAAAAATTAACTTTGAAAGTAATAATAAACAAGTTCGAATAAATTCATATTTATAAGCTTTCCTTTTGAAAGCTAATATTCATTCTGAAAACATTGATCAAATTACTCATTACTCTTTAGTACGTAAGAATTACATTAGATATAAGTTTTTCATTTTATGTGCTATTAGAATAATAAACCCCAATTTTATACCCAACACTGTTCTGTTATTGCTGTACTCCAAAATCTACCAACATCACTAAACTATTCAAAATTATTATAACGATACACTTTGTGCTTGTACTTTTGAATCAACTTACTTGCAAATTCAAAACACAAATTCCTAGGGCCCTAGTCGGAAGAAGAAGACCCAAGAACGCACAGCAGGTAGGTCAGTTCACACACAATAATTTTTAAAGTTTGCAAGTTCAGTAAAGTTATAAATGTCTCCCTGAACTTGGGGCTTCCCGAAGTTAACGAAGTTTATTAGTTATATATGGCGCCCGGAACGTGGGGCCCGATTTAATTTTGATTAAATTTTAAATTTTAAAATTTAATTGTAGTAAATTAAATTGCAACAAGTTTGCTGTTTTAATTAGTAAAACAGCTGGCGTCCAACTCAAACAATCCCTAAAGAAAGTTTTGTGAATTGGTAATAAGTACAGCAATAGAGTGTTAAGAATATTGTGTAACAATGGACACCGACAAAATGTTAAAACAATTGTTACAAGAAATAAAACAAGCAAACGCGGAATTAACAGCTAATATGAACACGAAATTTGAGCAAAGTGCAGCCAAAGCTGAACTATATATCGCGGAATTAACGGCTAAATTAGATGCGCAAAAAACTAGTTTAACCGAGACACTAGAACAAACTAATGCGGATATAAACGCGGAAATAAGACAAACCGATGCTAAAATAGCTGCTAAAATAGAAGAAAGCGCGAAAAGCTTAGATTCTAAAGTTACCGAAGTCGGAGAAAAAATTCATACAGTCGAGACTAAAATAAATGAACGTTTTAAGGTTTTTGAGACCACAATGAATAAATCGTTTATTGAACAGATTTCGCGTATGGAGGGGCGGTTCAAAGAACACATCAACAAGTGTGAAAAACAGATCGCGGATGTAGCTAAAAAAGTCGATAATCTAGAAGTACGGATACAAACTGACGTAAGCGAAACACAACGACAAGTTGCTAGGTTAGACGCGTCGATTGTAGAAGTTCGTTCCGATGTCGATACAAATAGAGTAAATGTATTGCAAACGCTTAGCGAGGAGATTTCTAAAGTGCGACAGGAAGTACGGAGGAAATCGGCACCAAATATTCTCGTACAAGGGCAAGTAGACGAGAAGAATCGAGTCTATTTTACCGGTGAAAATAATGAAAACCCGATCGAGTTCTTGCTAACGTGCGAAAACGAAATGGCAAGGGTAGGTTCGCGACTAGAGGACCAAAACCGGATACAATGGGTAGTTAACGCGATGCGTGATTCAGCCAGGCGATGGTATAACATTGTACGTGATAAAATTACCACATACACGGAATTTAGACAAATGTTTGAAAACCGATATTGGAATGCGCACACGCAAAGACTCTTGCGTAATGAATTAGAATACGGACGTTATGACCGGAAGCAGGGTATAACGCCCGAAAACTATATTATACAACAGGTTGAACGCGCTAAATATTTAACACCAGCGTTTTCCGACGTCGATATAGTCACGAAATTAGCGTACCATTTTAATCATAATGTTCGTGTAGCCGCATTTACGCAAGGAATACGTACGGTTGACGAACTGTTAATATTAATATCCCAAAGTGAAACCGTTTTCGATTTCAGCGGATGGAGGTATGACCCGAACTATAATCCAAATAACGACAGCCAAAATAGACGTGGGCAATATCATACCCAAACCGATCCAAGGCCTAGTACTAGTTCGGCTCCACAACCAGCATCGCCGAAACCGCAAAATAAACCCTTTGAATATAAAGGAAAGACGAGTTTCAATAGGCAGAAACCGATAAGTAAAGACAACGATGGAACTCCAATGAGAGCCATACAAACAGTCGCGGTATCAGATACCGGTACGACCGAACAAACCAGCGAAATAGAAAATGTTAGAAACCCTATTGTAAAAGCAAAACAGTTTCCCCATGCAAAAAACGTGGAACAGGGCGCACCCAAGAAGGATGCGCAATAAATCCTGCAAAAATGTTTAGAAATAAGACTGGTAGAAATAAAAAAAAATAGTAGATATAAGAAAGGTGATTTTTCTCATGAAATTTTTGTGCCAGTTAATAAGGTGTTCACGCCGGATGTTAGAGAACAATTGTTCGAGTTAAATACAATACAACAATGCTCCCCTAACACAGCGTGTCCGGTATTACAGGAACCTGGAGACGACGTTCCCACGGAGGTAGATTTAGGTGGCGTTACTGTGCTATCCGGAGATAGCGAAGCATTTTACGCGTGGATAGAAGAATATGGTCGAATCACCCATAAAGAGGATTACGAAATATTAGAGGCACTGTAAATATAAATCATGTAGACTTAGAAATAATTTGAATACTAATATTTAAATATCAATAATAATTGTTAATATAAATTAGGGCATTAGATATAAATAATAATAATTGTGGGCAAGTTATGAATAAATAACAAGCATTCGTAGCATTGATAGAACAAACACACAAGCGAGGTGTGAAGCAGACGGGTGACGGTTACAGGAAACGCGTTCACACAGCAACGACGCGCACACGAGCCGCGCTCACCTGGTTTTTAAACGCAGAGGCTAATTAACAGCGTTTACTACACGATAACAGAGGTAGCAAAAGAGAAGCACATTCCTGAGCGCACGCGCCAAAATTGTCTATTGTTATCTGTGTAAAATACTTGGCTAATTGTCTCGGCCTATCCGACCCGCTTTACTCAAAAAAAAAAAATAAAATAAAAAAAAAGAAAAGAAAAGGTATTTTTTGAGTACGGTACGTATGCGGTATTTCCGATTCGATTACTAGCGCCTTCAAACGTCATGTGAGCAATCCCGCCACGCGGGTGAAGGCGCTTACCCGTGAATCACCAGTTACCAATACAGTACGCCAATTGATTCATGTTGTGACAGGAAAGTTCCGTGTTCCTACTTGAGTGTGTAACAGGTGCATCAGTTAGTCTGTATCCAGAAGTCAGTCCGTGCGGTTCAGTCGTTCGTGGATTGTTAATTTGTTATAAAGTGTGTATACAGTATTGTTGGTGGCTTTTATTTTTAAGTGAAATATGGGTGACAAACGAAAGAAAGTGGTAGTAACTTTGGTAGAAAGACTGCAAGCAATAAAAGAATGGATTCTGTTGAGTCGGTAAACAAAATTGCACTGGAGTTAGAAGTTGGAAAAACTACTGTGGGTGATTGGCGAAGAAATCGCGCAGAGATTGAAAAAATGGTGTTCTAAGCAAGCAAGTGGCAGTGGCGTGAAAGTTAGAAAAACTATGCAAAAAGAAAACATGTGGAAGTTGAGAGGTTTTATATCTGTGGTATGAAAATGTGAGGGGGAAAGGATTGACGGTTTCAGGCCCCTTGCTCCAAGAAAAAGCGATTCAGTTTAAAAAACAGATCGAAGGAGACGATGGTGAGTTTACTGCCAGTGACGGGTGGCTTGATCGCTGGAAGAAACGTTTTGGTGTTCGTCAGATGACGATTAGTGGTGAAGCATTGTCTGCTAATAAGGACGCTGTCCCTGACTTTAAAAAAACACTTTTTTGACCTGCTTGATAAGGAAGGTATTTCCGGAGAACAAGTGTACAACTGTGATGAGACGGGTTTGAATTACCGTATGTTGCCGTCTAAAACACTAGCGTCTAAACAGGAAAAGGCCACACCAGGGTTCAAGAAGAGCAAGGACCGCGTTACAGTTTTAGCTTATAGTAACGCAACCGGAAACCACAAGTTGAGACTGACCTTGATTGGAAAATCTCGCAAGCCTAGGGCTTTTAAAAATCTTAAAGATTTAATGTAATATATATATACTGTATATATACATATAATAAATAATTAATTATAATATCAGTTATAAATTATAACATCAATTCTGATATATAAGTTCTTTGCCCCTGCATTATACCCATCAAAAAAAGGCGTGGATGAATGAAGAAATTTTCAAAAATTGGTTTGAACAGGAATTTGTGCCACAAGTTGAAAAAGATTTAGCTGAAAGCAATTTAACAAGGAAAGCAATCCTAGTTTTGGATAACGCTCCTTCACATCCAGCAAATGACCAATTAAAAGATGGAGACATAAAAGCTTTGTTCTTGCCTGCAAATGTTACATCTATATGTCAGCCAATGGATCAGGGAGTGCTCCAAGCTTTGAAAAAGACATATCGACGTAGGCTACTAAGCTATATCATCGCGACAATTGATAATACAGAAGTTGCGACGGCACTACAGTTAGTAGACATGCTTGACGTCATCAGATGGGTGTCCGAGGCATGGGATGAAATTCCATCTTTAACACTTGTGCGATCGTGGAAAATTTTGCTGGATCACAGAGCCAGTGATAAGTGGGAAGAGGTAGAACAGCAATGTGATGTGGAAAATGCAACTGATAACACTGCGCTTGTATCGCTGTTAGAAAAAGTTCCCGGATGTGAGGAAGCTTCATTGGAAGACATCACAGAATGGTTGGCAAAGGACGAAATCGAAGAAATTGCAGACGAAGATAGTGTAGCGATGGTATTAAATGAACAGCCGATTGAAGAGGAACAAGGTGATGAACCCTCCGATCGTATAACCCACTCCGAAGGCCTGAAGGCGATCGAGACGGCAGTGGAATATACATTGGCCAGCAAGAAGAAGCAACACCAGCAGACATCATATGTTTACGTAAGTGGAAGGATATAGCGGCGAGGAAATTAATGCGAGGAAAGAAGCAGGTCTCAATTACAGACTTTTTCAAACCTTAGACAATGTAAGTTTCACTTGTTCTTTCATTATAGAGTACGTAGTTTTAGGTTATTATAATTTGATTTATATTAACAACTAATTTGTTTGAAAGCTTTCGTATAAATTAAAACTCATAGTAAAACTCATTCAACTTATTGTTAACTACACAGTTTGTTTCGTCCTTCAAATAAAGGTTTTGTGAAAGATACTGTACTTGCGAATTCTTATTTCATTTCTTTCTAATTCATTTATTACTGTAGGTCATTTATAAGGACAAACTGATATGACGTACGCATCCAAATGGCAACAAGTACGTTCAACGCAATAGGGTGGCGGTCATTGACCTAACAGAGGCTGGTATGCCTACGGCTCCGGTGTATCCGACTTTTTTGCTATCCGACCCGGCCGACCGCCACATTAGGTAGGATAGTTGAGAGTCTACTGTATTTTTATACACAATATCTTAATGTATTAGAAGTAAGTTATATTTATAAAGCTTGTATGAATCAGATAGTTGTATCAGTAAATAGCACAATGCATATTTGTGAAACATGAAGAATGTACATGTAGAAAAAAAAACTGTATAATCTACATTCATTTTCTTTTTTTTTAAACGGGTGGGGGTGTATATAACGTACCAAATCCCATAGATTTGGGGTTATATGTAGAAAGTTTTAAAAATCAAAATAAAATAAAGTTAAATCGATAGAACCATATCTCGCGCTGTAGCGAGCATTCCAAACAATTGTAAACGCACAGCGGATATGTCCGTTGGCGTTATGTAACCACGCACACGCACCGTTATAAATTAGGGACACGCCCTAACTAACTATTTCGGAAACGAATAAATATAGGAAAAATTAAAAATAGCCAAAATGTTTACCGAAATATTAAGAATACGGTGTGCGAATTTCATTAAATATAATTAAAGAGTTAATGAGCTAATTCATTTTATTTAAATAACTTCCATAGTTAGTGAGCTAGGGAGTTCAGATTTGAATATGTTATAACTGTAAACATTACGAATCAAGTGTATATGTTCGATTAAGCATAACTTGGCTTGCGGCCAAGATAATTGCAATAAAATTGCAACGGACGTCCGACCGACAATTGGTTCCGGTTAATTCCAGAATATTAAAAATAATAATAATTCTCGGACTGTGGGAATTATTTTTCGTTCTCACGGAATGAGGTGACTAAGTTTTAAGTAGAAGGGAGAATGTTTCAGCCAATCAGATCATTCTAAAAATTTTGAACAACCGTTGATTTCGGGCTGAACGCTCTTCACTCTTCTGTTGGCGATCAAGCTGTGAACACACACACTCTCTTCTGTAGAACTCAACCAGTAAACACATACTCTTCTCTAAGGACTCAAACAGTGAACACACACACACACACACTTCTGTAAAGTTTCAACTTCAGAACAACACAGACACTCTTCTATAACGACTGGACTGGACGGCGTCTACGTGCGAGACTCTTATCCATCAACAAATAAGCGTACTGCGCAATACACCCAAACTGTTGGCGTACGCATATAAGAGATCGACAATATACTACGAGAAGTCACGTCCAGACTACAACAGAGCGAGGCCGTCTAAATCGTGGTACGAGCTGAAGAACTGACGACGGAGAGCTACACCCGAGACGAGGTACACACACACACACACACAGTGCCGAGTATCCGGATCGAGGGCCTGAAGCAGTTGCAGCAGTTAAACCACTGACGTTAAATCCATCAACAGTTGCTTAAGGACCTGAGTTGCTGATCCCTGAACTCTTCGTTGGAATCCAGGACGTAGCGGAAATCATCGCCACTAGCTGATTGGACTAGGACAGCGAGGGACCCCAGAGGACATCTTCGAGAACTTCAGTACCAGGAAAGTCAAAAATCATTTATACATTTTATATAAAAAGAACATTTTTCTTTCTTTTGTTAAAATCAATTGTAAAGCCAACTTCATTCAGATGCCTATAAAAACAGAGACTCTAAGTTAATAAGAACTTCAATATTGTGATAATCTGTAGAACAAGTACAACTTAATTAAGAAGAAATAGATAGGAAGCAGAGTAGATAAAAAGCGCTGTACAAATCTTAATATTAAATCACTTAAGAAACTTATACCACAGTATACATGAAACCAATCACAAAGTAAATAAAAAGCACGTACAACAAGATTCATGGCTAATTTATTTAAGAGTATTTTAAAAGCATTCTGAAATATTAAAATCAATATTAAAATCTTGAAAAATCATTAATTAAATTATTTAAAAAATTAACTTTGAAAGTAATAATAAACAAGTTCGAATAAATTCATATTTATAAGCTTTCCTTTTGAAAGCTAATATTCATTCTGAAAACATTGATCAAATTACTCATTACTCTTTAGTACGTAAGAATTACATTAGATATAAGTTTTTCATTTTATGTGCTATTAGAATAATAAACCCCAATTTTATACCCAACACTGTTCTGTTATTGCTGTACTCCAAAATCTACCAACATCACTAAACTATTCATAATTATTATAACGATACACTTTGTGCTTGTACTTTTGAATCAACCTACTTGCGAATTCAAAACACAAATTCCTAGGGCCCTAGTCGGAAGAAGAAGACCCAAGAACGCACAGCAGGTAGGTCAGTTCACACACAATAATTTTTAAAGTTTGCAAGTTCAGTAAAGTTATAAATGTCTCCCTGAACTTGGGGCTTCCCGAAGTTAACGAAGTTTATTAGTATATATATGGCGCCCGGAACGTGGGGCCCGATTTAATTTTGATTAAATTTAAAATTGTAAAATTTAATTTTGATTAAATTTTAAATTGTAAAATTTAATTGTAGTAAATTAAATTGCAACAAGTTTGCTGTTTTAATTAGTAAAACAGCTGGCGTCCAACTCAAACAATCCCTAAAGAAAGTTTCGTGAATTGGTAATAAGTACAGCAATAGAGTGTTAAGAATATTGTGTAACAATGGACACCGACAAAATGTTAAAACAATTGTTACAAGAAATAAAACAAGCAAACGCGGAATTAACAGCTAATATGAACACGAAATTTGAGCAAAGTGCAGCCAAAGCTGAACTATATATCGCGGAATTAACGGCTAAAATAGATGCGTAAAAAACTAGTTTAACCGAGACACTAGAACAAACTAATGCGGATATAAACGCGGAAATAAGACAAACCGATGCTAAAATAGCTGCTAAAATAGAAGAAAGCGCGAAAAGCTTAGATTCTAAAGTTACCGAAGTCGGAGAAAAAATTCATACAGTCGAGACTAAAATAAATGAACGTTTTAAGGTTTTTGAGACCACAATGAATAAATCGTTTATTGAACAGATTTCGCGTATGGAGGGGCGGTTCAAAGAACACATCAACAAGTGTGAAAAACAGATCGCGGATGTAGCTAAAAAAGTCGATAATCTAGAAGTACGGATACAAACTGACGTAAGCGAAACACAACGACAAGTTGCTAGGTTAGACGCGTCGATTGTAGAAGTTCGTTCCGATGTCGATACAAATAGAGTAAATGTATTGCGAACGCTTAGCGAGGAGATTTCTAAAGTGCGACAGGAAGTACGGAGGAAATCGGCACCAAATATTCTCGTACAAGGGCAAGTAGACGAGAAGAATCGAGTCTATTTTACCGGTGAAAATAATGAAAACCCGATCGAGTTCTTGCTAACGTGCGAAAACGAAATGGCAAGGGTAGGTTCGCGACTAGAGGACCAAAACCGGATACAATGGGTAGTTAACGCGATGCGTGATTCAGCCAGGCGATGGTATAACATTGTACGTGATAAAATTACCACATACACGGAATTTAGACAAATGTTTGAAAACCGATATTGGAATGCGCACACGCAAAGACTCTTGCGTAATGAATTAGAATACGGACGTTATGACCGGAAGCAGGGTATAACGCCCGAAAACTATATTATACAACAGGTTGAACGCGCTAAATATTTAACACCAGCGTTTTCCGACGTCGATATAGTCACGAAATTAGCGTACCATTTTAATCATAATGTTCGTGTAGCCGCATTTACGCAAGGTATACGTACGGTTGACGAACTGTTAATATTAATATCCCAAAGTGAAACCGTTTTCGATTTCAGCGGATGGAGGTATGACCCGAACTATAATCCAAATAACGACAGCCAAAATAGACGTGGGCAATATCATACCCAAACCGGTCCAAGGCCTAGTACTAGTTCGGCTCCACAACCAGCATCGCCGAAACCGCAAAATAAACCCTTTGAATATAAAGGAAAGACGAGTTTCAATAGGCAGAAACCGATAAGTAAAGACAACGATGGAACTCCAATGAGAGCCATACAAACAATCGCGGTATCAGATACCGGTACGACCGAACAAACCAGCGAAATAGAAATAGTTAGAAACCCTATTGCAAAAGCAAAACAGTTTCCCCATGCAAAAAACGTGGAACAGGGCGCACCCAAGAAGGATGCGCAATAAATCCTGCAAAAATGTTTAGAAATAAGACTGGTAGAAATAAAAAAAAATAGTAGATATAAGAAAGGTGATTTTTCTCATGAAATTTTTGTGCCAGTTAATAAGGTGTTACGCCGGATGTTAGAGAACAATTGTTCGAGTTAAATACAATACAACAATGCTCCCCTAACACAGCGTGTCCGGTATTACAGGAACCTGGAGACGACGTTCCCACGGAGGTAGATTTAGGTGGCGTTACTGTGCTATCCGGAGATAGCGAAGCATTTTACGCGTGGATAGAAGAATATGGTCGAATCACCCATAAAGAGGATTACGAAATATTAGAGGCACTGTAAATATAAATCATGTAGACTTAGAAATAATTTGAATACTAATATTTAAATATCAATAATAATTGTTAATATAAATTAGGGCATTAGATATAAATAATAATAATTGTGGGTAAGTTATGAATAAATAACAAGCATTCGTAGCATTGATAGAACAAACACACAAGCGAGGTGTGAAGCAGACGGGTGACGGTTACAGGAAACGCGTTCACACAGCAACGACGCGCACACGAGCCGCGCTCACCTGGTTTTTAAACGCAGAGGCTAATTAACAGCGTTTACTACACGATAACAGAGGTAGCAAAAGAGAAGCACATTCCTGAGCGCACGCGCCAAAATTGTCTATTGTCATCTGTGTAAAATACTTGGCTAATTGTCTCGGCCTATCCGACCCGCTCTACTCAAAAAAAAAAAAAAAAAAAAAAAAAAAAAGAAAAGAAAAGGTATTTTTTGAGTACGGTACGTATGCGGTATTTCCGATTCGATTACTAGCGCCTTCAAACGTCATGTGAGCAATCCCGCCACGCGGGTGAAGGCGCTTACCCGTGAATCACCAGTTACCAATACAGTACGCCAATTGATTCATGTTGTGACAGGAAAGTTCCGTGTTCCTACTTGAGTGTGTAACAGGTGCATCAGTTAGTCTGTATCCAGAAGTCAGTCCGTGCGGTTCAGTCGTTCGTGGATTGTTAATTTGTTATAAAGTGTGTATACAGTATTGTTGGTGGCTTTTATTTTTAAGTGAAATATGGGTGACAAACGAAAGAAAGTGGTAGTAACTTTGGTAGAAAGACTGCAAGCAATAAAAGAATGGATTCTGTTGAGTCGGTAAACAAAATTGCACTGGAGTTAGGAGTTGGAAAAACTACTGTGGGTGATTGGCGAAGAAATCGCGCAGAGATTGAAAAAATGGTGTTCTAAGCAAGCAAATGGCAGTGGCGTGAAAGTTAGAAAAACTATGCAAAAAGAAAACATGTGGAAGTTGAGAGGTTTTATATCTGTGGTATGAAAATGTGAGGGGGAAAGGATTGACGGTTTCAGGCCCCTTGCTCCAAGAAAAAGCGATTCAGTTTAAAAAACAGATCGAAGGAGACGATGGTGAGTTTACTGCCAGTGACGGGTGGCTTGATCGCTGGAAGAAACGTTTTGGTGTTCGTCAGATGACGATTAGTGGTGAAGCATTGTCTGCTAATAAGGACGCTGTCCCTGACTTTAAAAAACACTTTTTTGACCTGCTTGATAAGGAAGGTATTTCCGGAGAACAAGTGTACAACTGTGATGAGACGGGTTTGAATTAACGTATGTTGCCGTCTAAAACACTAGCGTCTAAACAGGAAAAGGCCACACCAGGGTTCAAGAAGAGCAAGGACCGCGTTACAGTTTTAGCTTATAGTAACGCAACCGGAAACCACAAGTTGAGACTGACCTTGATTGGAAAATCTCGCAAGCCTAGGGCTTTTAAAAATCTTAAAGATTTAATTTAATATATATATACTGTATATATACATATAATAAATAATTAATTATAATATCAGTTATAAATTATAACATCAATTCTGATATATAAGTTCTTTGCCCCTGCATTATACCCATCAAAAAAAGGCGTGGATGAATGAAGAAATTTTCAAAAATTGGTTTGAACAGGAATTTGTGCCACAAGTTGAAAAAGATTTAGCTGAAAGCAATTTAACAAGGAAAGCAATCCTAGTTTTGGATAACGCTCCTTCACATCCAGCAAATGACCAATTAAAAGATGGAGACATAAAAGCTTTGTTCTTGCCTGCAAATGTTACATCTATATGTCAGCCAATGGATCAGGGAGTGCTCCAAGCTTTGAAAAAGACATATCGACGTAGGCTACTAAGCTATATCATCGCGACAATTGATAATACAGAAGTTGCGACGGCACTACAGTCAGTAGACATGCTTGACGTCATCAGATGGGTGTCCGAGGCATGGGATGAAATTCCATCTTTAACACTTGTGCGATCGTGGAAAATTTTGCTGGGTCACAGAGCCAGTGATAAGTGGGAAGAGGTAGAACAGCAATGTGATGTGGAAAATGCAACTGATAACACTGCGCTTGTATCGCTGTTAGAAAAAGTTCCCGGATGTGAGGAAGCTTCATTGGAAGACATCACAGAATGGTTGGCAAAGGACGAAATCGAAGAAATTGCAGACGAAGATAGTGTAGCGATGGTATTAAATGAACAGCCGATTGAAGAGGAACAAGGTGATGAACCCTCCGATCGTATAACCCACTCCGAAGGCCTGAAGGCGATCGAGACGGCAGTGGAATATACATTGGCCAGCAAGAAGAAGCAACACCAGCAGACATCATATGTTTACGTAAGTGGAAGGATATAGCGGCGAGGAAATTAATGCGAGGAAAGAAGCAGGTCTCAATTACAGACTTTTTCAAACCTTAGACAATGTAAGTTTCACTTGTTCTTTCATTATAGAGTACGTAGTTTTAGGTTATTATAATTTGATTTATATTAACAACTAATTTGTTTGAAAGCTGGACTGGACGGCGTCTACGTGCGAGACTCTTATTCATCAACAAATAAGCGTACTGCGCAATACACCCAAACTGTTGGCGTACGCATATAAGAGATCGACAATATACTACGAGAAGTCACGTCCAGACTACAACAGAGCGAGGCCGTCTAAATCGTGGTACGAGCTGAAGAACTGACGACGCAGAGCTACACCCGAGACGAGGTACACACACACACACACACACACAGTGCCGAGTATCCGGATCGAGGGCCTGAAGCAGTTGCAGCAGTTAAACCACTGACGTTAAATCCATCAACAGTTGCTGAAGGACCTGAGTTGCTGATCCCTGAACTCTTCGTTGGAATCCAGGACGTAGCGGAAATCATCGCCACTAGCTGATTGGACTAGGACAGCGAGGGACCCCAGAGGACATCTTCGAGAACTTCAGTACCAGGAAAGTCAAAAATCATTTATACATTTTATATAAAAAGAACATTTTTCTTTCTTTTGTTAAAATCAATTGTAAAGCCAACTTCATTCAGATGCCTATAAAAACAGAGACTCTAAGTTAATAAGAACTTCAATATTGTGATAATCTGTAGAACAAGTATAACTTAATTAAGAAGAAATAGATAGGAAGTAGAGTAGATAAAAAGCGCTATACAAATCTTAATATTAAATCACTTAAGAAACTTATACTGCACTATACGTGAAACCAATCACAAAGTAAATAAAAAGCACGTAGAACAAGATTCACGGCTAATTTATTTAAGAGTATTTTAAAAGCATTCTGAAATAGTAAAATCAATATTAAAATCTTGAAAAATCATTAATTAAATTATTTAAAAAATTAACTTTGGAAGTAATAATAAACAAGTTCGAATAAATTCATATTTATAAGCTTTCCTTTTGAAAGCTAATATTCATTCTAAAAACATTGATCAAATTACTCATTACTCTTTAGTACGTAAGAATTACATTAGATATAAGTTTTTCATGTTATGTGCTATTAGAATAATAAACCCCAATTTTATACCCAACACTGTTTTGTTATTGCTGTACTCCAAAATCTGCCAACATCACAAAACTATTCACAATTATTATAACGATACACTTTGTGATTGTACTTTTGAATCAACCTACTTGGGAATTCAAAACACAAATTCCTAGGGCCCCAGTCGGAAGAAGAAGACGCAAGAACGCACAGCAGGTAGGTCAGTTCACACACCATAATTTGTAAAGTTTGCAAGTTCAGTAAAGTTATAACTGTCGCCCTGAACTTGGGGCTTCCCGAAGTTAACGAAGTTTATTAGTTATAATATATTGTAACGAACGAGTGACGTCCTCTTCTAAGCCTCGCGATGGACGCCAATCTGTAACGAACGAGTGACGTCCTCGTCTAAGCCCCGCGATGGACGCCAATCTGTAACGAACGAGTGACGTCCTCGTCTAAGCCCCGCGATGGAAGCCAAATCTGTAACGAACGAGTTGACTGGTGCTTGTCTGTAAAATGTGTACACCAGGTTTTTTATGTGTATAAAATTTAGAGTGGTGTGTTCGTCCCACACCTGTCGTTACTTTAATGGTAGTTCATATTTTATTTAATATGAAGTATATTTATATTTAAATATAATCTTTTTCATCCCTGGTACTGGGGTGGCTTATTTGTGTTGTAACAATGTGTATATATATATATATATATATATATATAATGGTTTATTTTTAAATTTTTAAAAGGCCTGGATCATTGGCAGTATTATTGTCTATGATAATAATTACATCAATTAGTCTAACAACCTACAGATTTATCTTTATGGGGTCGGTCTAAAAACCAATAGTCTACTGTAATGTAAAGTGTGGACACACTTGCCAAGTTTTACGAAAATCTATTGAAGCGTTCAAAAGTTATTGTAACACTTTCCCGCAACAGATAGACAGACAGACAAATTCCAAATGGGCGAGTCAAAACTACAACTTTTGCTCGTTCAGTATTATTTTGGGCATTAACCATAGTTTCAGAAACAATTATACCTCTAAAAATATGAGGCTATCTTCAGATGTAAATTTTACAGCACAGCATGTGTGAATTCTAAATAGACATCGTTACAAAACAACAAAAATATTAGTAAGTATTTAGAGACGAAAATTTTTCCTTACTAAGAAGGCCCTCCCCACTGCTTGGAAAGTTTATAAAACAGCAGGAGTTTGTCCTAGTTACTTTGTCGTTCGTTGTCTTTTCTTTTGTGACCAGATGTGAAATCTCTACTAGTCAGTAAAACTGCTTTCGTGGAAAGATAACTTTGTTATTCCTATTTCTTAATATTCTGTTTATTAAATTGTGACTATATCTACTTAAAATTGGTAGATATGATGTATAAAATTTATCGACCTTTGGAGGACGATATATTGTGTTTGGAATGGTTTCCGAAACTGTAGCTAAAGTTCGCACCATTACAAATACACTATGTAATAATAATAATAATAATAATAAGAAGAAGAAGAATATGAAGAGGAAGAAGAACCATCCATTTCTAGCTTAAAGATTTGTATTGAGTATTTGGTTAACGTTTAAAGTACTAACTCAGTTTACTGCTTGCTGAGAACACTGCCACCTTGAGTTGGTGTGTTCGTAATTTGCTGAATTTGCAAAGCAAATGCCACAATAGTGAGTTTGTTTACAGCCGCGGTTCCGGCACTAGCACGGACAATTTAATTAACCGTATAGACCCAAGTACTTCAATGTTCAGCTTGCCTCCAGATATTATACGACAAGATACTGTTATTGTGTTGTAACAAACATAATTATATTTACTACGTATGAATACTGTTATGGGGTAACGGTATATAATTTTATACTAGAATCAATGACACAAATGTAGTTGCTATTTGTAAGAGAATCATCGTTAATCCCACAATTTGTCCTGACAAATGCAATATCTCGTTATGCATTATTGCAAAAAAATAAAAAACAGAATATTACAGTTATACAGTTCTTTTAAATTAGATTATAAAAACCAAAACACTTGGTAGACTTTGTATTATTTAATCAAATCGGTTTGGAAATGGAATTCTCTGTATACTGGTTTATCTGGACATTGATTAGGTTGCTGAGATTGGTTATAATTAATTACTAGTTAATCCACTATCCGTGATCACAATCGCATTATATTACCGCGTGAATGTTGATTACTCGGAAATTGACCCGACTTGCACAAGATAAACAACTGTTATTACGATCGCACAAATGGACCTCTCTAAACAATGAAAGAAAATAATTCAACACCGGAAAAATTTATACTTACAATTTCAATGACAGTTCCAATGCATCAAAACATTAATATACATCAATTCTCCAATTCACAATAGTCAAAATTCCAATACCGCATTAAAATACAAAAGTTCTATAGTAAAAATGTCATCATCTTCATCACCAACAACGATTAAACCAAAAATGATTTGTTTCAGTCCCAAGCAGACGTCTTGAGCTAGTCACTTCAACGCTTCTTTAGATTTTCATAGCTTCAATGGCGAATCTAGAATTTGGCTGTGGGGGGGGGTCCAAGGTCGAGTCGGTTTCATACAAAAGACAAAACAATTAAATACTAATCAACATTATTATTTTTAAATTGGCTGAAAACGCGTGACACTATCCTGAAATCAGTTTCATTAAAGTAAATGATGATATCACAATAAAAATATGCGTCATTGAAAGATTGCTAAAATATACTTATTGACTAAATTTATTTTCCTATTTTTCATAATTCAGACAGCCAGGCTGTTTCATACCTCAATGTTGTATAATAAATCTGTTTGAATATTTAAAAAAGAGCTACTATTATATTAGCGTACACAGCTAAGAAAAAAATAAAATAAAAGAGACTAAAAATTAAGAGATTAACAAAATTCGTCAACTTTTTCATTCTCTGGAGGGCTCCGTCTTTTCAGCTTATAATTCAATAACTGTTTGGGGATCATCTATATGGTTAATATGTTTCCACATTTTAGTCGATACTGGACCATCCTATCGTTTATAACCATAATATTCAGTTCCTGCCGTGTATCTGCATTTCTTATGCCATCTTGAAAAGTATATTCTGCCACGTGCCTGAAAAATCTCATTTCGGCGGCTTAAATTCAACTGGCCTTGAATGTCGTTCAAGTTCTATTCCCAGGCTCATAGAGAAGTATAGGGAGGGCAATCACGTTGTCAAACTTCAGGCGTCCTTCTTTAATCGTTGATTTTATAGTTCTCTTTGTACCCAGCACCTATGGTCGAACTGATGTAGTTCACTCATCACATTATTGTTTGTAATGTAAGACACATTATATCCTAGATTTTCAAAATTACTAACCTGATCTATAATAGTACCAAATACATCAATTTTTTCTCTATGAAACGCCATCACCTTGGTCTTCGATGTGGAGACCTGTAATCCAATGAGTAGTAAACATGTGCGCACGCAATAATGAAAATTGACGCTTCACATTAAACCGCTGTCAAATAACACGCACCTGATAATACGTCTCATCTCTACGATCTGCAACACGCAAATTAACGACTAAATTTGGCCGGCTTCGCCTAAATCTCCGCTTTTTGTACTCCTCCTGGTCCACCCGTATGACGGAGTAACACGTCGAGATTGTCTAAATGTCGGCAAAGTAATCGACCTCCGTCTGGAAGGCACAGAAGGATTGAGAGCACACACGAGCGTTGCGTCATCCTGCTGCTGGCACAAAGCGTCACATAACCAGGCATGTAACCTGTGTCCTCAGCGTATTTGGTCACATTAATAAACACTGATTGTTTTACGTATAAGTACGTAAATAGTTTTGCCGCAGGCGTTTAGTGATTTGAGACTCACAATGAATAATACTATTTTTTTATATAAAGGGAGGGAAATGATTTGCGCACCATTTAGGCCGTGCTTCCTATGGTGTGTAGGACTTTCACCCACCAAGAACCCAACTCTAATCCATTCATAATTCATTCATATCAATCTTGAAACCACTTAGTGTAGTACTTCAGGATGGAGCCTACTGCACCCTTATCAGGCTACTTCTAGTCGTTCCTCATCTTATACTGCCCGTTGGGTGCAAGTTGAGTCTGTCTTAATAATAATAATAATAATAACAATAATCACATTTATCCCCATTATTAAAGCTTACAATATTAATTACATTCACAGTACTGGAAATTACCTGCTCACCTAAACTGTGAGCAGTTTGTCCTGAGAGCACTGAAGAAAGTTGATAACAGTTAGAATCGTAGATTCACGAGAGGCCCGAGGGTGGCATAACTTGTCCCGTAGCCTATACTACCACCCGCGAACTCCCAAACAATCACGACGGGAATGCTCTACCTTTTATTGAAGTGAAACGACACCCACAACGAGCCTTTGACAACTCGTGAATTCCAAGGGCTAGACGCCTGCCCTGCAGTTTGCAATCCCACGATACCGGTGTGCGCATCGCGACGACCCCCGAAGCTCGGATTAGTCGCGGGATTGACGTCAAAGTTGAACCCACTTACACGGGGACCCTGTGTCTCTCCTGAAGAGCTACGGCTTGTCCTCCACCTTCGGATGCGAACAGGGGAACACTACCCCGTCAGGAAAGTGTGTGGCTGTTAGCGTATCCGTCTCCTCTTTCCCGCTAACTAGATAACTCCATCGACTACATGGAAGTCACTTTGCCGAGAAGGGGCAAGCAAGCGGTGGGAGTGAGCGTTACTAGCATTTCTACGTATATCACCTGTCTGGCGTGTGAAATCCAACAGAGTTGTAGGGAATCCTCACATTGGTAAATACCCAGTTTCCTTTTGCGTGGTGAATCGGACATTTCCCAAACATCAGCGCCGATACCGCCGAAGGAGGGATAATCTCCGCTCGAAAGCATTGGATGTATGCTTGGGGCCTATGACTCATCGAAGGCAAACTCGTGAATGAGTCCCCCCCTGACACCCAAAGGAAGTAATGCTGAAAAGGTCACTGGCCAGGGAAGAGAACAACGAATCCTAGACACGCGGTGTTACTCATAGTTCACCTGGACTGTCCGCCGTGGCTGCCGTTCGCGAAACACACACAGCCTGGAATACATCCGCTCTAATCCATCCAAAGTGCCACTTTCACTCGCGCGCCACGCTGGGGCGGTGTGTGCTTGGCGGGGACGGCGATATCAGGTTCCCACGAGGACTAAAGCCCAGGCCCATAAACTGTGAACAGTGACAACTTAAGGTTTATTAAGGTCACTATTATATTTTTCAAACAACTTATAGCAGTCTTTCATGAGTTCGGTTAGATCTTTTCGCCAACATTTTTTGTCGCTCATTCATTGTGCAGTCCGTGAAAACTTACACAGACTAATGCACAAATAATTAAATGTGCTAGAAAGTAGATCCTTAACATTTAAAAACTAATCCAATCTAAATTAATCCACTTTAACATTTATTTGCACAAAAAATATATTTAACATACATTATTAAACATACGACATGATTAACATAATATTTCGCAGTTATAGCAATTTTTAGAATTAAACAAATTTCAAAACATCCACATCGCAACAAAAACTAGTTATACCCTTTGCAAACAAAACAAAAACACAAATTAAATTTACCTCTGTTAATGACGGCATAATTGTGCGGTTAACTCATGTTTACAGGTTTGCAAGAAGGAAAAGTTATTAAGCAGACGTTAAGTAATCTTGAATTTTAAATAAATTAGGGTCTATAAGGATAAGGAAGTTTAATAAGTATATATGGTACAGGACGTGATGCTGAGATTATGGAGTGATGGTATAGGAAACGGAGTAGTTTCAAATGTTATCCACCTATTAAAAAAAAACTTATACATATAGCGTCACCAGAAATGGAATGTTTTAGATCAGTGTTGCGATGGGAGGATACAGAGTGCAATCATTAGGGAGAAATTAAACATTCATCAAGAAGGAATCACTGCAGGCAGGAATGTATAACAAGAAAATGCAAAGATATGAATCCAAGATGCAGGAAGAAATAATCCGACAGCAGGCAGTGAATCTTCACCCGATAGGTAGAAGAAGCGTGAGAAGATCGAGGATTAGATGATGAAGCCAGAACAGGCAGAATTGGTACTTTCGGGAGGACAAAAGTAGAAGAAGAAAAAACAGGAATTTTTCTATTGCATTGCGCAGTGTAAGACAAGTGTGTTTGTTAAATGGACAGCGTAACATTGTATCGGTTTCTGTGGCGTTCAAATAATTTATCCTGGCGGTTCAAAACTCTATTCACCTATCCTTTTTTTCAGTGTTTTCATTAAAGTCTCTTATTTATGGAGCTATATGCACATGTTCGAGTAAATTATGTAGAAAGGTGTGTTATAGGTAACTCTCCAACGTTCCAATAGTAACTAGACATAATAATGCGGTTGTTTCGTTACATTTCAGTCTGGTCTGTTTCTCATAACGTCTCGAAACAATCACTGCCTGTTTGGAATAAAGGCTGATTGGTACAAAGTGCAGCGCGACGAGATTGCAATAAGTCTTAACTCATTTTGTTGCAATGCAGTGGAACTCTAGTACAGCAATAACGCCAGTCTGCCGCGTACTTCTGACATTAATTTTATTTATCAATTTCCTATATGTATATACTTCTCATTACTTGGTGTCTTTTTGAATTTAATTTAAAGTCTCTTCCATAATGTGCTTTCCACATCTCTCTCTCTCTCTTTCTCTCTCTCTCTCTCTATCTCTCTCTCTCTCTCTCTCTCTCTCTCTCTTTCACTCTCTTTCTCTCTCTATCTCTCCACAATTTCTTTGTGTTTTATCTCTGTCCTTTTGTTTACCGGCAGCCTTCTTAACTATCTATCTGTCCGTCTGTCTGGCTATCTATCTATTTGTCTAACCGCCTCCTTTCTTTACTATTGCAACATAACAAGATTATGCCCTAGAATAAATATAAATTAATCATCAAAATTCATTGTGAATTATGCCTAAACGCAATCTTTCTTGGATTTCGTTTAGGCACTAGCCTCTGATGAAGCCTTCTATAGGTGAAAGCCGGTTTAGGCTGTAAGGTAAAACTTTACGTTTTTACTTATAAAAAACTTTGTGTTCCGAGTCGTCAATATTATAGTGATATTTAGCAATCTTTCTTATAGATAATACGGATAAAAGTATAAAAACAATTTAACAAATAAAGGAATGAAAATAAGATGTAACTATTTAAAAATTAATAATAATTTCAAAGAGTAAAAAGTAATAAAAAAGGAAATATTATAAGTACATACAATGGAAATAGGGAATAAAAAAATATTAATTTATTATTTTAATGACAATGACAAGACTATCAGACAACATGACTATGACTACTACACCCAGGAGGGAAGATCAAATGATAATAAAAAATGTAAATAAATGTTAATGTAATTAGAAATATAGTGTATAAATGTTAATAAGTTAGGAATTAAGTAAGAACACATTTGCTATGGTATGAGCCTATCAAACTATATAGAGGTCTGCGAACCTCAAACAGTTATTTTATGTAATCTCACTACGGACTATAAGTGATATAAAAAAACAGTTAAAATAATATTAAACAATAATTACCAACTACCTAATGCAAGAAAGGTGCAAATAATGAAAATATCAGTGATTAATGTTAAAAAACAGTGTATAGTGAAAGTGCATAGGAAATAGACCCGGTTATAATATAAACAGTAAGTAACACATGTAATTTATATAAAATAACTATGTAACTAATGTAATAAGATTAAGCAAGGTGTATTAGCAACTAAGGTAAGGTGCAATACTTATAACTAGTGGAATATATCCCTAGAAATTAATTATGTACATCAGGGACAAGTAAAAATAAGATTAGACTAAATCATGTTAATTATAAGGTATAAAAACAATCCTGTGACCCAAAAAACATGTTGTGAAGCCAAGAGCTTTACAAAGTAAATCGAGAAATTAAAAGAAGAAAGGATTATTGAATTGTTGAATTTAAAATAAGCCAGAACAGGTATAATTCGAAGTTGAACATTTCTACTAAAAAATAATGTCACACAGTAAATTAATGAAGGAAAGTTCCGGAAATTATGAGAAGTATACTGGGTTTAATATAAAACACGGAAACTGAAGGCCAGAAGAATTATAACACGAAAATAATCTGTAAAACTAAACAGCAATCTTGTGAGATGGTTCTATTAAGCTAAGACATACATTTGTTCAATCATTATTAAATTTAAAGCAACTAGAACAGTGAACTGATATAACAAAAACACTATAAACATTATGATTATTAATTTTATTTTCTCATTGTACTATTTTAGTTTGTTCAGATTAGATTGTTTCTTTTGTATAATTCAAAGAACCCATGACACAACACACATAGCCTACATCACATGAATGAAACTGATTTATAATTATTATATTTTCTATGATATGTATGACATCTTGTTATGTATGACTTTGACTGTACATTGACTTTAATTTGTTTATTAACCCTGGGAAAGAGTTCTTATGTTATTGAATCTAAAGGAGCTACCGAATGAAGAAAAAGGAATTGCATGTCAGTAAATGTTAATATATGTTAAAAAGTAAAGAGTAATAAAATAAAGCTGAGAATTAAGACAAGACTGAACAAGAGATATTTTTTATTTCACTTTACATAAATTGGTACCAACAACTTGGAGCTACAGGATATAATTACATTGAAGGGTAAGATTTACAATTAACATTTATATTATCTTATACTAGAAAATACCACGTTACACTCTCTATAGACCTGTCTGTCTATCTATCTATCTATCTATCATCCATCCATCCATCCATCCATCCATATCTATGCCTCTATCCATCTATCTACCTACCTATCTATCTATCTATCCATCCATATACCTGTCTGTCAGTTTGCCTGTATGCCTGTACTATACATCTATTTATCTTTCTTTCTTCCTTTCTTTCTGTTTGTCTGTGTATCTATCTGTCTGGTTAGCTAGCTGGTTGTCCATCTGTTTGTCTGTCTTTCCATCTATAAATTCATGCATGCATCCACCTATCTAGCTATCTACCTATCCATCTAATACCTACCTTGCTGTCTCTCAATATGTACAATACGCCTAACTGTAAATTTGTCTGTATATCTATCTATCTATCAAGCTGTCTATATACTTACCTACCTTTTCACGTCTATAAAACTAACTGCCTATACATCAATCTGTCAGTCTTTCAATTTATCTATCTTTTGTTTACTTATCTCCCTATCTGTGTGCGACTATCTACCTATCTATCCATCTGTCTTATCAGTCTCTGTGTGTACTTGTATGTCTCTGTACCAATTTACATGTCTATCTGTATGTCTACCTTCATGTGTATCTAACCACCTATCTACCTATCTATTAGCCTATCTGTCTCATTATCTACGACATATATCTTAATGTAACATTACACTCAAAGCTTACCTTAATTAAAAGTATGAACAAATAAGTACATGTAAATGTTTGTTTAAAGAGCTTGAAATTTGTCTTCTACCTGTGCTGCATATATTCGAATTTATATCATTTGAAAACGAAAGTTACTTGTTAAAATGAGATTTGTGTACAACATTCGATAGCACTGCTGAGAGCAGTAAGTATCTATGAAGTGTTAAAAATTAATTAAAGTCAGAGTAACACGTACTGGCGAAACCAATTTCTTGTACGAGAGCCGACCAAATATTAACGAGGCTTTTGGAATTGACTCTAGGTATTTTAACAATAGTTAACTTTGGCAATAGTGAACAATGTGTATCAGTACCTAGACGCGCGCACCACAACGCACTTGATTCTAAAATAGTTTTTTAATTCTTGTCATAATGAGGAAGGTGCATAGAAGGTGCATATGTCCGATGAGCATCGTGTAGTTATTAAATTTTAATATTCAAAAGTGTTTAACCAGCTGACATTTAGCGCTGATTGTGCGCATAATTTGCCAAAAATACGAGAAACTATGTAGAAAAAATTTGTTTATTTATTTCCTCATATGTTAATCTAATAAAACGTTTCCCCCAAAACTATTGTTTTTATTTGATCGACCATTGTAAAAAAAAAAAGAAAAACATTCGGGTAATAACGATTTTCTATTTTATACTACTATTATAATGTGCCGGGTTGATTCCGTAGCGCAAAGTCATCATCAAAACCATTGTCATCATTCTCTTCATCGTCATGAACGTAGGTTGTCCCTATTGCTCTGGAAGTCACCTTCAATAACTGTCTCTTTTATACCTCTACTTAGACATTGTCTCCAATTTTTACTAGCTGCTATTACTAATTAAAGATATATGTATATATATATATTTCTACGGCCCCGTCCCTAGTTTCCATTCTCTTCTAATATGGCAAATGTCTTCTTCCAGGCCTCTAAGTTTCATAGCTTCATCTACACCCTCTCGCCAACTTCTTCATGGCCTTCCTCTTTTCTTCCCCTCATATGGTATCCACTCTAAAATTCTCTTGGGCCACCTGCTTTCGTCCATTCTTTTTGTGTGTTCAAACCATACTAGTTGTTTTTTTCAACCTCTTCAACTATGTTCTTCGTCATGTTCATACTCTCTCTAATTGTTTAATTTCCGACTCTTTCCAGTTTCGATTTTCTAAAACTGCGTCTTAAATAATCCATTTCGGTAGCTAAGAGTTTTTTCGGGGTTTCCTTGTCATATCCCACGTTTCGGCTCTATATGTGACTATATTTAGGAAGATGCTCTTATACAGTCTTTTTTTGTGTCTCTTGTGATTGATTTATCCCATAAAACAGAGTTCAACGATCCTATTACTACTCATTAAATACCGCTGAAGGCGAAACTTCAAAACCAGCGGTGTTAAACCAAACCATAACCAACGTATAGCTTACTGTGACTGTGATCTAATATAATATTTTGTGTGAGTGTCTGTCAGGTATAGTCATCGTTTCCACAGTCTCCCTGTCACACATTTTCTGCCTACCGGTTAGTATTTGAAGATTAACCCTGGGGAGTCGGTACTCTTTCCACGTACTTACACAGTTTGTTTCAATAAGCCACTATTTTCGTTTGATCATATTTGTTTCAGTACTTGTAGCTTATCCCTTGTGTCTAGATTCTTAATACAGTTGACATCCGTGAACTTTTATGAGGAATTTCATTTTAAATAACTGCCATACGCGGCAGAATTGAGTAACGCTGTCGACTGTTCTAAGTTACGCGAGATGCTGATGCCTCTTGCTATACTAGATTCCCCTTCTCTTTACTAGACTACTCTATTAGCATCTAGGCTTGAAATCTGACTACAATGCAAGGCGGCTGAGGAATAAATAACGGATTTCGAAGTAGCCGAGTTTAGGAACATCCTTCCCCAAGCATGTCTTTGGAATAGTGCTTGCTCCAGTCATCATTTTCCACCGGAACCTAGGTTGCCTGTCTCGCTAGGAACGACCGATGCGTCATCACCAGAGGCAGTGCTACTAAGCAATAAATTGTTCAATATTACCGCCCGCGCCTCTGCGGTTAACCGCGTTGTCTTTTTCAAGTTTTAGGTCCCTATCTTATGAAAGTCCAGCACTGTTATCATCTAGCAGCCATCGGACACGTCCCGGCAGCTGCAATTCAGCCATGTGTGCAAAGAGGCCCCACTACCTCAACGCAACGCAACGACCTAGTTTTCAGTTACAGCTGACGATTTATTACATTGCGGATCGAAGTATTGTGGTGAAAAGATCATTGTGTTAATTAATGCGGAATTTTATTAACGTGACATATATTATTGTGCGTTGTACAAATTTAACTTGAATTATTACATAAGAGTGATTTGGTGATTTAAAACTGATGTTTGTGTCTAATTAAAGTCTGTAATTTAAGTGATTGAATTGGTGCCAGTTATTCTGTTTCCACTGGACTCTCAACGATCTGTATAACCATCTTGAGAATATTATGTGTATTATGTGAATCATGTTACATCAGGTTTAGCAAATTTGACTTAGTTTGAATATTTTTCCTTGCAATGCCTTTTATAGTCTCTTAAACAATTAACGGGCTGTCTGAAAAAATTCCAAAAAACGCCTCACGTTAAATATGACTGGAATCATATTTTCAGATTGCAAATAATTGACTTGAGGTAATCTTTTTTCCATCCTTCTCTGTTCAATTCTTCGAAACTTCAATCGAGTAAATCTCTACTAATAGCAGTAAGAGAGCGAAGAGTTTCTACGTATGAAGAACGTATGAAGAAAAGTTGAGAGACATAGAAGTCAAGACACAGGCGTAAACTAAATATGCTTTAATACAACATGAATGAAAAACGAGTGTCAAAATCCAAAAAAGTGCACATAGAAAGGATGGTTAAATATTGGCTACAAATGTTGTCATATACTAGCCTAAGAAACGAATCAAAAAAGAACGAAAGATAAAATGGTCAGCAAGATAGAAACAAGATGAAAAAGTGCTATAGCGTTGATGATTGTTAATATGGTAACAGAAAAGTAAAAGCTAAAGCAGAACATCAGTTACAGATTGTAAAACCGCTTTGTAAGTTGAAAACACTGTTTCCTTATCTTGTGTGCACACGGGCACTGATATTCTTTAATTGGCTTCATTGGAAGTCTCGTCTTTCCCGGTTTGTAAACACACTTCTGAAATACAGACTTTTAAATAGTACGCTGCTTGACACTTTTGGGAAGACGTAACATCTTTGTAGGCTAGCAATTATTGTAATTGCACCAGAGTTAAAAATGTTTACTTTATTTTTTGATTGAATGAAACATAATGCAAACTCTGTAAGGGCAATATTAGTCAAACATTTTGTTCATGTTCTTCGATACTACATTTGAAGTTCAAATAATTGTGTCAAAGTTTATGTACAATTCAGACGAAAACAACAATACCATAAATTGTTGTTATGATATTACCTTACCTTTACAAAACTACACAACCATACATACATAAAAACAAACATAATGTCAGTATATAGAGATAACCAACTACAACTGATACACTGCCACATAACTCCCAATGCAACACAAACTAGCTGCCTTCAGAACCATGATACACAGACTAAACAGCATTCCACTACAAGATAGAGACTATCAAGACGTATTAAACACAATTAAATATATAACAGAAGCCAATGGACACAACAGAACGATAATTAACAAACTCATATGGAAAACGCAAAACAAGCAACAGAAAAAGACAAAAACCAACAAACTCATAACACTAACATACAATGATAACCACACTGAAAAAGTAGCTTTAAAAAAGAAGAATACAGCATCGCATACAGAACTACAAATAAAACAGAACACACACTGTCTAAAAAAAACGCAATCAGCTAAAGAAATTTGGTTGTTTACAAATTAAATGGCTCAGAATGTAACAAATTCTACATAGACCAGACAGGACGCAGCTTCAAACAGGGATACATTTAACACAGAAAAGCATTACACTCCACACCGAATCCACCTCTGCAAACCATCTCATTGACGATGAAACAGTCACCTATACCATGGATTGGAAATGCTGATAAATTTCTTGTTGTTGGAGATGATGATGGTGATGTAATAATGACAATGATGATGATGTAGATGCAATGATGATCTTTATTCTTAATAACGGAAGGTTGTAAAGCATACAAGTCATGAAAAAATATGGTAAATTTTACGTGCAATTTTTAATTGGAAATCAACAATCTTATGCTTTAAGAACACCAAGTTTCCATTATTTTCTCTATGTGATCATATTCAAAATGTAACCAAACTTTCTCGTAATTGCAGAAGAAAACAGATAATTTACTGGGAAACGTAGTTTTCAAAATTTAAGAGAGATTGATTTGTTATAGAATTCTCTGCGGAATGGTAGCCTAACAATGTACAATTAACCTAGAAGATGGAATAAGGTTACGTTCGGACGTTTATCGTATCTGACGTCATCGAAGATGAAAACTTAAGATTTTCAGTTATCGTATCGACTATTGATTACTTTGTGCAGCTATTGTTCCTAGTATTACTTTGTAGAATGAATATATTATCACAATGATTAAGCAGTAATGGTAGTCACTTGAAAAGCATTGAATACTGAGAACCCTAATTTTACAATTCTTTTTAAAAGAGTCAAAGAAAAGAGAATATACAATAATTTACGGCTCCATTATGTAACTACAAAGGACGTTTGAGCATAAAAGGTAAGGTATATTACAAAGGTCTAAAAGAACGGTAAAATTTATGTCCATAACGACAACGTTATGATTTAATACTGGAAACTCTAATCTTTCAGTTCCCTTCATAAATGAATCGAAGAATCTACATAATTGCCGGCTGCATTGTGCCATTAAGAAAACGTTAAGCAGAAACGACACCGTGCAAAGCAAAATTTAGACGTAAAAGCGGGGAAGGAATTGAAGAGCCATCAATGTGAGGGGAAAGTTAAATTAAATCGTTTTCAAGGAGGTAGGTGCACGGCTTTGAAACAATGTATAATGGTAGTAATTATTTCACAGTGCAAAGACTAAATTCAGAGTCATTTAAGACTAACTTGTTAAAGTTTCACTGTTTTCACTCTTAAGAAAACAGTTTTCTTTTCACTAACTATAGTAAATTGTTACGACGCAGAACACAATTATTTCAGATACAAACTTTTTTTGTAATTTCTTTACTTTCCTACCTTAACTAGTTCTCACTCGTTACGAGCTTCATCAATGGCTGCCGCTAGGAGCGCTGTCCGTCCTATTCTTGGTGCGGCGCCATCGGTCGAAAGATCGTTGTGTAATTGTTCAAACAACGATTTATATGTATAGGAATATGTGTAGTATGCGTGATTAAATGTGTACGTTCGTTTAGTATATTGTTTCTATGCGCTGTTGTGTGTTTGTAGATTTCTAGTAGTTCAAGAATGTCTAGTTTTCTGCCTTTT
Organism: Magicicada septendecula; assembly: GCA_034769895.1. Lineage (NCBI taxonomy): Eukaryota > Metazoa > Arthropoda > Insecta > Hemiptera > Cicadidae > Magicicada > Magicicada septendecula. The sequence goes on along the minus strand of CM068373.1, from coordinate 139,499,392 downwards.
GTTTATAAGTGTAGGGTTTCACGTTATTTTTACATGTTTGGTCTGCCTCAATGAGACGGTTTGCAAAAGTGAATTCGGTGGTGGAGTGTAATGCTTTTATGCGTTCAATGTATCTCTATTTAACTTTGCTTCCTGTCTAGCCTCTGTAGAATTTGTTGCATCTTGAGCAGTTTAATATGTACTGAGCGGTATGTGTGTTCTGTTTTGTTTGTCGTTCTGTATGCAATGTGCAGTATTATGATTTTTTTAATTTTCGATTTATTTTTTCAGTGTAGTTATTGATGTTTGTTAGTGTTATGAGTTTGTTGTTTTCTGTCTTTTCCTGTTGTTTGTTTTGCGTAGGAGATTGTTGATTATTGTTATATTGTATCCATAGGCTTCTGATTGATATTTAATTGTTTTAATATGTCTCAATAGTCTCTTTCTTCTGGTAAATATTGATTAGTCTTTGCATCATGGTTCTGAAGGCTAATAGTATGTGTTGCATTGGATGATTGGAGGAGTTATGTGTCAGTGTATCAGTTATAGTGGGTTTTCTCTATATACTAACTTCATGTTTGTGTTCTAGTTTTGTAAAGGTAAAGTAACAACAATTTATGCTATTGTTGTTTTCGTATACAGCAGTGAAGGTGGTGTTTTTGTGGATTTTGTTGATGTGGGTTAGTAGCTGTTCACATTGTCTTGTGTTTCCTTTGTATTGTAATATGATGTCATCAGCCTACCTGTACCAATATAATATTTTGCGTTAGTGTCTGTCAGTATTTGCGACGATTCTTGTTTTTCCAAGTGTTGTAGAAAGATTTCAACTAGTATGCTAGATATGGGAAAACACATGGGTAGTCCGTCATTTTGTGTGAAAAATGTTTTGATATAGGTAAAGTAGTTCTGTTTTGTAATTAGGTTGAGAGTCTCGGTTATTTCTGTGATTAGTTTTCCTCCTATCTTAATCTGTTTGAGCATCTCACGTAGGGTAGTGATTGGTTCAGACACAGGAATGTTTTGTGTATAGGGTTTTATGTTGGAAGAGGCAAGTGTGGCCTTATGGGGATGTGTATGTTTTTTATGTTTGTTACTATTATCTGTATGCACTAAGTTGGCGTCTGGGCCGGCGACTACCTGGCGGCTGGCCCGGGTAATCCCCTAGCATTCACAACCGGCCCAGATGCCAACTTAGTGTATACAGATAATAGGTTTGAGTTGTTTTCATATTGTGATGTTGCTGTCTAATTGTGTGGATCATTTTGTATAAATGCGGATTAAAATTTCTTCTTTATGGATTTTCGGAAGTGCTTGGAGGGTAGCGGGTGATGGTCTGATTGGTTTCAGGAAGGGGTTTTGTTTAGTTGTTATTATACGTTTGGCTTTGTTGACCAATTGTTTTATTGTGTTTATATACTTATCAGTGGGGTTAATAAAATCTGAAATCAGTTTAAAATAATAGAACTACAAAAATCATTTAGGAAATCATTATTAATGAAATTTAGAAGTTTACGAACACACTTGATTTGTTTATTCATAAAAACTAAAACTATTTCTGCTATGTAAGAGGATAATGTTTTTGGTGTTGAAAATAACTTTGCTTGGCTTATGAGACGATTTTAATTATTAAGCTGTTTCTAATGTGATCTGTATTGTAATAAAGATTTCTTTTTAGAATGAGAAAGAGAATTATGAAAGCTGTATTTGGATAAGAGAAAATTATGAAAGTAATTTTACAATTACATAAAACAAGTTCTTTTTCTATAAGAGATATTTGTATGTCAATAGTATATGATCTATGACTTGCATGATATTTGTATTACAACATGTTTATTTGTAGTTCTACAAGATAGTAACCCCCTTTTGAAATGTTTAAACATTTAAAATAGTTTTTCTTATACTTTGTTGTGGTGTTCATGCTGTTGGCGCTCTGAACTTTAACAAAAGGTTTCTTCTTTCTCCTTTGAATTGATTTCAGGAACTCTCCTACCATCCTTCTAAAACTCTTATTTATTAACTCCTTTCCATCACCTTTTAGATTTTCGCTTTATCTTTCATTTAGTTGGTAACTGGTAGCTAAGATGGTAAGAAAGGGTAGGTATTTTGGGTCCAATACTTCTACACCTGTAAAATCAAATTTCCTGGCACCTAGATTGTCATTAGATGTTCCCTGACTATTCGCTCTGATGAAAGATTCCACCTTATTATTATTATTTATCCCCACTAATAATACGTTCCTCAGTTTAGCCGGACAAGTGTGCTAGCCCATCTGTTTGAATTTTAGGTACTGGCAGTTGACAGTTTCTTTGTTCTGGAATTTTCTCACAGTCTTAGCACACTCTTCTTACAGCCAGCAACGTGTTTGGAAACTATTAGGGAGATGTTTTTTAATTTATTATTAAACTGCTTCGATATAATAAATTAGAGGACTTTAGACAACATTTAAAATTCCTTTTTAAAACTCTTGTCTAAAAAATAAGCGGTTGGTTATTTCTATCAGTAAACCCTTACTTGAACTGTCACCGCCGTAATATTTTTACTGGTGATGTTTCGATGTTATGGAAGGACGTCGTGGTAGAGACAGACATTAGTAGGTTGAAATTTCTGTTGGGTTTATAATTTTTGTTTTATTTTGGCGGAAACAGTATTTAGCAGTTAGACAGGGGCATGGTTAAAGTACGATAAAAATAGCTGTTCTGCCGTTGTTAGGTATTTCAACAAGGTCTTTCAACCACCACTCACAGGATGGGGATTTTTATTTTGTATTATTTTGCAGCTGATTCTTACGTGTTGTTCCTAATTTTGTAAAATGTATCTTGTTAAGATAAAAGTTTGATAGTAATTGTTGATATGTTATCAATATTTAGTTACATAACTTTTTATCATGTCATTATAAGAACTTGGATCAAACGCTGTGCTAATGCCTTCCCACTTTAACACTTTAGTGTTTTGTTCCAAAAACATAATTGTGATACTAATTAGGAGTTTTTAAATACAAGGATGGAATAGAAATTTTAATTTTTCTTAATGTTTTCTATAATGTTCAGACAAAAACATGTTTTTTTAGGCCAGGAATGATTTTCCAAGTTTTAATTATTCCTTTTATATTAAAGAAGGTAGGCGTTAATGTAGAAAGATATAATTTTCTGTGAATACATTACTGGTCAGATAGTTGTAATGTCAGTAAGCATCAGTAACACCTCTGTGTGGAGATGGTGCAATGGTTACAGTTGTAACCTACGTCGCGAATGAACTGTTGGAGACTTTCAATTATCGCACTGCAGTGTACAGTAACAGTGGAGTTTTAATGCCGGTTAACTTTAGCCTAAAGTAAATTGTTTGGATCAAAACATATTACTCTACCGATTAAGACTAAGGAATGAAAGTACACCGCACAACGTGAATGTGGATTCTCTAGAAAAAAACGTCCACACTTACAAGGCGAACAGGGTATAGGAGACTGAACACACGCACGCACGTACACGCACACACACACATGCAAAGTGTTTGTGTCGGTTTGGTCTGCGTTGCTCCGCACGTGAGACCACCTATTGTAACGCTGGTAAAGCGGAAAAGACCTAACGAAACGACGACGGCATTTGGTCCAGTAGGATCATGTCAGTTTGCATACGTTCCCCCATTTAACCAAAACTATTTTTCTGATTTCATATGGTTTACATAACTATAATTATAATAACTTCCCGTGTTACATTTTTAAATTATAAACTACACCACGTCTACAGTTTGCTCAATTGTCGTTATCGTCATCACTCCACGGTGTAGACTACAGCCTGTTCCGTCGTCACCTGCAGCCTTCTCTTCCAGGGCTAACACACAGATCTGCCAAATGGTTTGTAGTCTACAGCGCGCTTTACTAGCCTCTGATGGTCCATTTTGTAGACGGCTCCATCCACTGCTGCTTTCGTTCTTCTATCTTATCACTGACGGAGGTTATAACCAGTTAGGCCCTTATATGTTAATTACGCATTCGATCCCTTACACGGTAACCACTCAATGTCTTAAAAAATCAATTTCAGCGATTTCTATATGCTGCCTGTTTTTCCCATTTATCGTCGATATTTCACTAGCATATATAAGAACAGGTATCCCCATTTCTTTGTAGACTTTATTTTAGTATCACTTCTTGTTTTGTTTCTTAATGTTCGTTGTATAGTACTACACACAATCTGATACTTATTTACTTTTTGATTTTTATCATCAACATGTTCATAACTTATTTCAAAACCAAGAAAAGCAAAGTGAGATACTTGCTCTAAAATCATATCCCCATCCCCAACAACTGTTTTAGAACGGCTTGGGAATTATCCTGTAAAGCCCACAACCTTTGTTTTGCTTTGAGATTTTTGAAAATTCTATGTCCCACATACACGGTTCAAGTGCTATATCGACTGCTGCAGAGCATCTTCGCTTTTCTGGAGTATCACCTGGTTATCAGCGAATAGTTTGCTCAAAACAAAGCAATATTTGACTAAGAAATGAACCGCGTAACTGTCTCTTCACAAATGTTTCTAGCAACTTGCCACTCTCTAGTTCGATTATCGACAGAGCAGCAATATTATTCTCTGTTATTATTATTATTTTTATAACACACTATACTATTACAGACAATAGCCATCGTTTAACAAACAGATTGAAAACACAACATTTTGAGCTTTGGAAATCTGTGGTCGTCTTCAGGCATCATACATATCAACACTAAATCAATTTCGTCACAGTATAACAAACAGTTTTAATACTTATTTGAAAGCTGAAGAGGTCGTTTTCTTTTGTGACTACATGTGGAAACCCTCCTACGTCTTAAAAGCGCGTTTGGGAAGACAAAAAACGTTGCGAATTCATGCCGCTTACACAAAGCATGTAAGCGTGTGGCGTATGTGCTTGTAGACGCATCTACGAGAAAGTTCTCGATGCCGCCAGCCGTGCGGACTGTGTCAAGGCCGCAGTTAATTACGTAGTTCATACGCACTCTACGACGCAAGTAGGAATCGTCTAGATATTCGACTAGCTATAAATACCGGTACTCAACGAAGTTCAAGTCAGTTTTAGTGCGAGATATTTCCAGAGCGGTTCGAGTTATACCTGTGTACGTTCAAGTAGTTCTTAGTAAAGTGTCGCGTTTTATAATCGGACGGCATAATTGTAATGCAATTGAGTTTTAATATTAGTGGACATTTTATTGCGTGTGAACAATTTTCATTTGATTTGTTGTAGAGACTGTGTTGTTAATTACGAACTGTTTTACTGAGTTTAATCATCAAGTACTTGTTGCAGACATTGTGGATGAAGCAATTCTTGGTGTGGACGTTATGAACGTATACGGATTTATAGTCGACTTCAAGAACAATGTCTCGAGAATCGGAGGCGAAGAGGTAATGCTATCAACAATGACGACAGCAGAAAAATCGATGGAAGTCATAAACCAAGTGGCCGTAACTGTTCCGCCAAACTGCGAAAAGATCATCATGGTTAGAACCGATGTAGATACTAGGGGCAACCAGTGCTCTATATTAGAACCCCAGGTAGTCAGCACACCGAGCATACTAATTGCCAGAAGTTTAGTAAAACCTGACGAAACCGGAAATGTACAAATTATAGTGGCGAATATTTTGGATCAAGCTGTTACTTTACAAAGTAATACGCTCCTAGGCAAATTGACTCCTGTGGCCTGGGTAGCCGGAATAACGCAACGAATATCCAGTTCTTCGGATACTTCCAAATTACCAGAGGAACTGCAAGAATTATTGAACAGACCTTCTAATGACCTCTCAAGTGGTGAGGTAAAAGAACTCAGACAGTTTTTACACGAATTCAAAAACTGTTTTGCAGTTCGGGGACAGTCACTGGGAAGAACCTCTCTTGTGCAGCATTGCATCAATACCGGGGACACAACACCGATACGCCAACCTCCTCGAAGGCCTCCATTATCTAAACAAGAGGAGATGTCTCGGTTAGTACAGGACATGTTGACAGAGGGAGTAATCGAACTTTCGTCAAGTAATTGGTCTTCCCCTGTAGTGCTGGTAACGAAGAAGGATGGTGGATTGCGTTTCTGCGTAGACTACTGGAGGTTAAATGACGTTACAAAGAAAGACTGCTATCCATTACCTAGCGTTGACAATACACTCGACACGTTGTCCGGAGCACAGTGGTTTTCCACATTGGACCTGAAGAGTGGATATTGGCAAGTGGGTCATCGTCAAGACGACAAGAGAAAGACCACTTTCTCGACCCCAAGTGGCTTATTCCAATTTAACGTCATGCCATTTGGACTCTGTAATGCACCGGCAACATTTGAGAGATTGATGGATCTGGTGCTCCGAGGCCTGGCGTGGAAAACTTACCTTGTTTACTTGGACGATGTCATAGTAATCGGGAAGACTTTCGAAGACCATTTGGAAAACCTTAAGGAAGTTCTAACCAGAATTCACGGTGCACAACTGAAGCTGAGCCCGAAGAAGTGTTCTCTATTTCAGAAGGAAGTACAGTATTTGGGCCATCTGGTTTCGGCATCGGATTTTAGCATGGATCGTAACAAAGTAGACACCGTAAGAGACTGGCCAGTGCCGAAGAGTAAACACGAAGTTCGGAGTTTCCTGGGGTTATGCTCATATTACAGACGTTTTGTGGAAGGCTTCGCTACTGTTGCTAAACCACTACATGACTACATGAGCTAACGGAAAATAAACTAAACTTTCAGTGGTCGAGAAAATGTGACTAAGCATTTAGGATTTTGAAGATTGCATTATGTTCGCAACCAATTCTCGCTTTTCCAGCTTCTGAAGGGAAGTACATCGTAGACACAGACGCAAGCAAGGGTACTGGTCTAGGAGCAGTTTTGTCTCAAGTGCAAAATGGTGAAGAACGAGTAATAGCGTATTACAGCAAGGCACTTTGTAAACCGGAGAGAAATTATTGCGTTACCAGGAGGGAGTTGCTGGCAATCGTCCAAGAGTTGGAGCACTTCCATAAATACCTCTATAGAAGACACTTTTCACTACGTACCGACCATGCCGCGCTTGCATGACTCTTGAGATTTAAAAATCCGAAAGGACAGTTGGCAAGGTGGCTTGAACGACTGCAAGAGTACAACTTCAAGGTACAACATCGACGGGGGCGCCTGCATGGCAATGCAGATGGCTTTTCACGAAGACCGTGCCCGGAAGGCTGCCGACATAGCCACAGAAAGGAAGAACAAAACTCAAGTGAACATGTTCAAGTTATCACTGTAGATTTCCTGGCAGACGGCTGGACAACACAAGACTGTCGACAAGAACAGATGACTGATGAAGACATTGGACCGATCTTGACAGCAAAAGAGGAAGGTCGCCGCCCGAATTGGCCAGATATCTGCCATGGTTCCGAAGAGCTGAAGGACTACTGGGCACAATGGGAATCTCTCACCTTAGAAAACGGATTGCTGAAAAGGGCTTGGGAAAGTGCAGATGTACGAGACGTGGTCATGCAGTTGATAGTTCCCCGAAGTAAAGTGCAGTGTGTTTTGAAGGAGATGCACGATGGAACATCTGGAGGCCATCTTGGCGTTAACAAAACCCTGGACAAAATACGGAAGCAATTCTATTGGCTTCATCTTCGCCACGAGGTAGAGGAATGGGTTCGGACGTGTCAAATATGTGCTGCAAGCAAGGGGCCACAAACCAGAAGCAGAGGAAAAATGAGAATATAACGTTGGACTGCCTTTCGAGAGAATTGCTATAGACATTACTGGACCATTCCCAGTTACTGACGATGGAAACCGGTACATCATGGTTGTAGGTGACTACTTTACTAAGTGGGTGGAAGCTTACGAAATTCCAAATCAGGAGGTTGCCACTGTGGCAAAGCAGTTAGTTCACAACATCTGTTGTCGTTATGGAGCCCCTATGGAAATCCATACGGTCAAGGGGGAAATTTTGAATCAGGAGTGTTTAAAGAATTATGCCGTCTGCTCGGAATTTGAAAGACCAGGACAACGCCTCTGCATCCTCAGTCGGACGGGATGGTTGAGAGATTCAATAGGACACTTGAGCAGCATCTTTCGAAGGTTGTTGACGAGAACCAAACAGACTGGGACCAACGTATACCATTATTCCTCATGGCATATAGATCATCAGTACACGACACAACCTGCATGACTCCAGCAAAATTGGTGTTTGTGCGGGAGATTCTTCTTCCTGGGGACTTAATGTTCGGATCACCTGAGAAGCAGTCCAAAGAGCCGCAGAACTATTCCTCGCAATTAGAAAACCAACTGCGAGAAATGAATTGCTTGGTAAGAGGACGGCTGAAGATAGCCAGTGATAAAATGAAAACTCGGTATGACATTCGCACCAATAGTGGGGGTTTCCAAGAAGGAGATCAGGTCTGGTTGTTCAATCCAAAGCGCCGTCGTGGTCGCTCACGTAAGCTTCAGTCTAATTGCGAAGGACCCTACACTGTGAAATAAAGAATTAATGATGTTGTTTATCGGATTCAACAGGAAGGACAGCGAAAATTCAAAGTCGTCCACCTAGATCGCCTGGCTAAGTACAACGTTAGAGACTGTTTGCCAGTTCGGGACGAACAGGCTTAAGGAGGAGACAGTGTTACGTTGTCACAGAACAATCTACGTGTTTATCGAACGTTTCAGAGAGATTCAGAATGTAAGCGTGTGGCGTACTTGCTTGTAGACGCATCTACGAGAAAGTTCTCGATGCCGCCAACCGTGCGGACTGTGTCAAGGCCGCAGTTAATTACGTAGTTCATACGCAAGCTACGACGCAATTATCCGAGTAGATAAAAATACCGGTACTCAACGACGTTCAAGTCTGTTTTAGTGCGAGATATTTCCAGAGCGGTTCGAGTTATTACTGTGTACGTTCAAATAGTTATTAGTGAAGTGTTGCGTTTTATAATCGGACGGTATAATTGTAATACAATTGAGTTTTAATATTAGTGGACATTTTATTGCGTGTGAACAATTTTCATTTGATTTGTTGTAGAGACTGTGTTGTTAATTACGAACTGTTTTACTGTAACAATTAAAGGTGTGATTAGTGACTTAATTGGTGTCTTGTACTTATTTTGTTTCCACTGTACCTACGACGATCGAGTAGACCGTCGTAACAATATGTAGACTGGCAAATCGTGTTTTTCAACTGCTACACACTAGTAAACCTAAATTTTCGATTTTTTACAAAAATACTAAATTATAGTTGAAAAAGTCAACAGCAAACTACAGTAAATCCCAGCTTTACTCTAATCTGGTATTGCTTGCAGTTCATTCATACCTTGCAATATTACGTATCCATACACAGCCAAACAAAAATTAAACATAGAAACGGGGAACAAAATGCTATACTATATAAATAACGACGGAAAACTTTCTTAACACAGTATATTATATACGAAAATTTGTATTAGTAAACAGAAAGTAATCACGGAGTGGTTAAAGTAACAAAGTAACACCGCGCTGGATTGTATGTAATAAGGAAGCGAATACAGTTTCAGTTGCATTCTTACGTAAGCACAACACGTAACAAATATAGAGGTAGTATGCATTGTCTGTGTTCGTTGCGAGATTCGTTCCCGCGGTGTGATAAGTTTTTCTGTTTTCTGTGAAGCCAATAGAATTGGTGAATTCAAATTTTCCTTCCCAACGAAAACCTTTTGGAACAATAAATAAACGATTCTATCATCTATCGCACCCTATCGACGTAGCGATTTTGTTAATCATTTCTGTACGTCAGTAGACTATGCACCTTTATACAATAATGCAATCAGAAGTATGTGGATGTGTGTGAAGGGGTTGATCGTGGTGCATCCTATATTGTATTGTTACTGCCAGAGATTCCATCTCTGTTCTCTTTACATATTCGAGGCTACCGTACAACTACATAGTGTAATGAAAAAGGCAACAGATATTGTAAAAAATCGACACTCCCTTTTGTAAAAGTCGTCACACACACACACACACGCACAGAAATAATTCTAACTGCTATCAAATGGAAAAATAAACAGTAAATGTTGTAAAACTATCGCTGAGATATTTAGTGTATCGTTAGAAAATTAAAAAATTGGTAATTGTGAAACTGTATCGACGGGCTGATATATCCTCTTTGTAAAGTTGTTATAGCTGTATAATATTAAGACCAAACGGCCTCACACTTTGTGCTAATACAATGTAAACAGAGCGTTAGATTAGAAGTTTAATTTATTCTTGTATAATATTAGATAAAAATAAATTAAATTAGATCAGTTTATCTAATGAATAGATTTTATTATTATTTTGCCGGCATACTTAATTGTCCGTCCGTTCAGCTGACATTCTGTTCTTATTCTGTAGGGTGGAAAATACTAACAATAACATTTAATTTGCTAATAATCCACTCACAGCATGTTCACAGAAGTCTTTGTGCGTCGTAGACATATCACAACGATTGTGAAGAGAACACTATATTGGACGAGAGCTCCGTGAATGCTATCAGAAACCAAAACAACCGATAACCACAGCTGGTCATTGACGAAAACGGTAATAGCTAAAGAGGTCTAGGTTTGTTCCGTTATTCTGTGGTTGTAATACTCGGACATTGATAATAACATTTATTAGCTTATTCATATCGCCAGCCGTCAGCATGAAATGGGCAGTTACGCCCTCTGACAAAAATAAGGAAAAGAAAAAAAGAATGAAAAGAAAAAAGTAAGAATGACTAAAAAAATAAAGACAAAAATAAAGATAATTTTAACAGATCTTCAAATATCTGTGGGGGAAGAAGTCAACATCAAGTTGGATTAAAGAAGTCAAAAAGGATTAAGAAAAAAAATAATATACATGCAGAAGAAGCGATTGAAAGAGAAGTTTTTCTGGCAAAAGTGTTAAAAATAGACGGAGTCTAGGTTAGGAGAGAGAAAAACGCAGTTCAAAGTGGACTGAAGACCGGAAGAAGCGACACAGTGAAAAGATAAAAGAATATTGAAGAAAACGAAAAGAACAGAGAATAAAGAATTGAAATTGGCATGCGGTCCTTAGATGGCCGATACAAGGAAAAAGATAAGTCTGAATGAGCAAAGAAAGAAAAGGGCGAGATAAAGATAAAACATAAAGGAGGATAAGAATAAATAACAATAAGACAAAAAGAAGAAGATTCATTAGTTCCGAATTGAGTTCTGTAACATTTCCGTCTGTAAGAGTTTGCAGTCTATCGTTACCCCCTCCAATTTCGACGAGCTACTACGAATTTTGATAGAGAGGTATACAATGTCAGTGCTGACATAACGAGACGAGAGATCAATAATACGTGTAGGCTATAAACTCGACCTTCAACGAACGTCTCATACAAATGTTTGCTCTACAAAATATTTGTCATCACAATTCAAACACCGCGCAGACAAGAAACAAAACATAATTTCCAGTACTTCTTATAGATATACTACGTATATATCTTTTTTGAGACGTATAAATTTGTCCTTTGCCAGAACACTTGTTTTACCGTCTACCATTGTACACAGGCTGGCAAGTCGTATCTCTTTTTATTATCATTTTATCATTTTGTATTTTTATCTGTCCACTTGTAACAATTAATACACACCTGTACCAGCGAAAATTAGAATTAAATATCATCGACTTCATCTCGATGGGCGACTTGCCTGGTAGAATCATTATCAAATCAAACTAGGTCATTTATGCCTGAATATCAGACAGATATCCAGATTACATGGGCATCTAAACTGTCATTAAGTAGGAAAGGCTTATCACGTAAACCATACTAGAATTTATATATATATATATATATATATATATATATATATAGATATGGAAGCAATTCTATGTATATGGTAATACATACTTCACTATGGGGATTTCACCAAACCTCCAAGATTAAAAATCATCCAAACCTTTCAATCAAACGTACTCATGAAATTCAGCAATCATGTCTCATGCATGCATGCATGCTGAGACATTCATGCATGCATGATATGACGTGCATGTTTTATGGTACGTCAGCAATCAGACACGTGACACCGACCGGAAAGTACAACTCATAAAGACAGAATCCAGAGGACTGTAACAAGATACCCTGCCATCCCCCCTAAAATCTAGATTATGTGGCAGCGGAGCTCGCCCAGTACGCTAAAGATACGGCCTACTGGGTCTCCGCTGATAAGCATCGGGACATCTACATCAAAACCCAAGAGGTACTACAGCCCTTCTTAGATTACTGAAGAACCTGGTGGATCACCGTATGTGTCTTCAATTCTACAGAACGGAACATGCGTCACTTGGTCGTGCTCCAGTCCGCGATGGCTTTCCGCTTTAACCCCTCAGCGTGTACGCACGTATCTCGTTGTCACGCTTGATTCCACCCTAACCTGAGGAAACCACATGAAAATAACCTAAGCTCATGGTGGCCGATGTCTCTGAACTCTCCAGATCCTCAGAAAACGTGACCATTGCTGTAACCTGACTCTGAGCAGGATTTCGACGGGTGCCTGCATCCACTCATAGCGTACGCACTTCCTGTCCAACTAACTACCGCCTCACAATAGTTTTTCATTCTTTTGAAGGCGTGCCGGCATAATGTGCGTAGTTGCAAGTACCGAACAGTTTGGAGTGCAGCGTATGTGGACGGCCTTGACACAGACGCCACACGCTGGGCTAGTCGAGAAACGTGTAGAATGTCGCTAGGTATAACTAACTGACTAAACCGGCCGCTATTGTTTATATATAGCCCGTAGAAGTTCCAGAATAGTGTTTTATTCTTTTGAAGGCGTGCCGGCATAATGTGCGTAGTTGCAAGTACCGAACAGTTTGGAGTGCAGCGTATGTGGACGGCCTTGACACAGACGCCACACGCTGGGTTAGTCGAGAAACGTGTAGAATGTCGCTAGGTATAACTGACTGACTAAACCGGCCGCTATTGTTTATATATAGCCCGTAGAAGTTCCAGAATAGTGTTTTATTCTTTTGAAGGCGTGCCGGCATAATGTGCGTAGTTGCAAGTACCGAACAGTTTGGAGTGCAGCGTAAGTGGACGGCCTTGACACAGACGCCACACGCTGGGCTAGTCGAGAAACGTGTAGAATGTCGCTAGGTATAACTAACTGACTAAACCGGCCGCTGTTGTTTATATATAGCCCGTTGAAGTTTCAGAATAGTGTTTCATTCTTTTGAAGGCGTGACGGCATAATTTGCGTAGTTATAAGTACCGAACAGTTTGGAGTGCAGCGTATGTGGACGGCCTTGACACAGACGCCACACGCTGGGCTAGTCGAGAAACTTGTAGAATGTCGCTAGGTATAACTAACTGACTAAACCGGCCGCTGTTGTTTATATATAGCCCGTAGAAGTTCCAGAATAGTGTTTCATTCTTTTGAAGGCGTGACGGCATAATTTGCGTAGTTATATGTACCGAACAGTTTGGAGTGCAGCGTAAGTGGCCGGCCTTGACCAACGATCTATACTAGTGGATCGCGCTGTGCGTGCTAACAAAACGGTCCTGCTCGTTCAGCTCTACCCACCACCTAGCTGTCGTCGCTCGCTGCTGGAACTTGAGCAGCGCATGACAACACTGAATTATTTTATTTTTGCGCTTTCCTTATTAAAGGAAAAGTACTGAAAGAATAAATTTTTTAAGCAATAAGGATAAGAAATTTTACCAACGGGATGATGAAAAATACAACCGAAACAATTCCTAATTATTAATTTAAATGTGTTTTTAATTTTTATTACGTACATGTTATTGACCATCATTGACCACCATAATGTTTCCATTTCGACATTTCATTATAATTACATACTACAGTACATAATTTTTGTATATTACATTCATAACAACTTACAATTAATTATTTACAACTTACAATTAACTCAAATAAACTTAAACTAAATGGGCTTATGCTAGATTATCTACAAAATTATTTGCACAAATTAATATTTCTAAACTGAATTTTCAAATTGTGCGCCGCGTATGTAATCTGTCTTATCTTTTTGAAGTTTACAATTTTGATTAGTGCTTCCAAAAATCTATTGGCTTGCTACTAAAGAATCATTTTGTGTGTCGTTATGACTACCGCCAAAAATGTTTTAAATCTCTCATTTACGTGAAAGTGACGCGTATAAAGGTATTTTTGCAATAGCCAGTTGAGATTAGTGACAGTATATAAAAAAAAAAATAAAACAAATCTATACGAGCGTGCATTCGCACACTCCACGAACATAAGCTACTGTACCCGGGTCCTAACGATAATTCTTCGGCGTTTCGGTTGTGAGGGTTGAAGATGTGCTGGGAAATCAAATTTAGTGGGAACGGCATCTTTTTTTAACTGTTTTCTCAAACCTCCAGTCTCGTATGCATCTTTTTCGAAATGATCGCTGCACAGCCTTGAATACTTCGATGGCGTGAAGTATTTTCTTTTCATTGCATTCACCCACCGTTGACGAAGATTTGAGTCAAACGGGAAACTGAAAAAGGAATCAGAAATGAAATAGTGGCGTCACTTCTCATCCCGTTGATGAAAATGTTTACTAATGTGCCTATTCCTAATCCTCAATAGATAAAAGTAAGTGCGTGTGTAAAGAATTTATCTACTTGAATTAAAACTAATTGCCGAACCTCCAATATTGCGACTAGCGCTTATAGATTATTATTAATTAATACTCTTTCAAGAAATAAAACTGTTACTTGTGTAAACGATTTGTTTTTAACTGCACACGTTTTGGTCAAAATTATTGTAAGTTAGTGCATTATTATTTTAAATTAATAGAAAATAATTTGTGTAATGCAAACAGAACTTAATGAATTTCAAGATAAAACAAAAGAATATGCAAATATAACCTACACTAATTTTCAGTAACTTGGACAAAACTATATTGAAAATTAATTTACTTACCGGTGAAATGATACATTTTCTTCGCTGCTTTTCTGATGTCTCTTCGTACAATTGTAGGCTGCACAATGTACGGGCATGTTGGTTAAATATTTTAACAGTCTACTGAAAATATATTTTTAGTGAGATCACAGAACAAGAAGTAGTATGTCGAAGCAAAACACACGTAATTGCATGGGTGCGTAATTGTGACACTATGATATGCGGTATGCACAGTAGTCCACTTGTTGCAGTGGAAGCCAGATGGTGGGGATAGCAGGTAGACCGTTTGCTCCGCACCTCCACTCCACACAAGCGTGATCCAGTAGTATAGATCGTTGGCCTTGATACAGACGCCACACGCTGGGCTAGTCGAGAAGCGTATAGAATGTCGCTAGGTATAACTAACTGACTAAACCGGCCGCTATGTTTATATATAGCCCGTAGAAATTCCAGAATAGTGTTTTATTCTTTTGAAGGCGTGCCGGCATAATTTGCGTAGTTGCAAGTACCGAACAGTATGGAGTGCAGCGTATGTGGACGGCCTTGACACAGACGCCACACGCTGGGTTAGTCGAGAAACGTGTAGAATGTCGCTAGGTATAACTGACTGACTAAACCGGCCGCTATTGTTTATATATAGCCCGTAGAATTTCCAGAATAGTGTTTCATTCTTTTGAAGGCGTGCCGGCATAATTTGCGTAGTTACAAGTACCGAACAGTTTGGAGTGCAGCGTTAGTGTAGAGCCTTGACACAGACGCCACACGCTGGGATATTCGAGAAGCATATAGAATGTCTTTTTCGTTTTTTTTAGATCGTTATGTAATTTTCGTAACAATATTAACAATTAAACAATGTTAGATTACAGATTAAAGGTTAATTATTGCTCTAGATAACACATATAGTATAGTTATGTAACACATACATAACTATTAACATTGGCACACCCTAGGAAAGAATATAAGTTTTAATATCTTGATAACAGCAATTAACTGATTTCACGGACGGCGTCGTAATTTTTATAACTACTTTCCGGACTACCGGGTCGTGGTCCGGTGTTGTTTATTTTAGACGTTTCAACCATGCCATTGGTGGCATCTTCACGGTCTCCGTCAGTAAAAGTGTAAACCTTCAGGCACTGAAGATGGCTACTAATGGGGCGATTAAAGCGTCTGCAATAGACAACATATGACAACGGACTGAGAGTCCTGAATGTAGTTATAATAATTAATAACTACTTTATTTTAACAATTTAAACTGTTAAACCATTTTGAAAAAAATATATGGACTTGACAATATTGCGCTGCAAAAAACTGTAGTTCCTTTATGACAAGAAGTAGTCCCATCTTTAGCAAGCTTACCTTTAATGACGTCCGTACATAGAGTGTAACAAGACCTGTTAACTGTGGTTACAAATAAAAGAAAAAAAAAATTTATGTTTGGTTGTTGTGTATATATAATTAAATTATTTTACCTTAATCCGTCACTGTGACCGCTTGGTTTCTGTCTTCTTACGCGTTTCGGATTAAACTTAATCCATCATCAGAGTAAAAAATCCGTCAGTTATGACTTCGTTAAAACATTAAAAGGAGACACTAAAGTACATCTATGTATATATTATACAAACACAGCGACGTACGCGGATGTGAGTGCGCACTCGACACCGGCTGAATACGCACTGCACAGTTTGTGTTATCATGTTATCTATTGTTGTGTTGGGGCGTGTACTCTATGGTTATGTTGTCTATAATCTTATCATATAATGTACGTGATTTAAATGCCAACTGTTCGTTTAGTATATTATTAGGATTATTTCTGAAGGCCCGGTAAATCTCAAACTCTTCTACTGCATCCATATATCTACTCTTTTTGCAAATATGTAAGGGTTTGCAATTTGCCTCAAAATTTGTGTAATTATGATTTAATGAAGCGAGATGTTTAGCGTAATTTGATTTATTCATATTTGAAATGCTCGTGGGTAAGTGTTCTTTATATCTTTCGAAAAAACCTCTGCCTGTCTGACCAATGTAATGCATGTCGCAGTCATCACATATCATCTTGTATACACCCGTTCTTTTTTCAATTGATGTTCGTGTGGCATTATTTAACATTTTTTGGATATTGTTATTTGTTCTAAATATGATATGGATGTTATGTTTTTTAAATGTATTTCTAATGAGCATTGAGAAGTTATTAGTATAATCAACCGCCCTATATATGACGTCCATCGTGATACGGTGAGGGTTGTCAGTTCTGCGTTTGTATCTAAGCATCAATTGTTCAACTAATGAGCTGCGGTACCCGTTTGCAATTGCAATGTGTTTAATTATATCTATTTCTTCCTTATGGTTTGTTGGATCTAAAGGTACACTGTATAGTCTGTGTATCAGACTGTTGAACGCGGCCATTTTTTGTGAGTGCGGGTGGAACGAATCGGCATGTATGACCCCATCAGTTCTGGTGGGTTTTCTGTATATCCTGTATTGAAATTTATTATTGTGTTTCATAAAAGTTAAATCCAAAAAATTTATTGTGTTATTTGACTCTATTTCGAGTGTGAACTGTATGTTTTTGGTGATGTTATTCATGTAAGGGGCCGTGCAATAATCACGTGATGTTTTTTTAGCAATTTTTTAACCTCCCTCCCGCCTGGTGATATGTGGTGAGGTTTTAGACTAACCCCCCCAACCCAAAATCACGTGTATTTTTTTGGTACAAAGTATCTTAAACATTTTCAGAATATTATCTTTAAATACAGGTATAATCTAATTTAATTCTGGAAAATTAAGCACCGTGATAAAAATATCCAGACAGACATTAAGGTTGCAGGTTGTTTCTGACTGGCATAAAAATAATAAAGGAAAGGTGTAATCTTGTGAAAAACATATATTAGTACTGGTACATGAATATATTTAATGAATATTGTCCTCGGACCACGGATTAGCGAGACTTTCTTCAACACTAACAATTGGATAGGTATCTTGCAAATCAGCTGTTGGCATTGTGCTTTGTTGAAGATCAACGTCAGTCTCATCAAGCCACTAGGCGTCATCATTTTCGCGCACTACGCAGAGAATCTCTCTCGATGTAGCGATCGATCGTCGCGTAAGGATATGTGAAGGACGAACATTGTGCATCTCTGAAGTATTATTGCTCGGATTATTAGGTTGCTTGTGACATGACTTTACATGTGCCTTAACACTCTTCTTTGTACAGAAATACAGTCCACACCGCTGGCACGTCCTTCCCTCAAGCTGCTGACGATCCTGCTTCAGGCTAGGGCAATACAGGTCATAAGGCAATTTGTCAAAGCCCTCATGCGTTGGGGTAATTCCAAGAGACCGGCGTAAAAGAAATGTCGCAAACGTCTTGCCATCATGCTCTTGTGGCGTCGGAATACAAAGGCCACTGGACGACTGCAAAATCGGGTAAGGAGGTATCACGAAGCGTTCTGGAAGAATACTTCGAAGAGAACTCCGCATATGTCGACAGCAAGTGCGGTCATCACACTTTACCACCTGGTGATGATATTAAGATATTTTAATTGTATTGTCTTATTAATTATAAGATAAATAAATGACAAAATAATAGGTAATAGTGAGATTTTAGAACTGTACCTGAAGCAAATACTGGCTCTCTCGCACATGCTCGCTATACCACTGCGGAGAAGGCAGGTCTAGAATAAAGCTTTCAGCACTGTCATCGGGCTCGACATACTCTGCTACGACGCCTTGGCCGTCGATTACCATATTATTCCATACTTCTGCGAGAACTTCTCCAGCCTTTTGAAAGTTCATTTTTTCAAGATCATGATCTGTTGTTCTTCCTTGTTCATCCAGATGGGTTCCAAAAGAATCATGCGGAAGTATGAGTCCAGATAATTCCCGGCTCAAAGGTGCCATTCTTCTCTCGACGCGGTTGAACACGCTTCTGCCAGGCGCATTAGTAAAGATAAATATTGCGTCTAGATCATGCTTGACAAAGTGGTGTACAGCATGGGAAATAACTTTCGGATATCTCGGGTTTTCGTCGGGTCCTCCATCAGATGAGATCAAAACAACTGGTTTCAGGCGTCCTTCTTCATTTCGCATAATTTCCTTGAAATTGTCGAGAGTAGCAAGCTTATTGAAGTCTGCAGCATGCGATGAAGCTGTCGAAGAGGAATGTTTCCCGCTTCTAGTAGCCACGTATGTGGGCCCTGAGTACGTAATTGCTTCAGCACGGCCCATATCATTTCCTTTTATGATGCACCCAGCATATACACTGGGGATCAATTTGTGCCTGGAGGCAATCACCCAATCATGATCAGGCACCGAGACACGGTATTCAACATGCATCAGGAGAGCAGCTTGTTTATTTGCCGCTGTCAAACCTATAGGTACCCGAGCTTTATCATCTTGCGACAGAAAAAACACTTGGTTTGGCCCGAGAATAGATGCCAAGGTTTCCAAGGATCTTATTGTGGCGACACAACAATGTTGATCAGGGTGAGCCTTATGGTGATCTGCCTCAGGGCGACTCAATTTGACAGGTACAGTGACTACATGTCTCTTACCCTCCAAGGTGGTATAATTTCTTGGGAGCAACCGAAGGTACGTGCCACTTTTCGAAATTTGAAATCCGTGCTCCTTTAGCTTCTCATGGAGGTCAGTTAGTGTTCGGCAACTGCGAACGATTTCTGAGCGACGTCGTTCCTCTGCAGAAGCACCAAACATGGCCAAATCGACTATAGTTTTTAGCAATTCCGGTTGTTGCTCTTCCAGGCGTGGGCGACCTGGGGCAGAGCGCACTTTAAGAAGACTAGCTACTTTGGGACTCTGATGGCAAGCAAGTTTAATTTTTGATTTTATTGATAGCCTATGTGACTGGGAGTGACGCATATGCTGCTCCTTCTTCCGCAGTTCTTTTGTGCATTTATCAATTTCTTGGCGTAGTTTCGTCACATCACGCGTCTCATTTTCATTGGCGCCCAGAGAATCCCTACGACGGACAGCTATTAAGTCAAGTTCCATTTGAAGAAGGGTGATCTTATTCTTTAACTTGTCCTGTGCAGGAGTAGCACGTACAGGCTGCAATATAGAGCTGCTTGCACTTGGTGCATCCGGTGCATTCTCGTCGCTACACTCCAAATCTTGAACTTTACGTTTCCGAGCACCTGGAATGACCCACATTTAAACAACATGAAAACATTATAATTATCGTTATAAATTATTTTGAATGAAATTATTGTTATATATTATAAATTATTGTACATTATATTAATTATTACTACAATATAATATATTATTATCACTGTTTTTTCTATTGATTAAAATTTCTCTCTTATCATGAACTCATAATACACGAATTTTCTACAGTGGAGCTTCCATTTTGAGATGTTTACTTACCTATTGAGGTGCTTTTAATAGTATCATTTCCTTCGACAGTAGTTCCCGCACAGATCGGTTTAGAGATGCATGTCACAGGAAGTTTTACAGGTGGACTTGGCTCAATGGATGTGACTGACAAAATAGGAATGTTCTCGCTGGCACTCTGAAAATTTAATAATAATCGTGCAAGTAAAATAACCATCCCCAGTGACTTTAATTTTTCAGACATAAAAAGAATTTGAAACGGCACACAAACACATGCAGAATTCTCATATTTTCATTAGCATTTAATAGGTACGTGTGCATAATATTGCTGCCATCATATCAGTGAATCTTTCAGTTCAATATAGCAGTATGAACTATGAATAATAATATAAATATATGTAGGTTTTCACAAGGTGGCAAGATATTAATACATACAGGCGCAAAATGTGTTAGAATAGTAATTTATAAAGTGATTTTTAATCGTAATAATTGTTACAAATATTATACCTTCACCTCACAACCACCACGACTTACGTTTACTTTTTTTTTACGCGTTTTGCTATATTTTCTCTGTATTTATTTTGTCAATATTATCAATAATGTCATGAGTTAACAATAACATAACTGCAAATAAACTATAGGTAACGTCTTAATTATTAGAAGTTTTAACTTACCTGTTTAGAAGTAGAACAGTAATAGAGAATATTGGAAGACTTCTTTGTTTGGTGCTTACGGCGGTAATCTACTAAAAGATCATTCGCCCACTTTGTAAGTTCTTCTTTTGTGGTATATTTTTGTTTCGCATCAGCCCACAACCAGTGCCGCGCCGACCATGGTCAGCACCTGTGCGCGAAACCAATGAAGCGCCTCTTTGATTTTGTAAATGAGTGAACCACTTCGCTACCATTTGGAAAAATAGACAAAAAGAAAACTCATATTACATAATAATTATTTATTAGGTACCTACTAATTTAACTTGAAAACAAATTATAAAAGATTAAAGGTTATGTCCTTAAGTATAAGTAACAACTAAAAGTTGCTTGCTATTTTTCTCTCGTTTTCACGCTTGTCAGTTATCGCTATGTGTCTCGGTTTTGATATTTATAACATTAGTAAAAATTAAGATTAAAAAAGACTCATGCTGATTAAAAATCTTAACAGAGTTATAAAATTTCAACTCTTCTAGCTTTTCTATTTGAAAATTCTTTAATAATGTCGTGAGTATCTATGTATTCTAAGATGTTCTCTTCTATTGATATTACAGCCAACTTAGACAATCTTTTCTGACTCATTGTTGAACGTAAGTAATTTTTTATTAATTTTAATTTTGAAAAAGATCTTTCTGCGCTTACTACTGTGACTGGCATTGTTATCAAAATTTGTAATGATATTGTGATATTAGGGCATATGGCTATTAAATTATTTAAAAATATAAATTCCAGAATTTTTATCACATCATTGTCAAAATCTTTAAAAAGAGACTGACATGATATAATTTCCTCGCACAAACCATCAGCATCTATATCACACAAACTATCATTCGCAGAAAGTTTTTCATGTAAACGATTACAGTTAATGATAAGTTGGCTTTTATCTTGAACATTGCTGAGTGTAAACAAAAAACTAAATACGTTTTCGTGGCTAAATAACAAATCAAACCTTTCTTTCACTGACATTAGAGCTTGATCTAAAATGTAAAAATAGATATTAACCTTGAAAGAAGTTTTCGAGTCAATTTGAGCTGCCTGGTCTTCATGTTCATAATCAAACGTTTTTGGAGTCTTTCGTCGCCTTAGGGGTCTGCAAGTTTCAAACTCAGTTTCTATTTCTAATTTTTCAGCAGTTTTTTTGGCATTATTTACAACTATTTCAAATTTTTCGTCAGTTCGAGATCCGACCAAAAATTTTTCTAAATCTGATAAAGCATCTAAAGCGACCTGGATATTCATATTAGTAGACTGTAGAATTTTACTAACAAAGTTGACTTTTGTCAATACATCATGCCATACATGGATTGAGCAAATAAATGAAAACGTAGATATTTTGTCTGCTAGACATTTCGCCTCATATTTTGCTTTTTGGTCGAAAGATAAAGTGTTTGTTATTTCGTATAAAGCATCATAAATCTCTGGTAAATTGTTATCAACGGTCTTATGGCATCTATTCTACTTGACCATCTTGTCTCAGACAATGGTTTTAAAGTTAACATAGTTATGTGTTTTTTTAATAAATACCATTTTTTGGTAGACGATGAAATGTATTTGTATAATTCTTGGACTATACTGAAAAAACCAGTAGTATAGTAATTCATATTAGCTGCGTCGTTCACTATTAAATTTAAACTATGAGCAGCACACGGTACATAAAATGCGCGCGGATTTAGCTCCAACAATCTCTTTTGCAAACCATTGTTTTTACCGCGCATGTTTGAACCATTGTCGTAGCCCTGCCCCCTTAAATTGTTTATATCCAAATTATGTTTTGGTAGTTCTTCTGTGATAAAAAAAGTCAAACCAGCGCCAGTAGCATCGGTAATGGGACAACAAGCTAAAAAGTGCTCTCTTATTTCCAGCTGTCTTAAGTTTGTGTTGAAATTAACGAATCTAATAATTATACTAATTTGCTCTACATGTGAAACATCGGGAGTACAGTCAAGTATCACTGAAAAATATTTATTAGCTCGGCATAAACTTAAAATGTAGCTTTGGATTTGAGTTCCAAGTATAGAACCTATTTGATTTTGAATTTTGTCTCCAAGATATGTCGGCATATTCGTGAGTTTTGAATCACTCGTCACGCGTCTTATATGTTCAGTAATAGTTGGATCGAATTTTCCTAACATTTCGATACATTTTAGAAAATTGCCATTGTTACGATCGTATAATTTACTGCTCTTTCCAAGAAAAGTCATATTTTGTGAACTTAAAAATTGAACCACATACGCGTACATAATCCTTTTAATTACATTGTACCAGCGCCCTTTTTCAACTTCTAGAAGTTTTTGCTGCACGCTGTCGATAGTGGTATTATTTTTTAAAGACTGATTCAGCTCAATCCATTTTTTATAATTATTGAAATGAACAGAACTTTTCTCATGTCTATTTAAATATAAAGCTAAATGTTGCCTGTCACTAATTCCCTCACAAAATTTGATATTATGTTTTGATTCGAAAATCTTACAACATAAGCAAAACACAGCATTTTTGGAAACTGAATAGAGTAGCCATTCTCTGTTATACTTTTCACCGTTTCTTAAATGCCTATCGTAATAGTAAACTGAAAACCTTCGATTTGAAGTGTCACGCGGATAATCATGATTTCTGACTTGTTTGGGTGGGTTTTCTATTAAATTTTGCAATAATGCAGAATTTAAAACTGCTGGCCAAAGTCCAGGATCATCTTTGGAAATACTTGGTATCGACGGAGACGATGGTCTTGGCGGTGGCGATTGTATACTTATACAGGCCGTAGATGTGATTTCAACGGCGTCGTCTTCTAACTCTAACTTTTGATCCTCGTCAATAGTCATGAAATCTGCAATATTAAAAAAAATATATTTTACTTACACAGTATTATAAATTATAAATTTTACTGAATATGCCTAATAAAAATTCATTAGAAGTTTCATATTTTACGCAACATTAGAAATATTACCATGTAACATAGTAAAAATTACTCGACTATTAATTAAATTTTATTATATTCTCATTTAAAGATTCCTATACACATTTTAATTATGCCTATAATTCAGATCTGTCCTCAGTTACCTACACTAGCATGGTAATTTTTCATAGAAAATTTTCTCCGACCCTGTAGTATATATAATATATATATATATATATATATATATATATATATATATAATTAAATATCACTCGATACTATTTTCACTTTTAGTACAAATATATACTTAAAACTTACTAGTTTACCCGAGGTACCCGAGCTAACCAGGCGAGTAAGGTAAAGTAAAACATAAAGATAAATAAAAAAAAATTAAAGTTTTAATTCAAAATAATTATACAATTAATAAAAGAATATAAATTTGTTTAAAATTTTCACAACAGTTACAATGGACAGAGAATATATATATATATATATATATATATATATATATATATATACAATATAATATTTATGAAATTAATGATTATGAATTTTGTAACATTAAATTACTTTTTAAATAATTCAATATGTTGAAATTGTAAATAATCAATCAATCCCACACTATATACAATAACACACACAATAACACGCACAATAAATTTTCCCCGTTTTCCTAGTCAAAAAAGGTCTCATCGATACATATAAAAAACTGTAAATGGTCCGTGTCTGTACATTGAAAGTATTTGAGAAATATCGGTATGGAGAACCATACATGACTTCCATATTCTAAGATTTATATTTAAAATCATTTTGGAAATGAAATATTACCATAGAAACTACTTCTTTCTACTTATTGCTTCAGCCTTAACCACAGTACTGTGGTCACTAACATATACCACCTCTCGTTATCGCACTCGATTTTCACTGATGATGGAAGTCGATGGCATTGCCGAAACGTCTGGTTTTGTAGAAAACATTGGACTACGGCCAAATATCCCGGGAAGGAATTTTAACAAAAACTACTTCTTTGTTGCCGATAACGTTGTACACATATATATAAAAAATATGCATAAAATTAATGGCTTGTATAAGTTAATGATTGATCTCCATTAAGTAGTGCTCAAGTTTCCAAAGTTTTAATATTATGATGTCCGTAATTAAAGCATCAGAGCAGGTTTAGTGTGAATGAGGGTACACCGTGGACTAAAATTTTCAACATTTCCTATTGAGCGTTGCTTAGTGTAAAGCTGCGAATCTACAGTGTATGTTTCACAGAACAAACAAGCGAAAAAGAAGGAGCGCTCCGAAGTCACTCATGGACCCTCAGCATCTTGCAGAGGGTTCATTCCCTAAAGACGAAAAGTCTGTCTATGAATCGTTCCTCTGTAAACACGTGCAGTTACACTGCCTAGCGATCCACAGGAAGCAAATCGCTATCCACGCTGGACACTTTATCGGCTTGCATGCGTTATGTTGGTACGGGTTCGGCACTTTCCATTTAAAAAGCGTGCAAATGTAAGAAAATAAACATGAATGAGGCCAGAAATAACGTGAATTGAGTGTGTGTGTGTGTGTGTGTGTGTGTGTGTGTGTGTGTGTGTGTGTGTGTGTGTGTGTGTGTGTGTGTGTGTGTGTGTGTGTGTGTGTGTGTGTGTGTGTGTGTGTGTGTGTGTGTGTGTGTGTGTGTGTGTGTGTGTGTGTGTGTGTGTGTGTGTGTGTGTGTGTGTGTGTGTGTGTCTTCCCTGCCTTTTTATTGCGGTAGACATAATAATAAAATGGAAACGTAAACATTACATAACTGAGATATGCTTACCTGCCACGAACGATATATTATTTTATACATGTACGAGGTGTGTTCAAAAAAAGACCGAACTATTTGTGTAGCACGTCAACTAGCGCATAGAGCGAGATGCAGAATTAAGTGCTGCTAGCGACAGGTTTTGACGCATGAATGCCGTTTTCTCTGTTTCGTCACGATCTTCAGTCTTCGAGTTACACGCGCTGTAGTGGGCACGGGCACACACCGTCCGGCGGATTTATAACGAAGTGAGAATGAAGATCTTAACACAACGTGTGTGTATAAAATTTTGCTGCTGACTTCGTAAAATCTTTACAGAGCTATTTCCATTGTCTTCCAAAGTTTTCATTACCATTTGCATTGCTACGCAGTTGTTGACCGATTTCAAAACGGGTCTCTTTCTGATCGTCGTCAACAAACACAGTAAGAATTTTTCAGTGATACGATACATTTAAATTTTTCTATCAAAATTTAATTTTATGATCCTTAAATGGATTCTGTCAGAATGTATCGGCATTTAAACGATGATTTACAATTACCACATCACGAGCTCTCTTCCCATGATCTTCGATATCGCTTTGATCTGCACTGACCATTGTTTTTCCCTCTTTAAAAATTCTTAAACTAATCGTTCGCCTCACGCAGGCTTCCGCGTATGCTTAATTGAAAACCAGAATGTCTCTGAAAAGTTTTAACCTAGTTTTGCTGCAAAATTTCATACGCACACGTTGTTCTCGCGGTCTTTCTTAATCGCTTTGTCACTAATCCGCCGGCCAGCGTGTGCACGTCCCCACTCAATGTGATATACCTCAAAGACTACTGCTAATAGCGGAACACAATAAGTGGTAGTTTGTTGTCAAAAACTATCGCTAGGTGCGCGCAAAGTCGCGGCGCGTCGTTTGTGCGGATTGATGTGTTACTCAAAAAGTTTGGTCTTTTTATGAACACACCTCGTATATTAACTCATACATAAGTTACATTAAAATGAAAAAATTATAATTTTATTGCCTGGCAACAAAATTATTTTATTTTTAACAATTACCATTGTTTGAAAAAGTTTAAATGCATTTTCAAGTACTTTACGGTTGTTAAAACGTAAAAGGTTGCAAGTAAACTACCCCTTTCCCTTAACCGATCTTCACCAAAATCGAAACTCCTTGAGATCTCTACAATTGAGGGACGTATGCAAAAACTTATTTGATTCTGTTTGAATTTGCGGCTGTTATCGTTTGCCATAGATAGAAAATACCCTTGTTAAAAAAACGTTGCTGGTAAACTACCCCTTTCCCTTAACCGACCTTCACCAAAAACAATAGATCTTGAGAACTCTACAATTCAGGGCTGTATGCGAAACATTATTTGATTCTGTTTGAATTTGCAGCTGTTATCGTTTGCCAAAAAAAAAAAAATTTCCCTTGATAAAAAAACCGTTGCTGGTAAACTACCCCTTTCCCTCAACCGATCTTCACCAAAAACAATAGGTTGTGAGTACTCTACAAATCAGGGGTGTATACAAAAAATTATTTGATTCTGTTTGAATTTGCGGCTGTTATCGTTTGCCATAGAAAAAAAATCTACACACAGACAGACACACAGACACACAGACAGACACACAGACACACACACAGACACTTTTCGAAAAACGACTTTTTTCATGTTTTGAGTGTAGTACAATCAGAATCTGCAATAATCTCGAACACGATTTTTTTTGCCATCACCATACTTCCATTTCCTTAAGGAATATGGAAGTAAAATCACAGGAGAGGTGCTAATAACAATCAACAGAAGCCAAACCAATGGTTTTGGGAATTTTTGTCTGTCTGTCTATATGCTTGTTTGCACACACAGAACGCACCACGCCTGTGAAACGGGTTCAAATAAAAGTGGTTTTCATATAACAATACACCGGGCACAGCTAGTTCTCAATAAAAACATTAAATGACAACTATAAATAACAAGCGTTTAATATTATAATAATGCTACGAAACCATTATTTATACGTGCGTGTCCACTTGGCCGGTTCAGAGGGTTTGAGACACAGCCCACCAACGTTTTGTGTCAGGGATTAAAACTATACAATACAACTAGATTATAATGAAACACAGGAAACACTTACCACTGCATGAAGATGAAGTATTTTTTGAAGTTCTCACCACATCTTGAATTGATTGATTGCTCTCAATACATTCAGATAATTGTTTGGAAGTAGATGGTAGAGTCGTAAAATAATTACTAATTTTTGTTGAATTTCTATCTCGTTCCTCTTCTCTTTTTCTTTTTATTATAAGATTTTAGTAACCAGATAATTTCTTTTTTTTATCTTCATCGCACATTTCAATTATCAATAATAAAATACAATACAATTAAAGTAGTTTAAAGTTTAGTTAATAAATAATAAGGCCGTGACGGTATTTACACGCACGACGCGCGGCGCGCCCTCACTCTTTCACTATTTATTATTGACTAATACTATGAAATGGGGAATACTACGAAATGGGGAATTCCCGCCTCAATCCCGTGAATCCCGTGCTCGGATCGCACCGGCTTGCATTATCTCCTTGTCGCACTTACGAAAACATAGCGACAACCGACAACCGCGGCTCGTTCGTTTGATGATAGGTAACGTAACGTATAATCACTGTGGTATAATAGTATAAAAAAAATCGGACAGATAAGAAACATTAGGTTAATTCAAACGTTAATTAAAAGCCACGGACGGATGTCTGTAAATATTGCATTTTTCTCAACTTTACCTCACATACATTTCGATAATGATTGGTAATGGTATTATGACAATTATGCCATTTTCAAATATTTCATTTCATTAAAAGGCGCCGACAGTTTAGGCGCCCCTGAGTACCTGGCGCCTGTGTGCGCTGTACACATTGCACACATGGGCGGCTCGCCCCTGCCCACAACTCATTAAATTCTTTCTGAGCCACACTAGTTTTTTTTCCCTTCTTATACTCTGCAAATAGGTCTTTATACAGATCTCCTAGTTTAGACATGGTTCCATTGTTTTAAGGAAAACGAACGCGGCAACGATTTACGCACGTATTCGGCGTCAAAATCACAGGCTTACTGGTGACTGACAAGCCGAGCCGGGCGGTTGTCGCGGCGCGGGGGGAAATCGTTGCCTGGCAACGGCGAGTCAAGGTTACGCGTCGCTTCTTGGATCAGAAATCGCGCGCTTTAAGTTAATAACGAAAAAACAAATACACGTGACATCTCACTACACCCCCCCTTTGTGATATTTTGTGACTTTTTCCGAACCCCTCCACCCCCTTTCCGAGCCACACGTGATTATTCCACGACCCCTAATGTAACAGCATGTTTGCCTGTCTCGTTGTCCCGTCGAAGATAACAAATGTGTCATCTACATATCTTATAATAATAATTGTGACGCGGATACCAGTACAATGACTTTAAAATTGTGTATATAATTTAGAATTGATCCTGGTTTTATGTTTTGGTTAAAAATTCAAAGTTCTGTGAGGTTATTTTGGTTTAATTTACACTTCTGGTAGATCTTAACAAAATCTGGAGTTAATCAGATTAACTCCTTTCAGCAATCGATTAATGATTTTCAGCGCTGCTCCAGTATCTCACTTTTAGTTAATATTTCCCGTCTTCCAGGAAGTCTTGTAATTAATTAAACCCTTAAATTAAAATGTGAAATAATTTTACAATCCAAATAGTAGAAACAAATTGATTTATTAACAATAATTAAAAATAATCGATGTTAAATCGATTTAGAGCAATTGTTCGACTCCGTCACAGGGATATATCGATATTTGATTACAGGTTAATTTTTTATATAAGTCTTAAAAAAGGTTCTTTCAACGATTATTTTATATAGTCAGAGAAGGGCAGGCCTAGAAAGTATAACATATACAAGAAATAATCTTAATAATTAATATTTAACAAATTGTGAATAATATATAATGTTTAATATATTTGAATTCTCAAACCAATGCTGCTTCTATGAAATCAGTCGAAGAAGGTCGCAGTGCATCATGGGACCATCATGGCGGCTAGCTGAAGTGATGAGGTTATATGTATATTTGGTCGCTGGAAAATCTCACAATAAATTCACCTTTATAATTGTTTTATGGATCTCCGGAATCGTGTATACTGTCTATTATGTTGTTTGAGGTATCCTGGATGAGTGTTCAGTGTTCACTGGTGTTAATTGTTTTCTGTTAGAAATGTTCACTTAATGTCTGTTCATGGCGAAGAATTGTTAATATGTTGTAGAGTGAATTATTAATAGTAGGTAGTTTTAATGGTTTAAATCACTTGTATTATGTGGTGTATTGTTCGTTTTCACCGTTGTCGTAGAGTATTTCATAAGTTTTAACTCGAAAAGTGTTAATTTATGTAACTTCCGTTTTTCACTGATTCTAGGCTTTAACCTTTACACTCCATTATACGGTTTTAAGAACGCGATTCTGCATCGACTGTTCCGTTTGAATGTTAACAAAGAACTAACTAACTTCCTTCACCTTAGGAAATATCTTGCCAAGTTAATATTGGAAAAGTATTGTTAAAATAATTTTCACTTCCCATGTACATAATTCCAAAGTAAATTATATATGAAATATTTTTAGTTTATTGTTCGCTTTCATGAACTATTAACCATATAATTGGTTTATTTATCTCATTCTGTTTAATTTGATATGTCATAGTCCATATTTGTTGAGATTTTTGTTAAAATTAACATATTTCTGTCTTTTTGGAAATCTAGGCCCAAAAAACCTGTTTCCGTTCTCGTACACAATTACTGCCATTTTAAGTGTTAATAATATAATTATAATAAATTTCAAATGGTCACAAATCTTTTGCTCTCCTTAATTTCTTATAAATTTAACATTTGAACTGTCTTTTAGTGATAATTCCTGACATTACTTTTCCTCTTTAAAAATAGTTATTTTTTACATTTCTAAAATTTTTAATAATTTAAGATATTTTTCTACATTACTCTTTTAAATCATAGGTTCATTTACAGTAGTTGTTAATTGACCTACCTTACATAAATCTTATTAGTTTACATGGTTCTTTGGTGAATTAACTGGTTTATATTACTTTTTGTGAATTCATTATTTGGCCTAGAGTTTAGTATTTTACATATATGGTTTTTTCAAATAAATTTAATTCTACTCCTCCTCTGACTCTTAAAAGTTAACATGACATAAAATAAAATTGTTTAATAATTATTGATGTGTGTAGCATCTAATTTATGCTACTGTTACAAAATAATAATTAACATTAATCAGCAGTCTTTAAAATTAGACATGTTTGCTTAAACTGTTTTGAACATACATTTAACACATTTGTAAATTAATACAGCATCCATACTGAAACATTTTAATTAGTATGTATGCTGATATATGACTAAAACATCTTACTCTAAACATATAGGTACCTTACTCTATTGAATCTCTTTTAAAAAATGGAGTTCATGGCTTTGAACAATATCAGCCATTTAAACTTCTTAACTCTATTAAAACTTAAATTATTTTCAGTCCTTTCTGATTTTACTATTATTATTTAACATCCCCTTGTACAGTAAACATTTCCACCTACACTTTCTTTGTTATTGGCATTCCTTTGACTATTTTGAGATAACAAAGTGACCTTATTTAATGAAATATTGGAAATATTTTCCATTTTAATATTTCATTATTTGTTAATTATCAAATATAAAAGTTATTTTATAGCACATTGTTTAAGTTATAGATACACTACAACTTGAAGTTTATTACATTTCAAAACACTTCCACTGTTGGTTCTCACTTATATTTGAGTTTTATTATTCTCAGACCAGACCTTTAGTCATAATGGACTGTGAAGATTTGTTTATTTTTTATCATATAATAACTTTAGTTGGTGCACTTCTTATCATACTGCACAATACTTTTGTTTATAAATAATTACAATTTCATAAGGTTTTGGCGTGTTATACTTTCTTTAATGGTATCATTTGGTTTGGGGTTAATGGTAGTTAATAATATGTTTTTATTGTGGTTCTTCCATCCTATTTCTTCCTTTCTTCTTGTCTTCCTTCTTGTGTTCATTCTTGGGTAAACCAAGGTACTCAGTGTTATCTTGTCCGACGGTTGGTTCGGAGTATCTTCTTTATTATCTGCTTTTAAATTTCTTCTTCCTTCTTTGGTTTGGAGTATCTTCTTTATCACCTGATACTAACTTTACTCTTCTTTCTTGTTTCGAGATATCTTGTTTATCACCTGATACTAAACTTCCTCTTCTTGATTCTTCTTGTGTTTGGGGTATTATATTTATCACCTGCTCCTAACCTCCTGGGTAATCTCTTGATTTTTTAATATGAGTTTCCTTTAAATTATTTTCTTTACTTTTATGGTTGCATTTTTATTAATTAATTATTGTTTTTTCTTTTATAGTGGTGTTTTCCTTTGAAGTGTAATTGAATTTGATTTGACATTTTTTGGGTATATGTAATTGAATTATTTTTATGATCTTATTTGAATTAATTATTGGTGGAATATCTGTCATGCTACAGATTGCCCTTCTCCAGAAGTGATTTTTTCAGACTGTACTTGGTTTGTCTGAAACAATTGCTTATGATAATTATTATAGTTTTTTTAGTATTCTTGACTGTCTTCCTTTTCTAAAATTTTTCTTATACATATTTGAGCTTATATCTTTTTTCATTCTCACTTGATCTTCCTTGATAGTAATAGTCATCTGAGTTTCATATTTATTATTTTATTTTCATATTTCTTCTTAGTA
This sequence comes from Magicicada septendecula, assembly GCA_034769895.1. Taxonomy (NCBI): domain Eukaryota; kingdom Metazoa; phylum Arthropoda; class Insecta; order Hemiptera; family Cicadidae; genus Magicicada; species Magicicada septendecula. The sequence continues at coordinate 139,467,024 of CM068373.1, read as the reverse complement.
TTTTCTCCTTGGGATATTTTTTCCCTATCTTCCCCTAACATGTGAGCTGGTTCAGTTCAGAGAGGCACTGTACGCTACTTCCTCTGCTGTCCAATACTTCATTTCTATTTGAGTACAGAGGCAAATCATCTCTGCTCAAAAAACACATTAATACTGCTGGAATTATCTACAGACAGTTATTAAAAAAATTACATCAGAATAGTACACTTTTGTTACTATTTAAAAAATATCTTTGGATACTTCACTTCTTATATTGCTCAGAGATTTTAATATTCCTATCTCAGTTGTTCTTCTGACTCTTTAACTTGATGGTTATTTCATTTTTTATCATGGTGGGAAGCTCTGTTATTAGTATAATTATCCATTTTTCTTATCATATAAAGTTTTTGGTTATTAATGATTTATCCCTTTCTGGTTTTTTATTACAATCTAATTTGGTTTATAGTAGCATATATTTTATGAAATTTTTGGTTTGTTTCTCTGTTTTTATTAGTTCCACTTGTTCCATGTTCTAGAACTTTCTTATAATTGTCGTTATTACCATTGACATTTAATTCATGATCATTTCGTTATTGATTTGTTTAATTACGTCTATATCTTTGATTGTATTCTTAAATTACTCCTCTCTTGTTTTTTATTACTTCGAATGAATGTTTTAATTAATTTGTTAATGAGGTCATTGTTTCTCCTTATACCACTTCAAAGTTTTATTATTTTATATTTCCACATAAGTTTCTGTATTCAATCATATTTAATCAATCAAATCGTATCACTGATTTTTATTCCCTTTTGTATCATTTTATTGAAGGTTTTTTTTTATGAAATTAGACATTATCATACTCTTTCAGAATTACTTGGTTTAATTCTAAATTCTGTTTCTTTTATTTATCTCATAATGATCTTCCATAAGTATGGTAAATATATTGTATTAGTTCCATAAATATGGTATGAATTCTCTTCTTTTTATTTCACCATAGTTTTTTCATTTCTAGATTGTAGTAAGGTGCTCTTACTTAATTTTTTAATTTTGTAGGTGTTCAACCTCTCAAAATTCTTCTCTTTTTATTTTCTCAAATGGTTTCTTTCAAATTGTTTGTAGTAAATTGTTTTTACACTGTTTTTGGAATTTATATGGTTTTTCAATATTCAAAATTCTTTCTATATTATATATCCAAATAGTTTTTCATAATAATGTTAGTAAGGTGATCTTACAATATTTTGGAATTTTCACTTTAAAATTCAAAATTCTTTCTTTCTCTATTTCCATAAAGTTTTTTCTCAAATAATTGGTTTGTAATGTGACCTTACAATGTTTTAGAATTTTTATGATTTTATAAAAAATTCTCTCTTTTTATATTATTTCCAAAATGTTTCTTTCAAAAATCTTTGGTAGTAAGTTGATCTTACTCCTCTGTTTTTGAATTTTTACTTTTCATGCTATTTCTTCATGGATGCCTGGTTATAGACACCCTTAATTTTACCAGAACCCATCTCTTTAATTTCATAGGTGTTATTATTTTTGTCGTTGGAGACTATATAGGGTCCAGTGTATAAGAGTAATAATTTCTTAGTTATCCCTTCCAGTGAAGGGATAGTGGTAACTCCCTATTTTTTAACAAGACTTTTTCACCAATGGTATAGGTAATTATTTTGCCCATCCCTTTATTATATTTAATCCGCCGTTTCTCCTCGTCTTCGGCCACCTTGTTATAAAATTTAATTTTATCAAAAATATATTTATTTTCCCTCGGAAACTCCAATATTTCTTCGATCTCCCTTGGGGGTTGTCTTTCGTACATGGCGGAGTATGGTGTAATTCCTATGGCTGGGTGGTATGCCAGGTTGAGGAATTCTTCTGTGGCCTCTAGATATACTTGCCACCTCCTCTGTTGATCGTGGCAATACGTCCGTAATATTCGCCCCACCTCTCGCAATACTCTTTCTGCCAGGTTACTGCTCGGGTAGTATACCGAGGTTTTATAGGTATGAACCCCCATCGACAGTAGCGCATCCCACCATTTTTCCCCTTGAACTGGGTTCCGTGGTCGGTGATGATCGAAACTGGTTTTCCGACGTCTGGGAAGTACTGGTTGGTTAAGATGTCGAGAATTTTATTTGTAGTCGCCCGATTTGCTGGGTACAGCTTGATGAACTTCGTGAAATGGTCCATCACGATGACTAGATACTTGTATCTGTGTCGACCCCCACTGCGGGGAAATGGCCCGCAGATGTCCAGAAATACTTTTTCTAGCTTCGCTTGAGATGTTATTGGAATCATTTGCCCTTCCTTTTTCTCGTTATTTGATTTCACGAGTTGGCAAATGCGGCAACTCTTTATATATTTTCGGACCTTCCGATTAATATCCTTAAGGTGGCAGCTCTCTTCCAGGGCCTTTATCACCTTTAAGGCGCCCATATGCCCATATCGAACATGATAGTTATTCACTATCTCCTTTTCGATATGGGTTGGAATAATAACTTTCCATTTCTCCTTCTTCAGAGATGGTTGTATAAACAGTATATCGTGGCGTATTTTATAATATTGGGCGATAGTCTCGTCCCCTGCTTCCAATCTTGTTTTAATGGATTGTAACTTCGGGTCTGCTTGTTGGTGTGTGCTCAGGTTTTCCAAGAATGATTCTAGATCGGCTCTGTTAATCAGAATATGGTATACTTTAAGTATACTTTCCTTTTCCCCCTCGAACGTTTGTTTATTAATGTCTATTCGAGACAACACGTCCGCGACGACATTCTTCTTTCCGGGAATGTACTCCCACTTAAGATCATACTCTTGTAGTAACAGTATCCATCGTGTCAACCTTCCGTGACTTAGTTTACATCTCCTTAAGAACGATATGGACTTATGGTCTGTCTGGACGGTAACGGGGTAACCAAGGATGTATGTGCGGAATTTTCCACACGCGAACACTACACTTAACAACTCTTTTTCAGTGACGTGATAATTCTTCTCGCACTGATTTAATGCTCTACTGGCAAAGCAAATCACGAGATGTTCGCCCTCCTCATCCTCTTGATACAATGTTGTGCCGAGGCTGATGTCGCTGGCATCGCAATTCAGGTAGAACGGTTTGCTGAAATCCGGATGGCGAAGTATGATAGGTTCCAGAAATTTCTGTTTAATCAATGTTAAGGTCTCATTCTGTTCTATACCCCATATCCATTTATTCTTGGATGACAGTTGCGGCTGAAATCTGGCGGTCAATTCAGAATACTTTTCCTGGAACTTGCGGTAGTAATTACAGAGTCCCAGGAATGACTGTAATTGCCTTCGATTCTTAGGTGTTGGAAAGTCTTGAATCGCTTCTACTTTTTCAGCCGACGGTGAGATTCCCTGGTCGTTCAATATAAATCCCAAGAATTGAATTTCCTTGGCTTTGAAGTGAGATTTCTCTAGCTTTAGCGTGATGTTATTCGCAGCTAATTTCCTTAATACGTGTTCCACACGGTAGCAGTGTTCCTCCCAAGTTTCTGAGGACACTAGCAAGTCATCAACGTACACGGTGGTGAACTGTAGTGCTTCTTGGCCAAGTATCTGGTCCATGCAGTGTATAAAGACTGCGACTGAATTCACCAGTCCGAAGGGCAACCTCTTAAACTGGTAGTTCCGCCCTTCGAATATAAAGGCCAGATACTGGCGACTCTGTGGATGTAATTCCACCTGCCAGTAGCCGCACACCGTGTCCCAGGTACTAAAGTACTTGGTACCGTGGAACCGTTTCAAAATCTCTTCAATCTCACCGGGCGAAGTCCTGTCATTAATAATCATTTTATTAATGTCCCGCGCATCTAGGCACAAACGGACTTGTCCGTTTTTCTTAGGAATAGCCACGATAGGACTTGTGTATGGGGATTGGCTACTCTCTATAATGTCACGGTTAATCATCTTTGTTATTTCAGCTCTTACTGCTTCCTTTCGTGATTGCGCGATGGGGTAAGACTTCCGGTTAAAATTCACTGTGTCTCGGAACTGTAGAGTACACTGGAAGTTTTTTACTTTACCGGGCTCGTCAGAAAATACAGATTTATACTGTTCGTATATGTTAATTAATTTATTTGCTTGGTATGGTTCCAATCTTTCTCCAGTTATACCGCTCCGGAAATCCCTGATTTCCTGGATTTTTTGGGACCATAAGCCCTCATTAGCGTTATCGTCTATCTTCTGTTCAATAATAGAAGTTGGATGTATATAATTGATCTTACGAATCTGTTGGTGGATATTATTAGGAATTACTTGGTCGCTACCAACCAAGTTAGCCGTCCAAGTGTGTCCGTTTGTAAATAGTGACAATTTCTCTGTTCGCAAATCAATTATGGCGGAGTTCCGTCTGAGCACATCACACCCGACCAATATATTAAATGGCAGCCCGCTCGCCACCAAGAATTCCATTTCTATAGCTATACCGCAGCTCAACACACTGGCTGAGACTTGCCTTCGTATTGTCTTATTTTGTCGGCCGGTTGCACCTAACAAAATAATATTGTTTAACGGCAACGTCGGTAATGTTCTTCCGCATTCTCTTTGTATTCTTTCCAACTCAGTTGTACTTATTATGGATACGTTGGAACCAGTATCGATCATTAAATTGGCGGGGATTCCTTCTATCTCCGCATTTACATGTATTATTTCATTATTAGTGTTATTGGTGGGACTATTATCGTCCTCTTCCAACAATTCATGTCGGATGTTCTTCAGGTAGTTACAACCGATTATAGTGATACGATTATTTTTATTTTTATTTGTCAACTCATTATTATAATACCCAGTGTTTAGGAGCAGTAACGGGTTGCGGTGATTTATTACTGCCTCCTCCCGTTTAAAGGCTCGACATCATTGTTATGTTGTGTCGCACTTGTGGATGCATCATTTGGGATGCCTAGAGTGGGTCCCTGCCGCTCTGTTCGAGGATCTACCGGTCGTTCGCTGTTGGTCAGCCGTTCGGTGCTATCTAAACTGGTACTCCGTCTCGCAGGATAGTATCTTGGTTGATCACGTTCTCGGCTTCTCCGCCTATCTTCGTATTCGTGATAGCTGTTTCTTCTCTGGTGGTAGTACCTCCGTTGGCGACCATTTTCCGCTCTGATGAAATTTACTCGCGGTCGAGAAAACCTATTATTATTGGGGTTACTATTTGGTGGACTACCACGATTGTTATTATTATAGTAACGATCGTTATTATAATTGGGGCTTCTCTGACTATTAAGGTTTGGAGGGTATTGGTTTCGGTTACCCTGATAACCATTATTGGGTCGATTATGGTTCGTATTATTTTGAACCGTGTTATTATTATTACCATTATTATTGTTATTATAGTTGTTGGTTAGTGGGTATGCTCGGCTTCCTTGGTATCTCGTGTTGGTGTTGGTCGTACCATGGTTGTTATTTGGATACGTCCTAGGTTCGGGCCGATCGTTCCTTCTCCGGCTTTGTCGGTAGTATTCTTCATTTTCGTAATTCTCGAGGAGTTCGGTCATGGCCTGTATGGTCTTAATTTGGCTGCCTCTCCTCGCTCGAATCACTTCCTCGTCATAATGATACGAGAGTTTGTTGATTAGGCATTCCTCAGGTATGGCCGGTTCCAAATGTTTGGCCATACATACCTTGCCGAGGAAATACGCCGTCATGGAACTACCCACTTGTTGTTTATAGTGGCCGTGGCATATATTGTCACGTATTAGGTTTTGGGTCGTTTCAGACCAATACTTTGCCTTGAAGAGGCTTTTAAATTGCTGGTAGTTCTCTATGTCGCTTCGGTTGGCCATCCACCAATGATCGCTCATTTCTCGAAACGACTCATCTAGAAGTTCTCGGTTTTGGACCCATCCGTTTCCTCTATGTTTGTCCATGTATTCTTCAATTCGGGCCAAGAACTCCATTGGCTTTCGCTTATATTGTCTGAAGTTTAGCCATTCTCTATGTTCAGACATGGGGAAATTATTGTAGCCAGTCGGCCGGTTTCTGATTACTTCCATTTCTTCCTGGCTCTGTCGCACTTGTCCAGTGATATTAGTCATAGCTGCTTCCATACCGTCGCATCTTTCGGTGACATGGGTTCGCACCTTATTTAATTCCATCTGCGTTTCTTTTTGGTTTTCCTCCCATTTAGTTTTCTGGTGTTCCTTGACCTGGGTAATTTCCTTGTTTATTACCTCCCTGACTTCCAGTACTTCACACTCCGTCTGGCAGCATCTTTCGTCCATTTCCCTAATCTGTTGGTTGACGATCACTACCTCTTGTTCCAATTTTTTAACTATGGATTTCTTAGTGTCGTTTATTTTTCTATTCAACTCTTCTTTTGCCAACTCTATTCTCTCGTCTACCTTATTCATGCTCTCCTGGTTGACTTCCCTTAGTTCTTCTCTTAACCGTTGGTTATTCTCGTCCATTTTCTTCTCCATTTTCTGATTATTTTCCTCCAACGTTTCCCTCAGTTGCTGATTGTCGTTTTCCATCTTCCTACTTGTTTCCTCCATCTTCTCTTCCATCTTTTTGCTGGTTTCCTCAATTCTCTTATTAGTGTTTTCAATCTTACGGCCCAATTCTTCCTTTGTGGATCGGTTGCCTTCCTTCAAATCTTCTAATTTTTCATTTAAGGAGTAGTTGTCTTCCTTCAAATCTTCTAATTTTTCATTTAAGGAGTGGTTGTCTTCCTTCCTTCCCTTACTCGATTCTTCTCTTGTAGAATCCAGTTTCTTATTCAAATCTTCCTTTGTGGATTTGATTTCTTCTTTCAATTCTTGATTCATTTTCTTACTACTTTCTTCCATGTCCTTACTTATTTTTAGGAACAATTTTTAGGACATTAATTTGTCCATCTTACTGTCTTCTGTAGTCTTAGTTTTTTCTATTTCCTTGTCTTGGACATGGACGTCCCCTGTTTGAGTGGGTACTTCCGGTTGTTCCTCTGGTGGTGCTGGTTGTTTATGTTCCACCGGGGTTAATCACACTTCCAGATCCTCCACGGGTGTTGCCTCCTTATCCCCCATGTCAACTTCCTTTTCGGCCTCTGCCGCCCTCTTCTTAGAAGTAGCTCGGCGTTGCATTTTGCCTCCTTCTCTATGATATAATCGCTGCCAAGCTTAAATTAATTAAGCCCTCTAGTTGGACGCCAATTTGTAACAAGACCTGTTAACTGTGGTTACAAATAAAAGAAAAAAATTTATTAAAAAAACATTTTTTCAAAAAAAAAATTGTATGTTTGGTTGTTGTGTATGTAATTTAGAATTGATCCTGGTTTTATGTTTTGGTTAAAAATTCAAAGTTCTGTGAGGTTATTTTGGTTTAATTTACACTTCTGGTAGATCTTAACAAAATCTGGAGTTAATCAGATTATCTCCTTTCAGCAATCGATTAATTTTTCAGCGCTGCTCCAGTATCTCACTTTTAGTTAATATTTCCCGTCTTCCAGGAAGTCTTGTAATTAATTAAACCCTTAAATTAAAATGTGAAATAATTTTACAATCCAAATAGTAGAAACAAATTGATTTATTAACAATAATTAAAAATAATCGATGTTAAATCGATTTAGAGCAATTGTTCGACTCCGTCACAGGGATATATCGATATGTGATTACAGGTTAATTTTTTATATAAGTCTTAAAAAAGGTTCTTTCAACGATTATTTTATATAGTCAGAGAAGGGCAGGCCTAGAAAGTATAACATATACAAGAAATAATCTTAATAATTAATATTTAACAAATTGTGAAATATATATGATGTTTAATATATTTGAATTCTCAAACCAATGCTGCTTCTATGAAATCAGTCGAAGAAGGTCGCAGTGCATCATGGGACCATCATGGCGGCTAGCTGAAGTGATGAGGTTAGGCCTATATGTATATTTGGTCGCTGGAAAATCTCACAATAAATTCACCTTTATAATTGTTTTATGGATCTCCGGAATCGTGTATACTGTCTATTATGTTGTTTGAGGTATCCTGGATGAGTGTTCAGTGTTCACTGGTGTTAATTGTTTTCTGTTAGAAATGTTCACTTAATGTCTGTTCATGGCGAAGAATTGTTAATATGTTGTAGAGTGAATTATTAATAGTAGGTAGTTTTAATGGTTTAAATCACTTGTATTATGTGGTGTATTGTTCGTTTTCACCGTTGTCGTAGAGTATTTCATAAGTTTTAACTCGAAAAGTGTTAATTTATGTAACTTCCGTTTTTCACTGATTCTAGGCTTTAACCTTTACACTCCATTATACGGTTTTAAGAACGCGATTCTGCATCGACTGTTCCGTTTGAATGTTAACAAAGAACTAACTAACTTCCTTCACCTTAGGAAATATCTTGCCAAGTTAATATTGGAAAAGTATTGTTAAAATAATTTTCACTTCCCATGTACATAATTCCAAAGTAAATTATATATGAAATATTTTTAGTTTATTGTTCGCTTTCATGAACTATTAACCATATAATTGGTTTATTTATCTCATTCTGTTTAATTTGATATGTCATAGTCCATATTTGTTGAGATTTTTGTTAAAATTAACATATTTCTGTCTTTTTGGAAATCTAGGCCCAAAAACCCTGTTTCCGTTCTCGTACACAATTACTGCCATTTTAAGTGTTAATAATATAATTATAATAAATTTCAAATGGTCACAAATCTTTTGCTCTCCTTAATTTCTTATAAATTTAACATTTGAACTGTCTTTTAGTGATAATTTCTGAATTTACCATTCCTCTTTAAAAATAGTTATTTTTTACATTTCGAAAATTTTCAATAATTTAAGATATTTTTCTATATTACTCTTTTAAATCATAGGTTCATTTACAGTAGTTGTTAATTGACCTACCTTACATAAATCTTGTTAGTTTACATGGTTCATTGGTGAATTAACTGGTTTATATTACTTTTTGTGAATTCATTATTTGGCCTAGAGTTTAGTATTTTACATATATGGTTTTTTCAAATAAATTTAATTCTACTCCTCCTCTGACTCTTAAAAGTTAACATGACTTAAAATAAAATTGTTTAATAATTATTGATGTGTGTAGCATCTAATTCATGCTACTGTTACAAAATAATAATTAATATTAATCAGCAATCTTTAAAATTAGACATGTTTGCTTAAACTGTTTTGAACATACATTTAACACATTTGTAAATTAATACAGCATCCATACTGTAACATTTTAATTAGTATGTATGCTGTTATATGACTAAAACATCTTACTCTAAACATATAAGTACCTTACTCTATTGAAACTCTTTTAAAAAATGGAGTTCATGGCTTTGAACAATATCAGCCATTTAAACTTCTTAACTCTATTAAAACTTAAATTATTTTCAGTCCTTTCTGATTTTACTATTATTATTTAACATCCCCTTGTACAGTAAACATTTCCACCCACACTTTCTTTGTTATTGGCATTCCTTTGAATGTCTTGAGTAACAAAGTGACCTTATTTAATGAAATATTGGAAATATTTTCCATTTTAATATTTCATTATTTGTTAATTATCAAATATAAAAGTTATTTTATAGCACATTGTTTAAGTTATAGATACACTACAACTTGAAGTTTATTACATTTCAAAACACTTCCACTGTTGGTTCTGGCTTATATTTGAATTTTATTATTCTCAGACCAGACCTTTAGTCATAATGGACTGTGAAGATTTGTTTATTTTTTATCATATAATAACTTTAGTTGGTGCACTTCTTATCATACTACACAATACTTTTGTTTATAAATAATTACAATTTCATAAGGTTTTGGGGTGTTATACTTTCTTTAATGGTATCATTTGGTTTGGGGTTAATGGTAGTTAATAATAGGTTTTCATTGTGGTTCTTCCATCCTATTTCTTCCTTTCTTCTTGTCTTCCTTCTTGTGTTCATTCTTGGGTAAACCAAGGTACTCAGTGTTATCTTGTCCGACGGTTGGTTCGGAGTATCTTCTTTATTATCTGCTTTTAAATTTCTTCTTCCTTCTTGGGTTTGGAGTATCTTCTTTATCACGTGATACTAACTTTACTCTTCTTTCTTGTTTCGAGATATCTTGTTTATCACCTGATACTGAACTTCCTCTTCTTGTTTCTTCTTGTGTTTGGGGTATTATATTTATCACCTGCTCCTAACCTCCTGGGTAATCTCCTGATTTTTTAATATGAGTTTCCTTTAATTTATTTTCTTTAACTTTTATGATTGCATTTTTATTATTTAATTATTGTTTTTTCTTTTATAGTGGTGTTTTCCTTTGAAGTGTAATTGAATTTCATTTGACATTCTTTGAGTATATGTAATTTAATTATTTTTATGATCTTAATTGAATTAATTATTGGTGGAATATCTGTCATGCTACAAGAGGTGTTAACATTTATTAGAAAGAACGAGCGACCGAGGACTCTGAAACAAGGTGAAATGGGCCGTGTTGCAGTGCCTGTATTTTGCACCTTGCAGGACTGTCACATTCGTGAAGACATGTTTGCATATCAACAGCGTGTGGCAAATTACGAAGTCTTCTTATAACCACTTGATTTTTTCTTGACTCCGAAGTAAACGTGTTAGCTATTTGTGAATGTTTTCCCTCAAAGGAAAGAGCTCAGTGAGCTGTGACGTAATCCATTCTTCGCTCCAGTTGTCCAGACTCAATATATGAAAAAAAATTAAAGAAATTTCGACGAAACCTAAACATCGAAGCATGATAATGTTTTTAGGCTTTTGAAACGTATAATGTGCTTATAACAAATATTTACTATATAACGAATATATTTACTATATAACAAACATTATCATGTTAAAACGACAGAGACCGAAGATTTCTAGACTGTGGGTAATCGGAAGTGTGGAAGCGTTACATTTTTCGATGACGCTACATTTTTGTGGAATGACCCCCAGCCTATAAACAATATCATGTTAAAAAAGTTAGTCGTTGTGTGAGAGTTTATGCGAGTGATATTGAATGGTGGTACGTTTTGTTGCAGCTTTGTCAGTCAGTTCGTTGTCCGTGCTTCCGACGTTCTATGATATCCAAGCAAAAATAATTTCTTTGTATTGTCTAATTGTGATATCAAGGGTTTTGTTGCTTATGTATTGAATAAAGTAGTACAGATTCGCTGATGCAATCTTGCTGTAATAATCTAAAAAACTTATAGAACCTCAGAATATATATGTAATAGAGTTATTGAATTTTATTATTATCTCCAGATTTCTTAATAAACTTATTCAAAATAACTTCAGCTAATTGGAAACTTATGTCAACATACAGACATTTTTACCAACTTTCCTATGACTGTCCAATATTACAAATTGTTGTTATTTTAGATATTGGCCAATACTATATTCATAGAAAAGTTCACTTATTAGCTACGTTCACCTCTTGAAAAATGGAATAAATATATTATTGTTATTATTACTGTCTACCCTGTTCAAGATCTTTAGGCCTTTCCTGAATCTACAAGGCAAGTGGGAGTCATGAGGCCACTTTCTCTACTCTTATTTTTAGTCTCCTCGATTATCTCCATTCATTTCTGTTCTCAATCCCATGGATTCGACTCCCTTCAATACTTGATGATACCATTTTATCCCAGGTGCAAACCAGCTACGGAACCCCTACAGAACGTTGTTTCCGTAAACTTGAAAGTAATTCGTTGAATCTTAGCTTTAATTAAACAAAATTATGCTCTTGAAAATAAGACTGGTTCTGTAGACAAGACTGTATCGCGGAGTTAACAATAAGTGCTATAGTCTCACGAAAAGTATCAAAACCTATCAGTCATCAGTTATCAACATTCCTATGAAATCTTAAATTTCATGATTCTTAAATATGATTTCCTTAAATTGTATACATCCTTTATTTTTGTTATCTATTTGGCTTGATCTTGTGAATCATCTTTTGAACATTTATTCACTTTTAATTCCTTTCTGCTACTGACGATCTTTCCCAGCCGTATAGCACTTGTCTAATATCTAATAAGTATTAGATTTTCAGTTTTTCTTGCTGAGTTTACAATTAAGCATTTTAAGAGATCTGACTAACTGAGTTATTCATGAAGTACCTTATTTTTTAAATGTTCAATTACGTATCGATCTGTGTCAAAACCCAAAATGTTTTATTTTTACACAATGTCTTCTTAATTTAAATTTTTCGTTAAATACATGTTCTGTTATGCTTTTATTGTTCTCTAAAACGTCGTCTTCTGATCTCACAAAATATTCTGTCTTATCAGTACTCATTAACAGTCTCTATTCTTCGTTTGCACAAGACCAGCACAAATTCGTCTATATTGTATGCGTAATGTGACAGTCTGTTAGCATAACCTACAGTGTTCAGCAAAACCATTTGGAAGTCTACACGGCGTACGTGGATAAAAAATTACGCAACATAATGCACAATTCAGAGTGGCTCACGTTCAGTCTACTGTACAATCTATTGTGCAATTTATCTAGTTTCTGATAATGCAACGTTATGAAAATTTTAATTAAAAATATATTTTTAGGAGTTTCAGTGCACACGTACAGTAAGCGACATTATTAGCGTATGTAATTTATAGTGCGAAAATACGTTTTCAGCGGATGTGTCTGTAGTAGTTACATCTGGCACCAGCAATGGTGTGCGGAATTGATTAACAGCACTAGTGGTATATGTCTTGTAAAATATTTATTAACAAAAGTACATTTATTGACTGTAAACTGAAATAAACTGTAAACGTTTTAACAATTCATCACTCTTTATCTTTTCTGTCTCTCTTTTAGTACCTCCTGTAATTTCCTGCCAGTCTGTTTCTCTCTCCCTTTTTCAAGCAAATATTTTTATTTCCAAGAGATCATTTCTGTAGCGACATCGTCCATGTAACTGATCATACGGCAACTCATTATCCTTCGGAACGGATAATCCACAGCCAATAAAAAAAAGCTACTTATTACACTTAAACCTAGAAGGCAGTGAAAATATACAGACAGCTCACTCTATGTGACAACTATTAACTTGACTGTAAACAGTAACGTAAATTCATTGATAGAAAATATGTTAAAATTCTAATTAGTAAATTAGAAATAAGGTTGATTTTGTAGAGACAACGTCTTATAAATGAAGAGAGAAAAGGAGAGAGAGAAATAGACGTATAGAGGAATAAAGGAATTATACAAAGACATACCTAAAACATAGAGAGTAATGGATAGAAAGTAATGTACAGCAAGCAGTGAAGGCGTAACACTAAGCCTATGCAACTTTGACACAATTCTAAATATATTTACTTAGTCAAAACGATGTACAAAAAATAAGATATTCAATACGTGCGGTCAACAAGAAATATATTTTTTGCTGTCCAATAGCTGCAGCTGGGGCCAGGCGTAGCGGAAAACAAGACTGTGATTTGGTGCAGAACAGACCGACGGAGAAGACAATTTCCTGTCGAAGTGCTTCCTTACGTCAACCGATGATCACATGTTGCTCCCTCCGCTGGAAATATTACAGTTGAATGCAACTGTTTGGTCGTTAGTTGAAACTCTATACGGCCTTTAGAGTAAAACAGAACAATGTTATTTGTGAAATCAAGCAGAAAAATACATTTAAAATTTTTACTGTAATCATAAAAAATCAGTTATATATTGTTGAGAAGATTTGGTGGATTATGATTAAAACAGTCGGCTTTATCATTCCAGACCAGATAAATAAGCAGTTAAAATTATCACAGACGTTATTACATTAACGCCTCGAGCTCTGAAACTTGGGACATAAAACAATGAATGTTTCGATGTCTCCAAGCTGTGAAAATGGACTTCTAGAGAGAGTATGCAGATGTGTCCAGGCTCCAGGGCATTGTTAATGAAGATATCCGGAGGCAAAGTAGTGTAGACAAATCGAAAATGATTTGTAGACACCACAACTACGAGTTGCTTCATGTGATGTGGCCATATGGAATGAATGCCTGATGATCACTGGCACAGGAAGCTCTGAAATTGAGTTCAAACCAAAAGGGAAAACCTGAGCAGATCTAGGAAACCGTGGAAGCAGAACATACATGACGAGGTTGAGTGAAGAGGGTCCCAACGAAGAGATTTTAACGACTGCCTCTGGCGTGCAGGATGCGACAAATGGCAAGACCAGCATAAGCGCTAGTAGATCCGTTGATAAACGGAGTGAAGAGGGTCGCAACGAAGAGATTTTAACGACTGCCTCTGGCGTGCAGGATGCGACAAACGGCAAGACCTGCATAAGCGCTGGTAGATCCGTTGATAAACGGAGTGAAGAGGGTCGCAACGAAGAGATTTTAACGACAGCCTCTGGCGTGCAGGATGCGACAAACGGTAATACCTGCATAAGCGCAAGTAGATCCGTTGATAAACGGAGTAAAGAGGGTCGCAACGAAGAGATTTTAACGACTGCCTCTGGCGTGCAGGATGCGACAAACGGTAATACCTGCATAAGCGCTAGTAGATCCGTTGATAAACGGAGTGAAGAGGCTCGCAACGAAGAGATTTTAACGACTGCCTCTGGCGTGCAGGATGCGACTAACGGCAAGACCTGCATAAGCGCTAGTAGATCCGTTGTTTGTATTACCGACACACAATTGTAAGAAAAATAGCTGCATGTTATTAATTAATGTGTTTACTTATAATTTTATTTCACTTATCATCGTGCGTTTACTTATTTCTTGCTAAAAAGAGCGACTAATTCCTTAATAGAAACCAACTGTTTCCTTAACAGAAATTTTAAAACTATAATTCTATGGCAGTTGTTATTATTGATATTACATACTATAATGTTGCGGGCATTAACCAAGTTTTTAGAAACAATTGTAAACAAAAAGTTTAGACTTCTCAAAATGTGAGTCGTATTTGGGTATTAATAAATATTTTACAAAATTATCTGTAATGATACTAAAATTTTATCATCACAATTAACAAAAAATTAATAAATAATAAAACAAATAATTTTAATTTCTTTCGATGAACCAAGTCCATGACAATCATCAAGATAATATTCAAAAAAAATGAAAACTCGATAGCCTATGGGCAAATCTATGGAACTGACTAATTCAAGTATTTCGGAGAAGTTATTGAACAAAATATCTCAGAGAAAGAAGCTATTAAAGCACGCGTTAATAAGATGAAAGTTGCTTACCATTTAACCAACGGTACATATAACAAGGAATCAATATCCATGAATGCCAAAACTTGGGTATTACTTAATAGTAATTCGCCCGGAAGCACTTTATGCAGCTGAGTGTCTGACTCTGAACAAGAAAATGATGTTAGAAGAGCTGGAAGTCATGGAAAGGAAAATATTAAGAAAAATCTTGGGACCAATAAAAGATGGATACAGTCTAAAAGACGTCACATTAATGAGCTTTACACGCATGTTGAGAAATTCACAAACGTAATTAGAAAAAGAAGAATTACTTTCTACAGATATATTCAAAGAATGTATCCTTGGAGACTAATACGAAAACTTTTTAACTATTTCAGAAAGCTCAAAATGCCCAATACGTGGTTTAAAGAAACAGAAAAAGACATAGAAAAACGCCAGATTAATAAAGAAGACATTGAAGAATGCTTGTCACTCAAAAAGAAATTAAAAAGTGACCTAGGTTTTTGAGGAAAACCAAAGAAGAGGAGAGGTGGGACCTGGACTGACGAAAGGAGGGAAAACATCAATCAAGAATGAAGGAGATGTGGGAGACGAGGAAGAGAGAGGAAAAGAAGGGAGGAACCAGCTGAACCAAACGTAGTCCACAGTGGCTCATACGAAAAAAAAACAAATAATTTTCCGTAACAAGGAACTCTCTCACTGAGTAGGTGAGATTGCTCCTTTGGTCACAAAACAAATGAAAAGATAAGAAAATGTATTTACACTTGAAGACATTCGCAGATTTTTAGATGTCGAAACGTTTTGTTCAGTACTGTTTCTGAAATGATGGTTAATTTAAACATCTTCAATTTAAGTAATTTGCGGTGGTGAATCTTATATTATTATTTAATTGTCCATTCTGTTCAACCACATGATAATTAAATTCACGTTCATCCGTACGATTTTTGGTTTTTACAAATATATGAGAAGATTGTACGTGATTGAAGTATCGCGTTTGTAGCAGATATTTACACACGACCAGATGCAAGTTTTTCATAAATATTATAATTTTCAAAAACAAACAGTTATACATTTTCCTAGTTTAATTTTCTTCCAAGTTTACTTTTCTATTTTAAAAGCGTATAACCTTATATAAGGTAAGCTTAAAAAACATTGCCCCGGGGTATTGACAGTAGCGGGACCAAAAATAGCCACAGTGGTCCTACTCGCTCCAAAATTTATGAAAATAAATAGAATAGTCTGAAGAAAATGCTATACCGTACCCAGACGACTCAGAAGGAGACGTAAACCTTATTATGAAGGAGAGAGGCTTCTAGCTACACCCAACAGAGTGATTGGCAATGTATTTGAAGATTGAATGAGACTTACTACTTTCGTTGTAGTGCAGAAGTAGTAGAAGTAGCAATTACACACACACTTTATAAACATCAAGATCAACAGAAAATTATAAATAAACTTTCCTAGTTTAATTTTCTTTACGCAAGTTTCTATTTTCTATACATACAATTTGTTAAGCGGCGTAGGCTTAATAAGTAACGATCCGAACGGGGTACAAAAATATTAGCACAGTAGTCTCACTCGTTTCAGCTATAAAAGTAAGTACAAAATTCTGAAGGAAATGCAACATTTGAGCCCCAAAACGGGCTAATTTATACATTCATGCATATAAGATGTGCAGAGACCCGGCAAAAAGCGTGAATTTTGTGCGATATAGCCATAGCAGTGAAAATGTTTTAACGAGATGTTACTCTACGAAATATTTATCAAATGCAGACCAGACACTCTCGTTTTAAACTTATAGCTGACATAGTTTGCACAACACGAATGCCTGTGTATTCAACTAAACCACAGAGTTCTTCTAAAATTCCCATTGTTGAGGAGGTGGACCCCTTCAGCGTGGACCCGTTGGTGTGGACGCGATTTGTGCTAATAAGGAAGCCTTTAATTTGTGCTGCAACACAGCAATACATAAGTCCCTATGATGACGCTATTACGACACATACAAGCAGCAATGGTAAGTTTTCCTCTATACTTAAATTTAGAAAGCCGCCAGGAAGACGTAAAATAGAAAATGTTTTATTACAATTGTCAAACACAGGAATCTTGCTTAAGGTGTGTAGACAAAGAGAACATTTTACAGTAAGTTTCAAAACAAGTGGGTACACAAATGCAAGAAGAAAATATTATTATATACGTTTGTACACACTACACAATTTTGTACAATACATACCCCCATCATAAAGTTTTCAGACGTTTGTTTAGATTGCACAATGTAAAGAAGAACAAACTAAGTAGGTATTGTATCAGTGAACGTACATTTGCGCAGCTACAAGGGAAGTAAATTAGATAAACTGCAACACGGAACAATGAGGTGTCGACGAGACGCATTAGCTTTGTTATGGTTTACAGCGTTACTGCGGGTCTCGCATCTGCGGGCTGTTAATCTTTACCGCACTTGTAAACAATGCGCTTTTATAACAAATGGTATTACGTACAAAGAGGTTGCACTTAGACGGATGAAGTTAGTTACTGTTTCATTTTCCTTTAAGAAAAGAATATTACACTTTGTTAAGGGTTTACCGTTTTGATGCCAAGTAATATATGCCATTTGTAAAGAGTAGTTACATGTTACATGACACAATATCGACAACTGAGCAGCTGGTAAACATTTCCAGTGTGTCAATATGGTATTGTTATGTCTAATTTTATCGCGTAACTGACTCATTTTATCACTGCCCAACCTATCGCTAATCTCTTAGAATTGAGCGCCTGTGAAGAAATACCAAGGCACATACTTAACCATGTCTCCTAGACGAACCGATTCTATTGCAGTCAACTAAATTGAATTTTACATTAATATAATCATGACATTGTAGCCAATAATCATTAGATATTCCGCAAAAGTATTTAAGTAAATAATGACGCGGCCTCACACTGTATTTTACTTAAAATATGTGAAAAAGGCTTTTGTAGGATCGCAGTGTATTCTCTATTCATTAATAGTTATGCTTCGTGTTCTCTTCACAATTTTGTTCTCATGAATTTGACTTGACTAGTACATTCACAGTTATCACCGAGCCTTGAAATAAAGAAAGTACTGTCTGGGTTATTGAAGAAGCGTCCTACAATATTATGTAAATTTAGGGACTTGATAGTCACCTACAAACACGTTGGAAGCTAAAATGTAATTAACAGAGACAAAGAGAAATTTGTACGAAATTAGGATAGAACAACTGGAAAGATAATGTTGAAGAAAGGATGTCTTCGAGAATTCATCATCTTCACAACACGGCAAAGGCAAGGTGCTGCCTGTTCCGCCTTCAAAAGTCCTCCGGCCTGGGTCTACCTACACACCTGTGATCTATAGGTTTGTATTTCCAGACTTGTTTTTCCAGTCTCAAATGTGACATTCTTTCTAAGTGTGCTTTCCACCGTTGTTTGTATTCTTGTAATTTTTCATTCAAGTTAAAAACTTGTAACTCTTCTCTTATGGCATAATTTCTTATACGGTCAAGTTTAGAAAAATTTTTAACTCCTCTTAAGAATGCCATTTCAGAGATCTGTATTTTACTGTCTTCTATTTTGGTTGTTGACCACACTAGGACAGTAGAAGGACCGCCATAACTTTGTAAAACTTTATTTTTGTATCCTGACGTACCTTGTTTCTAAAAATACGGTTGTTTGTTCTACAGATTGTCTGGAACTTACACATCGTCTGGAACGGATCGTCTTCTACTATTGTTTCGTCTGTTCTCATCAATTATATTTATATTAACTGTAAACATGATTTATTTTCATGATCTATTCAACATTATCTCAAGAATATATTGCGCTTAAGAACATTTATTCGCTTTTCATCCCCGTCTGTTACTGACCATGCTCCACAGCCGCTGGTCAGTATTAGGCCATGTCTAATAAGTATTAGTTTCTCCCCGTTTTTATACAGCCTTACACCGCGTAGGCTACTGTTCAACATCTTGTAGGACCTGGCTAACTGATTTATTCATGCTATCTCTTTCTCTATTAATATATAAGTACTTGTATACTTTTGTAGAGACCCTTAACTTTTTTTATTTTTATCGATTTCTCGTTCATTTAATTTTCCCTTTAAATAAATTTCCTGTTACATTTATTATTCTCCAAAACGTCATCTGGTGATCCCCCAATTTATTCTACCTCATCAGTATGCATTAAATCCCCAGTTTCCTTCTCCACAAGAATTATACCACAAATTCGTCTTACTTTGTTGTGCAATGTATGACAATGCATTAGCTTAACCGTTTTTGCAAAACCGATTTATAAGTCTACACGGTGTATGTGGACACAAAATGACACAACACAATGCAAAATTCATAATGGCTCACGTATACTGACACTGTAATATAAAATGTAGTATCGGAATTAATATTGTTTCTCATAACGCAGAGTTATGAAAATTTTAATTAAAAATATATTTTTAGGAGTCTCAGCGCACACTTGCAGTAAGTGACGCTGTTAGAGCATGTAATTTACAGCGGAGTGTATCTGCAGTAGTTTTATCTGGGTACAACGTTTGTGTGCCGAGTTGATTAACAACACCTAGTTTGTTAGTTATTAATTTATTACCCTGTCAACAAATACTAATTTTTTTCTCAAAACGAAAACCGAGGTGTAGGTTAGGTTTACTATCATTTACTATCATTACTATTGTATTACTATACATATACGATTCGACATAGAATAAATGTCTTATAAAATATGTGAGACCATCACGGCCCCTGCGCTTGAGGGAAGTTTAATACAATCTATCGTATTTTCATTTCAAACAGATCCATCCCTGTAGCGACATCGGTCATTACACTGAAATATGCCAACACATTGTCCTTTAGAACGGATGATATGTAGCCGCCGTTAGTTGCAGACACTTGTGACTACTGTTGACCTGACTGTAAACATTAAACCATATAGTTACGACGGTCTGTCACTGATCGTCGTGTGGTACAGTGGAAACTAACACAGACACCAATAAAGTCACTAATAGCCAGCACACTTTGTAATCAACTGGTACAATAATTTAAGTTAAATTTGTCCACACGCAATAATAATGTCAACTAATAGAATTCCAGATTAGTTATTACACAATATCACTTCACAAAATACTTCGAACAGCACATGAATAAGTCGCTACTTATAACTGACTAACTAAGCAGCAGTTGTTCCCTATTTATAGCCTGAAAACTTTTCAGACTAATATTACATAACATGCGTCCTTACCCGACACTCAAAAACTCTTGAGGATACTTGAATGCGGCCATGGCAGAAACACAAACCTGCTCAGCTAGTCGGGAAACACGTAGAACGACACTCCCCATTGTTCGAGAACGTTCCGTCATTACAATATGTAATGAGAGGAAAATGTTTTAAATCCCTACGTTAGTAAAATTGGAAATAACTTTAATTTGTAGAGATAACGTCTTATTAGTAAAGAGGGAAAGGAAGAGGGAGGAAGAGTAACAGTCGAGGAGATAGAGGAGTTATAGAAAGAGAAACAGAAAAAGATAGAGTGATTAATTAATAGAGTTAATTAATAGAGTTATTAATATATAACAAGCAATGAGGGAGTAACACTGAGATAAGAAACTTTGACACATTAATGTCATTAAAACGATATTGAATAAACAAAATAATTGATACGTGGGTCAAGTGTAGAGATGAAAGTCGCTGTACCGGTAATTATTTTTGTGGGTCCACATCTGCAGCCGGAGCCAAACGTAGCGGAAAACGAAACTGGGATTTGGTGCATAACAGACTGACGGAGAAGACAATTTCCTGTACAGGTGCTCCGTTACGTCAATAGATAATCACTTGTTGCTCCCTCTCATACCACCTTTACAGTTGAATGCATCTGTATAGTCGTTTCTGAAACTAAGTATGGCCTTTACAGTAAAACAGAACAAAATTTATTTGTGAAATCTAGCGTCAAAAGTACTTTTAGAATTTTACTGTAATCATAAAAGAAACAGTTATATATTGTTACGAGGATTTCGCGGAATATTGTTAAAACTGTCTACTTTATCATTAAACAGAAGATAAATAGACAGTTAAAATTATCACACACGCTATTACATTAACTCTTCGGGCTATGAAACTTGGCAGATGAAACAATGAGTGTTTGAAAGACTCAAGAAGTAGAAAGTAGCTTATAGAGAATGTGCTTATAGATGCTTTCAGCATCCAGGGCATTATTAATAAACATATCAGGGGGCAACTTGGTGTAGACAAACCACGACTACAAGTTGTCTCATGTGGTATGGCCACATGGAATGAATGCCTGATGATCGTTGACACTTTGGCACAGGAAGCTCTGAAATCGGGTTCCAAATAAAAGAGAAAACCGGAGTAGACCCAGGAGACCTTAGAAGCAGAATATACATGACAAGGTTGAGAAAGTATGTTTACAAAGAAGAGATTTTGACGACAAAAGTACTGGGCGTGCAGGATGCGACAAACTTCAGTACCTGTAGAAGCGCTAGTAGATGCATTGTAAACATTTACACATAATGGTAAACAAAAGAATCTTATTCAGTATGGAAATTGATTCATTTATCATCACATGTTTAGTTATTTCTTGCCAGAGAGCAACTAATTTTTATTCACTTGTATCTTATTACGATTCTTAAAACTAAAATTCGATAGCAGGTTATTATTATTATTATTATTACTACAAAAGTGCGTCGAAGTTATAGTACAGATACTGATCATTATACGATAATTTTAAAATTTAAAATATTAGCTCGATGGTGGTGTAGAACTAAGAAAACTTAGTACTTTCTGAGTACTGAATCACAAACCTTTAAAGTGATTTTACTATTCGATGAAGGGGTATGACACCTCTATCACTCAAGATTGAATAAGTTCTGTTGCAAATGCCGTCTGCTACCACTGTAGAAGATGAGTAGCACCAACTTAAAGGAGCTATAAAACAGGCAGGTTTTGAAGCTTTAGGTTTTAAAAGGGTGAACAAAAATAAAAAGGGTCTCAAAGTTTAGAATACCGAAATATAAAATGCTGTAAAAGAAAAAAGGAATGCATTTTGGAGTATTTAAATACCCAGTCTGATATTTAAATACTGCAAAAAGAAGTATAAAGAAGTAAGAAACAGAACAAAGATTATAGTTAGACAAGCCCATCAAGAGTCCTGGGATAAATTTATCAGTGTAACAGAAAATGATATTCATAGACGACTAATAAGTGCATAAAAATTTTTAAAAACACTGACTTTAAAAGAGAATGACAAGGTAAATTTAAATGTTATAAGTGAGAAAAGGTGGATTCAGTACTGTAAAGAACTCTTTTGTATTGATGTGGATACCCAGTGTCAAGACGAAATCAGCGAAGATAAGGCAAATTTGAATATAACAGTAGATTAGTAACAATGCAAGAATTATAAAGTGATCTGAGATGCTCCAAAAATTGGAAACCGCCAGCTTCTGATTAAATACATACAGAATTAATCAAATACTACGACTTTTACATTTATTTAAATGGCTTAAATTTACATTTATGTGTTGGTTATCTCGACGGATTCCTCAATATTAGTTAGAGGCCCATGTTATATCAGTTTTCAAAAAAGGGTATAGAAGTATTTGCAAGAATTATAGGGGAATCAGTTTATTAAATACAACTTACAAAATTTATTCTAAGATAATAAATGACAAGTTATCGATAATTACTGAGAGTCTGGTCTTAGAATAACAACATGAGTTTCGGAGGGGAAGGTCCACAATTGATAATATCTTTATGTTAAAACAAATAACAAATACTAGAAAAGAGAATTGAATTTAATGCAGATACACGTCTTGCGTTTGTGGACCTTGGAAAAGCATTTGACAAGTTGGATAGAGCAACATTATAAAGGATAATGCGGATACACGTCTTGCGTTTGTGGACCTTGGAAAAGCATTTGACAAGTTGGATAGAGCGACATTATAAAGGATAATGCAGAGAAGAGGATACCCTATTCGTTTAATAAAAGTTCTTAAAAGTTTATACATTTAAAAGCTCATATAATGGAAAGCAGCTACGGATAAATACTAATAGATTGTCAGAGCCCATTGGAATAACCCAAGGGGTTTGGCAGGATTGCAGTATTTCTCCTTTTTTATTTAATATCTATATAGATGATGCCATATGGAAATGGAAATTAGATTATACTTGGGGGAAGGAATTTATTTAAATAGATTTAAATATTAATACATGCAAACGATCTTGTGGGCATCCAAGAGAATAAAAATGACTTGCAAAGGTCGTTGTTTTATCTTACTGACATTTTGGCAGATTACAGTCAAACCATTTCCTTACGCAAAACAAAAGTTGTGGCTTTTTCTGAGGCAAATCATGTTAGAACAAAGATTTTCATACAGAACTCGCCAATAGAACAGGTGCCAGATTTCAAGTATCTAGGGTGTAGCATCACATATCAAGATGATAAGGAGGTTGAAAGCAAAATTAGTCTCTTCCAATCGCTTTGTGTCGGTATCATTAAGCATAAAAAAAAAACAAGGACAGAGACGCAATTGAAATGTTATAATGTATTGGCCATATTTCAACTACTGTATGGTAATGATACTTGGTTTAGAAAAACCAAAGATATATCGAGAATACAAGGAGCGGAAATAAGGTCCTTGAGGGCTGTAAAGGGTTGTACTAGGATTTAATCAGAAATGATCATATTAGAATGGGGCTTGATATAGCTGAAAACTTAAATGAGAAAATCTCCCGGTACAAAACGGAGTGGCGGTTACACGTAGAGGGAATGGATCAAACTAGATTGACTATCATCCAAGGGGGAAGAGAAGTGTGGGAAAACCCCGTACTTAATGTTTGGAGGACTTCCATTGAGACTGGAACACGCTACTAGCCTAAGCCATTAAGGATGACGACGACGACGACGACGATGATGATGGTGGTTATTATTATTATTATTAACATTGTTGTTGTAATCATTACATAGAATAATGTTGTGGATATTAGGCATTATTTCAGAAACAATTCTAAACACAGGTTCCAATTTTCTACAGATACTATTTCATAATCCCCTTTTCAACACAATTCTCATCTCACTAATGTGTGTACATTACAATCATCTACAAAAAAAGTAAGATTTGCGTTAAAACATAGACATAATACTATTAGTCACTAAGTAATATAATGCTCTGTATAAGTATGCGTGTTGCCATAAGTAATGACGCAGTCTCACATGATACTTTAGTGTATTCATTAATATTGCACGAATCGCGTATTCTTTACAATCTCCTCGTGTTTTAACTCTACTCATCGCTTCCCACGAGTCTTGATGTAAAATAGAGTACTTTTTGAGTTACTAAAAAGCGCTCTGAATAACTATTTAATATACAGGGGCTCACTTCTCCACCTAGTGCCTTATAAATTAGTCGGAAGCTAAAATGCAAGTAACAGAGAGAGATAGAAATGTTTGTATAAAACAACCGGAACGTTTGGAATAGAACAACCGGAAATATAATGTTAGAGAAAGGATTTATTCTACTATTGTTTCGTTTATTCTCATCAATTATGTTTCTTTAAACTGTTTACACGATTTATTTCCATGATCTATTAAGCTGATTTTGTGAATACATCGATCTCAAGGAAATCTATTCACTTTTCATCCCTTTCGATTACTTCCCAACCGTTAGTGAATAGATAACCCAACCTAACCTAACCTAACCTAACCTAGTTTCTAGCGTCTCAATAGTAGGCGTACTAGTTTCTTCTCCGTTTTCACTCTTCAATTTATGTGGAAATTATTAAATGCTAAATGAACTATTTCCTTCCTTTGTTAATATCTAAGTACCTATCTACTTGTTTCAAAACCCATGAACTTTTTAATTTTATTCAATTTCTGCTTCTTTAAATTTTTACCCTTAAATAAATTTTCTGTTACACAAAACGTCATCTGCTGACCTCACAAAATATTCTGTTACATCAATATACATTTAGAGTCTCACTTTCCATTTTCACAAGACTTATAGGACAAATTCGTCCCTATTATTTGTGTAATGTCTGAAAACACATTAGCTTAACCTACCGTGTATCGTAAAAACCACTTGAAATGGTACACGATGTATGTGGATAAAAAAAAATGATACAGAAGAATACAAAATTCAGAATGGCTCACGTATCCACCCTAAGGAGTGTAATATTTACTGTACCATTTACATAGTTTCCCGTAATGCAGCGTTGTGGAAATTTTAATTAAACATATATTTTTACGAGTCTCAGTACACACGTGCAGTAAGTGACATCGTTAGCGGATATAATTTACAGTACTGAAATATGTTCACACCGGAGTGTGTCTGGAATAGTGTTTACTGCGAAGTGTATACCAGCTGCAACCGTTGTGCTAGAAGTTTATTAACAGCATACGTAGTATAGGAATTGTAAAATTTTCATTACAACATAATTTATAATGACTGTGAACTATTGTTCTGACTGTAATCAGTCGCGTTTGTGTGTCTTCTATTTTACTCTCTGTCTCCCTGTCTATCTGTCTCTCTTTTCCTGCCTGTCTGTCTGTCTGTCTAACTCTCTCTCTGTCTGTCTGTCTGTCTGTCTGTCTGTCTCTCTCTGTCTCTCTCTCTCTTCACACCACGCACACACACACACACACACACACACACACGCAGACATACTCTTTGGCAATACTAAATGGAATGTAGAATTAGAAGACATTAAAGAAATTAATGTGCGAATTTACGTTAACAATTAAAATAAACAGTTAGATAGACACCCTGTAATTGGATCAACAATCTAGGGCAATTCTGTGTTTCTCCTGATTTGATGTTATGAGAATGTGATAAATGAGAACTGGCCGGGTTGTATAACGTAATCATTTGTGCTTTTGAGACCTGTGCTGACAGCAAATTTGACACCCGCGAAAACTATAACTTTTTAGCGAAATGTACTAAACTTGATAGCGTAATGCAAGAAATAAATTTCACTTATGGATGGTGGATAATTCTTCCTCCAGTAGACTCGCTGTTTTGCGAATTCTGGCATAATTAAAGTAACAGAGTAAATATTTATTCATTACTCTGTTAATAAAATTTCTACAGAGTAGAAAAATACACTATCACACAGTGCAAAGCGTGGTTACAACCATATGCTTGAACGTAAGTTGGTTAATAATTTTGCAAACGCCAGATGACATGAATATTTTCTAGATTGTTAGGAGTGACGCCAATTGTTTTCTAGCAATCTTTAACATGATGCCGACGGTTTAATCAGTTTATGACAGAACTGGATCGCCAGACTACGTATGTACAAAACTTTGTTACACCATTGTCTCTTGCAGTTTGCTCGTCGAGGGGCAAATATCGTTGCCTTTGTCGTGGCTCAGTAATGTCGTCAGGGTGTTAAGTCAACTCCTGGCAAACCTGAAGAACACGCTGACGCGGGGACCTTGTGAAAGACTGCCTCAGGATACACGCTAGTAAATAAGCCATCAACAAATTCAAGTGACGATGAACTGACTTAAGTCAGTTGAAGCCTTTGCAACAGTACTGTGGTTCCAATAAAATTTAAGTCCTTTACACTCGAGAAGGATGGCCTCCAATGGCGAGGTTGAAGCGTCTGTATAAAACAACATACGACCACGGCCTGATAGCCCCGGAAATTAGTTCTAATAATTAATGATGAACTGACTTGTTTATAATAAAAAGAAATTAAAAAGAAAAAACAGAATTCAATCGTCGTAAAATATCAATTGTAACGCGTTTATGAATATCAGCATATCGCTTCTTCCAATCATTAACAAATCTCTTGATTTCGTAGTTTCTTCCATAATTCATCATTATTTAGTCTACTGTGCTCTTTATTATTTCTTCCAATTTAAAAAATTCAACTCGACTTCGACTTCAACCTTTCTCGTGAAGCGTTTTGTATTTGTTCCGTATGTTGCATCTGTTTTAACCTGTAGAGTGTAATTATATTTTCATTCCTATTATAACTACTGCAAACTGCATAATAGGTTCTTTTGATACATCTCTTTGTACTTGTTCCTTCCGTTACAATATGATATAAATGATAGTAACAATGTACTCTGCAATATTACAATAAGGAATGATACAAACACAGAAAACTTGTTCCTTCCGTTACAATATGATATAAATGATAGTAACAATGTACTCTGCAGTATTACAATAAGGAATGATACAAACACAGAAAACTAACTGATTCAACTTTATAATAATAAGTATCGAAATGCAATCACTGGGAAGTTGTTCCAAACAGCTGTTTTAACATACATAATGTGATCATATTTGTGATTTTGCTCAAACACAGCGAAGTTTATTAAAATCGCGGAAACGAGTCCCGTTGAGAACAAAGTCTATATATGCATGCTACCTTTATGTGTTGCTACGTGCTGTGCTTACGTAACAATGCCGTACGCCACTGAATATTTTCCTTGTTTCTTACAATCAACTCATGAAGGTTTGCTTACACTGTTTATTCAAAATTTTCTCGTATACCGTGTTATGAAAATGCATTTCTTGTGCTTTACGTAGTTTATATCGGTCTGAGTTACTATGCTTTGTACATGCCTCTGTAAACCAACTGAACGCTGTGTCAGGTTAGAGTTGCCTCACATTCAGTTGCTGTTGTTTCTGTCATGAAAAGTCATTACTTATTCTTTATAGAATCAAAAATTTATGTTATTTGCTCATGGTTTGCAATTTACCTAACCCAAGGATATTCAAACAGTGAACCATTTTTAAAGTGGTCATTTTTAACTTATAATGCGTTATACAAAAATCATATAAACGATTCGCAATTTTTTAATCTGGCAACAAACAGCGTATGGTGAGTATACGGAAAACATCATAGATCTCTCCGCCTCCGACATTCGTTATTTCACTATTAATTGTGTTAGAGGTATCTGATTTCTACAGTATACACGTCTTATTAGAAATTTACGCGTATCTTTAACAAGATAAACTGAAGATTAATTTACTTTGTTCTAGCAAAGAAGTTAACTTCTGAGTAGAAATATATTTTATAAGCTGTGATGACTTTACTTGTAAGCCTACAGAAAATTTACTCAACGGCCCTTCTTATCTCAGAATTGTCGGTAACATCATCATGGGAGGATTTTACAATCTGGGAGGATTCTTTTTTCAACCGAAACTAAAGCAATGGTGCTGAGACGATCTGGAGTCCAGGAATACTATTATTCTATTATTATTATAAATATTTTTATTATTATTATACTGCTTAACAGTAAGCAGGGCCAGCAGAATAACTTCTACTTTACTCCACTACCGCATAGCCATTTATGTTGATCGTACAATGACGACTGGAAAGTTTTACATTGGTTTTTGTGCCTTTTAAGAAATAAAAATTTTGGGCTACGTCGACCAAGTTCTAGCATTTCACTTCTCTCAAAATCACTCAACCGGAAAAATGGTTTTTCCAGTAGCGTTCGATACTGCAATATCACGTTTATTTTTTCTACTAAATCCATTTTATCCTCGTAGTAGAGATCACAAACACACTCCAAGAGGAGAAAAATAATAATAATACACACGCACAAGGAACACGAGAACGTAAAGATTGCGTAAAACTAACTCAAACCACATTAATCCATGCCGAGAGGCTAATTCACTCGTTCCCTCCGTAGCGCGGTTACAGATTCACTAGCGTACCCCCACCACCTACCGGGCATAGTTAGGCCTACGGGTACTACGGCGGCTACTCAGATCCTTGCTATTCTGCGCTGTTACCAATGATGCGTAATTACAAAGTTTAGATAACTTAAAATCCAAATTGTGATTAAATTTATTTAATTTAAAACATAAGAAGCGAATTCACTGATAATTAAATTCTGTCACTTTCCACTTGTAATAGATTTCAGACAATCACTTTCCCTTTCTCCTTTCCACTTCCATTGAACAACCAAGGACCTCTATACAGAGCGATATTATTCCCAGTGTTGACATTACAAGAAGAGAGATCGATATTACGTCGCTATACAGTCACGACCTTGAACGTCTGCCCTCTCAGACAAAAATTTTCACCGTGATATGTATCATCAATACGTGGCGCAGACAAATAAGAAACAAAATGAAAGTTCTATCTAATCTGACATTTTATATCGGTAAAAAATCTGCATATATTACAATGATAATTACAGATATTGTAATTATGATTTGCCATACGTTGGTTGCCATTTACTACAATGATAATAAAGGTAATCTTTTATTGTTTACAACAAAGATGTTTAATCAAATCTTGTCTCCTACTTTAATTATCTATGCCCCGTGATTTGGAACGTCATTTACTACAATGTTAATTATGCTTATATGAGATTCAATAATTCTCAAGTGTGTTCACTCAATACACAGTAAAT
The DNA here is from genome assembly GCA_034769895.1 of Magicicada septendecula. Lineage (NCBI taxonomy): Eukaryota > Metazoa > Arthropoda > Insecta > Hemiptera > Cicadidae > Magicicada > Magicicada septendecula. Next base: position 139,437,553 of record CM068373.1, on the reverse strand, counting down.
TTATTCAATTGGAATAGGTAATTAATTTGCAGATTCTACATTAGGGTTTCCAATAATAATGAACGCATTATTTGATTTGCTTAAGCGCTAATTTATTATACGTTTAGATAATTGTATTCAATAACACATAGATATTCATGGTACCTGTAAATACATCCAAAACGTCAAACATATACATATCAAAAAGTAAGTTCCATCCTAATCACTAGCTGAAAGACATACAAACATATATGAAATATAACATTCAACAAAATCAAATAATATTTACTTTATTTAATGGGTTCATTGGACCCCAGATGGATTAGCTTTAATTGATCATGACTATACTTTAAACGCAACGTTCATTTAATAAATTTTACTGTAAATTCCCTGGGTATAGATCCTTCGAAAGAGATAGGACAGTAGTTATAACTATACGAATAAAATTATAAAGTGTTACTCGACAATTGTTTATCCATTTAATCCATCGGCGCTAAATTTCCTTGTGGTGGTGAATTTTGATGACGGCGTTCCATTGGATAATGTTGAGATCACATTCACTGGTTGTTCACTGGTACACACGCGTCGTCGACAGAATAGTGTGGGTGTAATATGATTATTAACGACAATCTGTACAACTCAGTTCGTTCCCGAATACAACCATTATTAGATAGTTGCGTGTTCTTGTATTCGTGAAGTAAATGTTTATTCGCACTAGGGTTTGGTACGATATCAAATGTTCAACGTGATTCTTTATATGTGTAATCTATGTAGAATATGTGTATATGTGTTTAGTAATATGTGTATAGTTGTAGAATAGTTCTTTTAATTAGTTGTGATTATTTATCCGTGAGTATTGAAGACTATTAACACATTAATGAGTCTATTCACGCATATCGTGTATTGATGTTTGTTATATTGTTTTCACTATATCTCGAAACAGTTTTAATTTTACTAAGTTCAACAAAGTTCAATTAGATAACTTTACTAAGTCCGTTAGAGTTCTCCATACCGCGCACTTCAAGATTACACAATTGATCGATTTACTGATTCACTGTCCGCAAAATGTATGTGACTACTCTAAATTTTTATGGACAGTTTGTACAACACGAGTGTAATTCGTAATTAATCGGTAAATATGGATGCCAGTCAGATGATGGAAACTTTACAAACACTGCTGCGGCAGACACAGGAAGAAGCAGAAAAACGACAGAATGAGAAACGCAGACACAAGGCAGAAGAAGCAGAAAAACGACAGGATGAAAACGTAAGCAGGAGACAGAGGAACGGAAGCGTGAAACAGAAGACATCAAAGCATTAACACAGGAGCAGAAACAGATGCAAGAACATGGTACCGCAGAATTGGGTCGCCTACGAGGTGAGCTTAATAAACAAGTTACTAAAATATCGGTGGTACAAGAATCAATGACATTAAAAATAGCTGAAGTAGAAAAATCTGTCTCGAGTGTTGAAGAATCGATGTCTAATAAAATAGCTGAAGTAGAAAAATCAGTCACGAGTGTGGAAAAAGCTATGTCAACAAAAATAGAAGACTCGATTACAAATATAAAAAAGCAGATTTAAAATGAAGTCGATCAGTGCCTGAAATTACAACCAAAACAACTTTGTGAACAGACTATACCAATGATAAAGACGGAGAAAGACACAGAAAATAAGTCAATAGAAAGGTCACCTCGCCTGCGGTTGGGACAGTTCATGTCAAGGCCACAGCCTTTGATGGAAGCACACACTGGGCGACGTATTTACGCCAATTCGTAACTGCTGCATGCGCAAATAATTGGACGGAGAATTACAAGGCACTTTGCTCGTTCTCGCATTAAAAGGACCTGCGGCAGAATTACTACAGAAAGTCCCACCTGACAGCCAGAACATCTATGCCGAGTTGATAAAAGTTCTAGAATTACGCTACGGTGATAAACATTTGCGAGAGGTGTACTACGCTCAGTTGAGAACAAGACGACAACGTTCCGGGCAGAGTCTTCAAGAGTTTGAAGCAAGTATCGTCAGATTGATTAGATTGATTAGATGGCCTACCCTGAAGCACCAGAAGACTTCCGAATAAAGTTTTTGGTGCAGACATTTATTGATGGCATCGGTGATTGTGAACTTCAGCAAGTGTTACGAATGGCAAGACACCGAAATAGCTCAGAAGCTCTTGTTCACGCCCTAGAGTTTGAAGCTGCCAAGTCAGCGTCCCGCTACATTAATGGATTTGTGCCATCACATTGCCGTTACGATGGGTGCAGAAAAACAATGTTGTCGGACAAACAATTCAAAAGTTCCAGAGGGTCGCAACGATTTGGAAAAGACAGAAGACCGAAATGTTACAACTGTGGAAAACGTGTTCATCTACAGGGAGGGACTGTTGGGAGAAGAAGATACCGAGAGAAGAGAGTGATTGCACCAATTGGAGAAGTAAAGCCCCAGAACAGCACACAGTTTCCACGCTACATAAGACCAATGGAAACTTGATCGTTAATGGATTTGCGGAAGGTAAACCAACATCATTTACAATTGACAAGGGCGCAACAGTGTCCATTGTGCGGCCTGACTTAGCAACCGCCAGCCTCTCATTAGCTCTTGTACGTACAATACAGACTGTGACTGGAAGCCCCGTCACGGTGCTAGGAAAGGTGTCGCCTGTACATGTAACATTACATGTACGCCTGGGTCTTATCGAGTTTAGCCACCAAATGCTCGTTGCAGACATTGTCGATGAAGTGATTCTTGGCACGGACATTATGAATGCCTATGGATTCGTTGTGGACTTTAGAGAAAATGTCCTGAAGGTTGGCCAAGAGAAGATAAAGCTTTGCATGGCTAAAATGACAGGGTCTACCAACCATTCGATTAAGCGAGTACGAAGAAAAATTCAACAGGTCTGGTGAAGAGGAACCCTCCCTATTGCAAGCGGAAATGGAGGAAGAACTGTCAGAGGAAGTACAAATATCTGTAACAACAAAAGAAGTGATTGGAAAGCCAACTATGGGTGTCGAGACAAAACTCTTGCTTGTTCCCGAGCGGATAGAAGCGCCAGAGGGAAAAGTGACTGAAGATGAATCAGCGATGACAATGTTTTATTTTGGAAAGGCGTGTGCAATATGTGGTTTTTTTTAAGAATCAGGTAATTAATTGTAGCTAAACATGTGCAAGGTAACAGAAATTCAAATTAAATATTCATTAAAATAAAACAAACAAATTTTGTGTTGGTTTTGTACTGACGGTACACTTTTGTAAAACACAAAACACGATCGTAAATGTTAATTTGATCAAAAAGTTTTCAGTCATTTGTTTAGTCGGCGCAACGTAATTAAGAAGTTAGTATTACAAGCAGAATGATCACTGTTGCACACCACTATATAAAATTATCCCTTTTATATTGTGGTGTGCAACAGTGATCATTCTTCGTATTGTTTAAATTAGCAGCCATCCTTACTATTTCTTTTATGAATTTGCTAACTGCTATAATTTTTTTATTGTTTGACTAAGCTTTTCGTCATTACTGACATCTTCAGGTCTTAAACAACCTGAAACATCTTCAGGTTGTTTAAGACCTGAAGATGTCAGTAATGACGAAAAGCTTAGTCAAACAATAAAAAAATTATAGCAGTTAGCAAATTCATAAAAGAAATAGTGATCATTCTGATTGTGATTTCAACCACTAACACAACTTTCTTCATTAAACTTAAGTTAGTATTGTTTCAGTTTACGTACAGTAAACAGTGTTGCTGCACCTACAAGAGAAGTAAATTAGATAAACTGCAACGCGGAACAATGAGGTGTCGACGAGACCCATCAGCTTTGTTCTGGTTTACAACGTTACTGCGGGTCTCGCACCTGCAGGCTGTTAAACTTTACTGGACTTGTGAACAATGCGCTTTTATAACAAACGGTATTAAGGCTTAACATACAGGCTGTGAGTAAAGGTACATGAGCTTTGTTACTGGTGTTCTACTTCTTTCAACATAAGGTTTACTACGTTGATGCCGATTTATAGTTGGAACTTAAGATTAACGGCTCGACACAATACCGAGAACTGAGCAGCAATTACAAAATTTCTAGCACATTAATGTAGCCTATTGTTGTTGTGTCTATGATTATCGAGTTGTTGAAACTCTTTACTTACATTATGGTGGAAAGTAAGAAGGAGAATAAGGAAATAAGAATATAACAATATTTTTACCATTAGTAATAATGATGGGCGGCTCAGTAGACCAGTAGGTATGACACCTGGCTACTAATCTAGAGGTCCCGCACCATAAAATCAAGGTGCGTTTTCCAGCCCCCAGGTCGACTCACCCTGTTGAAAATGAGTACCTGGGATAACATCCTGGGGATAATAATGGGCGGCAGAAGCGTAGTGCTGGTCACACTGCCTTCCTTGTATGCCGTACGGCTGACATAAGGCAGTCTACCTTGCCTACTCCTAAGCTACTTTGGTGGTACACATGGAGCCATTATTAGTTATTAGTAATAATCATTTGTTTCTAAAAACGAGTATTAGTTATGTATTACTAATAAAGTCAACTAGTCTATTGTTTAAACTGTTATCCACGTATGTATTTTCTTGATGTTAAAGTCTTTTCTTTAACTTTATGATGCAAGACAGTAAAGCTGGAGTAAACAAGATTAGTAAGAGTAATACGGAAAGCAAAACATAAGAAAAAAGGCAGCCCTATATACAAGTGGAATAAAGTAATTACACTAATTTTATTAATAATAAGACACAAAACACGAATGTAAAGTTTTACTCTAATAGGGGCACGAATTGCAGAAGCAAGAAGGACATTTTTCAAGAAAAGTCTCTTCTGGCGTCTATAAATGTGTCCCTGGACACCGGGAAGACATTTATAAATAGTTTCGTTTTTAGCGTATAAACATCTGGCGGGAACATGGACTCTGAGGAAATTTTAAAGACGCTATCTTGAAGCTGTTTGTGGTGCTCGGTGGGGACCTTAAGAAATTCTTTGCCGGAAACAGTTCTTATTGACGAGTTTTTGAAGACAGTTGGTATAATAGGAAAGATGATTGGAACTATGGTGGAAAGGAGAAGCAGTATGGTTGGTCAACTACTATGAAATTCTAACCAGTTCACTACCGGTGCCTGATAGAGGGGTGTGCAAGCCCATTCGGAGTACATGGATGGGGTAAAAAAGCAAGAAGCTTAATTAAGGCACTGCTTACGGAAAAGAAGATATTGGAAGCCTACCAACGTCTGGATTGAGGAAAAGAAGAAGCAGAAGACGACGACGATGAAGAGGGGCATGATGGGCTAATACTCGCACACACGCACACACATCTTTATATTTCTATTTATTGACTTTTGTGACTCGTCGTAAAGTACACAACATTGAAATAAACAGAGGATATTAAACGCAGAATAAGACAAACAAAAACAAAATTCAATCAAAGAGGAAACGCTTCTTACGTAAAGCAATATACATGAAAGGTTACCCAAGAATCTAAGGAGTTATGTGTGGAATGTAGTATTGTAGGCACTCGGGAGCTGGAACCGTTAACAAGAGAGACAAAAGCTTTATGGAGGCGATTCAAACGTGGTACTGAAAAAGGATAATAATGATAAATTGGATGGATTACGAGAAAGTCCTTAGACGAGCGAAAGTAACGAGAAGAGTTTGGAAAGCAATAGACAGAAGAAGAAGAAAGTCGGCAGGATGTACAATTCCGTATAATGACTTCAAGGCAATGTTGGAAGAAAGGAGAAAATACCAATGAGGCTATGCAATGTGTCATACATGTTATGATAAACTAAGTAAGAGCTTGAGGTGGTTATGAGACCATCGTGTGTTTTATGACCAAGAGCAGGTCTTACAGGGCATGTTGGCTCCTTACTTTCCTATCCCGGACTAGCCGCTTCTTTTCTCGACACGTCATCCGCAAGTCACCCATCATCTTTTGGCTACTCCGTCTTCTATTGCGCTTTCCTTTTACCAGACCCTCCAGTGTTGCTACCACTACATCACCTTGCGTTTACCGCAAACAGTGTCCCAAATAATTTCTCTTCCTATCCTGATGATATCCAGCACTCTCATTTTCTCTCCTATTTTCCAGCACCTCCTCACTCGTAACCTGGACATTTCCATCCTACATGTCTACGTCTCAAAGGCCTGTAATACCAACCTTTCTTCTTTCTTTAACGTTTCTGCTCCGTATAGAAGCACGCTCTAAATAAAACACTTCACCATACTCTTGTTCAGCTTTATGTCTAGGGGCCCTAACAATTATGTTTTCTTTCTATTTAGCGAAGGGCTCTTGGCTACAATCCATGTCCCCTCTTATTAAGCATCCCAGGTATTTATGAACGTCAACTTGTTCGATTTTCTGATCCGCTGTTTTTAATCTGTGGAGTCCTACTCGTTTTCCTTACGACCATGCTCTTTGTCTTCTTTACAAACTCGTTACTAGTTGCTCTAAAATCCCGCAGAATTCTATTAAATGCCCTTTCAGTTATGAGGTGTAGTAGAAATGATCAGTGAATATGGGACTATGAGTTGTCATCTATTAAACTCTTATGATTGCAGGCCAGCAAGAAAGGACGAACTCATCTGTTAAAATACGTAACCTACATTAAGCATTCTCTTTCAATCGACTGTAAAATATATGCACTTTCCATTGAAATGAGCACTGTATTCTTAGTCACTAAGCAATATAATGTTCTACTTAAGTAATTCAGTACTTAACGATGTAGTCTAACATTCATGTGTGGTTGACCTACTCTGATGTGAAGACGGCTTGTAGACTTGAACACCATCATCACAATATATTCTATTTCCATTCATTAATATTGCACGCTTCACATATTCCTTTCAATTCTTTACTCATATATTGAACTTAACTGGTGCATGATAGTTTTAACACGTCTTGAAGAACAACAGGATTTTTTCTTTTTGTGTTACTGGAAAAAAGGTTCAATATACATATATTTCTAAATATATCATGATTGATCATGTTTAATCTGAATACAGAAGCAAATCGAACGAGTCAATTATTACAACTATTTTGAAGTACCACTTGCTTTGGCGATAGTATTGTTCCTACGATTGCACTGATCGTCATATTGGAATGTATAATTGAGATTATTGAGATTGTTAGAAAAGTCGTTACTTCCAACATATCTTCTTCTTCTCCTATCAGGGAGTAGGCAAATAACCTGCTCCCTAGGTCTTACTATATTCCTATTCCCAATAGGTTTGTATTGCCAAACTTCCTTAGGCAACCTGCCGTCTGACATGCTAATGAGATGAGCAATCCATCTCTCTTTGTTACTTGCAATACAATCTGGGATACTAAAAATTGTCAACACTTTACGTGTATCGCCATGGCAGAGTCTACCTTTACGTGTGCAAACAACAGATCTCAAGAATATCATCTCCGATACCTCTATACTACTCAGATTTTTTTTTCTGTCGGAGCCAAATTTTCAGAATCGCGCAAGAACACTGGCTCTGCTATACCTTAAAAACCTTTTAGTCGAGCCTCTTTTCTTGTTTTCCTCGATAACGGTTGACTGATTTTCTACATATCAACTCAAAACTTGGCTAAATTATGATCAACACCATGATCCACATCGTATATGACATAACATTGAAGAAAGTAAAAATTTTACATCTGCTGTTTACACTTATAATCTGATACATTTTTACCTAACACATTTTTAGTTAGCTAAGGGTATTTGCTCATAAAAGTCTTAGTTCACACTTCTACCTTATTCACAACGTTAATAACTAATTCCAGTAAAAAAATCTTGTATACAACAATTTCAGTACGACAGTTACAACAGCAATTACAAATCTTCGCCCAATGTTATGAACGCTTACACACAACACACAACAATGCGCAACATTTAACAATGCTGTGAATTGTTGGACACAACTATGTAATGTCGCACTCTTGAACGCTTTTAAATGTGACGCACCAAATTGCAATTTACAACTGGCCACCGCTTCCAAAGTATCTTCCATAAATGATATCTTCCTTTCCTAATTCGATTCCCTCGGGCCTAAAACATGCCCTACAAGTAACGAGTTACTAGAAGATACTTTGTCTTCCCTTTATTTATTTGAAATCGCAGTTATTTAGCTTCTCTCTCTCCAACACAACAAATGTTGCCTCAAGATTAGAGCAATCTGTTATAGCAATCAGTGCCACGTCATCAGCGTGTGCGCCGCACTGAACCACTATGGAACCCTATGGATTTAATGCTAACTTTCTTACTACATTTTCCAGAATCAAATTGAAAATAGTCTTGCCCAATACATGCCCTTACTTATGATAGAATAAAATAATAAAACCTCTCAATAAAACGGAATGAAACCGATTACCTCTCAGAGTACTAAATTGTAACTGTAGAGAGCAACCGAGAAGTCAGCGGGTACCGTAACAGGCATATGTGCCTATTGCCCAAAGCGAAGCAGCAAAAGAAGTGATGAAATTGATAAAAGATTAATAACGTCACAAATCATCACAAATAAATTTAATCTTTATAGTCTTCTAATTTACTGTATATTACATAAATACTGTTTTGTGCATAACAAAACTTGGGATGCAGTGTACCGACCGTCGCGGGAATATTATCTCCGTGGGAACAAGGACACGGGGAACACAACTTGATTAGGTATTGCAAACACATCTTGATTTCCGCGAGAAAGAATCATTGCGACTAGCTGCTGATATTGGTCTTTTTCGTAGCGCAAGGAATGGAAAAGGAAACAGCAAAAATCAACACTGTGTTGTGTTACGTCGATACTGCGAGGGAGATGTTGACTCCCACGTGTGAGACTGAAGACCGTTGATCATTGAGCCAGGGAGCGATGGAAGTTGACCAAGAAGTTGGCAGCAGTCTAGAAGAGACCGGGGACTTGGCTGAACGACTGGATGGCGTGCTTCAAATACTCTACAGGTCTGACGTCGATGGGGGATGCGTATTGCACAATCAGTGGACACAGTTTGCGCGATTGCACAATACTTGAAATTTTTCTGTTTCTCTAATGGATCACACTGTGTGGATTTTACACCACTCTACAAGTGAGTTTTTTATAACCTGGCATGAGGCCTCGATATGTAACGCGGGCGAAGACGCCGCTACACTGAATTGTAATGATGAACCGGTATGGGGCCATAGTTAGCTGCGACTGGGGTCCAGTGTGCATGGAAATATGCGCTGGAGCAAATATAATAGAAAAAAAAAACTAAAAAAATAGCAAGACGGACCGAATCAAGAAGCGAGTACTTACAGAAAAAAATCTGTAACTTAACTAAAAGGAGTAGAATACACATGACATAACAAAGAGGGGGGTATGACGTCAAGTCGTACAAGCGTCTCTGACCAATGAGAGTCCTGTGATAACCAGCTGACGTCTCTGATGCATTATAAGTGACAAATTTAAAACGATCTAATCTGAATTACACATATGTGCATTCAAGACTAAGCACGGTTGACAGCTAAATAGCTATGCCACAACCTGGTGTTTTTTGATTTTTGTATATAAAAATTAATCTGTTTCAACAGCATTCATTTCTAATCTTCATTTTTCCTATTTACTAGGCTTATAAAACAAAATGTTGTTATTGATCGAACGGTGAGAGTTCTCAGTTTTAACTCGCCTGATTATCATTTATTTTTTCAATCTATCTAAATGTATATTTGGGGTATGTCTCACAATAACTTTTGAATGCACTAACCAATATTCGTAAACGTGTTCACAATTTCACCCTGTAAAACTTTATTGTGTTTGAAAGCCCTCCAAAATTGGGATTGGGATGAAAGTAATCATGTAATGTGTCAAAATTGTGATAAACCGCAAAAGCATATGCAGTGTATTAAATTCATGTGAGGTGTCAAATTAAAGACTATTTTAACTTTCATCTGCATGTAGTGTTAAGTTTGGGAAATTCGAAGTATTAGATAGCCAGGTCCCAAAAAAGAAACCAAAACTTTACAAAAAGTTGTAAAAACCAGAAGGTTGTCAGACTAAAAGAAATTGTAAGCTAAATAATTAGTATTTTTTTAAGGTTTTTCTGCTCTACCATTTTTATGTTAGTAAAGATATAGTAATGAAATCGGAATTTTTGTATTTTTTTACATGATTGAAAAATTATCTGAAATAGAAATTTATGTAATATTAAATGTGCTCTTTTCAAAACAGTGCACTAGTTCTGTACCTCGGGGAGGATAGGTCTACCATTATTGGTACACATTGCTATACCTACCACAACACATTAATTTAAGTGTTCAATTTTGTAACATATTATTGAGCGAGTGGATGAAGTATGTGTGTGCACTTAATGTGACAGAAAATGGCTGTCGTAACTTACTCACACAGAAAACTTAATATGGTATGTGTACAGTTTCTCATAGAACTAATTATGAAAATTTTAATTAAAAATATATTTTAAGAAGTACAAAAATTGCAGCACACGGGACATTGTTAACAGACGTAATTTATTTTATGAAAATATGTTCTCTACCGATTGAGTACCTGCAGTGGTTACACCTGGCTGCAACTATTGTGCGCCAGCTTATTGACTGCGCTTATTTCATCTGTACTGTAATTTACGTGGATGTCCTTTGTGTCTATATTTGTTTAACTTATTTATTGAACAGGCTATTACAAGAATGAAAGAAAAACCAAAGGCAGTAAGATTAATGGAAGACGCATTCATATTATCCGCTTTGCAGTTGCTATGGTAATAATCGCAGACTTGATAAAAGAAATGAAGAGAATGTTAGAAACCTTGTATGAAACCCTAGGGAAACAAATTAAAGATTAACAAGAAGAAAACAAAAACAATGGTGGTAGAGAATAAGAAAGAGAATGTAAAACTTGTTATTAAATTAGATAATACAATTTTAGAACAGGTTGAAATTTTTGCTACCTGAGGACCACCATCACTTGTTAAAATAGATATGGGACAGAGATTAAGAGAAGAATAGCTATAGCAAAGCAGGCGTTTCAGAACCAAAGGAGTTTACAATAATTTAATTACCTTGTATCCGTCAGTGATTTCGTTCTAGCGTTTTTTATATAGACGCGTTTCGTGACATGTGTCACATCATCAGTAATCCTCGTCAAATGTTAAAATTCACATAAAACACATAAAAACACATTTGCACATATTTACTAAATCACAATAACGACATACACATAACACATAAATCGTTATTGTGATTTAGTAAATATGTGCAAATGTGTTTTATGTGAATTTTAACATTTGACTAGGATTACTGATGATGTGACACATGTCACGAAACGCTTCTATATAAAAAACGCTAGAACGAAGTCACTGACGGATACAAGGTAATTAAATTATTGTGAAAAAATGACTTGGATACTATATAAAAACAAAACAAAGGAGTTTACTTACAAATTATCACTTAGGTATGGAGGTAAGGAAAAGGTTGGCAAAAACATTTGTGTGGAGTGTCTTAACTTATGAGTGTGACGCCTGGACCCTCAGAAAAATATAAAGGAGGAAGCTGGAACCAATGAAAATGTGGGTATGGAGGAGAGCGACGAGGATGAGTTGGACGGATAACGAACAAGTCCTCGCAGAAGTGAATGAGGATAGACCACTTTTTAAAATGATTTTAAGAAGAATGGCAAAATTGATCGGCCACGTGTTACGACACAATCAATTCTTAAGTAATATTTTTTAAGTAAAGGTGTTGGGGAAAAACCAAGAGGACGACGAAAAACAGAGTTCTTCAAACATATGGGAAAGGAGGAGACGAACTTCCTATTGTACTCCAATTTAAAGAGGACAATGATGGAGAGAGAGATGTGGCTAACTCGACAAGGCATGGCCTTTAGATGATGATGATGATGATGGTAATTTACAACAACAAAGGTAATTTTAATGATTATGAACTATCTTGCTGACTGTAATTAGTAGCATTTGTGTGTCTTCTATCTCGCTTTCTCTCCTACTCTTTTCGTCTCTCTCACTCACCATTTTTATTTCTCTTTCTTACTCTCTCTGTCTATTTCTCTTTCAGAAATAATAATGTGGCCAACACTACACATCAGGTGCTCACCAGGTGTTATTTTTTTTGTTCAGTCGAAAAGGCTGAGTCCACACGGCCGCTGGATAATGCATCATGATTTGATTGCGCTGGCGGAAATCGAGTCTACATCAGTAGCCAGCTGCCATGACGACTGGTCTGTTAAACCTCTCTTAATAACTTATTTCCATTAATTTTTTGGCGGTAAGTAATGCGCTTGTGTGTTTTAAACTTAAGATACAATAGATGCGCTTGTGTGTTGTAAGATAAAATTAAACGTTAACTTTTCTTCTTTATTTACACCAATTGTTATATTAAAACACGTTGACTAAACAACACGTCACTTCACTGTTACGTAACTCACTTCACAATCAATTATAACGAGTCTGACGACTCCTAAACCCAAATTCTTATAATTATTAAACACTTAACCTTATTTATTCGCAACTGAAGCATCACAGATCATTTTAAAATATCTTTTTGTTCTTATTTATGCAAGACAGTCATTTTATCACGTTATTATTGGTACATGCAATTTTTTATAATATGAGCGTTCCTATGACGAATGTAATAATAATACGAGTTCTTAATCCCCCGAACTGCATCTTCATGAATACAGTCACACCCTAAAAATTCGTTTTCCTGCTTGATTTCATAAATAACGTTTGTCTCTGTTTTTCTGGAAATGCTCTGTAAAGTGTTTCAACTAAAGCCTACGCAGTTGCAGTCAACTGTAATGTTGCCAGCGGAGGGAGCAACAAGTGATTACCGATTGACATGAGAGAGCACTTCAACAGGAAATTGTCTTCTCTGTTCTGCACGAAATCACAGTCTCGTTTTCCGCTACGCTGCGGCTATGGGCCCGCGGAAAGACAAATTTATTGGTACAGCTAGTACCATCATCTCTACATCTGACCTACGTCTCTGTTTTTTTTACTTTCACGTTCCATAAGGAAATGGAAGTACGGTGATGGCGAAAAAATCGTGTTCGAGATAAGGGTTGATTCTGATTGTACTACCCTGAAAACATGAAGAAAAGTCATTTTTCTAACAGTGTCTGCGTGTGTACCTGTGTGTCTGTTTGTTTGTGTGTATATGTGTAGAAGTTTTTCTATGGCAAACGATAACTGCCGCAAATTCAAACAGATCAAATAATGCTTTGCATGCATCCCTAAATTGTAGATTACTCAAGGTTTATTGATTTTGGTGAAGATCGGTTTTGGGCGAAGGGGTAGTTTACCTGCAACGTTTTATGTTTTAATAAGAGTAATTTTTATATGACGAACAATAACTGCCGTAAATTAAAACAGAATTAAATAATGTTTTGCATATGTAACTGATTTGTAGAGTACTCAAGATTTATTGATTTTGGTGAAGATCGATTAATGGGAAATGGTAGTTTACCTGCAACGTTTTCTGTTTTAACAAGAGCAAAGTACTTAAATTTGATGAATAAATAATAATCCACTGAAAAGAAGGTCATAATAATCCACTGTAGAAACGTAGATGAAATATCTATAAATAGAAAGGCTAGTTGAAGGGGATGGGGGTAATTTTTATTGATATGTCATGTGTACTACGTTATAGGCAGCAAATAAGTAGTTAGTTGTTAAAATTCCTTCCTGGGCTGTTTGCCCGTGGTCCAATGTTTTCTACAAAACCAGACGTTTCGGCAGTGCTATCGACAGCTACCATCAGTGAAAATCGAGTGCGCTAAAGTGAGGTGGTGTACGTTAGTGTAGAAAGAAGTAGTTTCTATCGAAATATTTTATTTCGAAAACGATTTTAATATAAATCTTAGAACATGGAAGTCACGTATAGTTCTCCATACCGTTATTCTTTTCGCTGTCTTCAGAATAGTACTAGTAAGTTCGAACACCAATCGGTCGAGTTGAAACAGGGCATTTGTCTTGCTAGTTTAATTATTGTCTTTAGACACAATTGTGTCTACGCGGCATAATCTCAATATCGATTCACCTAGTGCTACGTTTTACATTGCAATCTGAATTCTCGGCCTCTCTTCCACTCACTTTCTCTTTGGACTTTTATTTGTACCACTTTATGTAAGGGCCGTACGATCTTTACCATCATCGTCGTCGCTGTCGGTTCTCATTACGTTTAGGTCACTGGATTCTTTCACCATGGATTCTTTTTTTCGTTCATCCTACACTGTGACGCCATCATAATACGTGCGAGTTTTCGTTAAGGCTGTCACTGCCTCTCGCATCCTAGCTTACAACGCGTGCAGTCCGTCCATTCGTCATATTCCAATCCTCTGTTTTTCTAAAGCAACGTTCACTTCTCTGTTCCTACTCTTCCTGTTTTCGGAGAGTCCATCCGATTATTCGTTTAGGTCACCCTTCTTTGCCCACCCTCTGCACATGGGCATAGCACCTCAGGCTCTTCTTGCACCCTATGGTTTGAAATAACGTACATCAATATTTGTTCCCATGGGTCCTTTTATTACTTAATTCCTTATTTTGTCAGTTCTCATTAACTGGCTCCATCTGCAAAATAGTTCACTAGTTTTTATTAATTTTCCATAATTTAGTACCGTATATTGTGTTACTTTCTACTATGTTTTTGTAGATTCTTATTTTTGGTGTTCCCAGGGATATTGTTAGCCCAGAGTATCCCATTTAATCGACGTATAGCAGTATATAGTTAATTTACTATATTAGTGACTTCCTCGGTACTGAAACCATTATTTATTACCTTTAAACAAAAATATTTATATGCTATTCAAAAATTAACTTCTTATTGCAAATGAAAAATAAAATGGATAAAAAACTTTTATTACGTTTTGAGAAGTTACGTACATATCTCCAATAGCCCCTTTGTACGTAATCGCCTCCCTCGTACAAGCAATTATTATATCGCTGCATTGGGTTTTGCAGATCCTCGTTGAAAAACTCGGCCCTCCAAGAGTTCCGGGAGTGTACCGTTCTCGATCAGGCCGCCAAAAGGCATGTAAAGATCGTCCGCTATTCCCGTCTGTAAAGTTTTCTGAAATTCGGTCGATTCAGGTACGTGGAATCTGTCCTCCGGCCCGTACCAGCGGGTCCCCGGCGAAAAAGTTGACCGCTTGGTAATAATATTGACGACTTCCGGTCGGGCTGTAATTGGTCAGACGAACGCTGGGTTACGGTACCGCACGAGGCACGTCTAGCAGTGCGAGACACAGTAGCCTGTAGACCAGTAGTTCTCAAAGTGGGGTCCGCGACAATGTTTCAGGGGTCCGCGGACACCTTTAAGAAAAAATATAATATACCGTAATTTTCTCCAATTTTTTGTAGTTTAAAATTTAAATTTTAGAATATTAAAACAATTAGTAAAAGATTCCAGTATTTTTTTGGCGCAAAATAATTGCAATTATAATGTAATTTCAAACTAATATCTTCAATGTCTTTAAGTCGTGTCATGTAGCAGATCTGTTTGTCAGCCGAACTGACTAGAGCGTCGCATCGACGCAGAACTGATCGCGCTGTTTTAGTCCACATTTAAGCATTGTATCTTGCTTATAAACACTATATCTAAGAAAAACGTTTTTCCGTGTAGCTGGTTTTACGCCTAACCAGCTGGATTTCGACACGTGTAGGGCTGGAAAGATAGAACCGAGGTCGGCAAAGTTAAGAAATAAACTTGATGTCGAGTGTGATTTAATATTGAAATTATCAGATATTAAACCTAATATTGCAGAGCTAATTGTTCAAAAGCAGCTTCATTGTTCGCATTAAACTATGTTTGATATCACTAATATTATAATTTTGCAAGTTAAGAGAATTTCGATTTTAATACATTTTAATTAAACTATAAGAGTTTGTATCTTATTTACTGTTCGTTTTATTTCATAATTCAGACGGAATCCGTGAAATTTTTAATTTTTTGAGGGGGGTCCGTGGACTGAAAGTTTGGGAACTACTGCCGTAGACTATGGGGCGTTTCAACTTACAGTTTGGCGGGAGAAGCATTGACAGGCTTCATGTTTTGTCGGTCACTACTCGAAAAGAAATACACAAAATGGACGGAAGATTTACATATGGAAAAAAGTGATCGCTACTGCGCGTGCGTCGTATATGGAAAGTTGGACAAAACGGGGAGTGTTCATGTTCCGAGCAAACTAGCTTCAAAAGCTGCCGAATGAATAGCAAGCCACTTGCTAATGTAACCAAGCAGCATGTATATTTAATTGGGTTGTGTTCAGTGTCTCAGGTGAGCCAGGAAGCTCAGTTCATATTTCGGAATTGTGAATTCTGTCGGACGTTACCGATTTTTGACTCACTTTGACGGTTAATTGTCTCTTCTGTGCTACTTTAAACAAAAATGTAAATATAGTAGTAGAGACTACGTTTATTTATCAGTAAAATGATGATATTTTAACAACATATAACTAACTGGTGACTGAAAGGGAGAGAGAGAGTGTGTGTGTGAGCCAGCACGAACCTGCGATGTACTACGATGGAGGAGATGTCTTTGTGTACGTATGAATTGTTGGTTTGTATTATTAAATCAGGTAATAAAATGATTAAAATAAATAAATAAATATGTTTTTTACCTGTTAAAATAGATATATTACAATTCTAAAAACACCATTAGAATAAGGACAGTTAAGCGCGTATGGTGATACAAAATTATTGCAGAAACAATATCTGGCATGTTAGATTGCTGTCTACTATAAATAACTCCTGAAATTTTGGACAAGTAACAGACGCTAAGAATTTATACACGAGGACTCTATGTACGTTTGCTAATCGACTTGAACTCACCATCATCACCACCATCTGCAACACATCACGACTGATAGAGGAACGCAGGATCACCATCAACGTCAGGCTATAAAAGACTTAGGAAGCATCATCATCATCGTCATTGTCATCATTTAGGAGACGCACACAAACACGTGCACGCGCAATGGTTACTTCAACAATACCCAGGTGACAAATGAACAATTATATTTTTGTGTTAAACAAAGAGCTCATAAAGAACAAAACATGAGATAAAGTAATACAAAGATTTATATGTACCCAAATAGTGTAAATATTAAGAGTAAAAACATAACATTTACGTCTGGTTTAAAAATCTAGTTTGATGTAAACAAAAATATAAAATAATTTTATTCTGTTTAATTTTAAAATTGGGTGTGCCATTATAGATCATTATTATTCTTAAAGGAAATATTATTTTTATTAAAATATTAATAGCAAACGCTCAATTTTTATTTGATGAAGTTAATATTATTTTTATAGATGATTTGTTATGAGATCAAATTTTAATAATCATACAAAGTCAGACACCCAAGCAATATAAAAGAATTTTGTAATTTGTTCATCATGTAATATTTATTAAACATATCATGTACATTTATCATATTATTTTTAGATATTTATGACTATATGTTACCAATGTGAGCTGAATAGCAAAGATATGTTATGTTTTCAGAGTGTAACCTTATAAAATAGAATATTTAAAATTTTCTAGTTTCAGATTATAATAATCAAATAATTTTCTTTGGGAATTCTCTTCTATTTAAATATATGTTTATTGTGCAACCACATATACTTAACGCAACGAACACACAAAAATCCTACGACCTAACCGGTGACTAACACTATACAGTTCCGTTGGATACATAGACTGAAGTGTATTCATTTTATAATATTTGTAACGTTGCAACACACACACATCAACCACCATAAGATGTCATTTAATACTATAAGAATTATTTGTAAATGCTATATAATATGAATTATTTATAATTCGTAAATTAAAAAATTTGCATTCAATCTTTAACGTATTAATACTACATCACACTTTTTTCCCTCCAAATAGTGTTTTCCTTTTTCACTTATTTCTAATTTAAGTAACATTTTTATTTAGTCAGAATACGTTTACAGTGCCTGCTGTAACTAGAGACAGACGAAAGACGAAATATGTAAATGTTTTTGGTGGTAAGGAGCAAAGACGTTGTCTGATTAAATTTCACGTGTAACGAAGCCGCGACCTCGACCTGTATCAACCAACCTCGCTGTAGGACTGCTCCGTTAATCTGCCTTGCAAATTTCGTCTCACCTTAGGCTCACATTGCTAACAACATGGCTCAATTACTGCGCATTCCAAGTTATCTTAACCACTACCCAGATCTTATATTGTTAAAGTTTTTTTCAGTTTCTAAGTCTTAGAAGCTAGGCTCTGCTGTTGTGACTATATAACGAAGGACCCACCCGTTTTAGGAACCATAAATAAATAATAAATTAACTCCTGTCTGAGTCTAATGTCAACAAATGATACAGATAGAAAAGTATTGGATGTTGATTGTAGATAAAAGTTGTTAGAGGAAAATAGAATTGAGAAATCAAGAAGAACAAAATTCAATAGTACATTTGTATTAACCTTCAGTCTTTTTTTGTAAAATAAGAAAAGTTTTGTAAAGTTTATGCTGCCAAATACTACAAAACCTACCGTTGATGTTAGTTCTTACGTCCTTTCTGCAACGATTCTGTTTATATTACTGTACAATAAACACTGGTTTCACTTTTTTAATTTATGTATAAATTAAAGTGGGAAACATTGAGTCGTCTCACACATTTTTATATAACTTTGGTGTTGCATAAATTATGGTCATAATCAGGACGTTGATAACAAGTTAACGGGGTTTTCAAAAATCTGAGTATAATAAAAAGAAACTTGGCGGACCTTGTCAAGAAGAAAGTATACTTGAATAAACATAATACTTAAGTAAAACTGCATAAAATTATGGAAGTGGCAGTTCTCATATATGGTAGTGAAGGATAGGTGCTTAGCGAGGAAAATACAAATAAAATACAAGGTGTCGAGATGTAGTTCTTCAGGAATGTGATTAGGTATACATGACTTAACATGATGAAGAATGCACAAATAAAAACGAAGTAAACATCTTTCCATTAAATGAAAAAATTAAACACTCTTTAATGGAACAATCATGTCAGTCAGACGTATCACGGATATTGGACTTTGAGTACCGTCCGAGGGGGAAACGGGCAAGGAAAAGATGGTCCGTGAAACCGGCAACGTTGCAAGATCTAATACGTGAGTTAGGTCATGATTATGATGATGGTGGAATATGGAGTGAGCGGCAGATACCAAGAAGAAATGGAAAACTATAAATTAGTGAGAGTGAAGTAATTCGTCACTACTATGAAGCTGAGGAGTCTTGAGAGTTCTAAAGACCAGCTATAATTTGAAAAGAGACGTAAAGACTTTACAATGATAATGGCAATTATAAGGATGCTCTACTGAATATTTCCGAAAAATATCAAATTTCAAATCGTCGTGTCTATAATATTACTTATAACAAAGTTATACGTACATTGGAAAAATACAGCAGAAATTAAAAAAGGAAGTTTAGTACAATTGTAAAGCCTAATATCAATAAGAGGCTATTGCTTTACTTCAATGCACAAAATTGTATGAAATACTGCATCTGAGTAAAACACTGGATTTATGAAGACCTAAGCACTTTTCAAGAAGCTGCAGGTGTACGTCTCGGAGCGAGTATTGCTAAAACAGCGCAATAATTTGATGTGATGTGATCATGGCTTATTTACAACAATTAATGATAAAGATATCCACTGAAGAAACCATTCCAGAAGAATGGAATCTGAGTGTTATATGCCCCATCCACAAGAAAGGTGATATCTTGGACTCTGCAAACTATAGAGAAATCAGTCTGTTAAGCTCTGCATAGAGTATTCTCTAACATTTTATTTAGTAGATTGGCACCGTTTGTATAGAAGTCAATAGGAGATTATGTGTGGATTCCGCCAAGGTAGGTCAACAATCGACCAAATTTTTACCTTACGCCAGATTCTTGAGAAATATAGCGAGAGACACGTCATCTCTTTACTGATTTTAGATTGGGTTACAATAGTATAGGTAGGGAATGTTTGTATTGATGAATGGTTGAGTTGAAGATACCAGAAAAATTTATCTCCCTAGTTAAGGCTATAATGAAGAACACTCAATGTCAGGTAAAAATCTAAAATAGGTTATCTGACCCTGTGCACACGAGGAAAGGTGTCTGACAAGGATATTATTTAGCTTGCCTTCTTTTTAATACTGCTTGAGAGAAAGTCATTAGAAAAGCAAGCAATAACACAATAGGAAACAATTTTTTATAAATCAGTTTACATCCCGGCTCATGCAGATGACAGAGACATTATAAAAAAAAAAAAAAACAGTTATCATGGAAACCTTTGTAAAATTAGGGACAGCTGAAACAAGAATGCATCTGCAGATCAATCGGGAAAAAACAAATTATATGCCAGTAACAAGAGAAGATTGTGTAGTGTGAGCCCTAAAAATGTAGAAATAGGATCTTATAAATTCGATATAGGACATAGCTTTATCTACCTTGGCTTAGAAGTTTACTGTAAAAATAATATTAATGTGGCAAGCCGAAAGCTCATTTTGCCAGAAAATAGGTGCGTTCAGGGACTCATAAAACATCTAAAGTATCAGTTAATGCAAAGGAAGACCAAAGTCAATGTATAAGGTCCTATTGCGCCCAGTACTGACGTATGCATCTGAGACATGGACGCTTCCTAGATCAGATGAGAGGCAACTAAATATATTTGGCAGGAAGATCCTCAGGCATATTTTTGGTTCAGGGAAGAGCAAGGGACCCTGGAGGAAAATATATAAGTTAGAGCTCTGTAATTTGTATGATGAACCTGATGTGGTCTCACCTTTAATTAATTAAACAGATTAGAATGGGTTGAGCACATTATACGAGCTTGTGAAAGCAGAGTTATTAAGACGATATTTACTGCAAAGCCAGAAGGTAAAAGGAAAAAAGAAAGGCAAAAATTGTGATGGAGGGATGGGGTGAGTCAGGGCATTAGTACTCTTAGAAAACTAGAAATAGGAATTAGAAAAATCTGGCTATGAATAGAGAAGAATAGTGAAATCTTCTGAAGAAGGCCAGGGCCTACAAAGGGCTGTCAAGACAATGATGATGATGATGATGGCTTTCAAAACTCAGAAGTGTTCTAAATATGAAAAGTACAAGGAGAGGCTAAACTTTGCTCAACTACAAGAAGAAAAGAGAAGAATGATCAAGAAGCTGTTGTATGGAGTAGGATAGTTAATAAAAATAGAAACTGAAAACATAACACACATTTAGTGTATACATTTAGGAGAGTTAGTGATTTCCTCATTAGACATATTCATACAACAAGTGAATAAGTGATTTTCAAAAAAAGTGATTTACCACGTGTAGACGTAGTCAGCAAGTGCAGATATGCAGTTGTTAGTGATAATAAAAAAAACATGATCAAAAAGTGTTGAAAATTTTAGTGTTTTTTTGTGCTATACAAGTAACAACTTTGGAAGCCGTTTTCTAAAGATTGAAGTTTACGGTTTTTCAAAGATAAAACTTAGTATGTCTAAATAAGTATTTAAGATGCAACCATAAGATATTGCACACTTCCTAAACACACTATAATAAATGTTTTGCGTATAATCTGCTACATCAAGATGGATCTGCTACATCAAGAACATTAGGTTTTGTTATTTTTCAAATTATAATTTTGTAGGTACTTGGTTTAAGTTGCATAACCTGATAAAAATATAAAACAAAGTTCAGCATACACATTTTTTTGGACTTTCAAAGGGCTATATAATAAGCACAAATTCATTTAATTTGTTTGATAGTTTTTAAAATATTTTCACGACAGTCACACTGATCGTCGTGTGGTACAGCGGAAACAGAATAACTGACAGCACTGAAGTCACTAATTACAAACTTTAGATACAAACAACAGTTAGTAATCAACAAAAGCACTCTTATCCAATAAATAAAGTTAAATTTGCCCATAAAGCAACAATAAATGTCACCTTGTTACAGTTTTGCTCTAATGAACACAACAATCACTTTTCGCAGCTGAAAACGTTTGTGTGCGTAGTAGACACAGAGTTCCGAATCGCACCGTAATGTCGCCAGGTCTACTGAAACTCGGGCACTTCTAAATCCAGTATTCATATCCCGCATTGTACTGACATAACAGGCCTGGATGCCAGTAGAATAGTCGCGTGACGTCTGGAAGGTGCATCTCGAACAACCCAGAACATTACGTAATGCTTCCGCGCAAACATACGTCCAAGGCTTCAAGTAGTCACTCAGTGGTGCGTAGCATATATTATTTTTTTCATTTAATTCATTTTTAAAAATCAAAATTGTCATATAAATTTTTAAAAATCCTAAATTCAAGTATTTATATGTTTACATGGCACACAAAGAAGAAATAAACATTTAAAAAGTAATAGAATAAAGAATTAAAAATAATACTTTATGTAAGGAATCGCGTTTATTAGTCTTTCAGTTTGGAACTGCACATTGGGAGAAAGTGTATTTATAGTTAAACTCTACAGTACACCTTTGGTTTGTACGCACAACGACGTAACTGTACAGGAGGTTGAGTTGCTGTGGAAACGGCGTCACTGCGCAGGAAATGAAAACTCCCTTATTTATTTTCCACCCGGTAATATTTCTTTTTATAATTTCCCATATTGCAAAGTACTACGATGTATCAAATTTCCTTAAAGTTGCTTTTTCCGATGAATCCTCTTCCCTTCGAGCAAACCTCCATCACAGTCTAGTACGAGTTGCATACACACACACGCACACACACACAGCAATAAACTGATATTGGAGAAACAACAAAACGAGTTCAACAGACGTTTTGTTTTATTGCCAAGCAGTAACACTGATGAAGACGACATGACCGCTCCTCGAAAGCGCTTTTTACAGTTAGATACACTGACTTCTTAAAAATTGGTACTTTAAATTACTAATCCCGCGACTGTATCAACATAAAATACTATGTAGATTTATGAAGGTTTTTCTTTTCTTTCTTATTCCTTTTAGAATATAATTTATAACTGTTCATTGTTTTACCATATTTCAATGCTCTTCAGTCATCCGCTTCTTTCAGCAATACTTTACCATTTTTTTGTACAAATGCCTTAGGTTTTCTTTCTTGTAGTTTCCGTATTCTAGTCTGTTTTATTTTTAACATATCATTGTATCAAAGTGTATATAGGGGACTTAGTAAACAGTGGTCATGGGGCGCTTGGCTGCTAATCTAAAATCTAATGATTTTTCCAAACACAGCTATCATTTTGCTTTCAACAAAACGTATTTCATTATCAGTTTCAGTTAAGGTGTGTGCCGTTTTTTCGAGTTCTTTTATCGATTCGCACAAGAAACTCAAATTAGTAGAAATATACACCAAATCATTTCTTACACTTTGTTTTTTAACAGATTTTAAAGGATATCTATTGATGAGATATCATCTTTTAGCCAACTCGTCAACAATTAATTTAAAATTATCAAAATTGTCTGCATAATATAACAGTGACGAAGCCAAGTCCCTCAGCGAGTGACAATTAGTGGTGGTGGTAATGGAAGGTTAGAATTTTTGTTTTTCCAAGGTCAATTGTCGCAGCAGATTTAACAATCGCTTTCTTCCATTTTAGGGTACAAGATCCTTTCTTGTATTAGGATACAAGGATCGGATAGTTTCACATACACACACTCTGTGTAGAGCATGCACAACACAGGTAACGTGTATCAATTTCGGATAGCCGATACAAAAAGCTTTTAAGACATCAAGCATATTGTACAGAGAGGTGGCCGTATTGTAGATGTAAGAACGAGAAGTAGTCACATGACAGTACACACGGTAAACAAACAGAACCATAAACATGAACACAATAAAATTGAACCATAGACATGAACTCAGTTTCCTGTGTTTATTGTCTTTCATTTTCTTGTTTTTTTGTAATCAGAGGAAATATTTACGAACATGAAACAAAATTGTTGACGAAGATTTTGCTAATAATATTGTTCAAAAGTTCAGTAACAGATAAGCAGGTCATTACTAGACTGAAGCTGAAAAGCCAAAGGATAGTCACAATACAAAATATCGGTATGGAGGACCATACATGACTTCCATGTTCTAAAATGTATATTTAAAATCACTTTCGAAATGAAATATTTCCATAGAAACTACTTCTCTCTACATCTTGCTTCAGCCTTACCACAGTACTGTGGTCACTAACGTATACCACCTCACGTTAGCGCACTCGATTGTCACCGTAGCATATAGCATATATATTTATAGTCGTGACTTTAGAAGGATTATCTAGTATAGCATTATTTTTTTATTATATTCTCGTTGTTCCTTTGTTTTATTTCTCATATGATAACACATCCTACTTGCGTAAACACGATTTGTCTCAACTATCAAAAAAGAGTTTTTATTAAAAAGAAAACTATTGCTAATATTTAAAACTTGAACTCTTTTTTCCAGAATTTACTATCGTGCCTTTGTTTTGCCAAGGTAGCCTTATGTTTCTGTGGTGAAGCCTGGCGCTCTGATGAAGTTAATTGAAATATACGAGTCAATAAAAAATTGACAAATAATACTTGAAATGACAAATAGTAAAGTGCTCTTAAAATAATACAATTTATGCACCTTGCACGTATCTAGTAATAAGGCCTTATTAAACAAACGCAGACGAGGAACCAAAAGAAACTTCACTGTTTAAACAACACTTTCCTACGTAATGTAGGCCTATAAGATGATGATGATGATCTTTCTACCTATACTAGTAGTTTGAGTAAGTAATGAGAAAACTTTCAGCAACAAAATTAAAATCTCAATTTGTACCCGAAAAACGATACAAATTGAGTTCATGCGAAACAAATGTTCAAAGTGTATTACAAGAAAGAAGAAAATAAAATCTGTAATGCAATATGAATAACGTTTACGAGGCACAGTTTATTCCAACCATGTTACCAAAGGCAGGTTAAGACGAGGTTAAAAGGAAAAATCTGGAATGGAAAAGAAACGTTTCTAAAACACTATTAACAAAAATGGTTTTCTGACATTATAGTTATAATTTTAAAGTACTTAAAACCACGTTTAAAATTAATAAAATTGTACAAATAATATTTCATATTTAATATAAGTTTCCCCGTCTCAAAACGTCTGTCTGAATCATCAACTGTTAAAACTTTATAGAATTTATATAGTATGGTAAATACAATGAAAAATACATTTCCTTTTATTTTAATTATTTATTGAAATTTAATGTATTTTATTTATGAATAATTTTATAATGAACATTTAGGCTATTATGTCAGGTTAGTAGGCCTACGTAATTACTAAGGTTGACTTTTGAAAGAAAAAATTCTTCACAAAAGAGAAATCATTGACTGTGCTACTGTGCAAGCAGTTTTAAATATTCTAAATGTATTGGAATGAATTAATTATTCAAAAATATTTCTTACATTGTGAGCACGTTGAACTCTCAATTGAAAGCAAAAAGAAAATTATATTTGTAATGCAATTTAGGTTGTTGCTACAGAAACAAAATAATATTATTGTTAATGGTTTTCTATTTTTCTATTATTAACTTTTTTTATTCTAATATTTTTGTCTGTGGATTCTTTTTTTAAAGAAATAAAAACTGAATATATAAAAAAATAAATCTTCAAATATCTGTGGGGAAAGAAGTCTTCATCAATTTGGATTAAAGAAGTCAAAAAGGATTTAGAAAAAAGTAATATAAACGCAAAAGAAGCAATTGAAAGAAACCTTTTTTCTGGCAAAAGTGTTAAAAATGGGAAGAGTTCAGGATAGGAGAGAGAAAAACGCAACGTGGACGTGGACTGAAGGCAGGAAGAAGAGATGTAGTGAAAAGATGAAAGGATATTGGAGAAAAAGAAAAGAACAAGGAATAAAGAATTGAAATTGGCATGTGGTCCTCAGATGCCAATGCAAATATAAATAAAAATAAATAAATAAAGTCTAAAAGAATATATTAATAAAAACAAAGAGGAAAAATAAAAATGTAGGTCAATGACTTCAGATGACATCAGGAAGCGAAGTTACTGCACGGCAGATCAAATATCTAAGAATAAGCAGACTAAAGACATTGTTATATCTGCGACCGCTTGCAGATCTTCGAAACTAGTACCTGGTAGCATAATGCATGGACGTAAATGGTGCACGTAAATAGTTTAGAGGAGGTGTAATAAATAGAAACAGCTTTCTAGGTAAATACATTTTTTGTGTGTAATTAAATACTTTTAATATTTACATTGAATATTTTTCATATTGTTACGATGGTGTACTGATCGTCGTATGGTATAGTGGAAAACAAAATACAAGACACCAATTAAGTCACTAATCACCCGCTTTAATTATCACAATTAAACAGTTTGTGATCAACAAATTAGTCTCTTACAACAAATCAAATAAAAATTGTTCACACGCAATAAAATGTCAACTAATATAAAACACAATTGTATTACAATTGTACCGCACAATTATAAAACACATAACGCTTCGCCACAGTAATAAACACTTGAACTTACAGAGTAATCGCCCGAGAATAACTGAACTGAGCGTCGCTGAGTACTTGCATTTATATCCCGCTGAGGTTCCAGAATATCCGCTATTGGGCGTCTACTAGAAAACACTAGAACGTAATTCATTGCGGCCTTGGACACAGCACGCCGGGACCTGTATGGTCTGGTATAGACCCGATAGTTGACGCGTAATTGTCTTTCACCGAAAAGTAGCAGCATTATGTACGCACACACACACACACACACACACACACACACACACACACACACACCACACTACAACTGGAATATTCGAGAAACTTGTAGAACGTTTCGTATTACGTAACACTTTTTCCGCATTACGTAACAATATATAGGTCTCCGGAAATAACCTCAACGTGCCATTAGCATTGTTCCATAATAATGGTGTAACTTCTACGTGCTTCACTTTTGCAAGACAATGGGTCTTTACATAGCCCATGATCCTCAGCTAAAGCTTCATAACAATAATTGTATTTTATTTTATAAACAGCCAGAAGACACAAAACTATCGTCTCAAGTGCGTTGACAAAGCACTACGTAACACAGACCAAACACAGTTTAAGTACAGTGTGTCTAGAGACGTCGTCTGCTTTGCATTGACGTGTCGCTGCCATGAATACACAATGAAGCAGCGTTTCCGTTTGGCACAAGAGAGACAGTGTCGCTAATTGGGCGTCTCCAGTTACAAAGCGCGGTGAAGACTAATTATTGTACTACAGTAGCGTCTAGCCGTCAACTATCGTGTGTGTGTGTCCGCGCGCGAGGCTTCATGTAAACATTACACTTTACTGAATGTAAAATAAATTTCTTGTTGTATTGTGTTACATAGGGGACAAAACGAAGGTTTTCTCATTAAAGTGAGTAAATTTTTCTACTTTTTTTTGAATTATTACAACTACTTTAAAAAGTAGCTTTGTAAGCTTTGTAGCTTCGTCACAAGATGGAACTGAAACAACTTAAGATATTATTTAAATCAGTTGTGGTTTGTATACTGGAAACACGAATTTATGACTTTGAAAATGATTATCAGAAACAATATGAATTTAGATCTTTATAAGACAACTGAATATATATAAGAAACAACGATAACATAGCAGAATTATAAGATGTAGGCACTAACATACTAATTCACGTTTCAAAGTAGAACAGTGAGTGACACTTCAAACATTCTCACATTACAATGCGTCACTATATTGAACGATTAATTGAATGAACTGTATCAAACAATTAAAAAACACAGTACGCGCTAGATCCAGATAGACGGAACAGTTAACCATGTACACAAACACGACAAACTTTCAGAACAATTCAGTTTAATGACAACATTAACACCTCACTATTTGAACTCCGGGCACTCGACATCAGCGGGTTACCACAACACCGTACACGTGACGGGAGTGGAGATTCTGTGAAGTGAAGTGATTAGTGCTCTTCATAACAGTGATTATGATCTTCGACGAATCATCCAGAAGATGTCTTCTCACAACGGCGGAATAATGGATAAACACTCTCAAAAGATAAGCTTTATGTATATTTAATCTTAGTAGTATATACTACTGTTCTGTTGCCTCTTTTCAAAGAACAAACCCCACGAGAATATATATATGAATCATATGAATCATGAAATCTATAAAATAACACTAACGTAATTCGTCATCTGAGAATAATGAACGCATTTAGGTAGGGATAAGTATATTTGTTGATTGTATATTGTTCGTATATGTTTTGTATATGTACGTTATTTACTGCATTTGAATGTACCATGTGTTTATGTTTCAGGAAACATCGTATAAATTGTATTTTATATCATGTGTTTTAATATGTATGTAATTTGCAGGATATAGTCACTTACTTAAGTAACAAGTGTAATAAATAAGTAGTTAATTTATATTATTCTTGCGTTCATTATTGAAATTTAACCTTTATTATTGATGTATCTCATTCTAAGCATTACACTAAAAGTCTCACAACGTATACTAAGTATCAATGGACACAACAAACTCGACCATTGAGACGTCCGATTAATAGACTCATAAATCGTATTTAATTAGTCACTGTGTTGAGTCTAATCTGACGAATAGAAACAACTTTTAGATATATCAAATTTAACGTACAACATAAATCTTTAATTAATATGATTCATAATTGATGAGTAATTAATCTATGCAGATAATTAGCACAGATTAATATTCACTAGATGTAAATGGTTTACACAATTAATTACCACAAATGTAAATTTACATTACATCACTAAATGTAAATGGCGTCCAACTTCAGGGCTAGATACCTGTGAGGAAGTGATAAATTCATATAATTTACCACTAATCCCATTTACATCACTAAATGTAAATGGTCCGATTTATGCGTATTTCACAAGCTGGATACTTCATCATAGGATTCACTGATGCCGTATCTATTCTCGTGTTACTTGATTTGTACCTTCTATGCATTCTACTTGGTAGTAGTGCAATTTTACTATCTTTATCCATGTCTGGATCATCCTCTTCCCACTTCCTCATATACAAAGGAACAAAGTCATTTTTCTTCTTAATCCATTTGTTTCTTGAACTTACGTTAGATCGAACGGTTGATAACTTTTTAGTAGCTGACGCATCTGTAAAATCGACAGCGTTATCAGTGTCTTGTACTCTGATTTGTACCTTCTATGCATTCTACTTGGTAGTAGTGCAATTTCACTATCTTTATCCATGTCTGGATCATCCTCTTCCCACTTCCTCATATACAAAGGAACAAAGTCATTTTTCTTCTTAATCCATTTGTTTCTTGAACTTACGTTAGATCGAACGGTTGATAACTTTTTAGTAGCTGACGCATCTGTAAAATCGACAGCGTTATCAGTGTCTTGTACTCTGATTTGTACCTGCTATGCATTCTACTTGGTAGTAGTGCAATTTTACTATCTTTATCCATGTCTGGATCATCCTCTTCCCACTTCCTCATATACAAAGGAACAAAGTCATTTTTCTTCTTAATCCATTTGTTTCTTGAACTTACGTTAGATCGAACGGTTGATAACTTTTTAGTAGCTGACGCATCTGTAAAATCGACAGCGTTATCAGTGTCTTGTACTTTCCGTACATCTTCGTAATTCACATTCATCACTTCTTCTTGCTTCTTCTGGACTTCGTTTCCATCCACGTTCCAGGTATCATTGTATTCACGTATTTCTGTGCGAAACAGCGTGAACTGATCATTCATATTTTGCATAATCTCTTCTTTATAATTATTAAAATTTTCGTTAATTTTATCGAATTTCTGATTAATTTCTTCCTTCTGTTGATCGAATTTTTCGTTAATTTCTTTTCGGTTTTCTTCTAAATTTTCGATGTAAATGGGATTAGTGGTAAATTATATGAATTTATCACTTCCTCACAGGTATCTAGCCCTGAAATTGGACGCCATTTACATTTAGTGATGTAAATGTAAATTTACATTTGTGGTAATTAATTGTGTAAACCATTTACATCTAGTGAATATTAATCTGTGCTAATTATCTGCATAGATTAATTACTCATCAATTATGAATCATATTCATTAAAGATTTATGTTGTACGTTAAATTTGATATATCTAAAGGGGCGCCATTTACATTTAGTGATGTAAATTGGATTAGTGGTAAATTATATGAATTTATCACTCCATTTACATTTAGTGATGTAAATGGGATTAGTGGTAAATTATATGAATTTATCACTAATCCCATTTACATCACTAAATGTAAAGCACAAGAAGAAGTTATAGAAATCACAAGGCCTTGGAAAATATGGAATGTGACGACACATAGCAAACATCAGTAAATATGATTATAAGCGCGGTTGCCATACATGGAATTTACTTTACCGTGAGCGATCTTAGCATTCTGACATTTAGATGTTACAGACTCCTGACATTATTTTTTATAAAACTTTCTGGCGATTTTTTGTAATATAGTATTTGATATTGTTACGACGACCTTACGGATCGCCGTGTTTGAAGAGTGGAAACAGAATAAGTGACACCAGATAAAATCACTCTTCAGAACTTTACTTAGAGTTTAAATAAATAAGGCAACAAAAACAGCCGTATATAACACTTTTTCAAGCTAGAGACTGCCCAACACACACTGACGTAACAAACAACCAGATGTTACCAATGTCTCACTAAATAAATATCGGTATGGAGAACCATACATGACTTCCATGTTCTAAGATTTATATTTAATGTCATTTACTTGATTTCGGTTCGATAATTTCTAAAAACATATCGTCCACCCTCAAACTATTTTTACTATTTACACATATTTTTGTTATCATGGGGTAGTCGTTTAATATAATGTCATTTTCGAGTCACTTTGTCTATAAAAATTATGTACTTTATTCTTATAAAGAAACTAAACTACGCAGATAATCATCCCTCCCTCACAACCGATCACCACCATTAATGATATTTACATTTTCATAGAGTAATTTCTAAGGTATCTTATCCCTAAAAATTAAATATTCGTACTTTACTTGATTTCAGCACAGCAATTTTCAAAAAATCACCCCCTCCCCTCCAACTACCCATTCCATTTATAATTACCTTTTTACCATTTTACAGTGGATTAATATGACTTTATTTTCGAGGCATTTATTTATTTAAATTAAGTACTTGACTCTTCTTAAAATACAAAACAATGCAGGTAAACTACCCCTCCCTCCTAACCGAACAACCTGGTTGCCTGGCAACAAAATTATTTTATTTTTAACAATTACCAAAGTTTGAAAAAGTTTAAATGAATTTTTAAGTAATTTACTCTTGTTAAAACGTAAAGCGTAGCAGATAAACTACCCCTCTCCCGTAACCGATCTTCACCAAAATCAACAGACCTTGAGTCCTCTCAAACTCGGGTACATATTGTAGCGTGACAGATAAATGCATAATAATGAATGGAATTTGATCATTAGAGAAATAAGATTATAACATTTAAATCTGGAAGAAAGCATTAAGTTTAATATCAAGAATTAATTCATAACAACTGTGCAAAGCAATCATTATTATTTAAAAAATATAAGTTCCAATAAAATAAGTTACTAGTGATGAGTCATCCAAAACCAGTCTAATAACCCAAGGTTTTTTAAAAATATAACCCAGGAAGGTAAGAAGTAAACAAAGCAACACAACATATGACTAAACCCACAACGAGGGTAAACAAATGGAAAAGAAACCCTGAATAAGGCAAGATCCACCAATAAAGGTGATGTTTTTCTAAAATTCCGAAGAAGATGAAGAAATCCCAAGAAACCCGAAGAAGATGAAGAAATCCCAAGAAACCCGATGGCATCAAGAAGAAGATGGAGAAGATACCAGTCCAAGAAGACAGAAGAAAGAAGAAGAAGAAGGCAGCATCCTGAGGAAGATGTTATGCTCTTATAAAAGACACCCATATCCCCATATCCCAAAATAAATTATAAAATACAAATAAAAGTATAACGAAATAGTTTTGGACAGTAACAACATGTACATAAAATTAAGAGAGAAACGTGTGTAGAGTAAGAGTTGCCAGTGAACCAAGATGAAACAATAATATAGTACCCAAGGAACAAATCTCCATTGTAACACGCTAACCAATTTTTTATGTTAATAAGACTACACAACCATTTAGAAATAATATAAAATAAAAGTGTAAAGTGAACCAGTGCTAGTTTTAGGTATTATAAAAAAAATAAACCTTATGTTTCATTCTTGGCAATCACAAACATTGAATACAATGAAAAATGCAACTTTCAGTGACTTAAAATGTGTACCATGTGAATATGTTACAGTTAATAATAACAAGATATAAATCTGTTTAAAGTGACATTTTGTTTTATATAAAATGAGTAAAAACAGATTTAATTATACGATGACTGGGTACAATTACCCAATACAATATTTAAAAGACAGTGTAAAAAAACTGCATAATCCAACTTAGTATAATAGTTAGCAAATAAGAATATAGATATAAGGTTTTGTAAATATAGGATAAGGATTTTAAAAATGTATTAGATATAAGGACCTTTATTTAAGTTTGCAAAAACTAACATCATGACTGTAAATATATTTATTACTTGTATTAATAGTAATAAGTAATTAAGATGTTAGTTGGTAAAAAACCTCTTTTGTGAATAATAATCCTATATTAGTGATAAGTATTTGATTGTAAAAAAATGTCTGAATGTTGAAGACAACCATCTTTTAAAATATTTTTTATTTGTTTAACTGTTCATTGTATTGAAACCAATACTAATTATTGTTGTGTTATTTGAAAAAATGTTTAGTTTATAATACCATATTTAAAAGTCAGAGAGGGTATTTCACACAGTATTTATTGTTTGTGTAAAAATTTTGTAAGAAAAAACTTGTTAAAAAATCTAGGCAAAAGAATGAAAACCAAACTTCATCAAAACAGAGAAATTACTCATTTAAATGCAATTAAACAAAAGGGATTTAGATAAAATAAACCTGAGATGAACCCATATACAGATTACATATACAATTACAGATACCACTTAGAAAGATTTTATAAAATTATATTCAGAATTATAAATAAAAATGAAAATGACAAAACTCAGAAATTTGGAGAGGGGAGTCATATATTCCAAAATAATATTTTAGAATTTAACCAATTCAAATAATTACAAGAAAATAAGGGAATATAAACCTTTTAATACAATATGAGATTATTAATAATAAATATAATTGAAAAATGGCTGAATTTGCATAATGACAGGAAGTTAATTTTGGAAATTTACTAAATACAAAATGAAAGTAAAATTACTAATTTTAGCCAAAAAAACATAATAAAACGGCAGTATTCAATATTAAAATACGCCGAATGAACTGAAGGATTAATTTAAATTACATCTAGCAAATAAAATTGATTAATAACCAAAGTTTAGGCAGTTATATAATGTATTTGAAAATATGCACAGGATACAAAATTATAATTGAACAATGTAAAGAATAATATTATATTGGCTAAGATTTTAGTCGAAACTGAAGGAAATAGATAGTTGATTATTGGTATTTGTACGGTGAACTTGACGAGCGGAATATAACTGTTAACCTAACTAATCGTACGGTAATGGCGAGTCAGTGAACGACACGTTTTTGTAAAATCGCGAGTGGCGAGTAAAACAATTTTGGAACGTCGACATAGTGACAGATACTATTATTAAAGATTAAATGACACTGAATAGCACCTAACTACACCGAATAACGCTTTTAAACACAAGAAAACAGTATACAACATAACCGTTAGTTAGTGCCGAATGACAGAAAAGTAAACAAATATCGATTGTCCTGGAGACAATTTTACGAGTGGTTGTAGTTTATTGGAAAATACAAGAACATCAATAAAATTTCATAGAAAAGTGATACACGTTTTAAAACTTCACAAAACACCATTAATTCATTGATTTTAATTAATTAATTGATAAAAAGAATTTTTTTTTAAATTATAAAATTTTTTTAGCACAATTTTTTTTTATTTCTTCAACAAGCAACTTTTTTTTTAAAAACATTTGGTGATACTACACATATATATATCTTCAACAGCTTAACACTATTTGACAGGTTTCGCTACATTTGGGACTCGATCAACTGGGAAACTAAAGGAAGTGTTTCAGACCAGGAAGACTCGAGAGCCACACCAATTATCAAACACCAGAATAGAGTTTAGTTACAATATGCAGAAACTTATTTGATTCTGTTTGAATTTCGGCAGTTAACGATCGCCATAGAAAAAATTCCACACACACACACACAAACACACTTTTTGGAAAATGACTTTTCTTCGTGTTTTGATTATAGTACAATCAAAATCAGCTCTTATCGCGAACACGATTATTTTCGCGATCACCATACTTCCATTTCCCTACGGAACATGGAAGTAATGCACTATAATCACTTCCTCAAGTTACAATAACAGAAACTCCGAGACAGTACAGTAAATCGCAAATTCAAAGTGACTGACTGACTAAAGAACACCGAATTTTATTCAGGTCGTGTAGCATAGTCTGAGACAAAACCGTCCTGGGTGCCGATAGAATATCCAATTACAAACTGAAAGTGTCAACTGGAAAACTCAAGAAGGAGCCCCCGAGCAATGTGAAATACTGTCGCTTACACGTAGTTACATAAATATCCATTTATTCAGCGTTGCAATATGTTTTTCAAAATATAGCCTACTAACAGTTAGAGCGTCTAAGTGAAAAATTAACATGCCATCACCAGTTTTATCAGACAAAGACGCATACCGTGTCTTTAATAAGGATTGTAAGCTGTGTAAATTATGCAGTGGAGAAGTTCTCTGAGACGTGTAAAGCTACGTTTGTTATCTGAAAGACAGCACTCAGAATACGGTTTAAAGTTAACCATCTGTAACAATCGGATTTTATTTAGAACTCAATATGCTTTCTTTTTATATTTGACTGGTAAGTTTCCTAAGCTGCACAACTCGCTCAGACTCTTACAATTTTCTAAACATTTTGATTTCCATTTTTATCCTTTAGTAATTCCAAAAATAAAATTTCCAAAGCAAACATTACATTCGGATTCCGTTTAACATCATTTTCTTTATTCTGATGTTTTGCATTAAGGTTTAAAATATTTTCATAATTTAATACCTTTTTCTGGTATTTTAAAACTTTTGAATTTTTAAACCTAAGCTCTGTAGTCAGACTGTGGTTAAAATTATATTTAATTTTATATTCTACTTGAATTTTAACAAACGTTTTGTACACTTTTGGTTTCTGGTGTTCCAGTAGTTTCCAATTATCAATTTTGAACACTATATCAAGATTGTAATTACAATTCTGTCTTAATTTGATATCTGTTTAATTATGTTTAAGTTTCCTAAGCAGCACAATTCGCTCGAACTTTTACAATCTTTTTTTTTATTTTGATTTCAATTTTTACCTTGTAGTACTCCTAAAAATAAAATTTTCAAAGCAAACACTAAATATATTCATATTTCGTTTAACATCATTTTCCTAGTTCTGATGTTTTGCATTTAGGTTTACAATATTTCCAAAATTTAATTCATTTTTTGGTGTCTTAAGACTTTTAAATTTTCAAACCCAGACTCTGTATTCAAACTGTAATTAAAATTATATTTAATTTGATATCCTACTTGAATTTTAACAATTCTATCAAACGTTTTGCACACTTTTTGGATTCTGGTGCCCCAATAGTTTCCAATTATATCAAAGTTGTACACTATACTAAGGCTGTGATTACAATTCTGTTTAAATTTATAGGCCTACCCCACAAAGATATTTACAATTTTTCCCTGCATAATTTTGCCCCCAGCCACATTTTGAGGGAGATCAAATTAAAAATCAATAGTGTTCTGTATTATTTATGTATGCCAACTTTTCCAAAATCGGTTAATGCATTCAAAAACGTTATTGTGAGACATACACCCCAAACAGACAGACACATGCCAAATGACCGAAATAAAACTGAGTAACCTCGTTCAATAAAATTATATTATATACGCTATAATATATCAATAAATGATATAATATGATATAATTATATATTATGTGTTTAATGTATTCATGTTTAATTTTACTAATTCCAGTAATTAGATATTTGTAAGGTTTTTGAAGCATTTTACTCTTTTAAATTAAAGAAAAAACCAATCACTGAAGAAAACCATAATTTTAAAAATTACCTAATTTAATCACCGAATTTTTTTGTGGCAGGGGTTTACACGTCTTCCTCAAGTTGTAATAGTTTTCGTGTCAGTGACCTTAACATGGGTGATTGTCGAGAAACTGATCTAGTATTTTTTACTTTTTTCCAGCTAAGAAATTCATTTTTGTTGTCTTTAAAAGACCTCTTCTCAAATCCCAGAGTTGAATCATTTTTTACATTAGAGAATTTCCTCAATACTAAAGGTTTCTCCTACCAATACACTATAAAGACAAATTAAATATATTACATCCGAGGATTGGTTTCTGGGTTTTAGCATTGCAATTTTTTTCAGGAAGTGAGTATCTGGCCCAGATAATTTTTCAGGTTGTCTTCCTTAGCCTTCGACTTATTGAGATTATTGTTAATTATATTAATTGTGTAACATTTGGCTTTGATTATTTTATTGATAATCGATATATTTTTCTAGATTAATCTTACATCAAATAAAAAATTAAACTGAAACCATTACTTCTCATGAGCATTTTTTTAATGTCACAACATCAAATTGCAGCACAATGTGAAACGAGTTTAAAAAAATTTGAATCCTATTATCCGCCTGGAAAAACAAACTGGTTCTGTCGCGTCACTAAGAAAAGGAAAGTGTAGTAGAAAAAGGAAGACTACTAAACCAGGAGATATCTTACTGGTTACATTATCTGAAATTTCAATCCTCAAAAATCAAATTGTAATCTCTAAAGGAAAATGGCTAACGCCTGTGTTGAAATACATGATTTAACTGTGTGACTAATGTTACATTAACAAGACCGGAAAACACAAAGTCTGTTAGGAAAGCAGTTCTTTCCAACAAAATGAAAATAAAGTTTAAAATATGTAATTTGACTTCTAAAGATTGGTCAAAAGTAATTTTTTCCTACGAAAAAGGCATTCAATTGTTGAAGGGAAACCTCCGTACTTTGTATGAATGGCAGGTGGGAAAACTGTTTTTCCTAAACACATTGTTCACTCAGCAGTGAAACATCCAATAAAAAACATATTCCTTGGGGATGTTTTTCTGATGACAGACTTCATGTCTTGTTCTTATTTACAGAATGATGAATACAGAAAGATATTTAGATATTTAGAAGAACAGGTTTCCACTTCTTGCGGAAAGCAGATATTTGGTGTCTCAGTAAAACCTTATTCCCTGTCGTCCTTCAAAAGCGTCAAAAACATTCGTGATTGAGAACAATTTCTGTTTGTTACACAGGCCAGGAAACTCACTTGATGTAAACACAATTGAGACGTTGTGGGCTAAAAGGGCGATGAGGAAGCTGTACTACATGATAAAAGAGGAAATAATTAACTGTGTAATCCGTGTATGGTTTCAAAATGAAAAAACTAAAGAACATTGTGTAAAATAAATTCAGTCTATAACAAAAAGCG
Organism: Magicicada septendecula; assembly: GCA_034769895.1. Taxonomy (NCBI): domain Eukaryota; kingdom Metazoa; phylum Arthropoda; class Insecta; order Hemiptera; family Cicadidae; genus Magicicada; species Magicicada septendecula. Next base: position 139,399,989 of record CM068373.1, on the reverse strand, counting down.
TAAAAAATGTGACAAAAGAAATTGTGGACATAGTACAACTAACAAAATTGTATACTGCAAGTTTATACAAAAATTTTTTAACGTTTTAGAAGTCTTCATTAATTTTTGCATTACTGTACACTTTAACAATTACAAATATTCAAATAGATAATTCACAAATACTATTTTATAGTAAACGCACACTTAATCGCTGTCTTAAACTGACTATCTATTCTCTTCTCAGCCAGTATTTACACTCCTCCTCATCGCGATTCCGAGATGATCTACCGCTTCCTGGACGATGTGTCGAGAATACTCGCGTAAATATAGCCGCTAGAAAAAGTGGAACATTTCGCATTTCACACCGCCTCAGACCTAGTGATGCAAACGTCACGCAAGAATCTCATCTCATAATCGTAAGCACATATATGTTTATTATATTATTTGTATTTGTATTACTCTTAACCATAGTAGATTATTTTTTTGTAAGTTATGATTGCGGAAGAGAAGGAAATTTTTGAATAAAAAAGTATAACTGTCAACAAAACGGAAAAATGGCTTGTACTAGAGATGGAGCACGTATAACCCGAAACCCGTTTATAAAAACAACTGAACAGAGTCACGTGACGATCAACAAAAAGTAAAAAATATCAAGTTTCAGTTTAACATAAAGCAGTGTGTTTACCGAAAACTGAAAACACTCGAAACTTTTACGTTAATAAGAGTTTCTAGTCTACCAATTTCCCTTTCCACTTTCATTGAACAACCAAGGACCTTGATACAGAGTGATATTATTCCCAATGTTGACAATACGATACGATACGTCGATATTGGGTAGGCTATATAACTTCGACCTTGAACGTCTGCCCTCTCATGAAAATGTTTACATACATGCCATATTTGTCAGCAATTCAGCTCGCACACAAATAAAAAACAAAATATAAATTCCGTCCAGCTTCATATTTCGTACCGAGAGACAACGTACATAACATGTACTTTCTGGCGTCTACAAATTTGTCTTTTGTCAACACCAAGTTTGTTTTACCAACTGCCATCTGTATCTACAGATAATGTTCTTGTCTATTTTTAATATGACTTCGTTTTCCTACAATCTTTTTAACGCTTTTCAGATATACTATATACGATACGTAAACTATATCATCATCATCATCATCTTCCCTTCACGTTTTAGGGATTGGTATCTCTATCACATTCCATGTTTTCCTAGTTAACCTAAGTTTTTTCTTCTCATTTTGCTTTATACACACTTGGTAAATATAGATTACTTTTTTCCAAACTCTCCAAATGTTTATTTCACTTAATGTTTTGTTTCCATTTACTTTTCATTGTCACCGTCATTATCATCATCACTACTCCAAGGACTAGGCCTTAGACCTGTTCCGGAACCCATCTCTTCATTGGTCTACCGACATCTCTCTTCCCAGTATTATAATAACCCAAGGGAGCCACAGGTAGACGGATATCAGACATGCGATTCAAGTGTTCACACCATCTCCTTCGGTGGTCTTCAATCTTCTCGTGCAATGATACAATGTTTAAATTGCGTCTAATATCCTCATTTCTTCTCCGATCCAAGAGAGAACAACCTTGCCTCTCTCTTAGAAATTTTATTTCGGCTACCTGAATTCTCTGCACGTCCCTTTTACAAAAGCCCATGTCTCATTAGCATACACGAATGTGGGGACAGCCACAGTTTTATAAAACTTTATTGGAGTATCCTTCGTACCTATGAATCGTTCCACAGATGCGTCTAAATTTTGTTAGCTTACAATCGCAAACAATATTAGTTCTATATGAGATATTACAACCTAGGTAATTAAAATGACTAACCTGATCCAAAATCTGATTATTCAAACTATCTTAGTTCTTATAGGATACCTGCCCTGAAATCCCATCTTTTTAGATATTGTAGCAGAGATCTGTACAGCATAGACTTGTATGATGCTATTGAACGTAAATATCGCCCGCTGTAACTGGTCTTCTGATTTCTGTGTCATTACCTTGTCATCTGCATAAAGTAATGCATTCACACGAATATTTCGCTGAAGTGATATTTCCGAGTCGACTGTATTTACTTTTCATACATATATTAAATATTTGAAGTTCTTCGCTGACGAACTTGTTACCACATCACCCCGGTTACATCCGTTGACAAAAATATCTCTTGACCGTCTTCTGAGAAAGTTGATCTCTTGAGCTTTCACTTTTCTTTCTTACGCTTTTGTTGTAACACAGATTTCACTGCCGTGCACAAGCATGGGTACTGCTAGCACTTTACAAAATTTCGGCATGGTACCTTTCCTTGTTTTATTTTTCAAACGTTGGCCAATTGTACCGGATATGTTATTAAAAACTCATCATTTGTGTGCACATCTTTTATGTAATCATACATAATGTCGCATCCTAAACGCTTTAAATGGCTAATTTTCTCGAATATTTTTTTGTCTAAGACAATCTTCTATAACAATAAAATAGAATTAAATACTGTTTAGAATAGAATATTCCGGAATTGAATGCTCTTTTACAGATGATCAGGTAATTATCCAAAACAATGAATGCGCACTCTGTGTTTAAATTACAACGTAGACATATCTGTGCAGAAGGCAAAAACTATGGGTTTGTGGACAAATACACCTTACGGACTAAGAATCTATTAGATAATAAGAGAACAAGACTGATGTCAGATGTCCGTTGTCTTGGTTGTGACATCACTTATGACGTGGATTATGATGTTGATCGTACGTTGTCCAACTTCAGTCAAAATGTGAAACAATTTGTCAAGAGTTGCCGTGGAAATCGAGGAAAGAGTCTCGGCTGACAGTTAATGCCAGTGCCAGTGTTGTCGTATGGTTCTAAAACTTTGCTCTCGGTGATAAACATCACAGTAGGGACAATAATTAGAGATTGGATTCTTGCAAATTTTTAAAGGCTGAACACGAAGATACAGACTGTACATGCAGACATACGCAACGAGTTAAACATTTTTAATATCCATGATAGTATTGCAGAAACCAAATAGATTGGATTCCTTTGGTTTCAGATTGAATTCCTAAATCCTGAATTTCAGATGACAGGTTGTCCAAGGAAGTTTGGTAACAAAAGCCTATTCGGGAAAAAGGATAAGAAGACCTAGGAAGCAGTGGTGGAGTGGACATACAACTTTGGGGCCAAAGCAGGAGATTCGCCTGTTTCCTGACTGAAGAAGAAGAACAAAATTTGGGAGTAACGACTTCTCTAACGATTTCAATTATACATTCTAATGTTTAAAGACGATTAATTGTGTAATAGTAGAAAGATTACTATTGCCAAAGCGACTGGTACTTCAAAGTGATCGTAATACTTTACCTGTAGGATCTGGTTGTCTATTCAGATTAAATATGACCAACCATTATACACAAGTATATTGTTACGACGGTCTCACTGATCGTCGTATGGTACAGTGGAAACAAAATACAAGACACAAATGATGTCACTACAAACCAGCTTTAATTATCACAATTAACAGAGTTTGTAATCAACAAGTTATTTAACAAAGATATTTTCGTACAACAATTCAAGTTAATCTGACCACACAAGTAATAATGTCAACTATAAAGAATTCGGCACTATAATCACTTTTCACTAATACACCACTTGAGACGCACTGTGTAATTCGCCCGACAAGAACCCAGCTGAGTAATCGCCAACGTGAGACTGACTCTAAGCGCCCGCTATTGTTGTCTGAATAGATAGCACAAGTGTTCCAGAATAATCCATAATTTGCGTCAACAGTACTCGAAAACACTAGAACGTAATTGTTTGCGACTTTGAACACAGTGCGCCGACCGGTATGGTATGGAATATCCTCGCTGACGCACGTCAAGGGTCACGTACGCACACAACATTACAGCTGGTTCTGCTGGGATAGCCGAAAAACATGTTGAACGTTCTGTAACGGTGTAATAATATCTAGAACTAGACGTATAGTAAGTCTTTTTTTTCAATAACACAAAAAGAAGAATATTCCTGTTGTATCTCGAGACTTGTTATAACTATGATGCACAAATTAAGTTGAATATACGAGTAAAGAATTGAAAGGAATATGTGAAGCGTGCAATATTAATGAAGGAAATGGCTGAAGCAACCCGCCTTCACAGCGGAGTAGGTCAAGCATACATGAGTGTGAGACTTCAGCGTTGCATACTGCATTACTTGTGTAGAACATTATATTGCTCAGTGCCTGAGTTTATGATGATCATTTTAATGTAAAGAGCATATTTCTTACAGTCGATTGAAAGAGAATATTTAATGTAGGTTACTTACTTTAACGCATGAGTTCCTCCTTCTTAGCTAAGCGTTATGAAGAGAAACAAAATTTTATAAGGTGTGCTAGGCAGTAGCTGTGCCAGTGTTGTTGTGTTCTGAAACTTGGGTTCGGTGAATAAACACGTAATCAGGTTACACGCGTTAAGGATCGGTGTTAAGATTCTTGCCATCTCTTAAAGGCTGCGTATGAAGAGAGAAACACTACAGTAAAGAAGTACGCAAAGAACTGAAACTTTTTAATATTCAAGATCGCATTGTTGAATATAAACAAAAATAGACTGCTCATAAAATGAAAATAAAACAAAGTTTATGTGTGTGGGAAGCAATAATGATAATATTGGAATTATACTACTATATGGCTATAATTTTGAAAGAGTAAAAGGCTTCGTATATTATGTGGGGACATATGTCGATGCTGAGAATAATTGCACAAAAGAGATTGAAAGAAGAATTTGGATTGCTAATAGAAGCTACTATGGTTTGAATAAACTTTTTAAATGAAGACTATTAACAGAAACTGAGAGAGTTTTTATAAGACTTTGCCACAGTTTATAATACTTTGTTAAGGCCTGCATTGACATATGACTCTGAGTGCTGAGTACTCAAGAAAATTCATGAACAGAGGCTGGCTGTGTTTAAAAGAAAGATGTTGAGAAAGGATTTATGGACCAATTCAAGAGGACGGAGCTTGGCGAAAGAGAAATAACAATGAATTATATGCTAAGTACAATGATATTACAGTTGTCTGATTTGCCAAAATTAATAGTTTACATGGGCAGGACACATTCAGAGAATGGATGATGAACGTACAGCAAAAAGAATTATTAAACACAACCCATTAGGAAAAAAGGAGATTTGAAGACCGAAAAACACATGGTTGGACCACGTCGGCAGTGATGCGAGAAAGCTGGGCGCAGTGGATTGGTGGCGGATGGTTGAGGACAGGAATAAGTGGAGGCAATTTCTTTTCAAGGCCAAGCTCGATCTGGGTTGTAGAGACAAAGATTTATGTATGTATGTATGTAGACAGTATGATGCCACACGGCAGATTGTCTAAGGAAGTTTGTCAACACAAGGCTATTGGAAAAAGAAGTATAGGAAGACCTAGAAAGCGGTGGTGAAATGGATGTTTTTGCGATCGTAACAGGCGATACGCCTAATGCCTGAGGGAAGAAGAAAAAATATCGGTCTGGAAAACCATACATGACTTCCATGTTCTAAGATTTATATTTAAAGCATTTACTTGAATTCGGTTCGATAATTTTTAAAAAAGTATCGCCCACCCTCAAACTATTTTCACTATTTATAGGTATTTTTGATATTATAGGGTAGTCGTTTAATATAATGTTATTTTCGAGTCACATTATCTATAATAATTAGGTACCTTATTCTCATAAAAAACTGAACTACGCAGATAATCATCCCTCCTACTCAACCGATCCCCACCAATATTTAGACTTTCATAGAGTAATAGTTTCAAACTATGTAATTTCTAAGGTATCTTATCCTTCAAAATTAAATATTCGTACTTTACTTGATTTCAGGACAGTAATTTTCAAAAAATCACACCCTCCCCCTTCAGCAACCCATTCCATTTATAATTATCTCATGTACCATTAATTATTACCATTTACAGTGGATTAATATGACTTTATATTCGGAGCACTTATTTACTAAAATGAAGTACTTCACTCTTGTTAAATCACAAAAGAATGCAGGTAAACTACCCTCCCTCCTAACCAAACAACCTGGTTGCCTGGCAACAAGATTATTTTATTTTTAACAATTACCATTAAGTTTAAATACATTTTTAGGTACTTTAAGCTTGTTAAAACGTAAAACGTTGCACGTAAACTACCCCTCCCCCTTAACCGATCTTTACCAAAATCAATATGTCTTGAGTCCTCTACAACTCGGCCACATCTACAAAAACTATTTGATTCTGTTTGAATTTGCGGCAGTTATTGCTCGCTATAGAAAAAATTCTACACACAGACAGACACACACACACACACACACACACACACACACACATACCACACATACACACTCATGCGTTTTGGAAAATGACTTTTCTTCATGTTTTGAGGTTAGTACAATCAGAATCAGCCCTTATCTCAAACACTTTTTTTGCGATTACCATAGTTCCATTTCCTTACGGAACATGGAAGTAAAACGTTATTAAAAAACAAATATTAACACCCAGAATAGCGTTTTTCATTTAAGTCACGCTACGCTATCAAAGCTGTTAATACAGCGTTCTGGTCTGTAAATGTTTGTACAACTGACTTTTGGGACACAACATTGTGGGAAGTAGGGTAAGTACTTTGCGTTCCAGACACCTCTGCTTCTCAGCTGACGTTCACTCTACTTGGCTCTAAAGCTTTTCCTTCATTTTTAGAGCACGTTTAATCCATTCCGCATACAGCTATGAACACTAGAATCACACTTCTGTGTCGGTGTGTGTGTGTGTGTGTGTGTGTGTGTGTGTACTGGAATACGTAGTTACTCTCCAATTGTCCCGCTGATTGCGACGCTAAGTACACACATACACACAATTTTATTCAGCCACAGCTAAAGCAGTACTCAAAGTTACTAATGTAAATGGCAGTAAGTTATTAACGTTGCAAGATTGTTTGTGGTTCAGCAGTCGCATCAAGTTGTGGCGTTCTGCAGACAAAGTGTTCCGCGTTATCAAACTGCAAAAGTAACGCAGATACAAGTGAAGCGAGATCAAGCAAGTATTGCTCTCTGCTGCTTTATGCGTAAAAATAGGCTCACAATGTGCATCTGTACCAAATAAACCTGTAAGAATTGAATTTATCGATATCAGTACGTATAAATACTAATGTTGTCTGCTTAATGTTGGCAGCTTTGAAACTGATTAAGTAAGATTACTGGCAACTATTACAGCCTGTATTGCACGTTTTTTAAAATGATTTAATTCGGCCTCGAGTCATTCAATTTGCATTACCTTTAAAATTTCGAATTTAAATGTTTAACCAATTAAAGTTTTCATTTAACAGTATTTCCACTTTTATGAATAAATGGGCTGGAAGGACCACCTTGTATATTAGATGATGCTACGCTGTCTACATATCTTGATTTGTCTTGACGTTTTCACGCATTCTGTTTCTCTTGCGGTCTCTCTCTCTCTCTCTCTCTCTCTCTCTCTCTCTCTCTCTCTCTCTCTTTCTCTCTCACTCTCTCTCTCTCTATCGCTTAGGGACATTCATCCAACAAGAGGTTACGTTATTCAATTTCACAAATATTTTTCTTTGTGAAACTCCGTTGCCTTTGAGTTATTTTCTTTCAGTAACTCTATTTCATAACCTAAACTGTTAAAAAAAGTCGGTATCATCTTCTATGAAGATGTCGGAACATACATGACTTCTATGTTCTAAGATTTAAATTTAAAATTATTTTCGAAATGAAATATTTTCATAGAAAATACTTCTTTATTCAGCCTTAACCACAGTACTGTGGTCACTAACGTATACCACCTCACGTTACCACCTCAAACTTTTCACTGATGATGGCAGTCGACGATGGCACTGCCGATACGTCTGGTTTTGCAGGAAGCATTGGACTACGGCCAAACAGCCCGGGAAGGAATTTTCACATCAAACTAGGCCTACTCTTTGTTGCCGATAACGTAGTACACACATAAAACAACTATCATTTTCATGGTTTTGTTATAAACCATGGACCACGGCCAAACAGCCCGGATATCATGAATAATTCATCAGACACCGGCCGTGAAAGCCTGAGGAATAATTAACTATCATTTTCATTTATAGAAAATTACTACCCCCTTCAACTACCCATTGTATTTATAATTATCTCATTTACCATTTTACAGTGGATTAATATGACTTTACTTTCGGGGCGCTTATTTATTAAAATTAAGTACTTTACTGTTGATAAAACACAAAACAATGCAGATAAACTACCCCTTTCCCTTAACTGATCTTCACCAAAATCAATAGACTTTGAGTCCTCTACATCTCAGGCAAATATTCAAAAAGTTATTTGATTCTGTTTGAATTTGCAGCAGTTATCGTTCGCCATATAAAAAATTGTACACACACACACTTTTCGGAAAATGACTTTCCTTCATGTCTTGAGGGTGGGGTATAATCAAATTCAGCCCTCATCTCGAACACGATATTTTTCGCTATCAACATACTTCCATTTCCTTACGGAACATGGAAGTAAGAATATTAATCCAATAAATACATAACAGTTTGTTGTTCACCAACTGTTTACGTGGGTATCTTCAATCGTTCCCTTAGTCATACATTATACCAACCCCACTCGACTCTTCGTAAGACTCTGTTGCACCGTATTTGCCGTTTACTCAATCCTCCGTTCAATTGTAATGTCTGAAGCTGTTAGAACTGGTGAAACAATTATCAGAACTAATAACACCTTTTTAGGATTCAATCAAGTATTTATTTGTTCAATTCGAATATTATTAGCAAATTCTAGCGTGTTCCGAGCGACCATTCCATCAGTGTTACTTAAAACGCGTTTAATTACAGTAAAGCCTTTTGTTGGTACAAAAGTTGTTTCAACAAGGATACTTAACATTTTGTTACAGCTTTTAAACACCTAATTGATTATGACGATGAAATAAAACCTAGTTACAAAAAATCTGAATAACTTGCATCGACGATACATATGAAATACATTCGCAAAGGATATTCCATAAATTACGCAATCGTCTTTTTTTACTGCCTCTTCATATTTTGATGGATACTGATCGCTGCAACAGTCCTCTTCTACTCTATGAATATGGCAAAGTGCATATGGGTGAGACGGGTCGTCAGTTTTTCCAGAGGTTTAAAAACACCTAAGAAATATAAAAGCAAAGTAACCACGAACCCGTTATGTGGCAATGCATTTCACGGAAGGAGGCTACAAGTATATAGACGCGATGAAAAATTATAAGATAAAAGAAGTCACTGGCAAAGAAAAGAAAGAAATCCAAGAAAAAAGTAGAGATATTAAAAATTAAAAATTTAAAAATAAAATAATAATAAATGTAAGACACGTACGAAAATTAAAAAATATTTAGGGGAAAAATATTTGAAAAAGGAAAGTACGTTAGGCTGAATGAACTTTGAGGCAGAAATGTCTTTAGAAGGCAACCCACCCAGGTGATGGAGCTTTAGAAAATCAAGGTACCGTCCAAGGTACTACTTGAATACAATCACCTAAGAAAACAACCGTTTGCAAACCTGTCATTCCGTAATTACGTCTACGCACTAATGCATTTCGGTAAAACATAACCGTTTGCAAACCTGTCATTCCGTAATTACGTCTACGCACTAATGCATTTCGGTAAAACATAACCGTTTGCAAACCTGTCATTCCGTAATTACGTCTACGCACTAATGCATTTCGGTAAAACATAACCGTTTGCAAACCTGTCATTCCGTAATTACGTCTACGCACTAATGCATTTCGGTAAATACTGTTACGCCATTACACAACATTCTACGTTTCTCGGTCTCGGCTATCCCAGCTGTAATGTGTGCGCGCGTACATACTGCTGCTACTTTGAGACGAAGGACAATTACGTGACACTTGTCACGCGTCCGCAGCCGAGGCTTTTTCGAATTCGCCGGTCCGCGCGCGCTGTGTTCAAGGCTGCAAGCAATTACGCCCTAGTGTAGTGTTGACGCGTAGTATGGATTATTCTGGAATCTCAGCGGAGTATAAATACAACCATTCAGCGACGCTTAGATTAGTTTAAGTGGCGATTTATCACAGTGCAATTCGAAGTATTGTGGCGAAGTGTCATGTGTTTTATAATTATGAAGGACTCTATTAGCTGACCTTATTATTGCGTGTTAACAATCTTTATTTAATTTATTGTAAGAGACTATCTTGTTTAACACAAACTGTTTAATTGTGAAGTTAAAGATGGTGATTAGTGACTTAATTAGTGTCTTGTATTTTCTTTTCTACTGTACCATATGACGAGCAGTAGCCTAGATCATCGCGTCGTAACAATATTGTGATGCATTCTGTGTCAATAGCATTGGGCTATATAAACGGATTAAATATTAATTCTGATGGTGACGACGTAAAAGTGCCGAGTGTACTGTTACGGCATCACGAACAATCTACGTGCTTATCGAACGTTCCAGAGAGATCCAGAATGTAAGCGTGTGGCGTACGTGCTACAGACGCATTTTGCGAGAATCTTCTCGATTGTGCCGGGCTTTGCTCGGGCGCTCGGCCTGTGTCAAGGCCGTAGTTAATTACGTAGTTCACGAGACATAAGACGCAGTTTGGAAGCTTCTGGTGTGTGAGTGTGACTATAAATTCATGGGGTAGCGGCCTTAGTTTTCAGTTCAATGCGAGATATTTGATAGTGCGGTTCGAGAGTATTAGTGCGATATATTTCCAGAGCGGTTCGAGTTATTACTGTGTACGTTCAAGTAGTTATTAGTGAAGTGTTGCGTTTTATAATCGGGCGGTATAATTGTAATACAATTGAGTTTTAATATTTGTGGACATTTTATTGCGTGTGAACAATTTTCATTTGATTTGTTGTAGAGACTGTGTTGTTAATTACGAACTGTTTAACTGTAAAAATTAAAGGTGTGATTAGTGACTTAATTGTTGTCTTGTACTTATTTTGTTTCCACTGTACCTACGACGATCGAGCAGACCGTCGTAACAGTGGTGTCAGAACTTGGATAGAACGGTTAACAGTGGAAACAGTGGACAGTTGGTACAAGAAGAGGTAATTCGTAATTAACCGGTAAACAATGGGTGCCAGTCAGATGATGGAAAATTTGCAGGCGCTGCTGTTGCAGACGGAAAAACGACAGGATGAAAAACGTAAGCAGGAAGCAGAAGATTCAAGGAATTAATACAGGAGCAGAAACAGATACAAGAACATAGTACTGCAAAATTCGTCCTGTTACAAGGTGAGCTGAACAAACAAGTTGACAGAATATCTGAAATAAAAAATTCTGTGTCAACTATGAAAACAAGTATGTCAAGCTTAGAAGATTCAAAATATCAGAGGAATCAAAGAACGCTATTAACTGAAGTAGGGTCAGTTTTTGCTAAGGCCCCATCGTTTAATGGAAGCTCCCACTGGCCAACTTATCATCGCCAATTTGAAGCTGCCGCTCGCTTAAATAACTCGACGGAAGAAGAGAAAGGCCTCTCACTCATTCTTGCGTTAAAAGGACCTGCCGCAGAGGTAATACACAATGTGCTATCTGACAGTCAGAACGTCTATTAACTAAAGCTCTGGAATTACGGTACGGTGACCAGCATTTGTGCGAAGTGTACCGTGAACAACTTAAAGCGAGGCGATAGCGTTCAGGGGAGAGACTTCAAGGGTATGAGGCGAATTTTTGACTGTGCGGTTCGAGAGTATTAGTGCGATATATTTACAGAGCGGTTCGAGTTATTACTGTCTACGTTCAAGTAGTTATTAGTGAAGTGTTGCGTTTTATATTCGGACGGTATAATTGTAATACAATTGAGTTCTAATATTAGTGGACATTTTATTGCGTGTGAACAATTTTCATTTGATTTGTTGTAGACACTGTGTTGTTAATTACGAACTGTTTAACTGTAAAAAGTAAAGGTGTGATTAGTGACTTAATTGTTGTCTTGTACTTATTTAGTTTCCACTGTACCTACAACGGTCGAGTAATAATCTGATTACACAGTTTGTATAGTGGGTAGTGAAGTAAAATACTATAAAGATTGAACAGTAAACGAAGGTTTAAAGAGCAAACGTATGAAGGTTTAAAGGTATACAATTTGAAGAGTAAAATAATGATGGTACACTTTATTACAAATTAATATAGAAACCATATTGACAAACAAATTACAATTATAATATGCTCCTTGAGCTGAAGACCACGCTCACTATTTTAAATTAAGTACATCTGCAATTACGTAAATTTAAATATTCAATAATTTTTTCAATTACAAAACACATCACGAAAATCCCGATTTCCCTACATCACTCTTTTTAGTAATATGACAATTCTAGAGCACACAATCATACAATAAACATTAAAAATTCAAAACTTTCGGAATTTGGTAGCAATTCCTTTTAGTGTGACACCTTTCTGGATTCTCACAGTTCATTTTTAAGTTTTGTTTTCATTTTTGGGCTCTGGAGTCCCAAAATTTTGAAATTTCCAAAAACTAACAAAATATTAATTAAAATTGTCTTTAATTTTATATTCCATACAAGTTTTTGCTGTTTTAACAAAATTTTCATCCAATTTTTAGATCCTGGGACGAAAAAATGTTTAAATATTAAAAAGTTAACACTATATTTGTATTATTGTTAAACGTCCCTTTAATTTTATACCCCACATTGGCTTGTGTGACTTTTTCACAATTTTGTCACCTCAAATTTTTGCCTCCTATTCCCTCCGTATTTTCGCTGGACCTATCTCAAAAACAATAGGGTTCTGTAGATTAAAAATCGGTTGATGCATTCAAACGTTATCAGGAGACATTCTCCAAATAGACAGACAACCAGACTTCCAGACGGCAGAGAATTGCCAGTCACTTCGGTCGTACAACAACCCTAAGTTTATACTTCCATGTTCCGTAAGGAAATGGAAGTATGGTGATCGCGAAAAAATTGTGTTTGAGGTAAGAGCTGATTCTGATCGTACTACCCTCAAAACATGAAGAAAGGTCATCTTGTGAAAAGTGTCTGCGTGTATGTCTGTGTGTTTGTGTGTATGACTGTGTGTAGAATTTTTTCTATGGCGAACGATAACTGTCGCAAATTCAAACAGAATCAAATTTGCGTATGTGCCCGAGTTGTTTTAACAAGAGTAAAGTACTTAATTTTGATAAATAAAGTATCCTGAAAAGAAGGTCATAATAATCCACTGTAGAAAGGTAGACGAAATATCTATAAGTATAAAGGCTAGTTGTAGGAGGAGGGGTTAATTTTCTATAAACGAAAATGATAGTTGATGAGCGAGGGAATAATTTTTTGTATGTGTATTTCGTTATCGGCAACAAAGAAGTAGTTTGTTGTTAAAATTCCTTCCCGGACTGTTTGGCCGTAGTCCAAAGTTTTCTATAAAACCAGATGTTTCGGAAGTGCCATCGACTGCCATTATCAGTGAAATTCGAGTGCGCTAACTTGAGATGGTATATTTTAGCAACCACGGTACTGTGGTTAAGGCTGAAGAAAGAACTAGAAAGATGTAGTTTTATGGAAATATTTCATTTCGAAAATGATTTTAAATACAAATTCTAGAACATGGAAGTCATGTATGGTTCTCCATACCGATATTTAAGTACAGTACTATACTTTTGTTAAAACGTAAAACGTTGTAGGTACACTACCCCTTCCCCTTAACCAATCTTCACCAAAATCAACAGGCCTTGAGTACTCTACAATTCAGGCACACATGCAAACAATTATTTGATTCTGGTTGAAATTGCGGCAGTTATTGTTTGCCACAGAAAAAATTCTACACACAGACACACACACAGACATTTTTCGAAAAATGACTTCTTCATGTTTTGAGGATTGTACAATCAGAATGAGCCCTTACCTCGAACACGATTTTTTTCCTTCCATCCATACATCCATTTCCTTATGGGACATTGAAGTAAAAATTAATTTAAACTTTTTCAAACAATGGTATTTGTTAAAAATAAAATAATTTTGTTGCCAGCCAACAAAGTTATTCGGTTAGGTGGGAGAGGTAGTTTATCTACATTGTTTTGTGTTTTAACAAGAGTAAAGTACTAAATTTTAATAAATAAAGTCATATTAATCCACTGTAAAATGGTAAATGAGATGTGTGGATTAGAAACTCGACTTACTTTATAAATAGAATTGGTAGCTGAATGGAGGGGGGTGAATTTTTGAAAATTTTTTTGTTGAAATCAAGTAAAGTACGAATATTTAAATTTGAAGGATAAGATACCTGAGAAATTACATCTGATAAAACTATTACTCTATGAAAGTGTAAATATCATGGAATCGTGGGGATCGGTTGTGGAGGCAGGATGATTACTGTATATGCGTAGTTTAGTTTCTTTATAAGAATAAAGTACCTAATTTTTATAAATAAAGTGACTCAAAAGTAACATTATATTAAACGACTACGCCATAGTAACAAAAATAACTATAAATAGAGAAAATAGTTTAAGGGTGGGCGATACTTTTTTAGAAATTATCGAACCGAATTCAAGTAAATGATTCTAAATATAAATCTTAGAACATGAAAGTCATGTATGGTTCTCTGTACCGATATTCAATAACGATATGGCTGTTCTTATAGCACCATTACGATTGCCGCCTACAAACTCATTCACGCTTTAACTACATTTGATAGCAATTCTTCTGAGTGTGCACTTACGAACGCGCGTTGTAGTGTGTTCAGCACATTGTGTCATATACTGTATGTGTACTTAAAAAGAAAACAACAGACAAGAACTTATTGTCCCCAACGTTTTAGCAAACACTGCTTAATATAAACTAAACATGGTGGAGTATGTCTACGTTTGCTTTCCTTCATTTACTTTGCCATGAATACACAATGGAACAGCGTCTCCGTTTGACACAACAGAGAGAGACAGCGTCGTTAATTGGACCCCTTCAGTTACAGAGCTACGATGTGTAACTGCTACAGTGGCGTCACTCCGTACTCGACAGTCAGACTAAACCAGCGTAATTATAATCTGACTCGGTAACCGTTCACTCAAGTTAGCTCATTCCTAGTTAGGAGCCAGACAATTTACTGCAACCGCGTTTCCAGTGATGTAAGCTCAAAACAATGCGCAGCAAGAAACTTATTGCACCGCTTTTCTATCCAATTATCGCGGTATAACACTCTTCATAACAACCAAAAATTATTGACAAAATTATTATTAAATACCGGGCTGTTTGGCCGTGCGCGATTGCTATGAATTATCAACATCTCGTCGGTAACGTTTCAATTCCCCCTTCGGCGACCTTCTTCAGGCCGGAAAAAGCGACAGAGAAACAGTAGCGGCAGATCTTCGTCGAACACGTTTTGGATAAAAGCACCAGTTTACCCAAGACAAGTGTCGGATGTCGTTTATAGTAATAAATTCATTAATGATTTATTCTTAAAAGAGTGTTCTTATGAAGAGTGTTATACCTCGATAATTGGATAGGAAACGACCATAGCAAGTATATACAACAGTTTCTTTTACGCAAAAACATTTTAAAATTTACGGCTCACGTTTTTTATTCTTTGATTCCTTTATTTTTAATAATTATTCGTCTGAAGTTGCTTTATTTGTCTGGCTTCGGCATTAAATGTTCATAAATAAGTATTTACGAACGCAACAGAACTTAGCGATAAACTGAAATAATGTGTCTGAATACTGAAATCTTATAGTGAAACAAATGTGTTTATTTTGAAAAAGAACTTAATAAAAACCTCCCACTTTGGAATTAATTAATGTTAAAGTGCTACATAGCTATACAATTTAACGCAAAATATGCTGCGCTAAAGCAACAACAGCTATAAGAAAGCAGAAAAAGTCAGACTTTGTACAGGTACAGTAGGTCTATATAGCATAGGCAGTATTCTTGCCTCCCATTGGTGGGGAGAGCACTGCGGTCAGACCGAATTCCGTGAATGCAGCACGCGATCCATATACTATACATCGATGCCTTAGACAGACCCGTCTTATATTCCCCCCGAGAGTAGGCACACGGATTTGGACTTTACACCTTAAACCGACCCCACATTGGGTCGAAACACAACGCTACACAAAGCAGCGCAATGTAACTGTTGCGTCACTAACAAACACGTGCGAAACAATTACTGAATGACAAGAAGTAGAGCAGTAAGTAGCAGCGAAGTTACATGGAGGCAATTAAGGTAATGCCTGTACATAAAAAATACTAAAAATTCAACATTTTGGTATTAAAAATAGGAATTATGACTAAGCCTAAAAATGGTAAATAAACCATACAGACTGTCTACCGTTCTTGGCCTTGTAACTAACATACGGATGTACAATGAAGTACTGTGACATCGACACACGTTCAAAACCAGTGAGGCAAAGTTGACTTGCCTCACAACGTTTTTTTATGGCTTTACAGCTGTCTAGGTAATGAGATGTGTGGCGATTGCTTGGAACCCCCCTCGCCCTTGCTACTGAGGCAAAACCTCATATAATCCTGTATTTTTAGGAACACGATATCGAAGTTTTGACTCTGTTGATTAGATGTCGTTGTGTGCTGAAAACAATTCTAAAGTTTGATACCCACTCGGGCATGTAAGTATACACGTGTTACGACTACAGCCAAATAGCATGAAATAAAAAGAATGTAACAAACACATCTTTTACAATATTGAGGTTTATTAAAATAAAAATATTAAATAAAATATTAAATGAATGTGTGTCTTCCCGAATCTGCGAACCTTGTCCTTTTAAATTTATTAAATAGGTAACGGTTTTATTTTTTGACTGTTCAAGAAAAAAAATATTACCAAAACAAAAGATTTACATCTAATTTAGAAACTGAACACTTTGACACTAAAGTAACTAGAAGATTCCCATTTCCTTGGTATGTTTGATATTAGTAATTGACAGACTGTTGCAAAACACAAATCCTTTTTTTATAGGTGTCATGTGTTTGACGGTGAAACGGAATGAATATTACAATAGGGCAACCGATACCAAAACGTTTCTTAGAAAACCAGAGAACTATCATAATTTAACAAACAACGCATTCAGAACAAGAGGGATTTCAATCGTTGGGACGCGCAAGTCAATCTGAGACACTTTTCTGGGAACAGCACCGAGAGGGATCAATGACGTTTGGAACAGCAAGTAGTAAATACCTGCTGTTTAGTTGCTTAACATACTAAAAAAGACTCATTCAATTATTTCACTTTTTAGAGAGAAATATTTATGTATAATGATAATCTCTTTGGTGTACTACAACAGAAAACTATCTCCGATATATGTGGTTCTGTGCAAAATTAAACATAAGGAAACCACTGTTTTGGAAACCACTGTTGATGAAAATGTAGATGATATTGACAGTAGACTGTTGAAAACTTTCAGGTTGGCAGAGCACTGAAACTTTTTATGAGGTCTCTACAGATGTGTGGGCTTCAAGAATATATAGTTGTAGCCAACTTATTTTTGTTTTGTTTACACTTTACTTATAATGCATAAAGGAAGGTCTAAAGTAATTATGGATAAAGTGGTCGGAAAGTTTGTATTACGTCTTGCACAAAACACGTGAAATGCGGTTTACGGTTAGTCACTATAGCAGCAAGTTTCCCTTTTCGATACGACCTTATTTCTTCCAGTCGAGTGAAACGTAACGTCGCAGAAAATGTAACTGCGACAGGAGGCAGAGAAGTCAATTTCCTGTCAAAGCTGCCTCGATCGACCGTCAGAATGCCTACGGCAAGATTCAACGTTCCCGTTCTACAGTATGCAACAGGTATTGAATTTAGGAGACGGAAGTAAATTGCAGAAAATAAGTTTGTCTAATAACCAGCACTCTCCCTAAACTGCAGAGCTCGCGAACTGTTTTGGAAGAATTACATCTGTTATTACACACCATATTTTAACACATATCTCTTTGTTAGAGACGTTATCGTCAATCGGTATCTTAGGAAATTTTCTGTGTACTACAGAATGATCACGAAAGCAAATGAATTACTAATTAAACCGCGGTGAAAATGTGCAAAGCGGCAACAAGTTCGGTGGTTGACGTATACGGCCAGCGATAGTGAGAAAGTTTGGAAGATGGGAAATAAGAGAATTGAGAAAGATAATATGAGAAAGAATAAGGAGATAGACGTTTAATGCCTATTAAAAACAATATAGAGGCCCAGAAATAGAGAATGAAAAGTGGAGAGAAAAAAACGACAATAGAGTCAGAATATCTAAGGTAATGGAAGGGTAGTTGAGAAAATAGGTCAAAACTGATTTTAATCAAAAATCAGAATCAGAATTTATTTTAAACGTTTTGTGTATGTAGTCCACATTACAATGGAAGTTCATACATTATGTGAATAATACTGCATTAAACGTACACTGCATACAGTTTAGGATATATGTACATCGTAAATTGTACATTATAATAACACTCATGTTTGGCTGAACACTTTTTATACAGTACAATTGTAATAACGATTTTTACAACATTGTACCATGTGGCAATGTCATGCATAATAAATTGTAGTATTCTGTTGGAAGATATCTACTATTTTGAACTACATTTACTGTCCTACAGCCGGTTGCTGAGATATACAGTCATACTAACCTATGTATGGATTATCTTTGTGTGGTATTTTTAACCGAAGTATCATGGTTGAAAGTACGAATCGAGTTCTCGCTTTAACTCGCCTGCTTGGAATTTGTGTGTCTGTCTGTCTAAGTGTCTGTCTGTCTGTCTCTCCCAATCTCTCTTTCTCTTTCTTTCTCTGTTCGGCTATCTGCCAGTATGTTTATTTGGGCTATGTCTCACGGTAACGTTTGAAAGCATTAACAGACTTTTGTGAAAGTTGGAATCCGTTCCCATACTTTTACACCAGAGACCCCGTGTCTATTTTTTGTATTGATCCCCCCAGAATAGTGTAGCGGGAGGCAAAAATATGAGAATGTCAGGAGGTCAAAATATTTGCTGCTCCGTCACCAAAAACAGAACGAACAGCGCTCCTAGGTACAGCCTCTGATGAAGCTCGTAATGAGCGAAAATTCGTTCAGACCATGAGGTAAAAAATGTATCTAAAATAATTGTGTTCACTGTCGTAGTAGTATATTTTGGTTAGAAAAATGGGGATTGCAGTTGTTTGGTTATGTAAGGAAAAGAGGAAGAGCTCCAAGATTTTGGAACGACAGTGTGAGAGGAAAACATGGAAGCGAGTGGAGAATACCCCGGATAGATAGCAGCAGCGCTTGGAAGAGAGAAACAGTGAAACGCTGTATATATCGAGTTAAACAAGATTAATAAAGACGCAAAGGTTACGGTGTTAGCGCTATGTGTGCAAGGAAAGAAATAAAGAGATTCTAAAAAAAGTAGAATTGAAAATAGTTGGAGGAGCGACTGTCAGGGGTTAAAACGAATCTGCAGAAGTACGATGACAAGAATAAAAATGTTTAAAACACATGTAGATATACGTTCTACATTTGAACACAATTGCATAGTCTTTAAATCATTAACCATGGTGTGCCCAGCACCTATTGGCAAATATTATATAATAATATGTAATTATATTATATAATGTATTATTGTTTAATCACGTAAAAAGAGAAACGTGCAAAGAGAAAGAGACAGAGACAGAGACAGAGACAGACAGAGAAACAAAGAGACAGAGAGAGACAGACAGACAAACAGAGACATAAAGGGCTACCGCAGGGCACAAAAACTCTCGTCTTAGCTTTTTCAAACCCTTTGCAATAATTGAAGTCACTTTTTGACTTCTATGTAACACAGGCGAGTACCAAGCACGCGGAATGTGTAGCTCTGATTGGCTAAAACTTGGGCGTTGTACTTTTGAAATCCAGACGTCATGAGGGGTATATAACTGACAAAGAGCACTGAGGTCTCTCACTCATTCATTGTCTCACCATTCGCGAGCCTGAGACTTAATTTCTAAGGTCGATTTGTTAGTACGGAACCTCTACAAAAGCAGTATTATGCATCTTTCAGTTTCTCGTTAAGCGTATAAGTCAATCATTAAAACTTATACTCACTAATGTTCTCACATTAGAGTGTCTTTATTCAGTTTTGTAGTGTATCTGTTTCTTTTGTTATGTTCAGCTTCTTGGTCATTCAATGGACGTTTGAATAACGTAGGTTAACATTTGGTGACAATTTTAACAATAGCTTTGATAATTTGGTAGGTTTTCTTTATAAAACAGAATTTAGATATTAGTTAAGCAATTTGTGTTTTAGTCAACAAGGAGCCACTGCCCACAGCTTTCCTGTCCGTACGACTGGAGCTGTTGAACCAGCGTGGGGCTTCAGAACCCGGGGGTTACACAATCGCATTTAAACAACACTCTGCTGAAAGATAATATCCACAATAACAAAGGAAGAATTAAATAAAACCCCACGCGTTAATTTACATGTTTAACAATATAGGTAGAATAATTCAAATATAATGGCATTTTTATGCAAACTGGTACATCGGGTTTGACCCATACTGTAATCGTAACTGCCCGCTAGTGTTTGGTTTCTGTGTCGGAACCAACATCAGACGATCCGATATAAAAAGCTACAAATAACAGAGACAGGCATACTGTGCGGCAAACGATATGAAAAATATTATTAAAAATTCCGTTCTACACCTAATGTAACGAAGGATGCTATTGTCAGTTGTAATTTAGGAACAGTAATACAGTATTTTATAAGTAGGCCTATACTGAATACGGTGCACAAACATACACATGCCTGCATTACGAACAATACTGTGCACGTAATATATGAATTTCCAACATAATGTACTTTCAACACAACGACCAAAAATAAATTCAGTGTCATAATAAATATTCTCGTGACCCACTTTCAAAAATATGTTTCATTTGACTCACTCTCTTTCACTTATTCTCTCTCTCTCTGTCTCTCTGTCGGTCTGTCTCTGCCTGTCTGTCTGTCTCTGCCTGTCTGTCTGTCTCTCTCTCTCTCTCTGTCTCTCTCTCTCTCTCTCTCTCTCTCTCTCTCTATCTCTCTCTCTCTCTCTCTCTCTCTCGTCTCTATCCACTATTTTATCTCAATTTCTTTCTTTATCAGACTTACAGTTTTATTAATACTTCGTATTTGTCTCTTTGTCTATGATGTGTATGGCAAATGAGGTAAGAAAATCAACACAAGATAAGACGAGACAAAATACGTATGAACATGAGACTTCAACGGTACAATAGAGCTCGAGAATGAGGAAAATATTATTTTGTCGTGGGTACAACTGTCTCGGCGTGATAATAGATGACGATGCTAAACACACGAAGGACATAAAAAGGAGATACAGCAGGGAAGGATTGCGGTTAGAAGATTGAATGAAATGTGGAAGAACATGTTAAAACGTATAACATTAAGGATGTATGATACTATAGTAAAGAGTATATAACAATTTATAGCACACGGACTTGGCGGCTGAATAAATCGGATTGGTGGAGTCTAGAAGCGGCAGAGACGGATACCCGGAAGAGTCTGCTAGAAAATCACGACTGGCCAGAGTTCAAAATAATACCATCATAAATGTTATGGGGACTGAGGAAGTGGT
This sequence comes from Magicicada septendecula, assembly GCA_034769895.1. Classification (NCBI taxonomy): domain Eukaryota; kingdom Metazoa; phylum Arthropoda; class Insecta; order Hemiptera; family Cicadidae; genus Magicicada; species Magicicada septendecula. The sequence continues at coordinate 139,378,426 of CM068373.1, read as the reverse complement.
TTGGGAATGGCGAATGAAGGCCATCCAGAAGAAGAAAAAAAGAAAGGTCCAGAAGAACGTGGCAAGTGTAACCAAAAGAATCTCGAGGGAAAGACGATTGCTTGAAACGCAAGCTGAGAAAAATGGCGATTAAGTTTGGAGGTCTGAAGGCGACGAAAAACGTTTTAAAGCCATTATATACTTTGTCTCCCTTAATCGTTATTTTTTAAGATCTTATGCCATTTATGTATTCTCTGAAGAACTGTTCAGCTGTTAAGAACGGCAAGAAAAAAATGTATAACATAAATTTTTATAAATACGCGATTGTTGTAAAGGGTTAGACTTACTGCGTGGTAGAAAAGTTGAAGTGAATGAATACGTATAGTTCTCTATAAGATAAATTGTTTCCGTATACCTCCTTGTGCAATAAAACCTTTCAATGTTTCACCCTTGAATATTCTGATTCTCACTATATTCTATAGACACGGCAGTTTTCTAATATTCTTAAACTCTACTGCGCTTTATATGCAAAAACCGCTATTAAATACTTCTTGTGCCATCATGAGTAGAACGAACTGTACAAACGTAATGTTGCAGAGAATGACAAAAAATCAATTTAAATGTATAGAACTACGAAAAGACGGGCAGAAAGAGTATGCAGAAAGAAGAAACGTAATTTCCAAAAGAGAATTATTGAAGTAGCACCCAATTATTGAACTAATAACAATTATTGAACTATAAGCCCAAATGAAGGAGAGGTGTGGGTCGTCCGAAGAAGTGTATACATGATCAGTAGAAAAAAGACAGAAAGAAAGAAGTAGAAGAAACACAAGACCATTTTATCAAAGAGCTAAAGAGTAAGGGAAAAGACTGAGAAATAGAACTGTCTTCTGCCAAAAGTAAGGATGTAAATCTTTTGGGAATCAAAGACCAAGATGGAGAGATGGAGACATTTTTTGAAGAACTATTCAATAGTGAAAATCAGAATCAGGGTCTTAACGAAGAGAATGAAGAAAAAATAAAGGTATACAAAATGTATATAGAGACCAAGTATATCAAGAATTAGTGAAAAAACACAAAATATAAGTTAAAAATGTTATAAAAGATATAAAAAATTATAAAGTGCTTGGAGATGATAGGAAATTAATTGTTAAAATCTGGTGAAGTAAAACTCACCTAGTTGCTTTCTCAATCAATTTCCAGAATTAATCAAAGTAGCGTGCAGGTGGCTATACACATATTACATCGGATTTGCAAAGATTTTGGATTACAGTTACACTCTGTAATCAATGAGTAAAGAAACACGCCTAAAGTTCTAAAAGGTGATGGCCTTCTCCACACTTCCGTATGGGTTTGAGAATTGGAATTTAAGCTAAATCCAACGGTAGTCGTATTAAAGTAGCCGACGTGAGATTTTTCAGACATGTAGCAGGATATACGTAATATTCAAGATTGCAAAAGAAATGTCGATGTACGGCGGGAACTGCAAGTTACGTGTATACTCGATAGGGTTGTCCAGTACCGGCTAAAATGTTAGAACATCTTACCAAATGGATGTCTGCCGCATCCCCCAAACAATTACTGAATTATAAGCTCAAATAAAAGATAGGTGTGGGACGTCCAAAGTGACCAGTTCTAGTCTACCTGCTTGGGACTGGGACAAACATTTATTGGTTTAATCCTTGCTGAAGATGATGACAATGACGATTGCAAATAGGAAAAAATACAATAAAATTAGGGAAACCTATCTCTATAATTCTTCTTCTTCTTCTTCTCCTGTTCCTTGTCTTCTGAGGGTGGGCGTCACAGCTCCCCTTCAACTCTGAAACTTTTGAACAGTTATTGTTAATTTTCAGACCACAGTTTAATGCTCTCCAACACACAGGTACGACTTCTAGCTGCGCCTTATTTACATCCTAATCTAGCGGTTTTAATCTATGTTTCTGATTTCTCACAATACCTCAAAAGTATCGTATTGATACGACGGCGCACGGATCGTCGTGTTGTGCAGTGGAAACAAAATTACTGACACCAGACATTAATTACTACGTTAATTAGTAACAAACAAAAACTTATAAATCAACACTCTTACAGAATAATTCAATTTAAATTTGCCCGACACTCAATAATAAATGTCACCTTACTAGAGCTTTTTACTAATTGACAAAATAATCCTAAACCCGCAAGGCACAGTGTCAGTCACTTCGAACCAAACAATAATGTCGCTGGACGAAAACTAAAAGTTTGCCGGCCTTTGAACGCTAATGTATATACCCCGCTAGGATTCCAGAATAATCTACCTTTTTCTCGGGCTCGTGCTGAGAATAATTTGTGTAGTTACAGACCCTCGGACTCTCTGGAAACTATGTCAATGTCCGACCTTGAACACGCTGCACCGACTGAAGGTCGATTGTAGAATAATCGACAAGATTCTCGACTTATGTCGTGTATTGCCTAATCGACCTAATCGACGCGTGTGAAATGTCATGTAATTGTCTTTATCGCACCAGCGTTGTATTTTGCTATTCCCAGACTTTACTTCAATTACACAATCAGTAAACACTCAACGTCGCTTCTATTCCTGAACAAATTTACCTATTTTCCCAAATTATTTTTTACAAAGGTTCTAAAAAGTATACAAACACTTGGTAAGTTTCATAGTTTATTATTTACCTCTGACAGCTGTTTCAGCTTATTAAGCTATTCTCAAAGAGATCAATTATTAAAAGTTGTTATTTTGTTTAGTTAATTTTTATATTTTGCTTACCGTTTATACTTAGCTTTTACAGACACTTGACCTTTACTTACTAGCTTCTCCACCCCCTCCATCATACACACCCCACACATGTCCGTATACACACCCTAAACACATGTTTACCACCCTTACATTCTTTGTTTAGTTGTTCCTTCATCTCTTTGAGAATACCTTAATAAGCTGAAACAGCTGTCAGAGGTAAACAGTAAAATGTGAAACTTACCAAGGGTTTGTTTACTTTTTAAAACCTTTGTATTAATGTTTCACTAAGTGCCCAACGAGTCATCAATCAATATCGTGAAAAATTATTTTGAATTTTTCATTTTCGAGATTCTGTTCGCTTTATTAGTTGCAACAACTGTTGCGCACTTCGAGACAGAGGCTTGCTGCAGCTTCAGTAGTCGGGCGAAGCGACTAACGGTTGACTGTTCAGCTTTGACAGGAAATTGACTTCTCTGACACAGTTCTATTTTCTGCTACATTGAATCTTATGCAGCTTCACAGAGCACGGAAAGGGAAGATTTAACGCCACGCTGACCTTTATTTCTGTATCAAACAGACGCATCCCTGATGCAATATCACGTTCTGCGAGAATTTAATCATAAGTATTGGTAAACACGAGTTAAAAAACACTCAGGTCAAAACAGTAAACTGTGATGATTTTACGTCGATTACGGTTTTTAATGTGACAGTATTGAATTGATAAGGTAAACAATGGCAAGTTATATTTATTGCGTTTATCCAAACAGTGCTTCCACATTCTTCTTCTTTTTCTTTCTTTTATATAGCTTAATTGCCGGTTTCTCTTCACGCATCAAGGGGATTCGCTAGAGTTCGAGTTCTAGTGCCCCCGTCCCTCTCTTCTGTGGTCAGCCAGGGTTTCGTTTTCCCAACGGTCTAGAATCTCCCACAATTTTTTAGTAACCTATATCACTTGCCCTGTAAACACGGTCATCCCATTCTTTAATTCGGTTTATGACAAATCTGACTACATCCTCTATTTGACACTGCCGTCTTATGCCACTAAGTCGTTTTCTATCTCGTCTCGTGTTTCCAGCAATTGTCTAAAGTGTAGTCATTTCCATCGTCGTTACAGTCGCTTTGTTCTACTAGTGCCATCCCCCGAGTCAACACTGATCTTACCATCACCTTTTATATCTTCACTTTACCACATTCCTTTTACAAAATTCAAAATTATTGTAACCTACTACATCATATTCTCATAAACGTTAGTTATGACTAACGTGTTTAAGCTTATTAGATTACGGTCAAAAACAAACCTTCTACTTCTGTGGCTCTCCAGCCGGCATCGGGCGCCAGCCCTCCTCCAGATATTAAACTTCATATTTCGCGATCTGCAACATCTCCTGTCTCACTACGTGTTGTGTCTTCAAATGTACTATCTTTTCGGGTCTTTCTTACCATATTTTTTTATTTTCTTCCTCCCGCTTGCAAAAGCCTTTTCATAGTCCTATTCACGACCGTATGCACAAAGTTGAATTCAGTTCAGTCAGTGTTAATTTTATGTATTTTGACATTGGTGGTTCCTCATAATCCTAGTGTTGCTCCTAGCTCTATCTTATTCTTTAGCATTGCATTTCTTTTAAAATTCCGATATGTGTATTACAACCTTTCTTCGAAAGTTGTTGACTCTACGACGATGTACTTGATGAAAATTCACGCTTCGTTCCTGGTACAAGAGAAGGCTATTTAATAGAGTTATAGGTTCTCATTTATAATTTCCCATAGACTTATTTTCCCGTTAATAGTTTTTTAGATTTCAATATGTAGAGTAATGAAAAGTAATATATATGTGCTAGGCAGATTCTGTGCTTGATTTCACTGCCTTCATTGTATTTGTTGTCAACAGGTAGGTAAAATTATTTAAAATCACTGTAGCGTCGTATGTTATTGTAATACCCTTTTTATTTTTATAATACTATTATTTACTTGTAGTATACATAATATTATATTATTATTTAAGAATAGATTAGTATTTAATCAAGTCTGTATTATCATAAGTTTTAATGTGAATTACCGAAATATAGATTTTTTATTACCCAAAATATATATAAATATATACCAAAATATTCCGTTATAATACAAACAAAGAATAATCGATTTTATATTGATTTCAATTTTTATAATAATTGTTTATGTAGTCAGCTGATTTGATGGTTATTTTAAAATGCTTAATGTTTATATTTCCTTTATTATATTAATAAATAAAATAAATCTCTGCTCAACGGTCCGTAAAGGGCTAAGGCATACCGCACGGCTTTTATGTGTTTAATGTGACGGTTGTATGGGCAGTACAACGCGTCGCCAGCCGCTAACTGCGTTATTCACAGCCAGGAGGCACCGCTGTTACCTCAATTCGACTACTTAATTTTGCCTCAAGACGCTGAGTGCACGCCGTACTGAGCCTCCGCCGGGAATTGAACACAGTACCACGCTCACATGATTATTTTATTAAATTTTTAATTTTAAATTAATGATCTTTTTTTGTTTTATTTATATTTGTTAAATAATTAACTATTTAGCGTAAATACACTATTTAGCGTATTATTATTATCAATATTGTTACTATCATTGTGTTTGTGTCTATTGAAATTTTTCTAGATATTCATTTTGTTACATATTTGTATATTTCTTTATTAGCTTGACATTTTGCATGCCTAGAAATTGATGTTTATTATTTAGAGAGTGAGTGGCTAAATTAGATTTATTTATACAAGGAATCAAAAACGGTTTGACGTGTTCAAGGAATCAATTGATTAGTGTTTTCTTTGTTTTGCCTACGTAAACTTTATTGTAATCTGAACGTTATATTTTGCATATTCTACTTTTTATGTGACATAATAAAACTAAAAAATAAAAACTAATAAACTTAGTATATTATGTTATCGTCGTAGTGTTATAATACGGTCGCATAGATGGTATGTTAAAACAGTGGAAATTAAAAATTGAACATCAGAGTAATTGTTAATTATAACTTGAAAACTACACTTTACTTATAATAAAATGAATAAACTGTTGTGTACAGTAATTCTTGAAGTGTACATAATAAAAGTACATTATTACCTAATTATGGCTGTCGCAATAAATATTGCAAGCCACTACTTACAGATGTCCGCGCACAGCAATTACATCACACCAAACCCCTGTAACCCCTAGGTACGCACTAAATTGTAAGTCACAACTATGAACTTAGCGCTTCGCTTCACGGTATTACATTGACTCTCACTGTGATGTAGTTTTTAACCATCAGTAAATCTGCAATCTTACATAATATAAGGTTCTACTATTAATAAAGAAACACGTGAGTTCCAGAAACCACGAGAACATTCCTCAGCGACGCTCACATTAGGCCTATAGTATGTGTCTAAAGCCCGGAGGTGTCGTCCTGGTTGCCTGCCTTATAGGAGTATGAATGTTTGTAAGTATATTGTAAATTATTGTCCTATTATTAATTTCATTTTTAGACGTAAAATTATTGCATATCCGTTTTTTATTGTATATGAAATTCCAAACTAAGTGAAAGAAAGGTGTAAACCTCGGTTGCTACCATAATGCTGACCTAAACACAATTAAAATAATCAATAAAAGCCATCTGATTTGTTAACAATAACTGGTGATTCGGCCTTAATGGATGTTTTTGAAAAAACACATTTGTGACGTAAATCGTAGCAGAATATTTGGGACAACGCGCTGCATTGTGTACGTATATTTGGGACGCTGCCAAACGTAGCTAGTAGGTGTCAACGCCGCAGATACATTTGTTTGAGCTAGTACATTTGATTCAAGAAAAGGCTTCGAATAATAACAGTGGTAGCGCAGTGCTTACACTTAAGCTTTGGCCACTTAAGCTTCGAGTTGTTCAGAGTAACAATGGATGTATACAAGGGCTCAGCTTGAGATCCATTATATCCGTATAAACGTCACACATTGGTAAATTAATTCTTCTTCTTCTTCTTCTTCTTCTTCTTCTTCTTCTTCTTCTTCTTCTTCTTCTTCTCCTTCTCCTTCTCCTTCTCCTTCTCCTTCTCCTTCTCCTTCTCCTTCTTCTACAATTTAGGAATTAGGCAATGTGCCTGTTCCGACTTCACATTATCAGATCCACTTCCTTCTTGATCTTCCTACATCCCTTCTTCCAGAAGGCTTGTACTTGTTTACAATTGCTGTATCCTATCTTCATCCATGCGACTTAAATTCTGCTTCCACTTTCCCCTGTTATTCTTCGACTATTTCATTTAAATTTTACATATTTAATTCTTCCCGTATACCTTCATTTCTTATATGATCCCTTCTTATGCATCCTTTAACCTTTCTTAAAAAGCTCAACTCTGCTGATTGTATGTTACTTTTATCTCTTTGTTTTCTAATCCAGGACTCACTGCCACATAATAGTACTAAAACAGTCATTGTTTTGTAGAATTTTGATTTTGTCTCACGTCTTATTTTATTTTTCAGTGTTCCATTTTTAGTTTCATATATTTGTTGACATCCGTTGGCTTTATATTTTATATTTTTATCAACTACAAAACTTATATCAGAACCTAAGTAATTAAAATTTGATGTCTGTTCCAATATTCTATCCTCAATAACAATCTTTGAGTTTACTGAAAATTTTCTGTAGTGGGCTACAACTTTTGTTTTGTTGGTAGATATCTTTAGGTTGTAGTATTGTCGTCCAAGTTTATGTAGTTTGTACACAGAGCGTTGTAAGTCTGCTTCATTATTTTATAAGTTAATAATCAAATATATTCTAATTTTTAATCGTTTTTTTACTTCTGCTTGCATTTTGTGTTATGCGTTTTGGAACATTTGCTCTGTCAACAGAATAGACAATGGCAATACATATTTATTTGCAATGTGCAAGTTACACAAAACTCTCAAAGAATGAGCGAGCAGTTTGTTATTGGCTTCCCTTAGGAACAGAAGCAGACACGAGCTGGAGGTGAGTAACGGATGTCGCGTCTATAAATAGGACGCTCTAGATGACATTTAGCGCTGACGAGTACAGTTAAGAAGCTCAGTGAATAAGTCTAGAGCAGTGCGTAAGAAGAAATGATTGCTTTCATATTTTACAAACAGGGAGTGGTTTTCTAAAACGTTTCCGCGAACATCCTTATTACTAAGGAAATAAGGAATTACAACCATAATAACTTGAAATCTAATGGTGCTTGACATTTGATTTCATACAATCATAATTATACAAACTTCAACTCTAATTTGATACCGTTACACATTTGCAAAAAGGGGCGTTTCATAAATATCTTGGAAGATTTTGAGACCTATGGAGCATACACGAATGTAAACAGTCGCAATTATGTGTTGAATGATCAGTTGAACTTTAGATCCAATCAGTTGTACGACACAGCCTTGAACTGTAGAGAACCTGCTCGGATAAGAACTAACGACCGTGCAGTAGTAGATTGAGCTTGAGTGGATGCGCACCTAACACCACGTACAATCCATATGCTGAGTTGGATTTTAGCTCGTGACGACCTCGAAAGAGTGATCTGTATTATATGAAGTTACCTGATGACGAAGCACATGCTCCGAAACGCGTAGTAACAAAATCTACTTGAAGTCATACGGCGGATTACTAAATGTTAGTTTGCTAATTTGTGTTGTTTCTATCTTGTCTTTTTTTGTTATAAATAAATCAGTGCCGTCGATTATATTTTATCATGGGGCGCGGGCGTGTGCGCCTGTGTCTGAACCTGAGTGTCTCCTACGTGGTCTTCCTGAATGTAACCTTTATATGTATTACCGGCACTTCATACCAAAATACGCGCTAACTAAACATTAATTATAACTAAACATTATACAGAAATATATAGTATACATATCGAATAATTGATTGCAATAATTATATTGAGTTGAAGAGGAGAAGTTCGTCGCAAAGCTGTCTACGGCTAAAGAGAGAGACAGAGGAAGGGGGACGGTGAGAAGGAGCAAGAAATGGTCATGCAGACATCCCGCCTGTTACATTGGGTTTCGCTCTTCTTAAGCCTTACTGGATGCTTTTTGGCTGTAAAAACATGGTTCCACACTAGAAACAACGTCTTTGTGTTACATTGGTGGGTGTGAACTGATCTTCACTAGTTTGTTAAGCAAGCGGTAGAAAACAAATAAGCAAGTATTCTTAATCTAAAAATGTTTTTATATGTTTAACCTATAGATTACGTAAAGTATTTACAAAGAAAAAATTTAATAAATATTTAGTTTTAATATTCTAATTATTTGGAAAAAATTAAACTGTCTGGTAATTTATATTTTATGAGGTCCTTATCAAGGAAATAAACTTAACTTTTTATCTTGTCCTTGTCAAGTCTGAATCACAAAGAATACTAACTAGCTAAAATCCAAGAACATTAAAAATAAACTCGAGGTAAAGTAACGGTTGACTTTTGGGTGAAAATATTTTCTACAAATAGAGACTGAGGAAAAATTTTTAATTTGATACCTCCAGCAAAGGTTTCAACGTATAAAATACACAAACTTTCCACACCTCAACCCTACATATATAAAGCCAGTAATTAAGTTAAGTCCTTTATCCCAAACTGGCGACTTAGCCATGGTACTTACGAACCGTAGATTTTACGACGTTAAAACAAAAGTATAACTGCAACTTGTCCCATTATAGGATAATATATATTACCGCTTAAAATCGCTGCCCTAGGGTAAAAACCGGGGCGGTCTTAATAAAGAGTAATTGCTAGTTTATTGCTCTCTCCCTCTGCGATAAGAGATAAAATGCTGGCCACAAACTCTAACGCAATTCACTAGAATGGTTTTAAAATACGCGTTTTGTCTCTACATTTAAAACAATGTAATAATAATAATAATAATTTATGAAAGTAAAAAATAATTCTACATTAAAATTTGAGTGCGTTGTGTATTGTAGTGTCATTTGAAAATTGAAGTGTTTGTTGCTAAATTAATGGTTAAAAGAAATGTATTTTGTTTACATTTTGAAGAGCATAAATTAACCATAATGAATTGCATAATAATAGTTTTGTGTACATTTGAAAAGAATGGATTTTCGACCCTTACTGTGGGCAGCATCTCACCATATGAGTGTATGCGTATTATGTGTATTGGATGTGTATGTGTACAATCAAAGGCCAGTCTGGCGATCTAGCTCAACTGATCTTATGATGGGCTGAACCGCTAGACAGTGCTTGTTGGGAGTGTTGTCTGAGATGTTATTTATAAACCACTATAAACGTACACTCGCCGTGTTGAAAGCTATGCCACAGGAATTCTCTCCCTCTCTCACGCACGGGGCGCGCGCGCGCACAAAATACGCAGTCTTACGCTTGTTGAACGAACGAGTTTAGCAGATTTTAACTCTACCTTTTGAAATTTGTCTATCTGTAAACCAATTCTGTCATTGCATTTGTCTATCTACCTATCTGTTTGTCTACCTATGACTTGCTATAACTACTGAACGCCTAAACCGATTTTTATGAAACCTTGCTTGACTGTTCATACTTTTTCGCAAATAGCCTATTGGTTCAAAATTAATTCACCCCAAAAATTGCCCCAAAAACCAAAAAACTGAGGAACAAAAATGGTGAAGAATGTTTGAAATCCATGTGGGGAATTAAATTACAGAAAAATAAAATCACGAAAATTACAACAGTCAGTAGTGATCACAACTCAAAACTAGGGAATCGGTACGCTGCTGTTTGTGGCAACTTAAAGTTCACGTGAACTGAATACGATGACATCATGACATCACTTTATAACGGGACAATGTGACTAGCGTAGAGGGTCAGTATCACAGTTTTAAGTACACGTCATCTCTGCAAAGCGCTCCGCATGTAACCTTTCTGAGCATGCGAGCTATATACATTCTCGCATTAAAAAACATACCGGTACATGTCATATGGCATAAATATTAACATTAAAACGCATACAAACACTAAACTGATGTTACGTAACAACGATGTAATTTACATTATAACATTACAACGCAGGGGTGTTAGTGTCAGCTTGTTTTCCGTTGCTTGGCGACTGACAGAGTCTACCATCTAAAAGTTTATAATTCTGTCGGCAGCGAAATTAATCGCAAGCTGCCTTGCGAACTTGTGACATAAAAGTTTTTGACCATTAAGCTTTTATGCTGAAATTTGTTTGAGTAAAAAAGAAAAATTTTCTCAAAGACGTGTTTAATTCAGAGCAGAATTAAAACAAACAAATGATGGTGTGAAATGCTGTAAAAATTATTTCAAATTGAGACAGGATTAACAACGTTTAGATAAAGAATAATATAGCAGAAGAAAACATTTTAATAGTGTTGAGCTTCTTCTTCTTCTTCTTCTTCTTCTTCTTCTTCTTCTTCTTCTTCTTCTTCTTCTTCTTCTTCTTCTTCTTCTTCTTCTTCTTCTTATTCTTCTTCTTCTTCTTCTTCTTCACTTCAAGGATTAGGGTTGCAACCTGTTCCGTCTTCACAACCTCCGTTTTCTTGGTCGCCCCTATATCGTTTTCCAAGAGACTTGTACTGATTAATCTTTTTCGATATTCTCGAGTCACCCATTTTATTTATGTGTTATATCCAGTTTTCTTTATTTTGTTTAAGTTTATCGAGAATATATCAGCTCTTACCCTGCACTTCCTATGTAATCTCTTAGGGTGCATCATTTGACTCTCCTTAAGAATTTTATCTCAGCAGCTTCAATTCGTTTCTCTGATTCTGGATGAGCGTCCACGATTCCCTCCTGTACATCAATAGTGGTGCCGCCATTACTTAAAAAATTTCAATTCTGTATCTGTTCCTACTTTCCTTCCCAAAGTCTTATGAATTGCGCCACACATTCTCTTGTATCTGTTTATTTTATTATCCATATTGTTTTCATATTCCTAGCTTATGTTGCACCCTAGATAGCTGTAATGGGATATTTGTCCAATAATTTTTTTATCTATTAGGCTACTATTTTAGAGCGTACTGAAAATTTTCCTTTAAACACAATTATTTCAGTCTTTGTGATGGAAATTTTTCAATTATATTAATGCTAAATTTTACTGAGTTGATACACAGCTTTTTGTAATCCATTTTCGTTTTATTGTAAGATAACTTGATCGCCAGCAAACAGCAAAGTGTTAATGGAGAAATTATTGGGAAGTAAGTACATTCCAGGACCAGTTCGTTGTTTCCATTGCCTTACATCGTCATATATGGTAAATAAAGTAAGTGATAAACTGCATCCTTGTCCGTGTTGATCTCGCACGAAATGTTGACGTAGTTAGCACTATCTATAGTAAACTATTGTTGTCTACAAACCCGTCATTGTTGGTAATACGAATATCCGGTTTGCAACTAACCACGATAACCTACATTGGTTATCAAACAGTTAATGTCCACACATTAATTTCCTGTCACCGATCAAAGTTATCCTATTATTACAGACAGTGTTGTTTGTAGTAATTGAAATGTAAATGTAATAAATACGTTTAACTATGCCAGCGTCAAAGTCTACATTATGAACGACAAACAGATAGCAGTTGCTATTACTCTGTGCGCTGGTAAGTTTGGAACTCAAATGTACTGGTCCTAAACGCACTTAAGGTAAAAAACTTTTCAAAAGAATAATAACAATGTTGATTAACATTTGCCTTCTTAATAATATAATGGTGTTCCCTTATGGGAATAATTGTCCAAGTCTAAATTTGTTACAGAAACAGAAAAAAATTGGATTGGCCTCATCTTAAGAAATGCCTGTTTACATAAATTACGCGGGAAAGGTTATGGTTACACGAGCATTCTTTTTTCCGGCTGTGCACGCGAGTGGAGTTTGGAGAAACGCACAGTGGTCACACTTGCGTTTTTTCTCGTACGTGCGCGGACGGAAGTGTAGTCACATAGGCGGTTTGTAATCAGACGGCAGCGTTGGGACGTCTCGAACGCGCCTCCCTACAGCTCTGGCTATAGAGGTAAAATATGTACATAAATGTTAAAATGCAACTGCACAGGAACGTCCGTGTTTATATTACAGAAAACATTGGTTACCAGTAGTAAATAAATCTATATTAAGAAATTTTTTACATCCCTTTTTTTTTTAAAGAAGTTAAAACACCATGGAGACAAAAATTAATTACCATAGAAACAAGTAAATAAACAAATGCTAGTTTAGCAGCACCTTTGAACAGTCCATGTGACCTCCCTCGTGCGTGTTAAAAACGCAACAGGTTGCGTTTCGATGCGGGAGATTTTGAAAACGCAGCAGAGTTGACGACCCGTGCGTTTTCTCCACGTCCGTGAGACCAACCTCATTGCCGCCTGTGTGTTAAATTCAATGCGTTTCCCAACCGCACGCAAATGGCTGGAAAAAAAACTCGTGTTACCGTACTCTTATTCAAAAATTAACGTCCAATCGGCTGGTATACACAAACTGGTTACCATAGCAACACAGCACATGCGCATAGCAAACAATGTCCTTTTACCTTATTATGCACAAATCCATGGACATTATTGTTTATTTATACATGAGTGATGACCAAGACAACATGGAGTTTGTCAATGTCTCTCCCGCCAGAATTAATGTACACAGCGGTGTACTGGGTGAAACGTTCCATTGACTGCTGGGTACGCTCGGGATTATGGACGGCGTCGGACGACGAGACTCTGTTTCCAAGGAAAGGGAGGCCGCGAAAAAATGGTATGCTGCTGCTAGGCCGCATGAAACCGTGATCCCGAACGGCCCTATGTGGATTATAGTTTACATCACGTTCGAGGTAGTGCGAGGTTCGGAGTTATTAAAAACTGTCCTCAGGTGCCCAAAGTATAGTAAGGCAGACGCTGGAAACTCGACAGACGTCCATTTTACGGAAACTCAAACCAAGAATTGCGGAAAATACTGCGCGAACCTTGCAAGGCCAGCACACTCCCAGACCAAATGCTGGCTAGTGTATTATCGTGTAAGATCTGGCCGGGTCCCCATCGTTTTAAAATCAATGATGATCTTATTAAAGGTGTTAACTGTTGGCTGAGTACCACGGAGGCGTCGTGTTTGTCAAGGAGAAATTGCTAAACCTCGTGCAACGACAAAATAAGTGCCTGTAAGTGGGACGTGCTCATGTGGAAAAGTAATGTATATGTGAAAAAGTTTCAATTCAATAGAATTTTTGTCTATTTCTTTGTTTGTCTTTGCCAGTCAACTGAAGGTTAATTTTTGAATAGCCCTTTGAACAGTACTTATAACAAAAATGACTCTTTTATGACTGAACAAGACAGTCTAGGAGTTTGACAGGGTAGGCATAAGAAATGTGACCTACAAGGAAGGGTTGCGATCAGCTTGTCATTTTTTTCACAAGAATATTTTCCCAGTTACTCATTTTCAAATGAGAATCGATGATGACTTTTATGGTGCGGCCGGGGATCCAACAAGAGACCGCTGGTTTAGTAGCAAGGTGCCATGCCAGGCCTCCTACAAAATTTTATATTGGAAGTAAAGTTTGCAGGGAAGAGACAAAGAGTAAGAAGAGGATATGGAATGCTGTTGGATTTGACGATGGGGCGAAACTGCGGAGATTATGAAGGCGCAACACAAAACCGGACAACACGGAGGGAAAAGTTCAGCTGAACCCTGTCTTCGGAAAAAATCAGCGTTTATGAAGGTGATAATGTTATTCTCAGATCTCACATTATTGTTTGTTAATGTCAGAACACATGTGACTTCGTTCCTCCTCATTTCAACTCCTTCTTCTTTGTCTTCACTCCATGGATTGCGCTATAGCTTGTTCTGAGTTTACAGAGTCCCTGAACATTTTTACAGGGTCTCCAGCTATTCTTCCTACAACTGGTCTATATTTTAACGCTTGTTGATTAAATAGGCATGTGTACAATGCGTTGCAAATGAGACAACCAATCTTGTTATATTTCTTTATTCCATCAACAGCTGATGCCACCTTAAGGTCTTTACTTATATCCTTGTTTCTAAGATGTTCTCTCTAATTCCATCTCCTAACATCCATTAAAAATCTAATTTCATCGGGCTGAATTTTGAAAATATCTTTTTGCAGGAGAGTCCACGTTTAATGGGCATACATAAAAGTTGGCACTGCCATGACCTTATATAACTTCAGCTGCTTTCTCTTTGCGTCTTGTTCTTTAACAATCGTCCAATTATTCTACAGGCATAAATAAATACTTAATTTCTCTTAGTACCTTGTTCGTCCGTATATGAGATGTCACAGTCTAAACAATTACAGTACAACATAATACCTGCAAAAAAACATTATTAGCAACTGCAATATTTGTTCTTACAGGGGTATAACTTAGGAAGACCAATGATTTTATTAGCAGAATTATAAACTACCGGGTGACTGGGCCGCGGTCGACTCCTTAATGACTGTGACTGTGGTGAGCGAAGAGTAAAAAGAAGAAGAAAAAGAAGAAGGAGAAGGAGGAGGAAAAGGAGGAGGTTGTGAAGAGAAGAAAGCGGAGAAGAAGAAGACGAAGAAACAAAGAAAAAAAGAAAAAAGGGAAGATGAAATCTTTTTGTTGAAAAAGTTTTGTTGTATTTAACACATTCGATGTCGCATTTCATTCTCTTACTGATCCTAGGCAGCAAAAATAGTCTGCTTACTTGATGCACTGAACAGGTATATAATAGTGTAATAGCATCGTTTGAGACATTGTGTTTTCATTATTACTAACTAAAATGATGTGATGTTAATAGACGCGTTTGCAATCATCAACAGTAGCAATCAGCTGTTGCAATGCAATCAATTTCCAGAGCAACGGCAACCAATTTTACTTGCATTTCCTCGCAGTTCCTTTATTCAATTCAGTTTACTATGTCAACGGGCAATAATATCGGGCAACTGACTGTACGAAGTTAAATAACTAATGGTGACGTCACACGTTGCACGTACACTTATGTTACCTTTTAGCTTAGAAATTACACAACGTATATCTATGCTCCACCAGACCTGTTCTCTTACATGGCTGTAAGATTTAAAAACTCACAAAACTGTTACTGGAAATTAGTGTTAATATAGGCCTGGTTATTATTACTCTGCACAACACATATTCTGTCCTATAGATGAAAATAGGTTTTTATGTGTATTTTTTATGAAAAATCAAAATTTGGACTTAGTTTTCCTGTATGATCTAAATTTTTAACGTTCACTAATATTCCAGAACGCCGAAATTGAGATTTTAATGTTTTCTTTTCTTTATTACTGTTTATTTATTAAAAACTTATTTAATAAAATTAATTTAATAAATAATATAAACGGAGAAGAAGCAATTGAAAGAGACGTTTTTCGGGCAAAAGTGTTAAACATGGCAAAAGTCTAGGGTAGGAGAGAGGAAAACGCAGGTTCAAAGTGGACTGAAGACAGGAAGAAGAGACACAGTGAAAAGATGAAAGAATATTAGAAAAAAGAAAAGAACAAGGAATACAGAATTGAAATTGGCATGTGGTCCTCAGATGGCCGATACAAATAGAAATCAAAATTATTTGTTTGCTGTCAAACGTCGCAATCATGGAGAAAGAGAGATATGCAGGAAAATCGAACGTCACATTGCATGGGGATATTGTTGGATCATGGTAACGGACACTCAAGAAGATATCTATAAAAGGATACAATCAAAACAGTTATTTTAATTTAGTGATTGTAATTTAACAATCATTATTTATTTTTGTACAAACTTAATGTTTGTATAAAAACTTAATAGTGTAACAAATATATAGCCTACGCCACAATTACACAGTACACAATAATACCAATTTAAAGTACCAAAAGCCAATAGGAAACCACAACACAAGTACTCAACAAGATCCAAAATTAAGATGGTTGAGGACAGGAAAAATAGGATTTCCGAAACATGTTCCAAATGAGGAAGTAGTATATCTTGACGTAAGAAATTACAAATATTAAATAAATAACCTATGCATCAAGACATAGACTGCAGCAAAAAGTGTTTGAACACACGCGCGCGCGCGCGCGCACACAGACACACACACACACACACGCATTTTATCCATCCAGATATGTGTGCTATTCTGCTATTCAGTTCTATCTTAACCAGATCCATTGTGATTACTTCACATCAGTTTGACTGCACGCTATTCTACCTATCGCAAACGCACACTTACGCAACTGTTCTAAATTTATTAATGTATTCACGACTAGTTTCTGGCAATATTTATAAACGTTATTACGAGAATAGCGTATACCCGGATTTTTAATAGTGCAGTAAATTAACAAACACTAGAGAATACAATAGTGACAATTTTATAATATCATATCTCTATAATATCGCTATGGAGAACCATACATGACTTCCATATTCTAAGATTTATATTTAAATCTTAATATCGCCTGCCAAGCGCGATATATTTTCTCTTATACATGATTTACATTAAAATGAAAAAATTTTTAATTTTATTGCCTGGCAACAAAATTATTTTATTTTTAACAATTACCATTGTTTGAAAAAGTTTAAATAAATTTTCAAGTACTTTACTCTTGTTAAAACGTAAAAGGTTGCAGGTAAACTACCCCTTCCCCTTAACCGATCTTCACCAAAATCGAAAGTCCTTGAGACCTCTACAATTCAGGGACGTATGCAAAACATTATTTGATTCTGTTTGAATTTGCGGCAGTTATCGTTTGCCATAGAAAATACGCTTGATAAAAAAACGTTGCAGGTAAACTACCCCTTCCCCTTAACCGATCTTCACCAAAACAATAGGTCTTGAGTACTCTACAAATCAGGGCTGCATGCAAAACATTATTTGATTCTGTTTGAATTTGCGGCTGTTATCGTTTGCCATAGAAAATACCCTTGTTAAAAAAACGTTGTAGGTAAACTACCCCTTTCCCTCAACCGATCTTCACCAAAAACAAAAGGTCTTGAGAACTGTACAATTTAGGGCTGTATGCAAATAATCTTTTGATTCTGTTTGAATTTGCGGCTGTTATCGTTTCCCATAGGAAATACCCTTGTTAAAACATAAAACGTTACAGGTAAACTACCCCTTTCCCTTAACCGATCTTCACCAAAAACAACAGGTCTTGAGAACTCGACACTTCAGGGCTGTATACGAAACATTATTTAATTCTGTTTGAATTTGCGGCTGTTATCGTTTGCCAAAAAAAAAATTTTCCCTTGAAAAAAAAAACCGTTGCTGGTAAACTACCCCTTTCCCTCAACCGATCTTCACCAAAAACAATAGGTCGCGAGTACTCTACAAATTAGGGCTGTATGCAAAAAAGTATTTGATTCTGTTAGAATTTGCGGCAGTTATCGTTTGCCATAGAAAAAAAATCTACAGACACACAGACACACACACACAGACACACACACACACAGACACTTTTCGGAAAACGACATTTTTCATGTTTTGAGCGTAGTAGAATCAGAATCTGCAATAATCTCGAACACGATTTTTTTTTGCCATCACCATACTTCCATTCCTTAAGGAATATGGAAGTAAAAATGGCATTTTTATTATAATAGTCGTACAGAAGTCAATTACGCGCAACAAAGAACAAACGGTAAAGTCACTAAGTTAAGTAAATTACAGTAATACGCGTACAACACAAATACGCAGTTTCAAACAGAATTCACTATATTATCTTACAACTATCGTCAATTTTTACTTCCATGTTCCTTAAGGAAATGGAAGTATGGTGATGGCAAAAAAAATCTTGTTCGAGATTATTGCAGATTCTGATTGTACTACACTCAAAACATGAAAAAAAGTCGTTTTTCGAAAAGTGTGTGTGTGTGTGTGTGTGTGTGTGTAGATTTTTTTCTATGGCAAACGATAACAGAAGCAAATTCAAACAGAATCAAATAATTTTTTGCATACAGCCCTGATTTGTAGAGCACTCGCGACCTATTGTTTTTGGTGTAGATCGGTTGAGGGAAAGGGGTAGTTTACTTGCAACGGTTTTTTTTTATCAAGGGTAATTTTGTTTGTTTGGCAAACGATAACAGCCGCAAATTCAAACAGAATCAAATAATGTTTCCCATACAGCCCTGAATTGTAGAGTTCTAAAGATTTGTTGATTTTGGTGCAGATCGGTTAAGGGAAAGGGGTAGTTTACCAGCAACGTTTTATGTTTTAACAAGGGTATTTCCTATGGCAAAAGATAACAGCCGCAAATTCAAACATAATCAAATAATGTTTTGCATACTGCCCTGAATTGTGGAGTCCTCAAGACCTTTTGGTTTTGGTGAAGATCGGTTAAGGAAAAGGGGTAGTTTACCAGCAACGTTTTATGTTTTAAAAGGGTATTTTCTATGGCAAACGATAGGAGCCGCGAATTCACACAGAATCAAATAAGTTTTTGCATACACCCCTGGTTTCTTGAGTACTAAAGACCTATTGTTTTTGGTGAAGATCGTTTGATGGAAAGGGGTAGTTTACCGGCCACGTTTTTTGTTTTATCAAGGGTATTTTGTATGGCACACGATAACAGCCGCAAATTCAAAAAAAATCATATAATATTTTACATACAACCATGAATTGTAGAGTTCTTAAGACCTATCGTTTTTGGTGAAGATCGGTTAAGGGAAAGGGGTAGTTTACCAGCAACGGTTTTTTATCAAGGGTAATTTTACTTCCATATTCCTTAAGGAATGGAAGTATGGTGATGGTAAAAAAAATCGTGTTCGAGATTATTGCAGATTCTGATTCTACTACACTCAAAACATGAAAAAAAGTCGTTTTCCGAAAAGTGTCTGTGTGTGTGTCTGTCTGTCTGTCTGTCTGTCTGTCTGTCTGTCTGTCTGTCTGTAGATTTTTTTTCTATGGCAAACGATAACTGCCGCAAATTCAAACAGAATCAAATAATTTTTTCCATGCAGCTCTGATTTGCAGAGTACTCGCGACCTATTGTTTTTGGTGAAGATCGGTTCAGGGAAAGGGGTAGTTTACCAGCAACGGTTTTTTTTAGCAAGGGTAATTTTGTTTGTTTGGCAAACGATAACAGCCGCAAATTCAAACAGAATCAAATAATGTTTCGCATACAGCCCTCAATTTTAGAGTTCTCAAGATCTGTTGATTTTGGTGAAGATCGGTTAAGGGAAAGGGGTAGTTTACCAGTAACGTTTTATGTTTTAACAAGGGTATTTCATATGGCAAACGATAACAGCCGCAAATTCAAACAGAATCAAAAGATTATTTGCATACAGCCCTAAATTGTAGAGTTCTCAAGACCTATTGTTTTTGGTGAAGTTCGGTTGAGGGAAAGGGGTAGTTTACCAGCAACGTTTTTTTAACAAGGGTATTACTTCCATATTCCTTAAGGAATGGAAGTATGGTGATGGCAAAAAAAATCGTGTTCGAGATTATTGCAGATTCTGATTCTACTACACTCAAAACATGAAAAAAAGTCGTTTTCCGAAAAGTGTCTGTGTGTCTGTCTGTCTGTCTGTCTGTCTGTCTATCTGTCTATCTGTCTGTAGATTTTTTTTCTATGGCAACCGATAACTGCCGCAAATTCAAACAGAATCAAATAATGTTTCGCATACAGCCCTCAATTTTAGAGTTCTCAAGATCTGTTGATTTTGGTGAAGATCGGTTAAGGGAAAGGGGTAGTTTACCAGTAACGTTTTATGTTTTAACAAGGGTATTTCATATGGCAAACGATAACAGCCGCAAATTCAAACAGAATCAAAAGATTATTTGCATACAGCCCTAAATTGTAGAGTTCTCAAGACCTATTGTTTTTGGTGAAGTTCGGTTGAGGGAAAGGGGTAGTTTACCAGAAACGTTTTTTTAACAAGGGTATTTTTTATGGCAAACGATAACAGCCGCAAATTCAAACAGAATCAAATAATGTTTTGCATACAGCCCTGATTTGTAGAGTACTCAAGACCTATTGTTTTTGGTGAAGATCGGTTAAGGGAAGGGGGTAGTTTACCTGTAACCTTTTATGTTTTAACAAGGGTATTTCCTATGGCAAACGATAACAGCCGCAAATTCAAACAGAATCAAAAGATTATTTGCATACAGCCCTAAATTGTAGAGTTCTCAAGACCTATTGTTTTTGGTGAAGTTCGGTTGAGGGAAAGGGGTAGTTTACCAGCAACGTTTTTTTAACAAGGGTATTTTATATGGCAAACGATAACAGCCGCAAATTCAAACAGAATCAAATAATGTTTTGCATACAGCCCTGATTTGTAGAGTAATCAAGACCTATTGTTTTTGGTGAAGATCGGTTAAGGGAAAGGGGTAGTTTACCTGTAACGTTTTATGTTTTAACAAGGGTATTTCCTATGGCAAACGATAACAGCCGCAAATTCAAACAGAATCAAAAGATTATTTGCATACAGCCCTAAATTGTAGAGTTCTCAAGACCTATTGTTTTTGGTGAAGATCGGTTAAGGGAAAGGGGTAGTTTACCAGCAACGTTTTTTTAACAAGGGTATTTTATATGGCAAACGATAACAGCCGCAAATTCAAACAGAATCAAATAATGTTTTGCATACAGCCCTGATTTGTAGAGTACTCAAGACCCATTGTTTTTGGTGAAGATCGGTTAAGGCGAAGGGGTAGTTTACCCGCAACGTTTTTTTATCAAGCGTATTTTATATGGCAAACGATTACAGCCGCAAATTCAAACAGAATCAAATAATTTTTTGCATACGTCCCTGAATTGCAGAGGTCTCAATGACTTTCGATTTTGGTGAAGATCGGTTAAGGGGAAGGGGTAGTTTACCAGCAACCTTTTACGTTTTAACAAGAGTAAAGTACTTGAAAATTTATTTAAACTTTTTGAAACAATGGTAATTGTTAAAAATAAAATAATTTTGTTGCCAGGCAATAAAATTATAATTTTTTCATTTTAATGTAATATAATATTTTTCATTTAATACAGCAATAAAAAGGCAGGTAAGACACAGCCTGGCTGTTTGGCTGAAAATGATTTTAAATATAAATTTTAGAATATGGAAGTCATGTATGGTTCTCCATACCGATATTTTTTTATGGCAAACGATAACAGCCGCAAATTCAAACAGAATCAAATAATGTTTTGCATACAGCCCTGATTTGTAGAGTACTCAAGACCTATTGTTTTTGGTGAAGATCGGTTATGGGAAAGGGGTAGTTTACCTGTAACGTTTTATGTTTTAACAAGGGTATTTCCTATGGCAAACGATAACAGCCGCAAATTCAAACAGAATCAAAAGATTATTTGCATACAGCCCTAAATTGTAGAGTTCTCAAGACCAATTGTTTTTGGTGAAGTTCGGTTGAGGGAAAGGGGTAGTTTACCTGCAACGTTTTTTTAACAAGGGTATTTTTTATGGCAAACGATAACAGCCGCAAATTAAAACAGAATCAAATAAGGTTTTGCATACAGCCCTGATTTGTAGAGTCATCAAGACCTGTTGTTTTTGGTGAAGATCGGTTAAGGGAAAGGGGTAGTTTACCTGTAACGTTTTATGTTTTAACAAGGGTATTTCCTATGGCAAACGATAACAGCCGCAAATTCAAACAGAATCAAAAGATTATTTGCATACAGCCCTAAATTGTAGAGTTCTCAAGACCTATTGTTTTTGGTGAAGATCGGTTGAGGGAAAGGGGTAGTTTACCAGGAACGTTTTTTTAACAAGGGTATTTTCTATGGCAAACGATAACAGCCGCAAATTCAAACAGAATCAAATAATGTTTTGCATACAGCCCTGATTTGTAGAGTACTCAAGACCCATTGTTTTTGGTGAAGATCGGTTAAGGCGAAGGGGTAGTTTACCTGCAACGTTTTTTTATCAAGCGTATTTTCTATGGCAAACGATAACAGCCGCAAATTCAAACAGAATCAAATAATTTTTTGCATACTTCCCTGAATTGCAGAGGTCTCAATGACTTTCGATTTTGGTGAAGATCGGTTAAGGGGAAGGGGTAGTTTACCAGCAACCTTTTACGTTTTAACAAGAGTAAAGTACTTGAAAATTTATTTAAACTTTTTGAAACAATGGTAATTGTTAAAAATAAAATAATTTTGTTGCCAGGCAATAAAATTATAATTTTTTCATTTTAATGTAATATAATATTTTTCATTTAATACAGCAATAAAAAGGCAGGTAAGACACAGCCTGGCTGTTTGGCTGAAAATGATTTTAAATATAAATTTTAGAATATGGAAGTCATGTATGGTTCTCCATACCGATATTTACTTCCATATTCCTTAAGGAATGGAAGTATGGTGATGGCAAAAAAAATCGTGTTCGAGATTATTGCAGATTCTGATTCTACTACACTCAAAACATGAAAAAAAGTCGTTTTCCGAAAAGTGTCTGTGTGTGTGTCTGTCTGTCTGTCTGTGTGTCTGTCTGTCTGTCTGTCTGTCTGTCTGTGTGTCTGTCTGTAGATTTTTTCTCTATGGCAAACGATAACTGCCGCAAATTCAAACAGAATCAAATAATTTTTTGCATGTAGCCCTGATTTGCAGAGTACTCGCGACCTATTGTTTTTGGTGAAGATCGGTTGAGGGAAAGGGGTAGTTTACCTGCAACGGTTTTTTTTTAGCAAGGGTAATTTTGTTTGTTTGGCAAACGATAACAGCCGCAAATTCAAACAGAATCAAATAATGTTTTGCATACTGCCCTGAATTGTGGAGTCCTCAAGACCTTTTGGTTTTGGTGAAGATCGGTTAAGGAAAAGGGGTAGTTTACCAGCAACGTTTTATGTTTTAAAAGGGTATTTTCTATGGCAAACGATAGGAGCCGCGAATTCACACAGAATCAAATAAGTTTTTGCATACACCCCTGGTTTCTTGAGTACTAAAGACCTATTGTTTTTGGTGAAGATCGTTTGATGGAAAGGGGTAGTTTACCGGCCACGTTTTTTGTTTTATCAAGGGTATTTTGTATGGCACACGATAACAGCCGCAAATTCAAAAAAAATCATATAATATTTTACATACAACCATGAATTGTAGAGTTCTTAAGACCTATCGTTTTTGGTGAAGATCGGTTAAGGGAAAGGGGTAGTTTACCAGCAACGGTTTTTTATCAAGGGTAATTTTACTTCCATATTCCTTAAGGAATGGAAGTATGGTGATGGCAAAAAAAATCGTGTTCGAGATTATTGCAGATTCTGATTCTACTACACTCAAAACATGAAAAAAAGTCGTTTTCCGAAAAGTGTCTGTGTGTGTGTCTGTCTGTCTGTCTGTCTGTCTGTCTGTCTGTCTGTAGATTTTTTTTCTATGGCAAACGATAACTGCCGCAAATTCAAACAGAATCAAATAATTTTTTGCATGCAGCTCTGATTTGCAGAGTACTCGCGACCTATTGTTTTTGGTGAAGATCGGTTCAGGGAAAGGGGTAGTTTACCAGCAACGGTTTTTTTTAGCAAGGGTAATTTTGTTTGTTTGGCAAACGATAACAGCCGCAAATTCAAACAGAATCAAATAATGTTTCGCATACAGCCCTCAATTTTAGAGTTCTCAAGATCTGTTGATTTTGGTGAAGATCGGTTAAGGGAAAGGGGTAGTTTACCAGTAACGTTTTATGTTTTAACAAGGGTATTTCATATGGCAAACGATAACAGCCGCAAATTCAAACAGAATCAAAAGATTATTTGCATACAGCCCTAAATTGTAGAGTTCTCAAGACCTATTGTTTTTGGTGAAGTTCGGTTGAGGGAAAGGGGTAGTTTACCAGCAACGTTTTTTTAACAAGGGTATTACTTCCATATTCCTTAAGGAATGGAAGTATGGTGATGGCAAAAAAAATCGTGTTCGAGATTATTGCAGATTCTGATTCTACTACACTCAAAACATGAAAAAAAGTCGTTTTCCGAAAAGTGTCTGTGTGTCTGTCTGTCTGTCTGTCTGTCTGTCTGTCTGTCTGTCTATCTGTCTGTAGATTTTTTTTCTATGGCAACCGATAACTGCCGCAAATTCAAACAGAATCAAATAATGTTTCGCATACAGCCCTCAATTTTAGAGTTCTCAAGATCTGTTGATTTTGGTGAAGATCGGTTAAGGGAAAGGGGTAGTTTACCTGTAACCTTTTATGTTTTAACAAGGGTATTTCATATGGCAAACGATAACAGCCGCAAATTCAAACAGAATCAAAAGATTATTTGCATACAGCCCTAAATTGTAGAGTTCTCAAGACCTATTGTTTTTGGTGAAGTTCGGTTGAGGGAAAGGGGTAGTTTACCAGAAACGTTTTTTTAACAAGGGTATTTTTTATGGCAAACGATAACAGCCGCAAATTCAAACAGAATCAAATAATGTTTTGCACACAGTCCTGATTTGTAGAGTACTCAAGACCTATTGTTTTTGGTGAAGATCGGTTAAGGGAAGGGGGTAGTTTACCTGTAACCTTTTATGTTTTAACAAGGGTATTTCCTATGGCAAACGATAACAGCCGCAAATTCAAACAGAATCAAAAGATTATTTGCATACAGCCCTAAATTGTAGAGTTCTCAAGACCTATTGTTTTTGGTGAAGTTCGGTTGAGGGAAAGGGGTAGTTTACCAGCAACGTTTTTTTAACAAGGGTATTTTATATGGCAAACGATAACAGCCGCAAATTCAAACAGAATCAAATAATGTTTTGCATACAGCCCTGATTTGTAGAGTAATCAAGACCTATTGTTTTTGGTGAAGATCGGTTAAGGGAAAGGGGTAGTTTACCTGTAACGTTTTATGTTTTAACAAGGGTATTTCCTATGGCAAACGATAACAGCCGCAAATTCAAACAGAATCAAAAGATTATTTGCATACAGCCCTAAATTGTAGAGTTCTCAAGACCTATTGTTTTTGGTGAAGATCGGTTAAGGGAAAGGGGTAGTTTACCAGCAACGTTTTTTTAACAAGGGTATTTTATATGGCAAACGATAACAGCCGCAAATTCAAACAGAATCAAATAATGTTTTGCATACAGCCCTGATTTGTAGAGTACT
This sequence comes from Magicicada septendecula, assembly GCA_034769895.1. Classification (NCBI taxonomy): domain Eukaryota; kingdom Metazoa; phylum Arthropoda; class Insecta; order Hemiptera; family Cicadidae; genus Magicicada; species Magicicada septendecula. The sequence continues at coordinate 139,352,792 of CM068373.1, read as the reverse complement.
CAAGACCCATTGTTTTTGGTGAAGATCGGTTAAGGCGAAGGGGTAGTTTACCCGCAACGTTTTTTTATCAAGCGTATTTTCTATGGCAAACGATTACAGCCGCAAATTCAAACAGAATCAAATAATTTTTTGCATACGTCCCTGAATTGCAGAGGTCTCAATGACTTTCGATTTTGGTGAAGATCGGTTAAGGGGAAGGGGTAGTTTACCAGCAACCTTTTACGTTTTAACAAGAGTAAAGTACTTGAAAATTTATTTAAACTTTTTGAAACAATGGTAATTGTTAAAAATAAAATAATTTTGTTGCCAGGCAATAAAATTATAATTTTTTCATTTTAATGTAATATAATATTTTTCATTTAATACAGCAATAAAAAGGCAGGTAAGACACAGCCTGGCTGTTTGGCTGAAAATGATTTTAAATATAAATTTTAGAATATGGAAGTCATGTATGGTTCTCCATACCGATATTTTTTTATGGCAAACGATAACAGCCGCAAATTCAAACAGAATCAAATAATGTTTTGCATACAGCCCTGATTTGTAGAGTACTCAAGACCTATTGTTTTTGGTGAAGATCGGTTATGGGAAAGGGGTAGTTTACCTGTAACGTTTTATGTTTTAACAAGGGTATTTCCTATGGCAAACGATAACAGCCGCAAATTCAAACAGAATCAAAAGATTATTTGCATACAGCCCTAAATTGTAGAGTTCTCAAGACCAATTGTTTTTGGTGAAGTTCGGTTGAGGGAAAGGGGTAGTTTACCCGCAACGTTTTTTTAACAAGTGTATTTTTTATGGCAAACGATAACAGCCGCAAATTAAAACAGAATCAAATAAGGTTTTGCATACAGCCCTGATTTGTAGAGTCATCAAGACCTGTTGTTTTTGGTGAAGATCGGTTAAGGGAAAGGGGTAGTTTACCTGTAACGTTTTATGTTTTAACAAGGGTATTTCCTATGGCAAACGATAACAGCCGCAAATTCAAACAGAATCAAAAGATTATTTGCATACAGCCCTAAATTGTAGAGTTCTCAAGACCTATTGTTTTTGGTGAAGATCGGTTGAGGGAAAGGGGTAGTTTACCAGGAACGTTTTTTTAACAAGGGTATTTTCTATGGCAAACGATAACAGCCGCAAATTCAAACAGAATCAAATAATGTTTTGCATACAGCCCTGATTTGTAGAGTACTCAAGACCCATTGTTTTTGGTGAAGATCGGTTAAGGCGAAGGGGTAGTTTACCTGCAACGTTTTTTTATCAAGCGTATTTTCTATGGCAAACGATAACAGCCGCAAATTCAAACAGAATCAAATAATGTTTTGCATACGTCCCTGAATTGCAGAGGTCTCAATGACTTTCGATTTTGGTGAAGATCGGTTAAGGGGAAGGGGTAGTTTACCAGCAACCTTTTACGTTTTAACAAGAGTAAAGTACTTGAAAATTTATTTAAACTTTTTGAAACAATGGTAATTGTTAAAAATAAAATAATTTTGTTGCCAGGCAATAAAATTATAATTTTTTCATTTTAATGTAATATAATATTTTTCATTTAATACAGCAATAAAAAGGCAGGTAAGACACAGCCTGGCTGTTTGGCTGAAAATGATTTTAAATATAAATTTTAGAATATGGAAGTCATGTATGGTTCTCCATACCGATATTTACTTCCATATTCCTTAAGGAATGGAAGTATGGTGATGGCAAAAAAAATCGTGTTCGAGATTATTGCAGATTCTGATTCTACTACACTCAAAACATGAAAAAAAGTCGTTTTCCGAAAAGTGTCTGTGTGTGTGTCTGTCTGTCTGTCTGTGTGTCTGTCTGTCTGTCTGTCTGTCTGTCTGTCTGTGTGTCTGTCTGTAGATTTTTTCTCTATGGCAAACGATAACTGCCGCAAATTCAAACAGAATCAAATAATTTTTTGCATGTAGCCCTGATTTGCAGAGTACTCGCGACCTATTGTTTTTGGTGAAGATCGGTTGAGGGAAAGGGGTAGTTTACCTGCAACGGTTTTTTTTTTAGCAAGGGTAATTTTGTTTGTTTGGCAAACGATAACAGCCGCAAATTCAAACAGAATCAAATAATGTTTTGCATACTGCCCTGAATTGTGGAGTCCTCAAGACCTTTTGGTTTTGGTGAAGATCGGTTAAGGAAAAGGGGTAGTTTACCAGCAACGTTTTATGTTTTAAAAGGGTATTTTCTATGGCAAACGATAGGAGCCGCGAATTCACACAGAATCAAATAAGTTTTTGCATACACCCCTGGTTTCTTGAGTACTAAAGACCTATTGTTTTTGGTGAAGATCGTTTGATGGAAAGGGGTAGTTTACCGGCCACGTTTTTTGTTTTATCAAGGGTATTTTGTATGGCACACGATAACAGCCGCAAATTCAAAAAAAATCATATAATATTTTACATACAACCATGAATTGTAGAGTTCTTAAGACCTATCGTTTTTGGTGAAGATCGGTTAAGGGAAAGGGGTAGTTTACCTGCAACGGTTTTTTATCAAGGGTAATTTTACTTCCATATTCCTTAAGGAATGGAAGTATGGTGATGGCAAAAAAAATCGTGTTCGAGATTATTGCAGATTCTGATTCTACTACACTCAAAACATGAAAAAAAGTCGTTTTCCGAAAAGTGTCTGTGTGTGTGTCTGTCTGTCTGTCTGTCTGTCTGTAGATTTTTTTTCTATGGCAAACGATAACTGCCGCAAATTCAAACAGAATCAAATAATTTTTTGCATGCAGGTCTGATTTGCAGAGTACTCGCGACCTATTGTTTTTGGTGAAGATCGGTTCAGGGAAAGGGGTAGTTTACCAGCAACGGTTTTTTTTAGCAAGGGTAATTTTGTTTGTGTGGCAAACGATAACAGCCGCAAATTCAAACAGAATCAAATAATGTTTCGCATACAGCCCTCAATTTTAGAGTTCTCAAGATCTGTTGATTTTGGTGAAGATCGGTTAAGGGAAAGGGGTAGTTTACCAGTAACGTTTTATGTTTTAACAAGGGTATTTCATATGGCAAACGATAACAGCCGCAAATTCAAACAGAATCAAAAGATTATTTGCATACAGCCCTAAATTGTAGAGTTCTCAAGACCTATTGTTTTTGGTGAAGTTCGGTTAAGGGAAAGGGGTAGTTTACCTGCAACGTTTTTTTAACAAGGGTATTACTTCCATATTCCTTAAGGAATGGAAGTATGGTGATGGCAAAAAAAATCGTGTTCGAGATTATTGCAGATTCTGATTCTACTACACTCAAAACATGAAAAAAAGTCGTTTTCCGAAAAGTGTCTGTGTGTCTGCCTGTCTGTCTGTCTGTCTGTCTGTCTGTCTGTCTATCTGTCTGTAGATTTTTTTTCTATGGCAAACGATAACTGCCGCAAATTCAAACAGAATCAAATAATGTTTCGCATACAGCCCTCAATTTTAGAGTTCTCAAGATCTGTTGATTTTGGTGAAGATCGGTTAAGGGAAAGGGGTAGTTTACCTGTAACGTTTTATGTTTTAACAAGGGTATTTCATATGGCAAACGATAACAGCCGCAAATTCAAACAGAATCAAAAGATTATTTGCATACAGCCCTAAATTGTAGAGTTCTCAAGACCTATTGTTTTTGGTGAAGTTCGGTTGAGGGAAAGGGGTAGTTTACCAGAAACGTTTTTTTAACAAGGGTATTTTTTATGGAAAACGATAATAGCCGCAAATTCAAACAGAATCAAATAATGTTTTGCATACAGCCCTGATTTGTAGAGTAATCAAGACCTATTGTTTTTGGTGAAGATCGGTTAAGGGAAAGGGGTAGTTTACCTGTAACGTTTTATGTTTTAACAAGGGTATTTCCTATGGCAAACGATAACAGCCGCAAATTCAAACAGAATCAAAAGATTATTTGCATACAGCCCTAAATTGTAGAGTTCTCAAGACCTATTGTTTTTGGTGAAGATCGGTTGAGGGAAAGGGGTAGTTTACCAGCAACGTTTTTTTAACAAGGGTATTTTATATGGCAAACGATAACAGCCGCAAATTCAAACAGAATCAAATAATGTTTTGCATACAGCCCTGATTTGTAGAGTACTCGAGACCCATTGTTTTTGGTGAAGATCGGTTAAGGCGAAGGGGTAGTTTACCCGCAACGTTTTTTTATCAAGCGTATTTTCTATGGCAAACGATTACAGCCGCAAATTCAAACAGAATCAAATAATTTTTTGCATACGTCCCTGAATTGCAGAGGTCTCAATGACTTTCGATTTTGGTGAAGATCGGTTAAGGGGAAGGCGTAGTTTACCAGCAACCTTTTACGTTTTAACAAGAGTAAAGTACTTGAAAATTTATTTAAACTTTTTGAAACAATGGTAATTGTTAAAAATAAAATAATTTTGTTGCCAGGCAATAAAATTATAATTTTTTCATTTTAATGTAATATAATATTTTTCATTTAATACAGCAATAAAAAGGCAGGTAAGACACAGCCTGGCTGTTTGGCTGAAAATGATATTAAATATAAATTTTAGAATATGGAAGTCATGTATGGTTCTCCATACCGATATTTTTTTATGGCAAACGATAACAGCCGCAAATTCAAACAGAATCAAATAATGTTTTGCATACAGCCCTGATTTGTAGAGTACTCAAGACCTATTGTTTTTGGTGAAGATCGGTTATGGGAAAGGGGTAGTTTACCTGTAACGTTTTATGTTTTAACAAGGGTATTTCCTATGGCAAACGATAACAGCCGCAAATTCAAACAGAATCAAAAGATTATTTGCATACAGCCCTAAATTGTAGAGTTCTCAAGACCAATTGTTTTTGGTGAAGTTCGGTTGAGGGAAAGGGGTAGTTTACCTGCAACGTTTTTTTAACAAGGGTATTTTTCATGGCAAACGATAACAGCCGCAAATTCAAACAGAATCAAATAAGGTTTTGCATACAGCCCTGATTTGTAGAGTCATCAAGACCTGTTGTTTTTGGTGAAGATCGGTTAAGGGAAAGGGGTAGTTTACCTGTAACGTTTTATGTTTTAACAAGGGTATTTCCTATGGCAAACGATAACAGCCGCAAATTCAAACAGAATCAAAAGATTATTTGCATACAGCCCTAAATTGTAGAGTTCTCAAGACCTATTGTTTTTGGTGAAGATCGGTTGAGGGAAAGGGGTAGTTTACCAGGAACGTTTTTTTAACAAGGGTATTTTCTATGGCAAACGATAACAGCCGCAAATTCAAACAGAATCAAATAATGTTTTGCATACAGCCCTGATTTGTAGAGTACTCAAGACCCATTGTTTTTGGTGAAGATCGGTTAAGGCGAAGGGGTAGTTTACCTGCTACGTTTTTTTATCAAGCGTATTTTCTATGGCAAACGATAACAGCCGCAAATTCAAACAGAATCAAATAATTTTTTGCATACGTCCCTGAATTGCAGAGGTCTCAATGACTTTCGATTTTGGTGAAGATCGGTTAAGGGGAAGGGGTAGTTTACCAGCAACCTTTTACGTTTTAACAAGAGTAAAGTACTTGAAAATTTATTTAAACTTTTTGAAACAATGGTAATTGTTAAAAATAAAATAATTTTGTTGCCAGGCAATAAAATTATAATTTTTTCATTTTAATGTAATATAATATTTTTCATTTAATACAGCAATAAAAAGGCAGGTAAGACACAGCCTGGCTGTTTGGCTGAAAATGATTTTAAATATAAATTTTAGAATATGGAAGTCATGTATGGTTCTCCATACCGATATTTACTTCCATATTCCTTAAGGAATGGAAGTATGGTGATGGCAAAAAAAATCGTGTTCGAGATTATTGCAGATTCTGATTCTACTACACTCAAAACATGAAAAAAAGTCGTTTTCCGAAAAGTGTCTGTGTGTGTGTCTGTCTGTCTGTCTGTCTGTCTGTCTGTCTGTCTGTCTGTAGATTTTTTTTCTATGGCAAACGATAACTGCCGCAAATTCAAACAGAATCAAATAATTTTTTGCATGCAGCTCTGATTTGCAGAGTACTCGCGACCTATTGTTTTTGGTGAAGATCGGTTAAGGGAAAGGGGTAGTTTACCAGCTACGGTTTTTTTTAGCAAGGGTAATTTTGTTTGTTTGGCAAACGATAACAGCCGCAAATTCAAACAGAATCAAATAATGTTTCGCATACAGCCCTCAATTTTAGAGTTCTCAAGACCTATTGTTTTTGGTGAAGATCGGTTAAGGGAAAGGGGTAGTTTACCTGTAACTTTTTATGTTTTAACAAGGGTATTTCCTATGGCAAACGATAACAGCCGCAAATTCAAACAGAATCAAAAGATTATTTGCATACAGCCCTAAATTGTAGAGTTCTCAAGACCTATTGTTTTTGGTGAAGTTCGGTTGAGGGAAAGGGGTAGTTTACCAGCAACGTTTTTTTAACAAGGGTATTTTTTATGGCAAACGATAACAGCCGCAAATTCAAACAGAATCAAATAATGTTTTGCATACAGCCCTTATTTGTAGAGGAATCAAGACCTATTGTTTTTGGTGAAGATCGGTTAAGGGAAAGGGGTAGTTTACCTGTAACGTTTTATGTTTTAACAAGGGTATTTCCTATGGCAAACGATAACAGCCGCAAATTCAAACAGAATCAAAAGATTATTTGCATACAGCCCTAAATTGTAGAGTTCTCAAGACCTATTGTTTTTGGTGAAGATCGGTTGAGGGAAAGGGGTAGTTTACCAGCAACGTTTTTTTAACAAGGGTATTTTATATGGCAAACGATAACAGCCGCAAATTCAAACAGAATCAAATAATGTTTTGCATACAGCCCTGATTTGTAGAGTACTCAAGACCCATTGTTTTTGGTGAAGATCGGTTAAGGCGAAGGGGTAGTTTACCCGCAACGTTTTTTTATCAAGCGTATTTTCTATGCCAAACGATTACAGCCGCAAATTCAAACAGAATCAAATAATTTTTTGCATACGTCCCTGAATTGCAGAGGTCTCAATGACTTTCGATTTTGGTGAAGATCGGTTAAGGGGAAGGGGTAGTTTACCAGCAACCTTTTACGTTTTAACAAGTGTAAAGTACTTGAAAATTTATTTAAACTTTTTGAAACAATGGTAATTGTTAAAAATAAAATAATTTTGTTGCCAGGCAATAAAATTATAATTTTTTCATTTTAATGTAATATAATATTTTTCATTTAATACAGCAATAAAAAGGCAGGTAAGACACAGCCTGGCTGTTTCGCTGAAAATGATTTTAAATATAAATTTTAGAATATGGAAGTCATGTATGGTTCTCCAAACCGATATTTTTTTATGGCAAACGATAACAGCCGCAAATTCAAACAGAATCAAATAATGTTTTGCATACAGCCCTGATTTGTAGAGTACTCAAGACCTATTGTTTTTGGTGAAGATCGGTTAAGGGAAAGGGGTAGTTTACCTGTAACGTTTTATGTTTTAACAAGGGTATTTCCTATGGCAAACGATAACAGCCGCAAATTCAAACAGAATCAAAAGATTATTTGCATACAGCCCTAAATTGTAGAGTTCTCAAGACCAATTGTTTTTGGTGAAGTTCGGTTGAGGGAAAGGGGTAGTTTACCAGCAACGTTTTTTTAACAAGGGTATTTTCTATGGCAAACGATAACAGCCGCAAATTCAAACAGAATCAAATAAGGTTTTGCATACAGCCCTGATTTGTAGAGTCATCAAGACCTGTTGTTTTTGGTGAAGATCGGTTAAGGGAAAGGGGTAGTTTACCTGTAACGTTTTATGTTTTAACAAGGGTATTTCCTATGGCAAACGATAACAGCCGCAAATTCAAACAGAATCAAAAGATTATTTGCATACAGCCCTAAATTTCAGAGTTCTCAAGACCTGTTGTTTTTGGTGAAGATTGGTTGAGGGAAAGGGGTAGTTTACCGGCAACGTTTTTTTAACAAGGGTATTTTTTATTGCAAACGATAACAGCCGTAAATTCAAACAGAATCAAATAATGTTTTGCATACAGCCCTGATTTGTAGAGTACTCAAGACCTGTTGTTTTTGGTGAAGATCGGTTAAGGGGAAGGGGTAGTTTACCTGCAACGTTTATTCATCAAGCGTATTTTTTATGGCAAACGATAACAGCCGCAAATTCAAACAGAATCAAATAATTGTTTGCAAACGTCCCTGAATTGTAGAGGTCTCAATGACTTTCGATTTTGGTGAAGATCGGTTAAGGGGAAGGGGTAGTTTACCTGCAACGGTTTTTTTAAATCAAGGGTAACTTTGTTTGTTTGGCAAACGATAACAGCCGCCAATTCAAACAGAATCAAATAATGTTTTGCATACAGGCCTGATTTGTAGAGTACTCAAGACCTATTGTTTTTGGTGAAGATCGGTTATGGGAAAGGGGTAGTTTACCTGTAACGTTTTATGTTTTAACAAGGGTATTTCCTATGGCAAACGATAACAGCCGCAAATTCAAACAGAATCAAAAGATTATTTGCATACAGCCCTAAATTGTAGAGTTCTCAAGAACAATTGTTTTTGGTGAAGTTCGGTTGAGGGAAAGGGGTAGTTTACCTGCAACGTTTTTTTAACAAGGGTATTTTTTATGGCAAACGATAACAGCCGCAAATTCAAACAGAATCAAATAAGGTTTTGCATACAGCCCTGATTTGTGGAGTCATCAAGACCTGTTGTTTTTGGTGAAGATCGGTTAAGTGAAAGGGGTAGTTTACCTGTAACGTTTTATGTTTTAACAAGGGTATTTCCTATGGCAAACGATAACAGCCGCAAATTCAAACAGAATCAAAAGATTATTTGCATACAGCCCTAAATTGTAGAGTTCTCAAGACCTATTGTTTTTGGTGAAGATCGGTTGAGGGAAAGGGGTAGTTTACCAGGAACGTTTTTTTATCAAGCGTATTTTCTATGGCAAACGATAACAGCCGCAAATTCAAACAGAATCAAATAATTTTTTACATACGTCCCTGAATTGCAGAGGTCTCAATGACTTTCGATTTTGGTGAAGATCGGTTAAGGGGAAGGGGTAGTTTACCAGCAACCTTTTACGTTTTAACAAGAGTAAAGTACTTGAAAATTTATTTAAACTTTTTGAAACAATGGTAATTGTTAAAAATAAAATAATTTTGTTGCCAGGCAATAAAATTATAATTTTTTCATTTTAATGTAATATAATATTTTTCATGTAATACAGCAATAAAAAGGCAGGTAAGACACAGCCTGGCTGTTTGGCTGAAAATGATTTTAAATATAAATTTTAGAATATGGAAGTCATGTATGGTTCTCCATACCGATATTTACTTCCATATTCCTTAAGGAATGGAAGTATGGTGATGGCAAAAAAAATCGTGTTCGAGATTATTGCAGATTCTGATTCTACTACACTCAAAACATGAAAAAAAGTCGTTTTCCGAAAAGTGTCTGTGTGTGTGTCTGTCTGTCTGTGTGTCTGTCTGTCTGTCTGTCTGTCTGTCTGTCTGTGTGTCTGTCTGTAGATTTTTTCTCTATGGCAAACGATAACTGCCGCAAATTCAAACAGAATCAAATAATTTTTTGCATGTAGCCCTGATTTGCAGAGTACTCGCGACCTATTGTTTTTGGTGAAGATCGGTTGAGGGAAAGGGGTAGTTTACCTGGAACGGTTTTTTTTTAGCAAGGGTAATTTTGTTTGTTTGGCAAACGATAACAGCCGCAAATTCAAACAGAATCAAATAATGTTTCGCATACAGCCCTGAATTGTAGATTTCTCAAGATCTGTTGGTTTTGGTGAAGATCGGTTAAGGGAAAGGGGTAGTTTACCTGTAACATTTTATGTTTTAACAAGGGTATTTCCTATGGCAAACGATAACAGCCGCAAATTCAAACAGAATCAAAAGGTGATTTGCATACAGCCCTAAATTTCAGAGTTCTCAAGACCTGTTGTTTTTGGTGAAGATTGGTTGAGGGAAAGGGGTAGTTTACCGGCAACGTTTTTTTAACAAGGGTATTTTTTATGGCAAACGATAACAGCCGTAAATTCAAACAGAATCAAATAATGTTTTGCATACAGCCCTGATTTGTAGAGTACTCAAGACCTGTTGTTTTTGGTGAAGATCGGTTAAGGGGAAGGGGTAGTTTACCAGCAACGTTTATTTATCAAGCGTATTTTTTATGGCAAACGATAACAGCCGCAAATTCAAACAGAATCAAATAATTGTTTGCATACGTCCCTGAATTGTAGATGTCTCAATGAGTTTCGATTTTGGTGAAGATCGGTTAAGGGGAAGGGTTAGTTTACCTGCAACGGTTTTTTTTTAATCAAGGGTAACTTTGTTTGTTTGGCAAACGATAACAGCCGCCAATTCAAACAGAATCAAATAATGTTTCGCATACAGCCCTAAATTGTAGAGTTCTCAAGATCTGTCGATTTTGGTACAGATCGGTTAAGGGAAAGGGGTAGTTTACCAGCAACGTTTTATGTTTTAACAAGGGTATTTCCTATGGCAAACGATAAAAGCCGCAAATGTAAACAGAATCAAACAATGTTTTGCATACAGTCCTGATTTGTAGAGTACCCAAGACCTATTGTTTTTGGTGAAGATCGGTTAAGGGAGAGGGGTAGTTTACCTACAACGTTTTTTTAACAAGGGTATTTTCTATGGCAAACGATAACAGCCGCAAATTCAAACAGAATCAAATAATTTTCTCCATACAGCCCTGATTTTTTACTTCCATATTCCTTAAGGAATGGAAGTATGGTGATGGGAAAAAAAATCGTGTTCGAGATTATTGCAGATTCTGATTCTACTACACTCAAAACATGAAAAAAAGTCGTTTTCCGAAAAGTGTCTGTGTGTCTGTGTGTCTGTAGATTTTTTCTCTATGGCAAACGATAACTGCCGCAAATTCAAACAGAATCAAATAATTTTTTGCATGCAGCTCTGATTTGCAGAGTACTCGCGACCTATTGTTTTTGGTGAAGATCGGTTGAGGGAAAGGGGTAGTTTACCAGCAACGGTTTTTTTTAATCAAGGGTAACTTTGTTTGTTTGGCAAACGATAACAGCCGCCAATTCAAACAGAATCAAATAATGTTTCGCATACAGCCCTAAATTGTAGAGTTCTCAAGATCTGTCGATTTTGGTACAGATCGGTTAAGGGAAAGGGGTAGTTTACCAGCAACGTTTTATGTTTTAACAAGGGTATTTCCTATGGCAAACGATAAAAGCCGCAAATGTAAACAGAATCAAACAATGTTTTGCATACAGTCCTGGTTTGTAGAGTACCCAAGGCCTATTGTTTTTGGTGAAGATCGGTTAAGGGAGAGGGGTAGTTTACCTACAACGTTTTTTTAACAAGGGTATTTTCTATGGCAAACGATAACAGCCGCAAATTCAAACAGAATCAAATAATTTTCTCCATACAGCCCTGATTTTTTACTTCCATATTCCTTAAGGAATGGAAGTATGGTGATGGGAAAAAAAATCGTGTTCGAGATTATTGCAGATTCTGATTCTACTACACTCAAAACATGAAAAAAAGTCGTTTTCCGAAAAGTGTCTGTGTGTCTATCTGTGTGTCTGTGTGTCTGTAGATTTTTTTCTATGGCAAACGATAACTGCCGCAAATTCAAACAGAATCAAATTATTTTTTGCATGCAGCTCTGAATTGTAGAGTTCTCAAGATCTGTTGATTTTGGTGAAGATCGGTTAAGGGAAAGGGGTAGTTTACCTGTAACGTTTTATGTTTTAACAAGGGTATTTTTTATGGCAAACGATAACAGCCGCAAATTCAAACAGAATCAAAAGATTATTTGCATACAGCCCTAAATTGTAGAGTTCTCAAGACCTGTTGTTTTTGGTGAAGTTCGGTGGAGGGAAAGGGGTAGTTTACCAGCAACGTTTTTTTAACAAGGGTATTTTCTATGACAAACGATAACAGCCGCAAATTCAAACAGAATCAAATAATGTTTTGCATACAGCCCTGATTTGTAGAGTACTCAAGACCTATTGTTTTTGGTGAAGATCGGTTAAGGGAAAGGGGTAGTTTACCTGTAACGTTGTATGTTTTAACAAGGGCATTTCCTATGGCAAACGATAACAGCCGCAAATTCAAACAGAATCAAAAGATTATTTGCATACAGCCCTAAAGTACAGAGTTCTCAAGACCTGTTGTGTTTGGTGAAGATCGGGTAAGGGAAAGGGGTAGTTTACCTGTAACGTTTTATGTTTTAACAAGGGTATTTCCTATGGCAAACGATAACAGCCGCAAATTCAAACAGAATCAAAAGGTGATTTGCATACAGCCCTAAATTTCAGATTTCTCAAGACCTATTGTTTTTGGTGAAGATTGGTTGAGGGAAAGGGGTAGTTTACCGGCAACGTTTTTTTAACAAGGGTATTTTTTATGGCAAACGATAACAGCCGCAAATTCAAACAGAATCAAATAATGTTTTGCATACAGCCCTGATTTGTAGAGTACTCAAGACCTGTTGTTTTTGGTGAAGATCGGTTAAGGGGAAAGGGTAGTTTACCTGCAACGTTTATTTATCAAGCGTATTTTTTATGGCAAACGATAACAGCCGCAAATTCAAACAGAATCAAATAATTGTTTGCAAACGTCCCTGAATTGTAGAGGTCTCAATGACTTTCGATTTTGGTGAAGATCGGTTAAGGGGAAGGGGTAGTTTACCTGCAACGGTTTTTTTTAATCAAGGGTAACTTTGTTTGTTTGGCAAACGATAACAGCCGCCAATTCAAACAGAATCAAATAATGTTTCGCATACAGCCCTAAATTGTAGAGTTCTCAAGATCTGTCGATTTTGGTACAGATCGGTTAAGGGAAAGGGGTAGTTTACCTGCAACGTTTTATGTTTTAACAAGGTTATTTCCTATGGCAAACGATAAAAGCCGCAAATGTAAACAGAATCAAACAATGTTTTGCATACAGTCCTGATTTATACAGTACCCAAGACCTATTGTTTTTGGTGAAGATCGGTTAAGGGAAAGGGGTAGTTTACCTACAACGTTTTTTTAACAAGGGTATTTTCTATGGCAAACGATAACAGCCGCAAATTCAAACAGAATAAAATAATTTTCTCCATACAGCCCTGATTTTTTACTTCCATATTCCTTAAGGAATGGAAGTATGGTGATGGCAAAAAAAATCGTGTTCGAGATTATTGCAGATTCTGATTCTACTACACTCAAAACATGAAAAAAAGTCGTTTTCCGAAAAGTGTCTGTGTGTCTATCTGTGTGTCTGTGTGTCTGTAGATTTTTTTTCTATGGCAAACGATAACTGCCGCAAACTCAAACAGAATCAAATAATTTTTGCATGCAGCCCTGATTTGCAGAGTACTCGCGACCTATTGTTTTTGGTGAAGATCGGTTGAGGGAAAGGGGTAGTTTACCTGCAACGGTTTTTTTTTAGCAAGGGTAATTTTGTTTGTTTGGCAAACGATAACAGCCGCAAATTCAAACAGAATCAAAAGATTATTTGCATACAGAACTAAATTGTAGAGTTCTCAAGACCTATTGTTTTTTGTGAAGATCGGTTGATGGAAAGGGGTAGTTTACCAGCAACGTTTTTTTAACAAGGGTATTTTCTATGGCAAACGATAACAGCCGCAAATTCAAACAGAATCAAATAATATTTTGCATACAGCCCTGATTTGTAGAGTACTCAAGACCTTTTGTTTTTGGTGAAGATCAGTTAAGGGGAAGGGGTAGTTTACCTGCAACGTTTTTTTATCAAGCGTATTTCCTATGGCAAACGATAACAGCCGCAAATTCAAACAGAATCAAATAATGTTTTGCATACAGCCCTGATTTGTAGAGTACTCAAGACCTTTTGTTTTTGGTGAAGATCGGTTAAGGGGAAGGGGTAGTTTACCTGCAACGTTTTTTTATGAAGCGTATTTCCTATGGCAAACGATAACAGCCGCAAATTCAAACAGAATCAAATAATGTTTTGCATACAGCCCTGATTTGGAGAGTACTCAGGACCTTTTGTTTTTGGTGAAGATCGGTTAAGGGCAAGGGGTAGTTTACCTGCAACGTTTTTTTATCAAGCGTATTTCCTATGGCAAACGATAACAGCCGCAAATTCAAACAGAATCAAATAATTTTTTGCATACATCCCTGAATTGTAGAAGTCTCAATGACTTTCGATTTTGTTGAAGATCGGTTAAGGGGAAGGGGTAGTTTACCTGCAACCTTTTACGTTTTAACAAGAGTAAAGTACTTGAAAATTTATTTAAACTTTTTGAAACAATGGTAATTGTTAAAAATAAAATAATTTTGTTGCCAGGCAATAAAATTATAATTTTTTCATTTTAATGTAATATAATATTTTTCATTTAATACAGCAATAAAAAGGCAGGTAAGACACACCCTGGCTGTTTGGCTGAAAATGATTTTAAATATAAATCTTAGAATATGGAAGTCATGTATGGTTCTCCATACCGATATCTACTCCGTATTTATTAAAACATTTTATAATTTTTACTTCCATATTCCTTAAGGAATGGAAGTATGGTGATGACAAAAAAAATCGTGTTCGAGATTATTGCAGATTCTGATTCTACTACACTCAAAACATGAAAAAAAGTCGTTTTCCGAAAAGTGTCTGTGTGTGTGTGTCTGTCTGTGTGTCTGTCTGTCTGTCTGTGTGTCTGTCTGTAGATTTTTTTTCTATGGCAAACGATAACTGCCGCAAATTCAAACAGAATCAAATAATTTTTTGCATACAGCCCTGATTTGTAGAGTACTCACGACCTATTGTTTTTGGTGAAGATCGGTTGTGGGAAAGGGGTAGTTTACCTGCAACTGTTTTTTTTTCAAGGGAAATTTTTTTTCTTTGGCAAACGATAACAGCCGCAAATTCAAACAGAATCAAATAATGTTTCGCATACAGGCCTGAATTGTAGAGTTCTCAAGACGTGTTGTTTTTGGTGAAGATCGGTTAAGGGGAAGGGGTAGTTTACCTGTAACGTTTTATGTTTTAACAAGGGTATTTCCTATGGCAAACGATAACAGCCGCAAATTCAAACAGAATCAAAAGATTATTTGCATACAGCCTTAAATTGTAGAGTTCTCAAGACCTGTTGTTTTTGGTGGAGATCGGTTAAGGGAAAGGGGTAGTTTACCTACAACGTTTTTTTAACAAGGGTTTTTTCTATGGCAAACGATAACAGCCGCAAATTCAAACAGAATCAAATAATTTTCTGCATACAGCCCTGATTTTTAGAGTACTCAAGACCTTTGTTTTTGGTGAAGATCGGTTGAGGGGAAGGGGTAGTTTACCTGCAACGTTTTTTGTCAAGCGTATTTTCTATGGCAAACGATAACAGCCGCAAATTCAAACAGAATCAAATAATGTTTTGCATACGTCAGTGAATTCTAGAGGACTCAAGGCCTTTAGATTTTGGTGAAGATCGGTTAAGGGGAAGGGGTAGTTTACCTGCAACCTTTTTACGTTTTAACAAGAGTAAAGTACTTGAAATATTATTTAAACTTTTTGAAACAATGGTAATTGTTGAAAATAAAATAATTTTGTTGCCAGGTAACAAAAATAAAGTCATTTTGATTATAAAATATAAATATTTACAACACGAAAAGAATTTTCAGTTTTCAAAATTTAAATATATTTTTATAAAACAATGGGTTCTTCATTGAGGTGGGGACCATGTCACTCACTCCATCTCAAGCCTCTCCCATTTTGCAGAAAAAGAGGACCCTGTCAAGGCTGATACTTTGACGACAGTGACAGGGCTTTCCACCAAATTCAGCAGAGTGACAGGTAGGCCCAACTCTGATTGGCTCCTCAGATTTCCCCAGCGTTAGTAGGTTCTATGAAAATATTTTATTTCAAAAATGATTTTAAATATAAATCTTAGATATGTTTTATAAATCTCATGTTTTATGTTTTAACATGGGTAATTTTTTATATGACGAACCATAACTACCGTAAATTCAAACAGAATCAAATAATTTTTTACATATGTGCCTAAGCTATAGAGAACTCAATGTCTGTTGATTTTGGTGAAGATCGGTTACGGGGAAAGGGCAGTTTACCTGAAACATTTTTTGTTGTAACATGAGTAAAGTACTTAATTTTGATAAAGTATCCTGATAAGATCTTAATAATCCACTGTAGAAACGTAGATGAAATATCTATAAATGAAGAGGCTAGTTGAACGGGCTGGGGGTAATTTTCTATAAATCAAAATTATTGGTGAAGGGGGAGGGGATAATTTTTTTTTATATGTGTACTACGTTATTGGCAACAAAGAAGTATTTTTTTGTTAAAATTCCTTCCCTGGCTGTTTGGCTGAAAATAATTTTAAATATAAATCTTAGAATATGGAAGTCATGTATGGTTCTCCATACCGATATTTTTCTATGGTAAACGATAACAGCCGCAAATTCAAACAGAATCAAATGATGTTTTGCATACAGCCCTGTATTGTAGGGTTCTCAATACCTATTGGTGTTGGTGAAGATCGGTTAAGGGAAAGGGGTAGTTTACCGGCAACGTTTTATGTTTTAAAAGGGTATTTTCTATGGCAAACGATAAGAGCCGCAAATTCAAACAGAATCAAATACGTTTTTGCATACAGCCCTGTTTTGTTGAGTACTAAAGACCTATTGTTTTTGGTGAAGATCGATTAAGGGAAAGGGGTAGTTTACCAGACACGTTTTTTGTTTTATCAAGGGTATTTTATATGGCAAACGATAACAGCCGCAAATTCAAACAGAATCATATAATATTTTGCATACAGCCCTGAAATGTAGAGTTCTCAAGACCTTTTGGTTTTGGTGCAGATCGGTTAAGGGAATAGGGTTGTTTACCAGCAACATTTTATGTTTTATCAAGAATAATTTTTTTTTATGACGAACGATAACTGCCGTACATTAAAACAGAATCAACTACTCTTCTGCATACCTTTTTGAATTATACAGAACTCAAGGTCTGTTGATTTTGTTGAAGATCGGTTAAGGGAAAGGGGTATTTTACCAGCAACGTTTTATGTTTTAACAAGGGTATTTTTTCTATGACGAACGATAACTGCCGTAAATTCAAAGAGAATCAACTAATGTTTTGCGTACTGCCCTGAATTGTAGATTTCTCAAGACCTATTGTTTTTGGTGAAGATCGGTTAATGGAATAGGATAGTTTACCAGCAACGTTTTATGTTTTATCAAGGGTGTTTCCTATGGCAAACGATAAGAGCCGCAAATTCAAACAGAATCAAATAATTGTTTGTATACAGGCCTGAATTGTGGAGTACCTAAGACCTCTCGTTTTTGGTGAAGATCGGTTAAGGGAAAGGGGTAGTTTACCTGCAACGGTTTTTTTATCAAGGGTAATTTTTTTCTATAGTAAACGATAACAGCCGCAAATTCAAACAGAATCAAATGATGGTTTGCATACAGCCCTGTGTTGTAGAGTTCTCAATACGTATTGGTGTTGGTGAAGATCGGTTAAGGGAAAGGGGTAGTTTACCAGCAACATTTTATGTTTTAACAAGGGTAAGTTTTTATATGACGAACGATAACTGCTGTAAATTCAAACAGAATCAACTAGGTTTTTGCATACCTTTTTGAACTAAAGAGAACTCAAGGTCTGTTGATTTTGTTGAAGATTGGTTAAGGGAAGGGGTAGTTTATCAGCAACGTTTTATGTTTTAAAAAGGGTATTTTTTTATGACGAACGATAACTGCCGAAAATTCAATGAGAATCAAATAATTTTTTGCACCCCCTGAGTTGCAGAGAGCTCAAGGTATATTGATTTTGGTGAAGATCGGTTAAGGGAAAGGGGTAGTTTACCTGCAACATTTTATGTTGTAACAAGAGAAATGTTTCCATGACGAACGATAACTGCCGCACATTCAAACAGAATCAAATATTTTTTTGCATGCTTCCCTGAATTGTAGAGGACGGAAGGTCTGTTGATTTTGGAGAAGATCGGTTAAGAGAAAGGGGTAGTTTACCTGAAACATTTTATGATTTAACAAGAGTAAAGTACTTAATTTTTATAAATAAAGTATCCTGATAAGCTCATAGTAATCTACTGTAGAAACGTAGATGAAATATCTATAAATGAAGAAGTTAGGTGAACGGGGTGGGGGTAATTTTCTATTATTAAAATTATAGTTGAAGGTGGAGGGGAGAATTTTTTATATGTGTTTTACGTTATCGGCAACAAAGAAGTAGTTTTTTGTTAAAATTGCTTCCCGGGCTCTTTAGCCGTAGTCAAATGTTTTCTGCAAAACCAGACTTTTCGGCAGTGCCATCGACTGCCATCATCGGTGAAAATCGAGTGCGAAAACGTGAGGCGGTATACGTTAGTAACCACAGTACTGTGGTTAATGCTGAAGCAATAAGTAGAAAGACGTAGTTTCTATGGATATATTTCATTTCGAATATGATTTTAAATATAAATCTTAGAACATGGAAGTCATGTATGGTTCCATACCGATATTTTATTCTTCTCGTCCACTTCATAAGATAGGATATACTAGTCATGTTCCTGTACCCACAGTTTTGTTGGCCCATCTTTATCACTTCATCCTAGCGCTGCCACTCTGTTGTCAGTCTATTTCGTGACATTCTTCGCAGATGACAATTCCAATTCCTTTACTTGTCTTTCGTTATTTCATTCAAAGACGTTACATTTACTCCTTCCGTACATTAATATTGTTTTTCGTGCCTGAGTTTGTACAGTCTACGGTACGCCTTAAGAATCTGGCCTCTGATGACTGTATCTTCTTCCCATCTTGCAAAGAAGCAGCGAATTTCTCACTGGTGTGTTATCAGCCATCACTTTGTAGAACTTCTTACGTGTCTACTTACGTGTTTCATTCTTAAGCGTTATGTTCTTCGTTCTAAAAATGTTCCTAAATTTCTGTTAATTTATTATTTTTATCATTGTCGTAATGAGAAGAGATATCACACATCCCAGATAATGAAACGTTTGACTTGTTCTAACGTGCACGTTGTAATATAAATAAAAATATTACAAATATAATAAAAATTAAATAATTGATATATATATATAGAGAGATATATTGTGTGTGTATCTTTGGTGATAACACTGGGTCAGTCTGACTCCTTAAAGTCCCACTGTTAGGCTAGTCAAATTGTAATATAATTTCAAGTGTAATAATAAACAAAATATAAAGATATTGATGATAAGAATATGTTATAATTAGGTGTGTTTGATTGATAAATAATAAATACATCAAACTTTAAAATTTTTGCAAATATTTTTTCTTGTGCTTGTATCGAATTTGACTGAATAATTTAATTTAATTAATTGATAATTAATTAATTATTTGAGGTTGTAATTTCCTCCTATATCTATTCTCTCAAGGTGAATTATGGTTTTGCTTAATAAAAAATAATAATAACATTAATGGTAGAAATAAAAACAATGCTGGTAACTGAATACTGATTTGCGTTTATTCATTCAAAATTGTGCGCCAGTCAGACTGCGCATGTCCCAGGCACTGGCTAATATTCGCCACAGTCGGCAATGAGAAAAATCAACAGATATATTTTTTACAAGTTTAAATTTATGGTTCTTTTAACGAGTCGAAATGGTCAGAGGGCAAGGAACAAGATACATTTAACAGGTATTCTTAAACTAAATGTTAACATCTGAAATAGAACAAAATTATTATTACAATTGTCAATTAGAAAGAAATTATTTAAAATTCGAACCAAGTCGAAGAAATGACGTCACTCTGCTCCAGTCAGCACTGCACCGTCTATGTGAGAAATTCAGCAATGGCCGCCGTCTGCTTGGTTTTAATCTGCTATGACGCCGTGGAATTGAAGATCTTCTCCCACAAAAATAAAACGATGTTCCCTTTTCCTGCGAAGTAGTGTTGTTCCAAAATATAGTGTTGAATGTCCCCTCGTCGTCTGCGATGTCGAATTCTGGATGGATCTCTTGTGTAGTGTGATGTTCAAATATGCGTGTTGGTTTTGTGAATTCGTTCCAAAATTGTTCAAAAATGGCTGTCGATTTTTGGTGTTGCGTTTTTATAGTGTTATTCTGTGTTTTGGAAACTTGTGAAGTGTTAGACATAGATAAATAATGTTATTTCACTTATTAGTTCATCTCCGTTACACGCCACATAACCACACTTGGTTTTAATATAAATTATTTGGTTTTCAAAACTCCACTAATACATTTTTCAACTGTTCAGCTTTGCGATTAACAATAGACTAAACGACGCAACGTCGTCGTTTTAAGGCAATTTGTGGTATGTCTTTTTCCTCTTCATATTGTTTAATTATAAAATATCTGTCTAAGACTTGTTTCACTATCTAACTATACATAACAAGTTTTCTTATTTTTTACTGTATTTCCAATATTTCTTAATTTTACATGAATCTAACTATTCAGTAATATTGATTATTTAATTTTACATCTTTTGATATATAGCTGGGTTTGTTTCAAACTCATTTAAGCCCAAAAATTACAATTTTGCATAATAATTGCATGTCCCATATTTTGTACAAATTCAGTGTTTTAAAGGTTTTTATTTGTTTTTTCGGTATAATATTTCCATGGAATACACCTAATAACTCCGTAATTACTTTGCTGTTAGTAATTTGGTTATTAAAACATTTCAATATTGATTAATTTGCTGTTTAGTCTGATTTGATTACTATCATAAGCCTATTTTTTACTGTTTCCAAAAGAAGTTAGTTTTCTTTCTTTTGTCATTCTATTTGCTATTAACTGTATCTGTATTAATTATATTTTCAATTTCTGTATTGTATGTATTGAATTCTATTCCTATTACATAGATTAATTCTTTGATAGATAGTTTTTTTTTTTTTGGTTTATAGGCCATTCTGTGTTTACAAACATAGTGTCTTGGTGGGTCTGTTTGTACATTATACATGGTTTACTGATTTGAATAAAACTATTACATTTTTATGCCCTACTTGCCTCTCTGACTTACACAATGGAAAATTAAATGACATGATTTTAATTACAATAGAATATCTTGTATCTACTAAACTTTCTTTATACTAATAACATCATTGAACCATAACATGAACATCTTATGCCTAATTTTAACAAAAACATCTTATTATCAACTATTTTCCATATATCACCTAATTTTAACAAAAACATCTTATTCCTATTATTTTTTCCTGTATCATCAAATGATAACAACATAGCTTATCCTAGACATAATTTAATTAGAAAACATAAAAAACTCCTATTACTAGTAACACTGTCAGTCACTAACTGTCTTGTGTATGTATTATTCTTATGAAAACACTTTAACTGTGATAAAAAACCTCGTGTATCTATTTACACCTTACATCTAAAATATTATTTAATTAATAATAAATAATAAATATCTTAATATTAGGCATACCTTCAGTTATGAACCATCCTTTGGTATTTTTGTCCTCACCATTTATTTAGTTATAATTAAAGAAAACATTTTATATGTAATAGTCCTTCTTATATCTAATTTAAAACTCTTATTACTAGTAATGTTGTCAGTCCTTAGACTGTCTTTCATTTCAATGGTTTTATTATTATTATTCTACACTCATGGTAGTCTTTTTATAATACTTAAACCTCATTGAAGATTTTTTCATAGATTTTTTTTTTTTAACTATGTTTCTCACTGTACACTCTGTAGTTCCTTAATTTTGTTATCTCACTTCACTTTATTGTATTCTACACTCTGGTAGTCTTTTTAGTGAGTTCTACTCTATGGTAGTCTCTTTTGACATATTTTTTGACATGTTACACTTACAACTAATATACAATTTGTTTTTATAGTATTGTATCTTGTAACTTGTTTGGGGTTTACCTATATCGGTTTCAATTTTGTCTCATGGTATTTAATATATGATTAACATTTTGTTTTGGCATATCTCTTCCTGTTTCTGGTCTCTGTTGGAATCTTGATATGTTTCGTCCCTTCTTCAAATATCACATTAGTAGTTTCCTTATTAAAATGGTTTCATGACAGATTATTTCCTTTTTTATGGTCCTTCCCTTTTTGTACTGCTTCCCCAATCTACTGGGTATACTGCTGGTTTAACTGGTTTTTTCATAGTAGGTTATTTTAATTAATGGTTTTCTTTATTATCTTCCATTTTTATTAACATTTTATAGACTTAATTATACAGTTTCTCGGGTAATCCTTAAACAATTTATTCTTCTCACTCACTATGGAACTTTCTCTTTTATTCATGTAACATTAATTCAAATGTTTAGTGTGATAATTTTGTTATGTTACATATGCTCTCCTGTAAAAGTGATTAGTTCAGATCATACTCTGTATGGATGAAATAATTACTACTAATTCTTTTGTATTTACATTTTCTCCGTGATTACATGTTTTCACTTTATATACCTTTCTTTTCCACCATTGCTTCCTCTCAGCTGATGTGTATCTCCTTCATTAGTTTCTTTTTTCATTGATAAGTGATCTTCAATCTTGTGTATAACATTATCATTTTATATTCCTTCTTATTTGGTGCTTCCTCACCAGTATGTTTACTCCCTAACATTCCCTAACAAATTAATTGGAACAGTTCAGAGTGGCACTTTTGGCTTCAATCCCTGCTGTCCAATACTTCAATTGAGTCCAGAGGTATTATCATCTCTGCTCAACACATAAGACTGATGGCATTTTCTACATCCAGTCATAAAAATAAATAAACAGTAAAAGTAGTCATTTTTGACTAAAATAAACATCTTTAGATTCTTCACTTCATAATACGTTATATTAATTAATACTTTTATACACTTGACTCTTCTTCTCTCTTAAAGCTTATTCCATATTAGGTGGTTTAGGTATGTGGTATAATATACATTTCATCATGTTTACATAGTAAGTAGTATTTATATTTACTCTTTCTACCATCTGGTATCCATTGAGTTACTTTTATTGCTCATGGTATAACATGAATTAATCCTTTATCACTTTCACTATAACAGTGGTTGTTGTAACAGCATTATCATTATTAATATCAAGTTTTTGTTTTTTTGGTTTCTGGTTTCACTATTTGGTCTTTAGTGAGCTGGTCCTTCTTCATTGTTCCATTTTTATTAAATTATTTTCTTTGTGAGTTTGGTTAATTTGTTCGATTAAGTCATATGACATTCTGGTTTCCTTTCTCCCTTAGAATTTTGTATCTCTTTCTTACAAAATCTTTTTTCATATTTCAGAGTTATTTCCCATCATTTGTATGAGTAATGATGTGAGTTTACTGTCTTTTAATTTTAGACATTTTTATTCAACTACATTCTTTCTTGTTCATAGTTGTTTTTCAAATATTTTGGTATAAGTTGTACTTATTATTGTTTTGAATTTTGAAATTATTATTCCTCAAAATTCTTTTTTCATTCATTCATAATAGTCTTTGAATGTTTGTGTAAGTGGTACTTACTAATTATTTTGAATTTGGACAATTATTATCTGCATCCAAATTCTTTTTACTTGCATAATAGTCTTTGAATATTTGTGTAGCTTGTACTTACTATTGCTTTTGAATTTTGAAGCTTATTATGTTCAGAATTCCTTTTATTTATTCACAATAATCTTTTAAATGTTTTGTGTAAGTTGTGCTTACTGATTTTTGAATTTTGTAATTATTTATTTATCAAAATTCTTTTTGTATCATTCACAATTGTTCGAATATTTGGTGTAAGTTGTACTTACGATATTTTTGAATTTGGTAATTATATTTTATCAAAATTCTTATTTCGTTCACAATATTCTTTCTGATACTTGGTGTAAGATGTTCTTACTATATTTTTGAATTTTGTAACTTTTATCAAAATTCACAATTTCTTCATTCTAGTTTTAACTCACAATTATGAGTCCTCCAAATATTTTTTAATAGACAACTGATTATAAGTTCCTTTTACTTTATTCGAAATGATATCCTTTAGTACATATGTATTATTATTATTGTTTTTAATAATCAGGTATGGGCCGGTATACAGCAGTAATAACTTTTTGGTAATGCCTTCCAAAGTACTGGGTAATTCCCTGTTTTTTAGCAGTACCTTTTCTCCGACTTCATATCTTATTATTTTCTTAACAGCCTTTTGATATTTGTTCTTGCGCCTTTCCTGGTCTTCAGCCAATTTATTGTAGAATCTAATTCGATTGAATTTGTATTCTTGACTCCCGGGGAACTCTATTATGTCTTGTATTTCTCTCGGAGGTGGTCTTTCAAACATTGCCGTGTATGGCGTGGTACCAATAGCGGTGTGATATGACAAATTAAGGAATTCTTCAGTCGCTAATAAATATTCTTGCCACTTCTTTTGTTGATTATAGCAATAAGTTCGTAATATTCTTCCGACCTCTCGCAGTACCCTCTCCGCTGGATTGCTGCTGGGGTGGTAGACAGACGTCTTGTATGTCTTAATCCCCAATGTATTCAGAGTGTTTCTCCACCGCCAACCCTTAAATTGCGTTCCATGGTCGGTGATTATGGATATCGGGCTTCCTACCTCTGGAATGTAATGATTTGTTATTATTTCTAGAGTCTTCAGAGTGGTGGCTCTGTTCACAGGGTATAGTTTTGTAAATTTTGTAAAATGATCCATCATAATAACAATATACTTGTATCGATGGCGTCCGCCACTGCGGGGAAATGGACCACATATGTCCAGAAAGACCTTTTCCAGTTTGGCTTGTGAGGTAATTGGTATCATCATACCTTCCTTTCTCTCATTGTTGGTTTTCACCAATTGACATATCATACAGGTTTTAAGGTAGTTTCTAGTTTTTCTATTGATACTTTTTATGTGACAATTCTCTTCTATTGCCTTGATCACTTTCATGGCTCCCATGTGACCGTATCGTAGGTGGTAGTCCAGGATGATATCCCTTTCGATTGTAGAAGGGATCATGATCTTCCAAACGTCTTCGTCAAAGGATGTCTTGATGAATAAAATCCCATTATTTATACAATAAAATTTGTTTATTGTGTCATCTTGGTTGGAGAGACGAAGTTTAATAGAGTTTAACTTCGGATCGGACTGCTGGTGTTTGGTGATGTCCTGCACTATCTTCTCTAAATCAGATCTGTCCTTAATAATGTTATAGATTTTCAAAATGCTCTCCTTTTCGCCTTCGAATGTTTGTTCTTCTAGATTCACTCTTGACAAT
The DNA here is from genome assembly GCA_034769895.1 of Magicicada septendecula. Classification (NCBI taxonomy): domain Eukaryota; kingdom Metazoa; phylum Arthropoda; class Insecta; order Hemiptera; family Cicadidae; genus Magicicada; species Magicicada septendecula. The sequence goes on along the minus strand of CM068373.1, from coordinate 139,327,642 downwards.
ACGTCGGCTACTACATTTTTACTTCCAGGAACATACTCCCACTGTATATAGTATTCCTGTAGGCCGAGTACCCATCTGGTCAATCTACCATGGCTTAATTTGCACCTTCTTAGAAATGATATTGACTTGTGATCTGTTCGGACGGTCACTGGATATCCGAGGATATACGTCCGAAACTTCCCGCAGGCAAAGACTACACTTAGCAGTTCTTTTTCCGTCACATTATAGTTCTTCTCACACTGGTTAAGGGTTCTGCTAGCAAAGCTCACTACTAGATGGTTTCCACTTTCATCTTCTTGGTACAGTGTTGAACCCAAGCTAATATTACTAGCGTCACAGTTTAGAAAGAAGGGTCGGTTAAAATCTGGATGGTTGAGCATTACTGCATCTAAGAATTTCTCTTTAATTGATTTGAAGGTCTCGTCTTGTTCTTGACCCCATCGCCATTTATTCTTGGACGATAACTGGTACTGAAACTGGGCTGTTAGTTCGGAATAATTATTCTGGAACTTCCTATAATAGTTACATAGGCCCAAAAATGATTGTAGTTGCCTTCTGTTTTTTGGTGTAGGGAATCGTTGTATGGCGTCTACCTTTTCTGTTGATGGTGTTATTCCTTGACTGTTTAGCTGGAAACCCAGGAATTGAACTTCTTTAGCTATAAGCTTGGACTTGTCCAGTTTAAGGGTGACATTATTTTCAGCAAGCTTCTTCAAAACATACTCCACACGATAACAGTGTTCCTCCCAGCTGGTTGATGTTATTAGGAGATCATCAACATAGACAGTTGTGAATTGGAGCGCTTCTGGTCCTAGTATATGATCCATACAGGCGACAAAAACAGCTACTGAATTAACCAACCCGAAGGGCAATCTCTTAAACTGATAATTGCGCCCTTCGAAGATGAACGCCATGTATTGCCGGCTTGCTGGGTGCAACTCCACTTGCCAATAGCCGCATACCGTATCCCAAGTGGTAATGAATCGTGTTCCGTGGAACCTCTTCAAAATTTCATCAATTTCGCCAGGTGAGGTACGATCGTTTATTATCATCTTATTTATCTCCCGAGCGTCAAGGCAAAGTCTTACCTTCCCATTTTTCTTTTGTATGGCCACAATTGGGCTAGTGTATGGCGATTGACTGCTCTCGATGATATCTCTACGGATCATATTCTGGATCTCTGATCGTACGGCTTCTTTCAAAGATTGTGCTATTGGGTATGACTTTCGGTTGAATTCTACCGGTTCTCTGAATCGTATTGAGCATTGGTAGTTCCGGATCTTTCCAGGTTCGTCAGAAAATACAGCTCGATATTTCTCATATATTTCTACCAATTGATTCCGCTGGTCTTCCGTTAGTTGCTCGTTAGTATTGTGGCACTGGAAGTTACGTATCTCTTGGATCTTTTGTTTCCATAGGTCTTCCTCCGTATCTTGATGTACTGGCTTGTTGTTTGTTGGGTGGTTGGATAAGTAATTCACCTTATTTTGGTGGTCGAGAAGTCGTTTGGAGTCTAAAGTCTTGTTATCAGTTAAATTGGCTATCCAGGTTGAACCTTCAGCAAAGAGCGATACCCTTCCTCGGCACAAGTCGATAATTGCTGAGTTTCGGCGCAATATGTCGCATCCTATCATGATGTTGAAAGGTAATCCGGCTGCAACAAGAAATATCATATCCACACTAATGCCCTGACTTTTGACATTGAGGGATACCTGCTTTCTTATGGTCTTGTTCTGTCGGCCGGTAGCTCCTACAAGTACAATGTTATTAATAGGTAGTACCGGTAAGTTTTTATGGCATTCCTGCTGTATCCGGTCCAATTCATTTCGATTTATTATGGAGACATTGGCTCCAGTGTCTATCATTATAGGAACAGAAATACCTTCAATTTCTGCGATTATGTATATTATTTCATTATCATTATTTTTAATATTAAGCTCACTTTCTTCTAATAGGTCCTTACGGATATCCTTTAAATAATTGCTGTATATTATGGTAAAATTTTTTCTGTTTTTCTTCACATTCATACCTACTTGATTAAACCCAGCAGATTGGAGCAGTAAAGGGTCATTAGATTTTATTACTGCCTCCGTTCGTTTAAATGTTCCGCTTCATTACGGATCAGGCCGTTGGAAGCGTCAGCTTGAAGTCCTGAGGCTGTTTCGTTTGGTTCTGCTCGATCGTCTGGTTGGGCTTCTGCTACAGGTAGTCTGCGCTGATTATCCAAGCTGGAACTACGTCTGGGCTCGTACTCTCTGTACCGATTACTTCCCTGGCTCCCTTGGAAAGTCTCGTACTCGTAGTATCGGCTCCTTCTTTGAGGCTGGTACCTCCTGTGTCCACTGCCTTCTGCTCGGATGTAGTTGACATTAGGTCGATATGCCCTGTAATTGTGGTTACCTCCACTTGGGTAATTTCGGTTATAATTACCATGATAATTACTATTATTAGAAAGGTTGGGGTTCCTCTGACCATTTTGAACATAGTTACTATTATGATTATAATAACCGTTGTTATTTTGGGGACGGCTATTATTATTATTATTATTATTGTTGTGGTTGTTGTTACTATTATTTATGCGAGGAATATTACTATTATTATTATTGTTGTTAAAACGGGGCAAATTATTGTTATTTCTGGGGTTATAATTATACTCGGCATTATTCCGATTTGCGGAATTATAATTGTTATTATTACCCACATTCTGCCGATTATTATTATTATTCAAATTATTGTTGTTATTCCTTGGTTCCGGCTTTTCATACCTCCTGCGACTTTGACGGTAATAGTCTTCGTGCTCGTACATCTCTAACAGCTCGGTCATGGCTTGCACCGTCTTTATTTGACTGTTTCGTCTGGCTCTGATAATATCCTCCTCGTAGTGGTATGAGAGTTTGCTGACCAGGCATTCTTCCGGTATTCGGGGCTCTAGATGTTTGGCCACGCACACCTTTCCTAAAAAGTACGCCGTTAAAGTTTGGTTTCCATATGGGTTGTACTTCCCATGGCATATCCCGTCTCTGGCGATATTTTGCGTTGATTCCGACCAATATTTGGCTTTGAATAGCCTTCTGAATTGTTGATAGTCGGTCACCTCGTCTCTTATTGCCATCCACCAATTGTCTGCTATTTCCTTGAACGATTCGTCCAGCACCTCTTTGTTCTCCCTCCAGCGATTACCTCTGTGTTTGGCAAAGTATTCCTCAATTCTTGCTAGGAATTCCATGGGTTTATTTTTATAAAACCTGAAGTTAATCCCTTCACGATTTTCACTGTTGGGACAACTGGTAATGGTTGTTGGTCGACTATGGAATAGGTCTATATCGGTCTGGTTCTGTCGTACCTGACTGTTGATACTGGTCACAGCAGCTTCTATGCCGTCACATTTTTCTGTAAATCGGTCCTGCGCTCGCTCCCAGTCTTCCCGTGTTTCCTTTAGTTTTTCCTCCAATGTCTTCCTAGTTGTTTCTTCAATGGTGTTAACCTTCGTATTTATTTCTGTTCTGATACTCCGTACTTCTTGTTCGGTTTGACTCCATTTTTCGTCAGCTCTGGCAACCCTTTGTTCGATTACCGTTATTTCCTCTTCTACTTTCTTGCTGATTGTCTCATTGTTTTCAGCTATCTTCTGGCTCAATTCATCCTTCAATATTTCCATTTTTCCGTCTAACCGGTTCATGTTCTCCTGGTTCGTCTCCTTCAATTCTTCTCTCAATTGCTGACTATTGCTTTCCATTTTCTGATTTGTTTCTTCCATCCTCTTGTTGGTTTCTTCCAGTTTTTGGCTTATCTGGGTTAATTCCTCTTTCGACTGTTTATTGTCAGTCTTTATCTCCTCCATTTTCTCCTCAATTTTCTGGATATTTTCTTCCATTAATAATTTATTTTCGTTTTTTAATTCGTCCATTTTCTCCTCCATCTTCTTACTAGTATCTCCAATTTTATTGCCCAACTCTTCCTTCAATCGTTGGTTATCATTCTTCATTTCCTCCTCCATCTTCTTACTATTCTCCTCCATCCTCTTTTCCATCTCCTTACTGTTTTCTCTTAATTCCTCCTTCAATCGTAGGTTATCGTTCTTCATTTCCTTACTATTTTCTTCGATTTTCTTGTTGGTATCTCCGATTTTATTACCCAATTCTTCTTTGGTCGTTTTAAATTCTCGGAGTAACATCTCCATCATTTGATCAAGTTTTGTATTTTCCTTTGCGGTGGATTCCTCCGGCTGTTCCTTCTGTGGTGCCGGCTTATTTAGTTCTGCTGGCGGTAACATTAACTCCACATCTTCCACTGGTGTCGCTTCTTTATCCTCCATGTTTATCTCCTGCTCGGCCTCCATAGCCCTTTTTCTTGATGTAGCTCTCCTGTGCATCTCGCTCCCTCTTCTGACCTGTTGATCGTTGCCAAGCTAAAAATAGGAAATTGGACAATCGTCCTTATTTTACAACACTATTACTTCCTATTTAAAGCCCCTTAAGTTGGACGCCAATTTGTAATATAAATAAAAATATTACAAATATAATAAAAATTAAATAATTGATATATATATAGAGAGATATATTGTGTGTGTATCTTTGGTGATAACACTGGGTCAGTCTGACTCCTTAAAGTCCCACTGTTAGGCTAGTCAAATTGTAATATAATTTCAAGTGTAATAATAAACAAAATATAAAGATATTGATGATAAGAATATGTTATAATTAGGTGTGTTTGATTGATAAATAATAAATACATCAAACTTTAAAATTTTTGCAAATATTTTTTCTTGTGCTTGTATCGAATTTGACTGAATAATTTAATTTAATTAATTGATAATTAATTAATTATTTGAGGTTGTAATTTCCTCCTATATCTATTCTCTCAAGGTGAATTATGGTTTTGCTTAATAAAAAATAATAATAACATTAATGGTAGAAATAAAAACAATGCTGGTAACTGAATACTGATTTGCGTTTATTCATTCAAAATTGTGCGCCAGTCAGACTGCGCATGTCCCAGGCACTGGCTAATATTCGCCACAGTCGGCAATGAGAAAAATCAACAGATATATTTTTTACAAGTTTAAATTTATGGTTCTTTTAACGAGTCGAAATGGTCAGAGGGCAAGGAACAAGATACATTTAACAGGTATTCTTAAACTAAATGTTAACATCTGAAATAGAACAAAATTATTATTACAATTGTCAATTAGAAAGAAATTATTTAAAATTCGAACCAAGTCGAAGAAATGACGTCACTCTGCTCCAGTCAGCACTGCACCGTCTATGTGAGAAATTCAGCAATGGCCGCCGTCTGCTTGGTTTTAATCTGCTATGACGCCGTGGAATTGAAGATCTTCTCCCACAAAAATAAAACGATGTTCCCTTTTCCTGCGAAGTAGTGTTGTTCCAAAATATAGTGTTGAATGTCCCCTCGTCGTCTGCGATGTCGAATTCTGGATGGATCTCTTGTGTAGTGTGATGTTCAAATATGCGTGTTGGTTTTGTGAATTCGTTCCAAAATTGTTCAAAAATGGCTGTCGATTTTTGGTGTTGCGTTTTTATAGTGTTATTCTGTGTTTTGGAAACTTGTGAAGTGTTAGACATAGATAAATAATGTTATTTCACTTATTAGTTCATCTCCGTTACACGCCACATAACCACACTTGGTTTTAATATAAATTATTTGGTTTTCAAAACTCCACTAATACATTTTTCAACTGTTCAGCTTTGCGATTAACAATAGACTAAACGACGCAACGTCGTCGTTTTAAGGCAATTTGTGGTATGTCTTTTTCCTCTTCATATTGTTTAATTATAAAATATCTGTCTAAGACTTGTTTCACTATCTAACTATACATAACAAGTTTTCTTATTTTTTACTGTATTTCCAATATTTCTTAATTTTACATGAATCTAACTATTCAGTAATATTGATTATTTAATTTTACATCTTTTGATATATAGCTGGGTTTGTTTCAAACTCATTTAAGCCCAAAAATTACAATTTTGCATAATAATTGCATGTCCCATATTTTGTACAAATTCAGTGTTTTAAAGGTTTTTATTTGTTTTTTCGGTATAATATTTCCATGGAATACACCTAATAACTCCGTAATTACTTTGCTGTTAGTAATTTGGTTATTAAAACATTTCAATATTGATTAATTTGCTGTTTAGTCTGATTTGATTACTATCATAAGCCTATTTTTTACTGTTTCCAAAAGAAGTTAGTTTTCTTTCTTTTGTCATTCTATTTGCTATTAACTGTATCTGTATTAATTATATTTTCAATTTCTGTATTGTATGTATTGAATTCTATTCCTATTACATAGATTAATTCTTTGATAGATAGTTTTTTTTTTTTGGTTTATAGGCCATTCTGTGTTTACAAACATAGTGTCTTGGTGGGTCTGTTTGTACATTATACATGGTTTACTGATTTGAATAAAACTATTACATTTTTATGCCCTACTTGCCTCTCTGACTTACACAATGGAAAATTAAATGACATGATTTTAATTACAATAGAATATCTTGTATCTACTAAACTTTCTTTATACTAATAACATCATTGAACCATAACATGAACATCTTATGCCTAATTTTAACAAAAACATCTTATTATCAACTATTTTCCATATATCACCTAATTTTAACAAAAACATCTTATTCCTATTATTTTTTCCTGTATCATCAAATGATAACAACATAGCTTATCCTAGACATAATTTAATTAGAAAACATAAAAAACTCCTATTACTAGTAACACTGTCAGTCACTAACTGTCTTGTGTATGTATTATTCTTATGAAAACACTTTAACTGTGATAAAAAACCTCGTGTATCTATTTACACCTTACATCTAAAATATTATTTAATTAATAATAAATAATAAATATCTTAATATTAGGCATACCTTCAGTTATGAACCATCCTTTGGTATTTTTGTCCTCACCATTTATTTAGTTATAATTAAAGAAAACATTTTATATGTAATAGTCCTTCTTATATCTAATTTAAAACTCTTATTACTAGTAATGTTGTCAGTCCTTAGACTGTCTTTCATTTCAATGGTTTTATTATTATTATTCTACACTCATGGTAGTCTTTTTATAATACTTAAACCTCATTGAAGATTTTTTCATAGATTTTTTTTTTTTAACTATGTTTCTCACTGTACACTCTGTAGTTCCTTAATTTTGTTATCTCACTTCACTTTATTGTATTCTACACTCTGGTAGTCTTTTTAGTGAGTTCTACTCTATGGTAGTCTCTTTTGACATATTTTTTGACATGTTACACTTACAACTAATATACAATTTGTTTTTATAGTATTGTATCTTGTAACTTGTTTGGGGTTTACCTATATCGGTTTCAATTTTGTCTCATGGTATTTAATATATGATTAACATTTTGTTTTGGCATATCTCTTCCTGTTTCTGGTCTCTGTTGGAATCTTGATATGTTTCGTCCCTTCTTCAAATATCACATTAGTAGTTTCCTTATTAAAATGGTTTCATGACAGATTATTTCCTTTTTTATGGTCCTTCCCTTTTTGTACTGCTTCCCCAATCTACTGGGTATACTGCTGGTTTAACTGGTTTTTTCATAGTAGGTTATTTTAATTAATGGTTTTCTTTATTATCTTCCATTTTTATTAACATTTTATAGACTTAATTATACAGTTTCTCGGGTAATCCTTAAACAATTTATTCTTCTCACTCACTATGGAACTTTCTCTTTTATTCATGTAACATTAATTCAAATGTTTAGTGTGATAATTTTGTTATGTTACAACGTACAATTTCCTACTACCATCTTTTTCTCACGGAGTGTTTGCTTCTAAAAGGCATTTAATCGTACAAGGTTATGCCATCTTTTTGACATTTGGAAAATCTACAGTGCTGTAAGCTGTTATTAAATATAAATTCTTCCTCCTCTAGCTTATCCTCATTTGTCTCGATGATAACTACGCCATCCGTTTTAAATAAAGAGTTCACAAATAAATTGTGTTGGAACTGAATTCTCATATACCCTTTTAATCACCATACTCTAAATGTGTTATCAAAATAGAAAGATTTGCTGGTAAAGGACACCCTTGTCTAAGTCTTTCTTGGGGAGATCTCACACCCAAATATAATTTTTGGCCATTTTCGGTTTTTTATTCATTATTATAGCCTGGAATGTTTAAACAAAATGATACATAAACTGTCCATGTTGAAAAATTATAGGGTAATTTCACTAAAAAATTAATAAGATGACCTGTGCACAAAACATTTGCGTCAATTTTCTGTGCCTACTGCGCGCTACCTCACAAGTTTGAACATTCATCAAGCCTGCTTCGTTGTTATCTACACTTGTTTCCAGTTTATATACCCTTCCTGAAAAAGTTTTAAATAAAATAAAACAAATTTTAAAGATTTCTTTAATGAAACTATTTTTGGAAAGACCCAGAATCCAAAAGGATCATTCATCGCAATGATTTTTTCAAATACTGCTAAACACTATTTTTATCAACATCACAACACTAAAAGTTTGGGTGTTTGATAGAGTGAGTAAGGTGCAGAGGGAAAGCTAGATGTGCTTAGTGCTTTGGGATAACAATACAGTAAAAATTGTATAGTGCGATTACGGAAAATCGACAGAACGCAAGTGCGAAAAGCTGATAAAAAATTCAGTGTGGATAAAAATGGGAAGAACCAAACGAGTCAAGAAAAAACAAAAAAAAGAAGAAAAAAACACAAGAATTATGGAGTTAGACTATTCTGAAGTGTAATTTGTCTACTATTTTATCCGGAATGCATTAAAAATATCTTCTTTAACCTAAACGACTTTCCTGAAAAATTGCGTTTTTATTTCAGATATGTACCTTTTCTCAGGAACTATAAAAGGTAAACTTGAAATTTTTACTATAGAAAAATTTCTTACGATTACATAGGTGAAACCAGAATTATGTTGAAATGTACTCTAATTTTTTTTTTTATTAAAACTTTTAAAAAAGCAAAATTAGACACTTTTTTAAAAATCTAAAATATTTTTTGAAATGACTCAAAAGTATAATTCAGTTTCCGTGAACAATAAAGGTTCTAAAATTAACCTGTAAAAATGTCAGCTCAGTATCGTTTATAGTTTCTAAAGAAAAGGTACATAAAACAGTAAAAACATGGACGAGATAGGGTTTAAGGTCCTCCCCTTAATGTCCGTTCTGAGCTTACTATTCAAGTCTAGGGTAGTAGTTGTCTCGCTTTAAGAACATTGAAATATTATTAAATAATGTGGAATAAAATAGAGGAATTCCTCCCGTTATAGTTATCTTAGAAAAGATCGTTATTATTATCAAATTCTTTTCGCATATTAATATATGCAATTACTTTGGCGTCTTAGTTGTAGTATTTTAAACTTGACATTATTGCTAATACGACATCACATTCTACCACGTAGTAAGCAACACGTTTGACAAGACCAATTAATCAGACAACATTATTATTACCTTACTTTTACGTATCACGACTAATTTTGTTTTCTCTCTTGCCCACAACAGTATTTAAAGATCTTAACTTCTTAAACAACAAACGTCTGCACAGTATAAACATAAAATATGAGACGACAAAACTTCGCCACTAAAACTACGAAATCTACTTTTTTTTCATTTTCCAAGTTTTAAACTTTTCTTGGATAAACTGTAAAACCCCTTAAGCACTGCGTACAGTCAACAGTAAAATAGAATTTGTCTGTTTTATTGAAACTTTTGTTTGCCGCTTTTGGCCTTATTGAATTATTTATATCAACATTCCGTGTTAAATTAAATTCTTTGAGTTTTATTACAAATTTTTCTATTCTTTTTTACTTCAATCTACTCAATTGTGAGCATTTATAATATAAGTGTAAAGTTACATTTTCTTTACGCATCCATTTTAATAATTTAATATTTTAATTGAATTTGTTTTTTAAAATAACTTGTCATTAGTGTCTGAAAATGCTTCAAACCGCCTCAGATTTTTATTAAATTCTTAAGTACACATTTTCAAATACGTCGATTGTTCACATCAAATCCAGTAAAAAAAAAATCTATAATATTTAGAAAATGTTATACCTCTTTATTTTTTTCTTTGTTTGTTCCTTAGAAGAGTAGGAAAACTCCTTTACCATTCATTATTAAATTTTAAAAAATGCTTGTAGGTATTAACTATTTTGGTAGCCTACTAGATTTCTACGTTCGTAAAGTATTAAAACGACTTATTTTTTTTTTCTTCTATTCACGCCAAAGCTTAAATACACTTCATGTTCCCCGATCGTCAACACCAAGACGAGTTTTTCACACCAGACATTAAGAACACTTTCTGTTTCACGATCTTTAAGATCAAGACCACTTTTTCATATCAGACATTAAGGACATTTTCTGTTCAGCGATCAACATCAAGACTACTTTTCTTTGACTACTTTTTTACACTAGTGAAAGTTACTGCCGCGCGAAAAGTCTTTTCAGTCCTGAACCGTAAATAGTGTTCTCAAATTTACAAATACTAACAAAATAGCTTTATCAATTAATAGTTTGTTTTCCAAAGTCACCTGGGTCAGTCAGCTAGTCAGACAGCAGTAGGGTTTTTGACAGTTCTCTAATATCTTTCAATAAACAGCAGCCAATGTTTCCAAAATTGCGTCAACTTAACACATAGAAAAAAATCACTAGTTTGCTTTCTCTGAAACCCGAAACCGATTGACAATCATAAGTGGAAAATTTGTTAGACAGTGAACAAGCAACTCAAACTTCAAGAAAATAATTGGTTTGGTCTTAAAAATTTTAACCTAAGTAAAAGTAAATTATAATAGACAGTAATGAAATATCTTAGGAGACGAGTAATGATTTAGAACAGGCGAAATATGAATTGACACAACAAACAGGATTCAGCAGTGGACTCAATAATCACAAGAATTAAAACATGATTTACAATAATGCTAATCATGTATATAGATACAAGCGCACACATGCACATTCACATCTGAAAAAATGTACATTGATTTTAAACATGTGTGAGCAAATATTTAGCAACCAGAAGATGGAAACAATTTATTATATAATTAATAAATTTGATCAAACAATTTAATCTAACAACCGCGTGCAGGCTTTGGTCACCCCAAGTGACACCAAGAGGGTTGAAATTTGTGTATATAGTACAATTGTTTATATGCGTGAATGTGATTCTGGCTGTAAAGGTGACTCACACTACACTATATGTTTTTGCGAAGTATGCCAACTGGGTAATGCAATGGAAAACGAATTATTGGTAATGCAGAATAGACGCGCCCTAGACTCGCTGTTATGCGAGTTCGCGTGTGCATCAGTTCAAAGAGTGAAAATCATTAAGGAGTAACAATAAAACACTATGACGGTGTGAGATACTTTATAAATCCACTCAGATCGTTGGATTTTAGGTCCATGTTCTACGGACTACGATATATGCAAATATATTTCATAGTGTTGAAAGTGACGCGAAACCTGGTATGACATTCCGGCAGAAGGGACTGGGACGATAAATATCTACAACACGTGTTTGTAAGTGTACATTTTGAAACAGAGGTATATAAAAACACACCCATTAAAGAGTTTTAAAAATCGTAGTTTAAATAATATTGGTATAACTTGCTGACTAGAAACCATTGGTAGAATTACAGTTTCTGCTGTAGAGTTACTCTAAAGAGACTAGACGAAGTGTTGATTTAACAAAAATGTAAGGATTGCTTGAAAAAGCATGGGAATCTAATAGCAACGAAATACTGTTAAAGAAAATTTACCAATATATTAGTATTGTCATGACGATCTCACGTACCGTTCTCTGTAAATAGTGAAGAAAATATTTGAACACCAGAAAATTAGATACGCTCAAATTTAATAACAGTTTCAGATAACAAATCCACACGAGGTTACAAGAATTTTGCAAGTTTACAATTGTCCAACACAGAATAGTTTACAAGTAATCATTATAACCTAATTAGCACTATCGAAATAAATAATGCAACTTCAAAATTATATTTTCCCGTACACAATAATTACTTTACACTGAATCGCTGTAAAATAACACACATCTGTCCGTAACCGGCAACAACTACTACGGGTAACATGCCTTATCGCTTCGATTCTCTGTACCCAGCTGTCAGCTCCAGCTGGCCGGTAGTTTTTGAAACACGGTTTTTATACTCATCCTGTTCTGTGTAATATGTACCAAGACTGACCTAAATGCCAGTAGAGTAAGCGATCATCGTTCGGAAGGCGCGGAAAGATCGACAGCGTGGGAGAGATTTCCGTCATGTTGCTGCTCACAAAACGCGTGGAAATTATCACGCATGTTACCTCTCTGCTTTACGTAACAATACTCTATATACTCTTATACACAGTAGAGACTTAGACATTACTAGCCAGTGGTCGTAACATTGACTTGTTATAATGTTTGCGATTGTTTCGTACGCTTAATTTTGATAGGTCATAGAACGAATGCCTCTAAACTCAGAGCAGTTAATAATAATTAGCAGTTATCATGGACTTTTCATGGTAAACGTGTACGTTTATTTGGTCACATCAAGAAAAAAAGAATCTCACCTCTATGTTCATTATTATGACTTTTCTTGGTTATCACACACACACACACTCACACACTCACACACACAGTTTAATTAAACTTTTTTATTTGTAATATTTTTTCTAATACCTTTTTTATAGGTGCAAAATAACTAGTACTTCCTGAACTAAACTAAAGATTACTTATTAATAAAAAATGCTACAAGTAAGGCTTTTATTACTTCCATGTTCCTTAAGGAAATGGAAGTATGGTGATGGCAAAAAAAATCGTGTTCGAGATTATTGCAGATTCTGATTGTACTACACTCAAAACATGAAAAAAAGTCGTTTTTCGAAAAGTGTCTGTGTGTGTGTGTCTGTGTGTGTGTCTGTGTGTCTGTCTGTCTGTGTCTGTAGATTTTTTTTCTATGGCAAACGATAACAGCCGCAAATTCAAACAGAATCAAATAATTTTTTGTATACAGCCCTGATTTGTAGAGTGCTCGCGACCTATTGTTTTTGGTGAAGATCGGTTAAGGGAAAGGGGTAGTTTAACAGCAACGTTTTATGTTTTAAAAGGGTATTATCTATGGCAAACGATAAGAGCCACAAATTCAAACGGAATCAAATAAGTTTTTGCATACAGCCCTGATTTCTTGAGTACTAAAGACCTATTGTTTTTGGTGAAGATCGTTTAAGGGAAAGGAGTAGTTTACCAGCCACGTTTTTTGTTTTATCAAAGGTATTTTGTATGGCAAACGATAACACCCGCAAATTCAAACAAAATCATATAATATTTTGCATACAGCTCTGAATTGTAGAGTTCTCAAGACCTATCGCTTTTGGTGAAGATCGGTTAAGGTAAAGGGGTAGTTTACCGGCAACGGTTTTTTATCAAGGGTAATTTTACTTCCATATTCCTTAAGGAATGGAAGTATGGTGATGGCAAAAAAAATCGTGTTCGAGATTATTGCAGATTCTGATTCTACTACACTCAAAACATGAAAAAAAGTCGTTTTCCGAAAAGTGTCTGTGTGTGTGTCTGTCTGTCTGTCTGTGTGTCTGTCTGTGTGTCTGTAGATTTTTTACTTCCATGTTCCTTAAGGAAATGGAAGTATGGTGATGGCAAAAAAAATCGTGTTCGAGATTATTGCAGAATATGATTGTACTACACTTAAAACATGAAAAAAAGTCATTTTTCGAAAAGTGTCTGTGTGTGTGTCTGTGTGTCTGTCTGTCTGTGTGTGTGTCTGTCTGTAGATTTTTTTCTATGGCAAACGATAACTGCCGCAAATTCAAACAGAATCAAATAATTTTTTGCATAGAGCCCTGATTTGTAGAGTACTCACGACCTATTGTTTTTGGTGAAGATCGGTTGAGGGAAAGGGGTAGTTTACCTGCAACGGTTTTTTTTATCAAGGGACATTTTTTTTCTTTGGCAAACGATAACAGCCGCAAATTCAAACAGAATTAAATAATGTTTCGTATACAGCCCTGAATTATAGAGTTCTCAAGATGTATTGTTTTTGGTGAAGATCAGTTAAGGGAAAGGGGTGTTTACCTGTAACGTTTTATGTTTTAACAAAGGTGTTTCCTATGGCAAACGATAACAGCCGCAAATTCAAACAGAATCAAAAGATTATTTGCATACAGCCCTAAATTGTAGAGTTCTCAAGACCTGTTGTTTTTGATTAAGATCGGTTAAGGGAAAGGGGTAGTTTACCAGGAACGTTTTTTTAACAAGGGTATTTTCTATGGCAAACGATAACAGCCGCAAATTCAAACAGAATCAAATAATTTTTTGCATACAGCCCTGATTTGTAGAGTACTCAGGACCTATTGTTTTTGGTGAAGGTCGGTTAAGGGGAAGGGGTAGTTTACCTGCAACGTTTTTTTATCAAGCGTATTTTCTATGGCAAACGATAACAGCCGCAAAATCAAACAGAATCTAATAATTTTTTTGCATACGTCCCTGAATTGTAGAGGTCTCAAGGTCTTTTGATTTTGGTGAAGATCGGTTAAGGGGAAGGGGTAGTTTACCTGCAACCTTTTACGTTTTAACAAGAGTAAAGTACTTGAAAATTCATTTAAACTTTTGGAACAATGGTAATTGTTAAAATAAAATAATTTTGTTGCCAGGCAATAAAATTATAATTTTTTCATTTGAATGTAAATCTGTACATAGTATAAAGTAAAGTCGGGCCGTTTTCTCTCTGTGTTTGAAATCGCTAATCTCAGGAAGTACTGAACGGATTTTATTCAAGTTTTCGCCAATAGATAGAGTGTCTATCGAGGAACATTTATGTGTATAATTAATACATATATGTTGTACATTAGCTTAGCTATCACGGTTTATGTCAAGTAAGTGGTATAGTTTACATCTTATATATAAAAATGAATGTTTTTTTGTTTCTCCCGTATGCATTCCTATACCACTCATCCGATTGCGATGAAACTTCGGTGAGTTGTCCGCACGTCCGCGAAGGTTTCTTCCACATCTCCTCCTAAACCACTGTACCGATTTCAACCAAACTTGGCACAAATATTTTACGCAATGGGAGAACCAACATAGGATAGGTGTTTTTTTCGATGGGATCCTTTTGGGGGTTCTTTGGGGTCTTCCACATCGCCTCCTAAACCACTGGACCGATTTCAACCAAACTTGGCACAAATATTTTACGCAAAGGGAGAACCAACATAGGACAAGTGTTTTTTCAATACGATCCTTTGGGGGGTCTTCCACGTCTCCACCTAAACAATTGGACCGATTTCAACCAAACTTGGCACAAATATTTTACGCAACGGGAGAAGCAACATAGGACAGGTGTTTTTTTCGATACGATCCTCTGGAGGGTCCTTTGCGGTCTTAAAAAACTATTAGATCTGGTTACTATGGCAACCCAATAGAATAGATTCTGTTCTAAATATATTATCGCATTAAATTGAAGACCACGCGAACGAAGTTGTGGGCAACAGCTATTTATTTTTAAGAAGCCTACTTTAATTAAACTTTATTAATTAAACTAACATTTTCATTACGTACAACGTGAAACTCCGTAGCGAAGCACGGGTATTCTGCTAGTCATGTATAAGAGAAAATATATCGTGCGTGGCAGGCAAGCATATCTCAGTTATGTACTGTTTACGTTTCCATTTTATTATTATCACTACCGCAATAAAAAGGCAGGGAAGACACACACACACACACACACAATTCGCGTTATTTCTGGCCTCATTCACGTTTATTTTCTTACATTTGCACGGTTTTTAAATGGAAAGTGCCGAACCCATACCAACATAACGCATGCAAGCCGAAAAAGTGTCCAGCGTGGATAGCGATTTGCTTCCTGTGGATCGCTGGGCAGTGTAACTGCACGTGTTTACAGAGGAACGATTCATAGACAGACTTTTCGTCTTTAGGGAATGAACCCTCTGCAAGATGCTGAGGGTGCATGAGTGACTTCGGAGCGCTCATTCTTTTCCTTTTTGTTGCCGATATTTGGCCATAGTCCAATGTTTTCTACAAAACCAGACGTTTCGGCAATGCCATCGACTTCCATCATCAGTGAAAATCGAGTGCGATAACGTGAGGTGGTATACGTTAGTGACCACAGTACTGTGGTTAAGGCTGAAGCAGTAAGTAGAAAGAAGTAGTTTCTATGGTAATATTTCATTTCGAAAATGATTTTAAATATAAATCTTAGAATATGGAAGTCATGTATGGTTCTCCATACCGATATTTTACTTCCATATTCCTTAAGGAATGGAAGTATGGTGATGGCAAAAAAAATCGTGTTCGAGATTATTGCAGATTCTGATTCTACTACGCTCAAAACATGAAAAAAAGTCGTTTTCCGAAAAGTGTCTGTGTGTGTATCTGTCTGTGTGTGAGTGTGTCTGTGTGTCTGTAGATTTTTTTTCTATGGCAAACGATAACTGCCGCAAATTCAAACAGAATCAAATAATTTTTTGCATACAGCCCTAATTTGTAGAGTACTCACGACCTATTGTTTTTGGTGAAGATCGGTTAAGGGAAAAGGGTAGTTTACCAGCAACGGTTTTTTTTTATCAGGGGAAATTTTTTTTCTTTGGCAAACGATAACAGCCGCAAATTCAAACAGAATCAAATAATGTTTCGCATACAGCCCTGAATTGTAGAGTTCTCAAGACCTATTGTTTTTGGTGAAGATCGGTTAAGGGAAAGGGGTAGTTTACCTGTAACGTTTTATGTTTTAACAAGGGTATTTCCTATGGCAAACGATAACAGCCGCAAATTCAAACAGAATCAAAAGATTATTTGCATACAGCCCTAAATTGTAGAGTTCTCAAGACCAGTTGTTTTTGGTGAAGATCGGTTAAGGGAAAGGGGTAGTTTACCTACAACGTTTTTTTAACAAGGGTATTTTCTATGGCAAACGATAACAGCCGCAAATTCAAGCAGAATCAAATAATTTTCTGTATACAGCCCTAATTTGTAGAGTACTCAAGACTTATTGTTTTTGGTGAAGATCGGTTAAGGGGAAGGGGTAGTTTACCTGCAACGTTTTTTATCAAGCGTATTTTCTATGGCAAACGATAACAGCCGCAAATTCAAACAGAATCAAATAATTTTTTGCATACGTATGTGAATTGTAGAGTACTCAAGGCCTTTAGATTTTGGTGAAGATCGGTTAAGGGGAAGGGGTAGTTTACCAGCAACGTTTTACGTTTTAACAAGAGTAAAGTACTTGAAAATTTATTTAAACTTTTTGAAACAATGGTAATTGTTGAAAATAAAATAATTTTGTTGCCAGGTAACAAAAATAAAGTCATTTTGATTATAAAATATAAATATTTACAACAAGAAAAGAATTTTCAGTTTTCAAAATTTAAATATATTTTTATAAAACAATGGGTTCTTCATTGAGGTGGGGACCATGTCACTCACTCCATCTCAAGCCTCTCCCATTTTGCAGAAAAAGAGGACCCTGTCAAGACTGATACTTTGACGACAGTGACAGGGCTTTCCACCAAATTCAGCAGAGTGACAGGTAGGCCCAACTCTGATTGACTCCTCAGATTTCCCCAGCGTTAGTAGGTTCTATGAAAATATTTTATTTCAAAAATGATTTTAAATATAAATCTTAGATATGTTTTATAAATCTCATGTTTTATGTTTTAACATGGGTAATTTTTTATATAACGAACCATAACTGCCGTAAATTCAAACAGAATCAAATAATTTTTTACATATGTGCCTGAGCTATAGAGAACTCAATGGCTGTTGATTTTGGTGAAGATCGGTTACGGGGAAAGGGCAGTTTACCTGAAACATTTTTTGTTGTAACATGAGTAAAGTACTTAATTTTGATAAAGTATCCTGATAAGATCTTAATTATCCACTGTAGAAACGTAGATGAAATGTCTATAAATGAAGAGGCTAGTTGAATGGACTGGGGGTAATTTTCTATAAATCAAAATTATAGTTGAAGGGGGAGGGGATAATTTTTGGCAACAAAGAAGTATTTTTTTGTTAAAATTCCTTCCCTGGCTGTTTGGCTGACAATGATTTTAAATATAAATCTTAGAATATGGAAGTCATGTATGGTTCTCCATACCGATATTTTCTATGGTAATTGATAACAGCCGCAAATTCAAACAGAATCAAATGATGTTTTGCATACAGCCCTGTATTGTAGAGTTCTTAATACCTATTGGTGTTGGTGAAGATCGGTTAAGGGAAAGGGGTAGTTTACCTGCAACGTTTTATGTTTCAAAAGGGTATTTTTTATGGCAAACGTTAAGAGCCGCAAATTCAAACAGGATCAAATAAGTTTTTGCATACTGCCCTGTTTTGTTGAGTACTAAAGACCTATTGTTTTTGGTGAAGATCGGTTAAGGGAAAGGGGTAGTTTACCAGACACATTTTTTTTTTTATTAAGGGTATTTTGTATGGCAAACGATAACAGCCGCAAATTCAAACAGAATCATATAATATTTTGCATACAGCCCTGAAATGTAGAGTTCTCAAGACCTGTTGGTTTTGGTGAAGATCGGTTAAGGGAATATGGTTGTTTACCAGCAACATTTTATGTTTTATCAAGGGTAATTTTGTTTTGACGTACGATAACTGCCATACATTAAAACAGAATCAATTACTCTTCTGCATACCTTTTTGAATTATACAGAACTCAAGGTCTGTTGATTTTGTTGAAGATCGGTTAAGGGAAAGGGGTAGTTTACCTGCAACGTTTTATGTTTTAACAAGGGTATTTTTTCTATGACGAACGATAACTGCCGTAAATTCAAAGAGAATCAACTAATGTTTTGTATACAGCCCTGAATTGTAGAGTTCTCAAGACCTATTGTTTTTGGTGAAGATTGGTTAAATGGAATAGGGTAGTTTACCAGCAACGTTTTATGTTTTATCAAGGGTGTTTTCTATGGCAAACGATAACAGCCGCAAATTCAAACAGAATCAAATAATTGTTTGCATACAGGCCTGAATTGTAGATTACTCAAGACCTATCGTTTTTGGTGAAGATCGGTTAAGGGAAAGGGGTAGTTTACCGGCTATATTTTATGTTGTGCCAAGAGAAATGTTTCCATGACGAACGATAACTGCCGCACATTCAAACAGAATCAAATATTTTTTGCATGCTTCCCTGAATTGTAGAGGACGGAAGGTCTATTGATTTTGGAGAAGATCGGTTAAGAGAAAGGGGTAGTTTACCTGAAACATTTTATAATTTAACAAGAGTAAAGTACTTAATTTTTATAAATAAAGTATCCTGATAAGAAGCTCATAGTAATAAAACGTAGAAACGTAGATGAAATATCTATAAATGAAGAGGTTAGGTGAACTGGGTGGGGGTAATTTTCTATTATTAAAAATTATAGTTGAAGGTGGAGGGGAGAATTTTTTATATGTGTACTACGTTATCGGCAACAAAGAAGTAGCTTTTTGTTAAAATTGCTTCCCGGGCTCTTTAGCCGTAGTCCAATGTTTTCTACAAAACCAGACTTTTCGGCAGTGCCATCGACTGCCATCATCGGTAAAAATCGAGTGCGAAAACGTGAGGTGGTATACGTTAGTGACCACAGTACTGTGGTTAATGCTGAAGCAATAAGTAGAAAGACGTAGTTTCTATGGAATTATTTCATTTCAAATATGATTTTAAATATAAATCTTAGAACATGGAAGTCATGTATGGTTCTCCATACCGATATTTTTTATGTAATAAATGAAAATAGTACTTCTAAATATGATTTGAAAACATTTAAAAGTAACGATTTGAATCCAATTTTTTATGTCCGACTTCAACGTAAATGAAATATTTTAAAATCGTTTTCATATATGTGATTTCAGGTTTGTTGTTTTATATTCTTTCTATGTGATGTATAATATGTTTTATCCTGTGTAAACAGCTTCTTACAAATGGAATATTTTAAATATATATTTCTTTCCAGTATTTAATCTTTTTACCCAGTTGTTACAATAAGTGGTTTTTATTTGTCATATTTAGGTAATTATTTTCTGGCACCAAAATTTTTCTCTTCTTAACTAACAGTAATATTTATTGTAAGAAACTAATATTCAACGTACGCGCAGACGAATTCTAGGATCTAGTCGGTGATTTACAACTACAGTGGCGTTCAATATCAGCAGAAGAATCGTGCTATATATAAAATTGTAATGTTTCACAATAAATATCACACACACTGTGTGTATGTGTGTGTGTGTGTGTGTGTGGGTGTGCTACTTATGCGTGCCCATATTTATTTGTAGTCTTACGTTTTTAATTTAAAATTCTAATGGCATTTCTGATCGTCAAAAATAAAGATTCGCAAAGGACTCCGACTTGAGAACTTTCCAGTTTAATTTTATCTTGCATCAAGACAGTTCCAAGTCTCTTTACTTTAATTGCCCCCATTCAGACCCTCGTGTTTCCGCACCAGTAATCTTGGCTTTTGTTTCGTTTCTATGAAAAAAAATGTTAGCTGAAGCGGTCACAGACAATAGAGCAATGCAGATTTTAAATTGATCGTAACACTTTTGTGAAGAATTTAATTATGTAGTAATCAGTAATCAACGCAATTACAAGCAAGATTTATACTTTATATTTTTCTTTTTTCAAATAAAAAAACGTTAATTACTCTTAACATTTTAATGGACTGTTTTCATAAACTTATTGTTACCTATGTTATTGTACTATATATTTAGTAGCCAACGCACTTGGTTTAGCGCAACCACATAGGAAGTAGAGACAACACTGTACTTTACTTGGTAGGCCTATAGTTGATGAAATAGAGAAAAATCAATTAATGTAATACATTGTAATATAATAAATTGCCAAACGCAACAGTCATTTCAATGACATTTCGAAAGTACCTGAAAATAGAGCAGTGAAATGCTTCAAGATAGACCCCTTGTGTGAAACGCAAAATAGTAACTTCATTAAGTTTGGTGTGTTCTCACGAAAACTGAGCGTTGACGAACAAATGGTTCGATACAACGGACATCATTTTCTAAAACAATTTGTCAAAGGGAAGCCTATAAGATTTGATTTTAAACAATGGGCTCTGTGCTACAGTGAAACTGGGTACTGTTTGCATATTGAACTCTATGAGGGAAAGCAAGAGGGAATCCTGTCACAACCTCTTGGGAGCTTTAGTTGTTTTGAGGAAAGTGTCTTTAGTGGATAACCCACAAAACCATGCTTTATATTTTGATAACTTTTTACAACCCATGAATTGATGAAGAGCTAACAGAGAAGGGAATATGTGTAACAGGCACATCACAGCTAAGATGAATGAACAACTGTCCTGTAAAATATTAGAAAGCGATGGCTAAGAAGGAAAATGCTACCTATGATCACTCTTTTGATGAACAAAACAAAATATTCGCGGTGACATGGAAAGACAATAACACAGTAAAAGTCATGTCCAACAATGAAGGACTTCATCCAATGCAAAAAGTACCTCGCTGGTCAAAGAACGAAAAGAAAAGTGTAAACATTGACCAGCCATACTCCATTTCAACTTATAGCAAAAGTATGGGTGGAATTGACAAGATGGACTGGATGATAAATAAGTACCGAATCAAAATCAGAGGCAAAAAGTGGTATTATCCAATGTTTACCTATTTGGTTGACATGGCATTGGTAAATGCCTACATACTATACACGATGACAAACGAAAAAGTGCCTCTGCTTGATTTCAAAAGATCCATTGGTCGAGCTTATTTAGCTAAGTCATCTATATCTGATCCAAAAAATGCAGGAAGAACTTCTTTCCCTAAGAAGGCTACAAACCGTGTGCTGGAAGCTGTAAGGCTGGACCCCGTAGGACACTTCCTTGTAAGAACAGATAGAGGAAAACAAAGGAAATGTGGAGTTTGCAAAAATAACGTTAAAAAACAATGTCTCAAGTGCAACATTGGCCTTAATGTTGACTGTTTCCAGACTTGGCATAAACAAAAATAAACTTATAATAACTATGTTATTGAGGTTTGTAATACTTAATTTCTTTTTCTTGAATATGATTTATGTTTAAAAATCTGTATATGTAAATAAAATGAAATAAAACTTATTGAGATTTCCAAGAGTTGTGATCAATTCTACCCTAGAACAGGCATGATCCCTATTTGGGACTTTTTAAAAAATCTTAGTTTTCCCCCAAAATTTTTTACAAAATATAATTTGTATGTTCTATTTATAACATTTCACCACAAAATATAAGAAAACAATAAAAATAAAAATTTGACACTTAATGGGTTAAACATATTGCACTTACACTTTAATGAATGCACAATAAATGTCACCGTATTAAGTGTCTCGCGCTACGTAATACACAATAATCACTTGACACTAAATCGTAAGTCATAATAACAGTCACTCAAAAACGCACAGTAATATCGCTGGCGCTAAATTGAACTTTTACACTGCCGCTGGTTGCTTATTTATACCCTTGCTGAGGTTCGAGAAATGTCTGTCATTTTCCGGATGACTCGTCGACAATAGTTACGTAGTTACAGCCGCTCTGGAAATCGATAAGGTCTATGTCAATATAGGACCTTGCGCATTGACCCAATGCCGCAACGTCACACACGTTGTCTATCTCGATGAGTGTAAGACTGTCCACCATACTATATGTACAAAGCACGTTCTCATCTATTTGTAGCAATATGATGAACATTATCTCTAGTAGGATACGAGGGTAGGCGAAAACGGAAGATGTAAGTTGGGGAATGGAAACTGTAGTTGTGCAATGGAAGACAACATAATGGGAAGAATCAGATGAGCAGAAATAAAAATAAAGAAAGAGACAGAGAGAGCGAGACAGACAGACAGAGAGACAGACAGAGACAGAGTGAGAGAGAGGGGAGTGAGAGAGAGAGAGAATTTGGGAGAAAATTTGTTAAAATGCATGTGATTCTTTTTGCTGCCTAATTGAGTGCGCTGAAATTGTTAATAACATCCCTGATGTTTAGACCACTGCGCTTATTCACTCGTCCAGTCCATAACCGATCACTGTTTCTACACACGAAACACGTATCGAGATTGTAAATTGTTACACCTATGGCGGTGAGCTGCAACCCAATAGCGTCCGGTGATTATCCGTACTCCTACAAGAGTAGCTTTTCTCAAATGTTCTGCTGTTTGGTATTTTTCTGTTAGGAGGCTGTAGAGGCTGGTTCAATTTTTATGCGACCTTGTTGCCTCAGCTCATGAAAAATCTGATAACTTATTTAAACTTTTAATTGATGGCTAATTTAATCGAGTAAAATAAAATATTTGCAGTGAAAAGCTTTACAGTCGGATTTTAAATTTCCGATGTAATAATGCGTTTTTAAACTGCGGCACTACATCTCTTTACCAGTCAGATTATACCTTTAATTAAATGGCAGTATCATACTGAGTGCGCTTAAAATTAGTAGTCATAAACTGCAACTTATAACCTTTATCGAAATTAAGCAGTAGTGTCCTTGACATATTTTTGTTAGTGTAGGACTGGGCCTGAGTTAAGTCTCGTTCGTAAACTTTCGTGGTTTTCTTTAATAACAACACCGTTTTTAGATCGAACACACGTTACCTTGTTTCATTTAAGCAGGCGTTTTGCACGTAGTATGATAGGCATCATCAATGACTAGACTGAGACAGTGCACAAAGTGTTGACCCTTCGCTGTTTATACTGTGAGGCTTGCTCACAACGTTAAAAACAAGTTCATAATTTAAAACAAAGTTCATGTCCCCGTCCAATAACCCAAAAATCACAATAAATTATTTTACAAATTAAAACATGATACTCAAAAGAAATATTTACCCACAATAACATTTTACGAAACAAATATTTTATTTTATTTATTATAAAGATTCTGTCACTTTATTTAAAACACGTTTATAAACCCCCGGCAGCTTATAAGTACCATCTCTGTTAAAGTTGTTGATACGCGTATATTTGTAAGTTTCTATCGCCTCTTTTATCATTCGCGGAATATAGTTATGAATCTTTACTATGATCACCGTTTCTTCCAATAAAGTGTAATGTTTATTTTTACAGTTCTTACTGATTTATCTGTGTCGCATTACTTCGTGTGCCTCATGTGTTCGTGCGCTCTCGCCATCACCTGTCTCCGCATTTCACCGACGAACACATCACCACAACTGAATGGGACTTTATAAACGTCAAGTGTTAAAAGAGTTATCTTGTCTTTCTCCAACGGTAACATGTGGCCTGTCTCGCTAATCGGCTTCTAAATAGGTTGAATGTTACGTTTCTTCAAGTTCCGGTCGACTTTGTCACTAGTCTCATGGATATGCAGCAGGTAAGCACTCGATTTTCTATTTCAGCTTGCTGCCAACTTCATTTTTTGCAGGACATTTATTACTGCTCTTTCCAAGCTCAACTGACCTCTGTGTAGTTGTAACCATTACTGCAACTTAGTTAAGCAGTTTAGTTAATTCACCTTGTTCCTTAGACCAGTATTCCTTGACCGATATGTATGTGTCATTTTTATTATTAACAGATTTAGGACTCCTTGTTTTTATGCGGGACGATGCTATGACTTGGCATTTAATGATAATGACTTGTCTGTCACTTCCTATAAAGTGACATACAGGAACATGTCAACACGTAACTACATGGGCCATTAAATATACCGGAACGTTTTGGACAATATTCCTTACAATTTTAAGCCGCTTAAAGTGCGGTACAAATACAAAATTCATTTACAGCTTAAAATAATCGTTTCTATTGTAGATGCAAAACAGTTATAGCGATACAATTCTACTGTACTTTATCAAATCAACAACGTATAAAAAACAGACGCGATAGGGTGGTAAAAAGAAATTGTTTAGCTTCAGTTGAAGTAATGTAAAAAATTCAGAATGCTAAACATCAACTATATCTCACTGTAAACATTGAACCAATGTTATTGACAAGTTTAAAAAAAAATATATTATTAAAGTCTCGTTCTTCCCCAAACATTTCTCCTACTGTGTATGCATGTAGTCAGTGAACGCCACCTGGGAGCTATATAATGTGTCGCGGCTACGAATACTTTGCCAAATACGTACACATTGATACTGATCTACAGAAATATGTCAACGATGCGACTGTATGGGTAAACCTGAAAATGTTAAGAACTGATAAACACTATTTTGATGCGCAACACAATCAATTTAGATAAAAAACTAAAAAAAAATTATTTTATTACCTGAACTAGCTTTTGCTCATTGCGAACTTCATTAGAGCGCTGTTTGTTTTGATTTGGTACGGCACCGTCGTTTGAAAGATCCTTGTTTTGTGTGTGTTGTATAATTGTTTAAATTGTATGTGTAATTTAAATTGTGTCTGGTCGTTTAGTGTGTAGCTTCCACACGTTTTCCTGTGTTTTTATATTTCTAGTTATTCGGGTGTAATGACACCAGCTTACTGTATTTTACTTATAATTATCCAGTAAAAATACTTTGCACGAAATGAGAGGATAATATTAAGAAGAGTGTAGAAGTCAGAGGAGCAGTTTGGGCCCGTGCCAGGCTTTTGGCACTGAACAGGATTAGATGAAGAGCTCTCTCGAAACCTCGACATCCGACGGGTAGAAGAGGATGACGAAGAAAAAGAACAACAACACTTCTTTGTTTTGTTCCAAAAGGTAAGAAAATACTCAGCTTTGTTCATCAATATTTATCTGGATTCTTTCAATTGTACCAGGGTGGTTAGTGAAACAATTTGTTATAATTTATTACATTATAACATTGTTGCAATTTGGAAATTACTAAGGAATATAATCAAAATTAAAAAGTAATTGATTACAACAAACTCACTTGTTTTATTTTACACGTTTTATAAACATTTTTTTCTGAAAAAAATTGTGAAACTTATTAATTATTTGTATGGATTCTAATAATTTATTAGCGAAGAATTTAACAGAATATATTACTTCATCATTACGTTTGTTAGCCAAGTGAGGAAACGTCCTTCTAAGTAGGAAGAAGTTTCACAACAAATTTCATAAATTTCTATTCCAATATAATATTTTTAATAAACGTAGCTATTAACTACGTTAGTGTTTGCTAGGATTGGACGAGACCTTAACTGGCTGTATCGTCTATTGTACCGGTAACACAGTATGTCTCTTGCAGTAAAGTCAAACAAATTGGTCAAGCAGTTAACTATTTTTATTTCGAAATTTTCAATAAATTGTATTTCACACTCCTACTAAATTCTAATACAGTATCAATTACACTTGATTAAAACATAATGTAGTTTTTCACTGAGTAACAACAAGAATTCCAAGTATTTTGGATGCAGACGTACGGTAGGAACTGAATAATGTGAGTATACTCGACAGGATTGCGCCATATCGGTTGAAGCAGTCTGAACATCTTAACCGAACGGATGACTGCCGCATCACCAAACAACTATTGAATTACAACCAAAAGGACGTAAAGGTGTGTGACGTCCGAAGAAGCGCTGGACCAGTAGATCATCAAGATGGAGTCTGTATACTTGGGACCGCAATAAAATATTTATGCTTTCATCATAGTTGAAGATGATGATGAAGTCTTTTGGTGATTGGCAACGATCATTATAAATTACATTTCAGGTAAAAACGGAAGGCGAGCATTATACGCGGGGAGGACAGTGATAAATTTTTAGGAGAGTGCGCCGTTGGCTGTTGTCAGGAATTTGAAACAGAATCACATCACTCATCATCAGTATTTGCGCGGTATAGAAATAACACAAACATCAAGAGTGTTTTTGTGTGATCGTGGGTGAACGTTTTACGTGTGTGTGCGTGTGTGTGTTTGTGTGTAAGCGTGTTACATAGAGAATAATAGTACCTATTACACATATATTATTGTTCTTGAATTATTTTAAAACGCACAAATTAAAATATTAATTAAAAACATTCGAAATGGTCAAAAAATGAATATTTGGGTAAATCTTAATATATACAAACAGAGTAACAATAATTTACTAATTAAAGAACAAACTTAAGTAAAAACAAAACAACATGATCTATTTAAAATTATAAATTTATTAAAATATATCAAATATAACTGTTGGGTGTTAGGCCCAAGTGGGCTAAAACATGTTTCTTGAAGTGAATAGTCCTGTCGGCTGGTCATGAATAGATTCAGCGGGATGAAAATGATAAGATGTGGACTGTATTGAATTGATTTTAATGCCTTTCTTAAGTTACATTACAAGTGTTTAATTTATTGAAATCAGGCCGGCTAATAATGCGTGTTGCCAAAGTATTATAAATTTTGAATTACATTGAAGCGGGCCTAGTCGGCCATAAGTAAGAATGTGCGGCCTAAAGCCTACATTAAATGTCGACAATAAAAGACAGCGAAAAGGGTCGGCGAACCGACCGCCGAAAGCGCTTGATACACACTGTACAAAGTTCTAACACGCAAAAATTGAAGCAAGGCAGTAAGCAGATTAGCCAACCTAGAAAGCGAAATTATCGCGCTACCGTACAATAACCATAATATATTTCCGACAATACAACTGATTATGTAAATATACATTAAAACAAATCAAAATTAAATTATTCGTTTCTTTTATATTTAATTCGATTTTAATATTGAAATCGATTGATTCAATTTCAAATTGATTTCGTTATGTTTATATTGAAATCGAATCAATTCAGTTATTTGTTTATTCATATATTATCCTCTGATGATGCTGTGAAACGTGCGTAAGGTTTTAATACAATATAATTTTACTTGCAGAAATAGTTAGTATTTGAAGAACTGTTCATAATATTTACTGTTCCGTAAATACGTATTAAACTTTTTGTAGGTGTTTTAATTATATCTGTATTGACGGTATGCAAGTCTTGATTATGACAATAAATTCGGAACCTCGACACTAAAGTGTCTAAATGTCGACACAGGCGTTTTGACTGGACCTTACAAAAGTTTCATTACTATAAGTTTTTAACTAATGCATTTTTACAAACTAATTATGGCCTAATTCATATAACCATACTTAAAATTATTTCTAAATTATTACTTGAAATTATATAAGAAATCTATATTCTGATTCATTATTTAATAGTAACAATTTCCTCCTTAGGTTCCAACGTATCGTTGTTGCGACAAACAACTGCTCTAGAGATACATATTTCTTTGTTGTACGTTGATAAGGGTCAGCGTTGCAGAAAATGAAAAATCTAGAAGGCCGTGGCGTAAACGATGACTCGGCGAGTCAATTTCCTGACAATGCTCTCTCACCGCTGCTGTTGCCCTCTGGAGAGCGATTCACCTTCCCCGTATTGGGATATTTATGGCTTTATGTCTCACACGTGCCAAACACACACACACACACACACACAAATACACGCGTACAGATAGGATCCCAATGTCTCAACATTTAAAGTTGCGTAAACTTTGTTTTCCATTTATTTTATGCACGATTATATAAAGCGGATTTTTTTATCTTGTGTGCGCTTTATAATCTATAATCGTTTGTCTAGTTCCATAAAAAATAAAAAACAAAACTATTTTTTAAGTATTTGAAATCCTAGCTTTGTCGCTTCAATACCTTTATCATTCTGATTAATTTTAACGACACGAGATGCTGTTATTAACAGAAGGAAATATAATTTGTTTTAATTTTATTAAAAAAAAGTATGTATAAGTTATAAGAAGAGAGTATATATAGGTTAGTTGTAATGTAAAAGTATTCATGATTTTTGTATTACTGAATATTATCATAGCTGCCAAATATTAGGTTAATTATATTAATATATTAATTTATAATATATATATATTAATTTATAAATTATATATATTAATTTATAAATTATATGTATTAATTTATGTTAATATATTAATTTATATTATTAATAATATATCTTAATTGTAATCATTGATGTGCATTAGGATTAAAAAGGATTATTGGTATTAAATTTGAAATATATAGGATCTATTTTTTAAAACACTCAAGTAAGTATATGGTGCAATCTGTATAAGGTTTCAGTGACTGCACAATGGATATGTGACAAAACGTTTTGGTGATAAAAGCTAATCGGACTTATAAAAAATAGCTATAAGTTGAATTAAAAATATAACAAGGACGTTTGTAAACCTTAACTTGTCACTGCTCACAGTTTGTGGCTTGAAGAACACGGCCTGAATTTAGCCACCGAAAATACCGAGATAGTGCTGCTTACCCGGTGACGGATCCCCATAATCATACCCCGCTACAAGGACTTGACATTATACTTACAAACAACGCAGTGAAATACCTAGGAGGGAGGCTAAAGTCAAAGTTCTCCTATTGGGAGCAAATCAAGTATGCAGCTGATAAGGCGATTCACATTACAACAAAGCTCAACAGGCTTATACTCAATGTAGGAGGTCCCACTGAAAGCAAGAGGACGATTGTTGATGGTGATCACGGAATCCATCCTTCTATATGGTTGCGAAATGTGGGTCGATGCACTAAAGATGGAAAAATACAGGGAACGTATGGCATCGGTGTAGAGAAGAGGAATCCCTAGAACTCTCATTGTACTCTTACTGGACTATTACTGGTGATAGTGGGGCGAATTCCCATAGACCTGTTGGCTCTAGAGTAAAAGCGATTCTTCGAAAGAAGAGATGTAATTGGAAACGATTCGGCAAAGCATAAAGCCAGGGAACTCACTCTGCGGCACTGGCAAGATCTATGTAATATCGAGGATAGAGCAAGTTGGACTGCAAGGATTATACCGAACTTAAAAGAATGGACTGACCGCCCACAGGGTGAGGTTAACTACTATCTGACACGGTTTCTCAGTGGTCATTTCAAATTTAATGCCTATACCTACAGAATGGGAAAGGTGCAAAGCCCAGCATGCCAATACGGCGACTCTCCCCATGAAGATACCTTGCACGCCTTTTTTAAGTGCTGCAGATTTACAAAACAGAGGATATCACTAAAAATGGAGCAAGGGGAGTTCATGCCCGAGAGCGTAGTTGAGATTATCCTTCGAGGCATAGAGGAGTGGAACCGCATTGCTGCATTTATTCAGTGGGTCCTTCTAGAAAAGAAAAGACAAGCCCAACATGCACAAACGGGCAGTAGAAGACAAGAAACTACTAGGAGCCCGATAAGAGCGCAATAGGGTCCATTTTGAAGTAATATGCTAAGTGTTTCCAGGATGGATTCGAATGGCTGAATTAGAAGTGGGTTTTTTAGAGGGTGAGTGTCCCGCACACCAGGGGACACATGATTTCCTCTGACGATCCATAAAGCAATCCCCTCTCTTAATAAAAAAATTTATATAATATTGCTATCTCCTGTAAACATTTAGAGCACACACTCTAATCTTTAGGAGTAGTCTGTTGCCATTAAATTTCTCTGTATAAATTTATGGAAACCTTTGAAGTGTGGTTATAGAGCCCACTTGGAAAATTACAATTTATACACAACGTTTATACGAGTAGTCGAGAGCAATGTAGTTGAACATCGTCTGGACAGAATAAACATTAATTGAATTGTTACGCATTTTTAAAAGGATCAGATTGATTGCGGTATAAAACATAGAACATCAAAGAAAGCCGTACTTACAATGTTAATTAACATATTTATAAAGCAATGACACTCATATAACGCAGTATTCCTAGATATTCCTAGTTATCCTATCTTCATCTTCTTCAGCACTACTGACGAACGTAAGCCCTGGCATCCAACACCAATTCTTCTCAATCTCAGCGTAGTTCCTCACGTCCATTGTAACGTGTATAATGTCCTCTGACAGTTACATATAACGTAGTAGTTCTAATATTGTCATATTATGTTCGTATAGTTATGTTATTACTTGCCTGGAGACTCAACTGTGTCTTCAACAAACAGAAACGTAAAAGAACAGTTAATAAGAGAGAGGGGGAGAGAGAGAGAGAGAGAGAGAGAGAGAGAGAGAGAGAGAGAGAGAGAGAGAGGGAGAGAGAGCACTGCCGTATAATTTGATCAAAGCCCCAACGTCCAACGTAGTCTGTGAACGTAGAGAATAATACTGTAATTGGCTAAAGTCATATAATTGGGCTCTATGCTCGGGGATGTTTGCCGTCAGTGAAGAAAATAGTTTATATTATAAAAGTTACAGCCACTATCATAGAGAACACATTGCACATACACGTTTTTAATTTTTTATCTTACTTTAACGTTAACGTTTTGTTAATTCCTTTTGTCATTCCGTTTTAAACTAGAAGTTACTAAACA
This sequence comes from Magicicada septendecula, assembly GCA_034769895.1. NCBI lineage: Eukaryota > Metazoa > Arthropoda > Insecta > Hemiptera > Cicadidae > Magicicada > Magicicada septendecula. The sequence goes on along the minus strand of CM068373.1, from coordinate 139,296,404 downwards.
GATAAGTACAAGCGCACAAGAACACACACAAACACACACACATATACAACACAAAAGGTCTCCAATTCTTGATTGAAAATTTAGAGGATATTTTTATACAAAGTGGAGATTAAATACAAAAAGTAGTGTTCATAATTTTAGAGAGAATGTCAATTTTCAAAGGACAAAAATTCTGGACGGAAAAAATCGCTTTCCATTTTTATTTGTAAGACCTTGAGCTCTCTATGTTGGTTGTAGTGGACATAGTAACGTTTTCTGCAGAATTTAAAAGCTGTGTTACGTTGTGTATTAATTCAAATTTATTCGGATTTTAATTGGCTTTTTGTTGGCTGAAACTCCGTATCAGCTGTTTGTTGTTCGGCGAGAGCCGTCGCTAGTCCAAGATTTGGTCAGTCACATTCCTGATTCCGTCATACACGTTTGGAAGCTCCGGCGGCGGAAAACCCCCCTGTTTCCTCATCTTTATTTCCCACTATGGGCGAGTAGACTTTAAAGAACCTCTGGTAAGTTTCATTAATTATACATTGTTATTTTATAAAGGGGAAATGTGTTTAAAAAGGTTTATTGGTTGGATGAACTCGGATTACAAACGCGTGTGTGGTTCTGTACTTGCACTAGCTTGAATGCACGCCACGTGACAAACTTTTTCAGTAATAGTATAGTGTCTTTCCTGTCCGAGATATTATAACAGAGGGAACCAGTTTAATTGGTTACTTTCAATCAAACCGGCTGCCGATGTTAGTACAATTACTTACCAACAAATCTGAAAATATATAGAACAGGAATTAGGATTAGGTTACGCAAATTTACTCACTCTCTGGTTATTTAGCAAAAACATCTCTTTATTATATTTCCTGAATAATAATTTAAATATTATTGTTATTTTGTTTTATTACGTTAAAAAATAAATTACTCAAAAGTTCTGCATCGAATGCTCTTACGTCTTTTTACATGTTACTCTGGTGAGCAAAATAAAAATAAAAAATATTTATTAACTACATTAAATACCTGGGATCCGGGTTTTAACTTAATAATGCTCTACAATAAGTCAACATTATGCAAGCTATTGGAATATTAGTTTGCTCAAATTTCGAATTACCTTTTACCTTTAACTATCATCAGATTACTATTTCATTATTGTAATTACAGACACTACTATGTTAACATTTACATGATTAGAATAAGTCTTTGCAAAACTATACTGCTTTTGTTGCCATTGTTAAAAATATAATGATCAAAATGATCAATATTGCACACCACTATATGAAAATTATTCCGATTAGCGCTTTCAAGCTTCACAGCTCATCGTCAGATCAGGAATAGACTGAAAATATGTAATACCCAACCCTTCACCCCTCTCCCCCACCCTGCTCACCCACAACAAACTAAAAATTAATGACCCTTCCCCACCCCCTAAACTCTGTCTCACCATCTGTGCAGTTACAGACGGTTAGGGAGAACTACAGATAGTTTAGGGGGTGGGGAAGGGTCATTAATTTTTAGTTTGTTGTGGGTGAGCAGGGTTGGGGAGAGGGGTGAAGGGTTGGGTATTACATATTTTCAGTCTATTCCTGATCTGACGATGAGCTGTGAAGCTTGAAAGCGCTAATCGGAATAATTTTCATATAGTGGTGTGCAATATTGATCATTTTGATTGTGATTTCAACCACTAACACAAATTTCTTCATTAAAAAATATAATGGTTTGGTTTCACCTTGATACAATGTGATCAGCGGCAGGTTCTCTTGTTGTTACTCTTCAGTTGCGTTTCCTAGAAGTTCTACGATGTCGTTCGGGTGTCTCCATTTATTTTGTAGATTCTTAGCTGCGATCATGACGAAAGGATGCTGTTACCTGAAGCTCGTAAGTTTGTCGTTGTTGCTTCACTCCTGATGTACGGTGTTCACTTTTTACATTTTACATTTTGCTTTTAACTGCACTAATGTTACTCTATAATGTTTGGATAGAACATACTTTACAATTTAAACATTTCGTTTCCTTTTTTAAAGAGATGTGTCTGCTAAGTTAGTTACTTTTAGTTATTTTCACTACATTTCAATTACTTGTGGAGTCTGTCACCACGAAAGATTACCTTCAGTTACATCGTTATTAATTTTTTATATTTACACTTTTTCTTCACGACACATGGTAAAGCTGTTACCTTGTCTCTGATTCTGGCTCGACTGGGGTTGGTTTTGCGGCGGTTAGTAGGGAGAGGGAGCTGTTCGCGCGGAGAGAGAAAAGTAGTTCGTACTTTATTATTATTATTTTCATACTAATTAACTACTATTAATAATACTACATTTTCTTTATTATTGAGTTAGGTATTTCTTATTATTATTATTACGTCTCTTTATTTAATTAACATAATTATTAACTTTCGCTTCAATACAGAATCATGTACGTACATGATTTTTCATGTCCGTACTGGATTTTTACAAGTTGATACAGGCATATAAGTACACAGGGAAGAGTTAAATATGTTCTCACATGTCATTTTAAATAAAAATTATTTGTGCTATTTAAATTCCTTTTAAATCGTCACATCCTCCTCCACTTAAAGGTAAGGACGGGGCGATGGGGTATTAAAAGAAAACCTAAGAAATACAATTATATTTGACAGGGCACTTCGTGATGAAATTTCTCTCCACAAGGTTATTTCGATTCATCGATCGATTATCTTACATACCATACAAAATACTTAAAATTTAATACATATACAACACATAAAACACAAATTATATAATTCTACTTTATTTCAAGTTCTTAAATCTACTACCGGTTTTTTTTGTTAATTCACTCATCTGAAGGAGTGACACTCATGAGTAGTTTTCAGCATATTTGAGATATACTGTTTTACTGTAAGGTTAAAGATTCTCTAACTTTCTTACATAAGGGTTTTCGCATATTATAAGTGTGCGAAATATTTATAATATTCAACGCATAGAATCGCTTATTATTTTAACTTTTGGTTCTCGGCTCCTCCTCTTATTTCCTTAGTTCGTCTTTCTCTTAGTCGCAAACGTGGATTACAATTTAGTGTATTACCACTATCATATTCATCAATCTTTGGATGAACATGTTATAGATTATTAATAATAATAACGTATAGTAATAACAATAGAATTACCTTTATTTTACAGTGCTAGAGTTTTGTTGTGCGTCAGCTGACTTCTCATTATTTATTTTATTGTCGCAGAATATGAGCTAAGGTTGATCAGGCCTCGCTAGTATTCTTACGAGGTGTTTGAGTTTAGACTCAATTACGGTATAGGATGTCACAAAGTCTTATTGTATTCCTGTATAAAATATATACGTATAATATGTTTCCTATATTTTATTCTTAATACTTTGATAGTATTCTTGGTTTACTATCTTTCTCGTAGTCGTGCTTCTTTATTTTCACAAGGAGAAAAAATTTTAATCTGTGATACATGACTTCTGCGAACGAAATTATTTGTATTGGGTTTGTACAGAGCTACTGTCACGGGGGTGATGAACTTGTGAATCGTGTAGGGGCCACACCATCGGTAAGATAGTTTGGAAGTGGTCCTATCAACGGCTCTACTCGTAGGGTGAGTTTTATACATGACTAAATCACCTACTTTGTACTTTATTTTCCGATTATTTCGCTCATGATATTTCCGCGATTTTTGTAAATTCGCTCGCAAATTTGCGCGAGCTTCGTTCCATATTTTTCTTACATTATTCTCATTTATTTCACGGGGCAATAACTCATGAATTTTCCACTTTGTGGTTAATGGATGGTTAGGTTTATATTTGTACAGCAAATCAAATGGTGTTGATTTATGTCCCTCATGATACGCTGAGTTGAATGCAAACTGTATCCATGATAGATTTTGATCCCACGCTGTCTGGTCTTTAGCGTGATACGATATTAAGGCGGATTTTAGATTTCGCAAGTATCTCTCAGCTAGGTTTCCTTGCGGTCGGTACTCTGTAACTGTAATATGATTTATTCCTAATTTAAAACACATGTCATTAAATTCTTTCGATTTAAACTGAGGTCCATTGTCAGATACTAGGTGTACTGGAGTACCATAATCTTTAAATAGTCTCTCTTGTAGAATCTTTATTGTCGTTGATGCTAAGGCACGTCTCATAGGATACATCCACACGAATTTAGTGAAAAAGTCCACGCAAATTAATAGCATTGTGTTTCCTGACTTAGAACGGGGATAGGGTCCGGAAAAATCTATGTATATCTTTGAAAAAGGTTTTGTGGGGATTTCTGAGATTACTCTTCCGAATTGACTGTTTCTTGTTGGCTTGCTCAGGGCACAGATTTCGCATTGTTTCACGAACTTAGCTATTTCACTGTTCATGTTTTCCCATTGATATTCCTTGCGAATACGATATATCGTTTTCCTTATTCCCATATGAGCTCCAATGGTTGATGAGTGGTAGTATTCCATTAGCATGGGTTTAGTAATTTCCGGGGCGATTATTCTCAATGACTTTCCGTTAGCTTTTTTATAACAAAGTACTCTTTTACTCAAGGTATACTTGTCAGAATAATTTCCTTTATCTATTTGTTCTATTATCTTCTTTAATTTCGGATCTTGTTGTTGGTGATGAGCTTATCCTTAAATGCAAGGGGGAATTCTGTTATTAGCGTATTTACAGTGGTGGTTTCAACCTTGTCTTCCCCAGGTTTGGCATTGGGTAGTTGGAACATGCGGGATAGTGTATCGGCGACTACATTTTGGGTACCACGAATATGTTGTACTTTAAACTTGTAGCAATTTAGTCTTAACACCCATCTTCCTATACGACCTAATTGTTTTGGATGGTTCAACAACCACGATAAAGCTTGGTTGTCGGTCTCTAGTAGAAATTCCTTGTGTTCTAAAAACGGTTTGAACTTTTCGAAGGCGAACACTACAGCTAAACATTCAAGTTCATAGGCTGAGAACTTCCTTTCTTGCTCCGTCAAAGTACGTGATGCATAGCTGATCGGTAGTCTTGTATTATCTATTTCTTGGTATATTACTGCTCCTAATGCTACACTAGAACTGTCGGTTTGTACGACAAATGGTTTATTGAAGTCTGCTAACTGCAATACCGGGGGTGATATTATGCTTTCTTTGAGTGTTTAGAATGCGGCTTGGTGTCGAGTGGTCCACTCGAATTTAGCTCCTTTTTTTCTTAATGCATTCAATGGGGCTGCTATATCCGCTAGGTGGGGTATGTACTTATGAAAATAATTGATCATACCTAAAAATCGAGCTATACCTTTGGGGTGTCTGGGTGGTAAAAATTCTCGAATTGCGCGTGTGCGTTCTGGGTCGATGCTAACCTTACCTTCGGCTGATACTATATGACCTAAGAAAGAGAATTGTATTACGGCGAAATTAACTTTACTGGGGTTTACCGTTAGTCCAGCGTTCTTTAATCTTGATAATACCTCACGCAAATGATCAATGTGTTGATCCATCGATTCGCTATATACTACTATGTCGTCAAGATAATGATATACGAATTTAAATTTAACGTCATGGAATATTTTTTCTAACAGTCTGCTACATACCGAACTTCCTTGTGATATTCCGAATGGTACTCTAGTAAATTGGTATAGATTAAATGGGACAGCAAACGCAGTTAGATGTTTTGATTCCTCAGCTAGTGGGATTTGGTGGAAGGCCTGTTGAGAACCATAATGGTGAAAATTTTTGCTTTGGTAAAATAGTGGAACGCGCTGTGAATGTCAGGCAGGGGAATAGATTCAAATTCTATATTCTTATTCAGCTGTCTATAATCCACGACTAGTCTATGTTTATCAGTTTCTTTCGGTACTAGGAAAGCAGGAGATGAATATGGGGAAGTTGACGGTTCAATGACGTGTTGTTCAATGAGTTTGTTAATTTGGTTTCTCATTATGTCCATCTTGGGCGGTGATAATTTGTATGGATGCAGACTTATTACTTTGTGTTCACTTAAATTTATTTTGTATTCAATGAGATTGGTCAATCCTAACTCAGGTGTGAGTACAGTAGAAAATTCCCTTATTAATTTTTGGATCCTTTGTCGCTCATTCCCTTTTAAATGACTTAAACTAGATTCATGATGCTCCAACTGAATAGTTGAAGTTTCGCAGTTCTTGTTGTTTTTTTGCTCGGTGTCAAACTGATATTTTCGCGTGCGATCAAATCTAAAGCAATATTGTTTAGCGTATATGTCGAGAATTAAGCCAGTTTTGCTTATAAAATCGGCGCCTAGTATTAAGTTTTGTCCTAAATCTTCAGCTACGAGTAGTGTAACATACCAAGTAAAATTCTTTATTTTTAACTTCACGGTAATACTGCGTGATATATTTAGATTTTGCTTATTTGCGGTGGTACACTTTATGTTCACACTTTGGCTACGTCTTATAAGATTATGATTCGCTAATACAGTGGCTAGCTGTTGATTGATAATACTACGTGTAGATCCCGAATCAACTAAACCGAGGATATTCGTTGCTCCAAGGTCTATCTGTATGTAGGGTAATAGGCATATACTTGTTTTACATGTGCTAATGGAGTTACACTTGTTAAAAAATCTAGTTACGTAAGGGTCTATACATTTGTTTATTTTTATTTTGACTTTAGGTTGAATAGTGTTTCTACCTTTCCTTTTCTTGCTGCGGAAGACACAGGATTTTGGTTCTTCCTGCTTCACGAGTTTTTTTGACTGATCAGTTTTTTTTTTGGGTACCGTTTTTGTTTACAATATTTGCTAATATGTCCGGACTTTCCACAGTTATAGCATCTTCTTTCGTCTTTGGCATCGCTCGCATGCTGTCGGGGCTTTAGTAGTGATTTTGTTGTATTGGGGTAGTTCCGGGCTGTAGAGGTTCTTGAAAATCGCTTATCGTGGTAGGTTCGAGTGTCAGTTCCACAGGGAGGTAGTAAAGAATCTCTGCATGGAGTTTGGGACATTAATACGCGTGTTTTGATCTGAATACCAGACGTTGGATGAATGTATACAACACATTTCCAGTTCTGTGAAGGTGGTTGGTCTCTTCATGAGTGCTAGGCGAGATTGCTCCTCGGGAGATAGTCCTACTAAAATAGTGTCTACTAGCTGTTGTTCACTCCTGTTCACTTGTAGTAATAAGGCAGCTTCCCTTATGTCAGATATATAATGAGCTAGTCTTTCGTAAGCTCCTTGTACACGAAGTACAGAATTCCGCTTTAATTCTTCGTAAATACCGGTGGGGATGAAATGTCTTATCAGGGTGGTATGTAGTTCTTCTAGAGGGTGATTATACCTTAGTGACTCCAACACACGATCTTTTAACGGAGATTTACATTTAGGTAGAAGTACTTGTAAAATCTGGTGATCTCTTAGTTGTCGCAGATCTTTGATTTGTAATAGGTGCTTGATAAAATCTAGGAGTTTTGTAATATTCAGGCCATCAGTGGTTGGTATCTCAGATAAAATACGTTCTACAGGGTGAGTTATTTTTCCATAGAACTCATTGTTGAAATTTAATTGAGATTCCGTTACAGTTTTTTCCGCTGGTGGATTTGTCTGTAGGGTGGGTGGTAAATCGTAATTACGCGTAATCTTCCCTAGTTCATTTGGATATGGCGAGGTGGTTACGGGGAGGGTATTTGCTTGTCTAGCAGTTAACCGATCTTCAGTGGGTTCTCTACTAAATTCCTGGAGAAATGGAATTTCTTCAGCACTGGGTTGTTGTTCTTGAGTAGGAGATTGTGTTGGTGAAATATTTAGTTTCGTCATGGCTTCTTCGATCTCTTCTATTCTAAACGATTCGGACTTCCTACGTAATTCGCGCAGTGTGTCTGGTAATTGTCGTAACGCTTCTTCCGCAAATTTTTGCGCGTCCGGTGGTGTAACTTTGTCACCGGGCCAATTCAACAAATTGGTAATGCGGCGGATTAGATGTTCTATTCTCTGCGTGGTTCTTAACATTACCGCGGGGGATTTTTCGTCTCGCAGGGTTTGTGCGATTGAGATAAGTTCCGTAAATTTACTATAGCATGTTTCTTTTTCACTTTCGAAATCTAATACACTTAAACGATTCAACAGTGGGGGTTTGTCTGGTTTAATCTCACGTAATATTTTGCGCAGTTCCGCGACCGTTACGTTTGTATGTTTAAGACCGCGTAACAAAGCTTCATAGCTCAGTTCGTCCTTCAACAACAAGTCGGGGTTAAATTCAGCCATTGTAATTATGATTCTTAAATCTTATGTTCTACTTATTTTAAATATGTTATCTATTTTAAACACTCTTACGAAATTTGAATTCCTGTAAACACATATATATATATATATATAATCACAATCTTATACTAATAAATTCAAATATATGTAAATCTAATAAGTATCTGTGGAGATACAGTTATTGAGGAGATATTATCACTTTAATATGGAAAGAAATTTCACACGAAGAGTGCATTATGTTTACATTCACACAACAGATCAGCTGGTTGGGGGAGGTCTATTGTGTGCGTTACCGTGGCTTACTGTTTACCTTAGCAAGGCTTTATAACAAAGAAGGGTGACTTCTGACAATTCGGAACACGTTTTATTTCCTGCACAGGATTGTCTGTTTAGTCAACCAGGGAATGTCATTCAAACAACGTACTTGTATACGAGGGGAGAGGGTACTTCTCTCGACACGAAACAAACATGAACTAGCCTGTAACTACCGTCAGGTTGAAAATTGAATATTTTTACAAGCGGGGACTTGCTTATTACGTCGATTTCCTATACTACTATTATTACTTTATTAATAAAACTCTATTTATTTATTCACAAATCCAGAGTGAGTAAATTTACGCATTTTAGCAAGTTATAGTTAATTATTTAGCACAGGGTACACAATTATTTTATAAATTAGCAGGGTGTTGCATTTTATCTGTGACACTCTGTAAACAATTATTATTTTTTTTACAAGGCAGCAGAGGGGCGCATTTTATTGTGTCTCTCCTGTCTGAGACATTATAACAGAGGGAACCAGTTTAATTGGTTACTTTCAATCAAACCGGCTGCCGATGTTAGTACAATTACTTACCAACAAATCTGAAAATATATAGAACAGGAATTAGGATTAGGTTACGCAAATTTACTCACTCTCTGGTTATTTAGCAAAAACATCTCTTTATTATATTTCCTGAATAATAATTTAAATATTATAGTTACTTTGTTTTATTACGTTAAAAAATAAATTACTCAAAAGTTCTGCATCGAATGCTCTTACGTCTTTTTACATGTTACTCTGGTGAGCAAAATAAAAATAAAAAATATTTATTAACTACATTAAATACATCGGATCCGGGTTTTAACTTAATAATGCTCTACAATAAGTCAACATTATGCAAGCTATTGGAATATTAGTTTGCTCAAATTTCGAATTACCTTTTACCTTTAACTATCATCAGATTACTATTTCATTATTGTAATTACAGACACTACTATGTTAACATTTACATGATTAGAATAAGTCTTTGCAAAACTATACTGCTTTTGTTGCCATTGTTAAAAGTATAATGGTTTGGTTTCACCTTGATACAATGTGATCAGCGGCAGGTTCTCTTGTTGTTACTCTTCAGTTGCGTTTCCTAGAAGTTCTACGATGTCGTTCGGGTGTCTCCATTTATTTTGTAGATTCTTAGCTGCGATCATGACGAAAGGATGCTGTTACCTGAAGCTCGTGAGTTTGTCGTTGTTGCTTCACTCCTGATGTACGGTGTTCACTTTTTACATTTTACATTTTGCTTTTAACTGCACTAATGTTACTCTATAATATTTGGATAGAACATACTTTACAAGTTAAACATTTCGTTTCCTTTTTTAAAGAGATGTGTCTGCTAAGTTAGTTACTTTTAGTTATTTTCACTACATTTCAATTACTTGTGGAGTCTGTCACCACGAAAGATTACCTTCAGTTACATCGTTATTAATTTTTTATATTTACACTTTTTCTTCACGACACATGGTAAAGCTGTTACCTTGTCTCTGATTCTGGCTCGACTGGGGTTGGTTTTGCGGCGGTTAGTAGGGAGAGGGAGCTGTTCGCGCGGAGAGAGAAAAGTAGTTCGTACTTTATTATTATTATTTTCATACTAATTAACTACTATTAATAATACTACATTTTCTTTATTATTGAGTTAGGTAATTCTTATTATTATTATTACGTCTCTTTATTTAATTAACATAATTATTAACTTTCGCTTCAATACAGAATCATGTACGTACATGATTTTTCATGTCCGTACTGGATTTTTACAAGTTGATACAGGCATATAAGTACACAGGGAAGAGTTAAATATGTTCTCACATGTCATTTTAAATAAAAATTATTTGTGCTATTTAAATTCCTTTTAAATCGTCACATCCTCCTCCACTTAAAGATAAGGACGGGGCGATGGGGTATTAAAAGAAAACCTAAGAAATACAATTATATTTGACAGGGCACTTCGTGATGAAATTTCTCTCCACAAGGTTATTTCGATTCATCGATCGATTATCTTACATACCATACAAAATACTTAAAATTTAATACATATACAACACATAAAACACAAATTATATAATTCTACTTTATTTCAAGTTCTTAAATCTACTACCGGTCTTTTTTTGTTAATTCACTCATCTGAAGGAGTGACACTCATGAGTAGTTTTCATTATTGTTCGTACTTTATTATTATTATTTTCAACTAATTAACTACTATTAATAATACTACATTTCTTTATTATTGAGTTAGGTATTCCTTATTATTATTATTATTATTATTATTATTATTATTATTACGTCTTTTCATTTAATTAACTTAATTATTAACTTTCGCTTCAATACAGAGTAATTTTCATGTCCGTACTGGATTTTTACAAGTTGATACAGGCATATAAGTACACAGGGAAGAGTTAAATATTTTCTCACATGTAATTTTAAATAAAAATTATTTGTGCTATTTAAATTCCTTTTAAATCGTCACAATAGCTTTGATATTAATTTATAAATCGAATTCATCAATTGTTCATTCTTATTAATTGAGATGTCATAAAGTAAAAGGTGCCAATGAAATATTAACAAACAGCTAGAGTTTGATAAGAAACTAATGTAATTCATGCCACGTGGTGAGGTGTTAGACGGGAGCAACTACTATTGTGATATACTGACAACAATTGTTTGAATGGGAATTGATTATGGTTTAGCAGTGGCACAATTTAATTGTTAATTGCTATTTAAATTTAATTATTGAAATCCGGGTTAGTAACGTCTTTGTAACCGAAAGTCTAGTACTCAAATGGTATGGTGTATGTGCAGTTCTAAGGTCGATTGAAGGTGTGTTGAGGGTTATTTTTTTACGACTGCTTCCTACAGAAAACCTGTGTTGTAGGGTTCCCGATCCAGTCAGGGGTTTGAGGGCTATACGATGATGACATCTCCAGCTTTCACCATCGGCTGAGCGATGCTGTCTAGCTCCCCGTTTTCGCCGTCGGAAACTCACAATGGGACCCGAATTTCAGCCAGTTGAACGTCTGTAGCAGTAACAATCGTCTACACTCCTCATCATGTTGTAACAACTGAACATCAAGTGAAAATTTTTCTTTTTATTGAAGCTCGACCTTCGCGACATACTTTTACTGTGAACACAACTAATATCATAAAAGGAAAATTACATTTCCGTTTGTACTTAACTTGCAGTTAGTGCATTGAACGATCAGAAAGGAACATGCCCGTTTATGATGTGCATGGCTGAGTGCTATTAAAATTTATTTATTAATAATTTCAATAATTGTATTGCGGGGCTAGCAGGCATCTCCAGACCATTGTTCTTTTGATCTATACCTTTTTTAGTTAATTCTTTTATATCCAGCTGAACTAACGTGTCGTGTGCTTTCATGATTCACCATGCCAGGGTTTCCTGTGCAATAGTCTAAATAGTTTGTCCGTTACCTTTTAAATTACCTTACCCTTTTTGGTTGCGAATTTTACTGAACTTCCGTATTTTTTCATTTTTTTTTAATAATTAATTCTGGAATTCTCTGTTTTTTTCATTTCGCGGGTTCATGTTAGTACAAGAGGTGCATGTCGGAAGCATGCGGTATGCTGTCGGTCATATTCAAATCTGAGTTTAATTACTATAGTAAATTCCAGTAATATACCCTAGCCTTTAATTTTCTGATTTGTCTTTTATATACTTTAATTATTCATATTTCTGAATTTCGGTTTACAATCGGCCTGTTTATGCTTGCAACCTTGTCAGTCCTGGGTTGTCACTGCTCTAGTGTTATATGAATTTAACTTGCGTATGTATCATTTATTAGTTATGAAAAGGCACACAAAATTTACATGTATTTACGGCGGTCATGCTGTTTGTTGAGTTACTGAATTAAGTGTTAATTATCTGTAAAGCATAGACAGATTTAAATGGTAATGATTAATTATAGCTCAGAGGATTGTGATGTGTTTTAAAATGAACCGTACTTAATAAATAGCATAGTCCCATTCGTGGGAAGTATATGGAATATATAACTATTGTTGATAGGTCACGTTTGAGACTTAAGGTAAATTAATTTGTAAATTGTTAAAGCCACTTGAAGAGTATATATAAAATAATAAATCATTGTTAAGAAATCACTTGCAGTATTTAATATGAATATTACTGTCAATTGTTGTTGCTATGTTGTTTAATTGACGATTGATGTTTTATTTCTGGAAGGCTTTATATAAGTTATGTTATTGTAGAGTGACCCTAGAAGATATTATTATTGAATATATATATATATATATATATATATAATATGTAGAATTGCTGTTCATACGTAAGATCACACACAAAAATAAAATGCTGTTATGTTAAATGGAGTTTCATTGCAAGTCCTGTCATTCTGAACTCAGTGCTTTTTATGCTTCCGTCTAAGCCATGTACCTAGTCTTAAAATTTACGGGACGCCCCTCAAAAAAAATCTTAAATTTTTTATTTTTTTATTTTTTCAAAAACTTTAGGGGAATAAGGCGTCACAACGATGAAGACTCCATATTCTCTATTTGCGGCCACCATAATTAACAACCATGGTATTTGTTTATTGTTGCTAGATTACTGTTTTTATATGCATTTGCTTAAAATTAGTTTATTGAAATTGTTTTCTGTTTGTCTTACAAAACATTTGTCGCAATACATGTGTTTAATTTTTGTTGTTTTATTGTTTCAATGCGTCATTGTCTTTCATCATTTAAGAATGTTTTATCTCTCACTGTCATAACTTTCTTTTCTTTATTTTAGTACTGTTGTTTGTTCTTCAAATCTTGTGTAATTATTTTCTGTTATTTGTTGTAATTCTAGTTATCCGGTTGTATCTCCTCAGAATTTGTTTCTTGTCTGATTTGTTTTTCTTTTTATATTATTTGTTTGTTTGTAGTACTTTGATTTTGACGATAGACCTATCTATTTTCTTCAAGAGTTTGATAAGTTATGTTCCTCTTAATATTTAACTTTACCTAAACGTATTTTGTAGGCTACAGTTCATTAAATATGAAATAGAAAGCTATAATTTTATGTTATGTATTGAAGCGTTTTTGTGTTGTAGATATCTATCTGTAAAGTATTTCTTGTTTAACTTACATTACACGTAACCTAAACAACAAAAGCCAGATATTTAATCACATTTCCTATAATTAATTCATATAAGCGTTTAGTGTAAATAATGTAAAAATTAATTAACAATGTGCAAAACCTTCAGAAATTAAAATTTGTACAATTTGTTGATTTTTGTTATAAAAAATAAATTATTGATATAATACGTAGATATAAACTTAATAAAAAACACTAGTACGCTCCCTATAATGCAGAATTCGTTGACTATTTTGAACGGAGTAAATTTATTGTTACACAAATTTTAATATTAGATGATTTCTGAGTTACAAGAAAAATTACAAAAACCCGATTACTCTATTTTCTCTTTAGTTATAATGCAATTGTAGAGCAAACAATCACACAATAAACACTAAAAACACAAAATATTCGGATTTGGGTTACAATTCCTTTTAATCTGTTACCGTGCTAGATTTTCGCAAATTTTCTTAAATATTTTTGGTCTGTGGGATCCACGAAATTTAAAAATTTCCAAACATTAGTACTACAGTTACATGTTAGTTAACATTCTATTTAATTTGATACTCCACCTAAATTTTTGCGATTTTACCACAATTTTCACCCATTTCTTGGCCCCTGACGTTCAAATATTTTTAATTTTCAAAAATAATTTTCATTTTATGCAGACCGCAGTTTATATTCCCTTTAATTTGATATCTCACGTGGGCTTTTGCAATTTTTTCACAATTTTTAGGTATTCGTCTATTCTCCAATCTGTCCAGATGTGGAGCCATTCCATGCAGTATTTCTGGAGCGTATCGTTTATGGGCAACACCTGTAGTTTATTCCTAATATTCGCATTACGCAAACGACCTCGCCTTGTACAGCTCTTTCTTTGTCTCAGAAAAATCGTTTGGGAACTTATAATTTGGTTTTATAATTTACCTTGTAGCCACTCTTGATTTGTACCTATATCGACATACAACAACCGCCATTGTTTTATAAAATTTAATCATTGTTTCTTTTCTTGATTTATCCCTTAATGTTCTACGTATGATACCACACATCATCTGAAACTTCGCTAATTTCATACTGACATATCGTCCTGTTTTATTTCCAGTCCGAATAATCCACTTTAAATAATTAATTTTAAATACCTGTTCCAAAACTTCCCTAAGAAGAATATTGAAATTATGATTTTGATAATTTACCCAGAAAACCATGTTCTTTGTTTTCTCTTTTGATATTTGAAATCGTAATGATTGTAAGTACTCACTAAATGATGTAAAAATATGCCAGCTCATCCTCGGTTTTTGTGTTAAGACTGTATCTTCAGTGTATAATAAAATATCTAAACTAATGCTCTGATAAAGTTTAATTCCTAAGCTAATATCTTGTCTCCATGCTTACATTATATCGTCAATGTAGATTTTAAAGAGCGTTGGCAAAATACTGCATCCCTGTCCCATCTCTTCATTTACAAAAATTTTGTCAGTCTCTATCTTTCATACTACAATTTTAGAGTTGCAATACTAATTTATGACCGCATTTATTTTATGCTCTGGGTAGCCGCTACGCTCCACACAGAGCATTATTTATTCCGATTTACTCAATCAAACGATTCCTAAAAACCTAAAATTGCAACATGAGTCTAAACGTTAGATTCTCGCCTTTTTTCAAGAGTCTATTGCAAGATAAAGACATTAGTTATTGTTGATCAGCCGGACCTAAATCCACTTTCCTCTTCTCCTATTAAAGCTTCAGATATTTTACTTTAAGCCGTTTGTTTAAGATTCTAGCATATACTTTATACACTACACAATATTAAGAAGATTAAGCCGCCTAAAATTTGTATATCCTTTATGATCCCCATTGTAAAGAGGAATATAACCTCCGATACTGCAGGTTCAGTTATTTAATCCACTGTTTAAAGTTAGCAATCCATGGTATTGCCCTAACAATACACAACAGAAGCCATCAGTGTAAAGTGATGAGTCCACTAGCCAACTCCACTGATCCGGTTGTTGGCGAGTTCATAATTTCGCCACTTGATTTTACCAGCGTCTTTGCCTCCACAGGAACTTTTCACATGCTCTTATTTCGCCCCCCCTCTGCGAAAGTTCTATGAGTTTCCACTCAACGGTTTATCCCAAGATATAACGGATTTATATCTTAGACTTATAGATGTATAGGTTTACAGGCTTACAGATTTAAAGATTTTTAGGTTTTTAGATTTTTAGATTTTTAGATTTTAGGTTTTTAGATTTGTCTGCCGCTTTTATAAGGAATGGCCCAACCAACGCCATTTTCGCCTTTGAATGCCTTTTCCTATTTCGGTCTGCTACAGACTTGCCTATTGGTGAGCCGTTGTAGACAAACACGCAGCTTTCTGCGTGAACATGGGGTTATAACCACTGGACAACAAGTTTAACCAGTCATTCTGTCCTTTTGATAAAATTAGTTTTTATTGATTTGTAGGCGGTGAATTTGAAGGTGCAATCAGAATAGTTCTATTACGTATAGCTTTCTTCTTCGAATGATGAAAACAATATCTTACTTTATGAACTTTTATTTACAAAATTCTATACATTTTTTACATTAGTACAAAGAAAATAGTGATTATTCAATTACAATTATCACGTTAAAATAACTTTTCTGTTCGTTTTCATTTGTGTGTCTTACCAAATTGCAACAATATTCCTGCGAATAAATAAATAAAGCATTTCCTGCAAAACTCTTTTCCATAATGGCGACGTGTCTAATTAAGTAAACTAATTGTATTTTTAATTAAAAAAAAAAACAATAATACTTACAAAAAATATCTAAATTGTGACACTCAAAAATATTACTGTATCCTCAGAAATGTCGGTGATAAAGGAAAACAAAGTTCAAATTTGAAAGTTTAATGAAAAAAAGTAAAACACTGAAAAACGTATTTTCGTCGGCATGGCAGATCAACTGTTTTCTGCAGTCAGTGTGTATACAAACCTGGCAAAGACTAATATTATTTCCTAGTACAGCTTTTGTGAGTTTCCAAGTTTTACAGTCATGTACGAGGACAGTTCTGGTGTCATGAAATTTCTAAGCTAAAAGATAACAGGTATGCAAGCAACGTGTGACGTCAACCGTTAGTTAGTTAACTCAGTACAGTCAGTTGATGGAACGATGGCCAGTTGACTCAGTAAAGTGAATTGAATATATATCGCTGCTGCCGCGAGGAAACGCGGGTAAAATTGATTGCCATTGCGCTGGAAATTTGATTGCATTGCAACAGCTGATTGCTACTACTGGTGACTGCAAACGTGTCAAGACCATATAGCTCGTAAGAATTGAAACACAATATCTCACAAATGATGCTGTTATACTATATGTATAGCAATGCAGTGAAGTAAAGAAGGCGGACAATTTTGCTACCTAGGATAAGGTAAAGACAAAGACTAATATTATTTCCTAGTACAGCTTTTGTGAGTTTCCAAGTTTTACAGTCATGTACGAGGACAGTTCTGGTGTCATGAAATTTCTAAGCTAAAAGATAACAGGTATGCAAGCGACGTGTGACGTCAACCGTTAGTTAGTTAACTCAGTACAGTCAGTTGATGGAACGATGGCCAGTTGACTCAGTAAAGTGAATTGAATATATATCGCTGCTGCCGCGAGGAAACGCGGGTAAAATTGATTGCCATTGCGCTGGAAATTTGATTGCATTGCAACAGCTGATTGCTACTACTGGTGACTGCAAACGTGTCAAGACCATATAGCTCGTAAGAATTGAAACACAATATCTCACAAATGATGCTGTTATACTATATGTATAGCAATGCAGTGAAGTAAAGAAGGCGGACAATTTTGCTACCTAGGATAAGGTAAAGACAAAGACTAATATTATTTCCTAGTACAGCTTTTGTGAGTTTCCAAGTTTTACAGTCATGTACGAGGACAGTTCTGGTGTCATGAAATTTCTAAGCTAAAAGATAACAGGTATGCAAGCGACGTGTGACGTCAACCGTTAGTTAGTTAACTCAGTACAGTCAGTTGATGGAACGATGGCCAGTTGACTCAGTAAAGTGAATTGAATATATATCGCTGCTGCCGCGAGGAAACGCGGGTAAAATTGATTGCCATTGCGCTGGAAATTTGATTGCATTGCAACAGCTGATTGCTACTACTGGTGACTGCAAACGTGTCAAGACCATATAGCTCGTAAGAATTGAAACACAATATCTCACAAATGATGCTGTTATACTATATGTATAGCAATGCAGTGAAGTAAAGAAGGCGGACAATTTTGCTACCTAGGATAAGGTAAAGACAAAGACTAATATTATTTCCTAGTACAGCTTTTGTGAGTTTCCAAGTTTTACAGTCATGTACGAGGACAGTTCTGGTGTCATGAAATTTCTAAGCTAAAAGATAACAGGTATGCAAGCGACGTGTGACGTCAACCGTTAGTTAGTTAACTCAGTACAGTCAGTTGATGGAACGATGGCCAGTTGACTCAGTAAAGTGAATTGAATATATATCGCTGCTGCCGCGAGGAAACGCGGGTAAAATTGATTGCCATTGCGCTGGAAATTTGATTGCATTGCAACAGCTGATTGCTACTACTGGTGACTGCAAACGTGTCAAGACCATATAGCTCGTAAGAATTGAAACACAATATCTCACAAATGATGCTGTTATACTATATGTATAGCAATGCAGTGAAGTAAAGAAGGCGGACAATTTTGCTACCTAGGATAAGTAAGAGCACTGTATCATCGAGTAAAGGTGTTACAGAGAAGTCAAGTAGTGGCTGAGATACCTAATAGGCATGTCAAATTCAACAGACGTTTTATCAAGCTTTCTTCATCTTCACTTAATCCCCCTCCTCCTCCTTCTTTCCTTCTTCTTCTTCTTCTTCTTCTGTATCGAGTCAAAATTATCGGAAATTAAACGAGGTCGACGCAAACGCTTTTATACCGCACAATTGACTGTTGGAAGAAGACCATTCACTGGTGGTAGGGGGAAGCTAGACAAGCAAAATACCGGTTGCTTTGCTTTCGAAGCAAAGCTAGCGAAATTTCACGAATCAACTTTGGAGCCTAAAATAGCACATCAAAGTCCGAATTTTTGTAATCACAGTACAGTACAAAACAGTATTTAATGAGGTCCACGTTTTAATCGCGTGACTTAGAGTGTCCGTCAACTAAGGTTTACGGTACGACGGTAAGAATGAAACGCCAGGCTTTTTCTGCGTAGTTGCTGTTTGAAATAAATATTTTATGTTGTTGTTTTTGTAAATGCAAGGACAAAATGCTCACAAAAAAATTTTTAGTCATGGAGCAATTCTAAAAGAAACAAAGAACGGAGAAAAACGGTGTCAAAATGGCTTTATATTGAAACACGGTTTCGATATTCAGATAAAAAATAAAGGAGCAAAAGAGCAAGTTGTACTAGTGTTGATCTCAAAGCATTGTTGACCTAGTTACCTCTATCAGTACAAACTATTGTTGTCAGTAAAGCCATCATTGTTGGTAATACCAATATCCGGTTTCCAACTAACCACGATAACCAGTATAATCAAACAGTCACCCTCCGCACATTAATTTCCTGTCATCGACTAAATCTATACTATTAATATTTCCACTGCTGTTATTAGTAACTGAAATTTTGTTTAACTGTGTCACCGTCAAATTCTGGATTATAAACGTCAAACAGATGGCATTTGTTATTAGTCTGTGTAACCGATAAATGTGGAACTGACGCTAATATACTGACGTATAATCGTCTGTGACGATAATATACTGACGCTAATGCACTCAACATACACACGTTTAGGAAGGCAATAATATAAATAAAACAATGCTAATAAACAATTACCTTCTTACCTTCTTGCTAACATAATGTTACGACGCTCTACTGATCATCGTATGGAACAGCGGAAAACAAAATACAAGACACCAGTTACGTCACTAATCACCAGCTTTAAATATCACAATTAAACAGTTTGCAATCAACAAGATAGTCTCTTACAACAAATCAAATAAAAATTGTTCACGCGCAACAAAAATATCTACTAATATAAAACACAATATAAAACACTAACACTTCGCCACAATAATTACTTTTCACTAATAACCACTTGAACGCAGAGTAATCGCCCGACAATAACTGAACTGAGTGTCACTGAGTACTTGTATTTATACCCCGCCGAGGTTCCAGAATATTCGCTAATAGGAGTCTACTAGAAAACACTAGAACGTAACTCATTGCGACCTTGAACACAGAACGCGCTGACCGGTATAATCTGGTATAGACACGATAGTTGACGCGTAATTGTCTTTCACTGCAAAGTAGCAGCATTATGTACTCACACACACATTACAGCTGGAATATTCGATAAACTTGTAGAACGTTCCGTATTACGTAACACATTTTCCGCATTACGTAACAATACCGTCCATTCCATTATGGGAATAACTGGCATAATTCCATTTTCTACCATTTCGTCTAAGTAAAAAGCAAACCAAAGTATTAACGTCCATAATGGCGGTTGACTGAAACTTTAAATTATAATTTTTTTCAAAAATCGTTAAAGAAACAGACTTGACTAAAATTTTATGAAGTAATGGCTGTTCCGCCATTGTTATTGTATGGTTCTGAAACTTGGGCTCCGCCAAAAAAATAATCATCTGGATAGCATACAGGCATCAGAGACGAGATTCTTCCTATTTGTTAAAGGGTGCACAAGAAGAGACAGACTCTTCAGTGAAGACATACGCAAAGAGGTGAACATTTTTTATATCCAAGAGATCGTATTCCAGAAAACAAAGAAAGATAGTTTGCTTATCTGAATAGAATGCCAGAGGGCAGGTTGCCTAAGGAAGTCTGACAATACAACCTATTGGAGAACGAAGTATAGGAAGTCATAGGAAGCGTTAGTGAAGTGGATGTTTTTCCTTTGAGATGAGAACAGGCGATTCACCTAGTCCCTGATAGAAGAAGAATGAAAATAATACGAGGAAGAAAGAAAAAAGTAGAAGAAGAAGAAGAAGAAGAAGAAGAAGAAGAAGAAGAAGAAGAAGAAGAAGAAGAAGAAGAAGAAGAAGAAGACGACGACGACGGAAATCACAAAAAATGCCTTTGCATATGCAAAATTATTAATTTTGGTACCTTGTTTAGCAAATTTTGATAGAAAGTAACAGAGATGTTGCGTTTCTTTTATAAGAAAATATTTTACTTATTTACTTTACACTTACTGACTGTCCTGTTTTGTTACAAAAAGTGTAAAATCTCCATTATTCCCTTTATTAAAAATACATAAACGCACGCGCGTGTTTGACCTTGGTGGTTCTCCAGAAGCCGGTGTGTGTTAGTGTTACTGTCAGTTCTAGCAAACACACCACAGTTGTTAAGCATTTAAATATTAAAAGAGAGAGAGAGAGAGAGAGAGAGAGAGAGTGAGAGAGAGAGAGAGAGAGAGAGAGAGAGAGAGAGAGAGAGAGAGAGAGAGAGAGAGAGCTACAGACAGACAGACACAGAGAGCTCTCTTTACAGCTTGTTTCTACAGCGTAATTGCATTTTTTTCCTGTAAAAATATGAACACGTACAGCAGTATAAATTACCGTAAGAAAGTATAAAAATTTAATATTTTTAAAACAAATGATGTTAATATTACTGCATTCAATTTAACTTGAAACCACTTCTTTGAGTTACGTCCATGGGCGTGAACTGACCTTCGTCCCTCTCTTGCGCAAGAGGTGGTAAGCAAATAGATAAATTTTGTCTGAGGCTTACACGGCCGGAGTCGGTGTTGTCCAAATTGTTGTCTTCCGGGCCGTAAGGCCGAGGTCCAAAGCTGTTGATTGCAGCAGACGTGTTAGGAGTTAATATTGTAAATAGACAAAACACAATTTTAAATTTTCATACTTGTTTAACTTCACAAGAAAAATAAATTTTTTAACAGATCCATGTTAGCCAGTAAGAAGAAGCCTGAATCATGAGGTATAAAATAAGGATACAAAATTGGCTAATTTAAAGTAAAAAACATTTTCTAAAAAAGAGATCGAAGAAAACAGTATATAGGATACTTCTAATAAACAATTCAATGTACAAAAATAGCAAGGGGTAGAAAACAAATAAGCAAGTATTCTTAATCTGAAAACGTTTATATACATAGAACCTATAGATTAAGTTTTTCTTGTCCTTACCAAGTCTAGATCATAAAGTATAAACTCGAGATAAACGGTCGACTTTTGGGAAAAAATATTTTCTACAAATAGAGACTGAGAAAAAATTGTAATTTGATACCTCCAGCAAATGTTTCAACGTATAAAATACACAAACTTTCCACACCTCGACCCTAAACATATAACGCCAGTAAATTAGATTAAGTCCTTTACCCCAAACTGGCGACTTAGCCATGGTACTTACGAACCGTAGATTTTACGACGTTAAAACAAAAGTATAACCGCAACTTGCCCCATTATAGGGTAATATATATTACAGCTTAAAATCGCGGCTCTAGGGTAAAAACCGGCGGTCTTAATAAAGAATAATTGCTAGTTTATTACTCTCTCCCTCTGCGATAAGGGTTGAAATGCTGGCCATAAACTCTTACGCAATTCACTAAAATGGTTTTAAATAATCGTTTTGTCTCAACATTTAAAACAGTGTAATTAAAATAACATATCACTTCAGAAATAGTTCTGCGCTAAAATTTAATTTCATCGCATATCGTACTATAATTGCAGTTCAAAGTGTTCCTAAATTAATCGTTGATAGTAATTTATTTTGAGATTTTGTATTTTGTTGCATAGAAATGTAATTTGTATTTTAGAAAAATAACTAAATATAAGTGTCTAAAAAACGGGGTAGAATAGTCATGGGTAACACGGGATAGAACGTCTCGGACCACCGACGATGTCCGCCGTAGTTAAGGACGAAACGTCTGGTAGTGCATCACTCTCCATGGTAGCCCCGGTCCGCCCTGAAAACTGTATTTTATTCATTTACAAAGTTTAAAAAGTATATACTAGCCGTCATGTATGACTTGATATAGTTTTGTGTACGGGTGAAATAGCTGAATGTCCCTGCCTTACCGTAGCCAGTTCCTTTCAATGTGTGTGTGTGTGTGTGTGTGTGTGTGTGTGTGTGTGTGTGTGTGTGTGTGTGTGTGTGTTTAGATTCTCTGTAGTTAAGAGCTGCGTTTGTGAGTGGCCGGGTCAGCATTTAAATATGTTAGAAGAATGTAAATTCTTTACAGAAATTAGCTTGTTATTGTTTCTAACAGCAGTCTGTCGATTTGGCTCATCCGTTCTGATGATAGACTAAATGTCTACCTGTCTCCTTGCCTATCTATTTCTTTGAGTATCTATTTGTCTGATCGGAATATGCCTCACGATGAATTATAATCGCACCGACCAATTCTTGTAAATTTGGCAAAACTGACAAATTGCAATTCTGAAATAATCACTTTGAAAGATTTGAATCTAATATAAAAATATTATGACATAGAGCTTAGCACTTCTATTCAGTGAACAAGTTGTTTAAAGTATTGTGGTATTTGATTGTATTTTGGTTAGATTAGGAATGTAACTGAAACTTCGTAAAAACAAACAGTTTTGTAGGTTGTTATTGACTTTAAAAATGTTAATATATTTGTGACATTTACTTCCATTTCACCTACCTTCATAGATTCTAAAAAAAGTTAAATAAACGTAAAAAAATCGTGTGAGAAAACATATTTACTTAATTTATATAAAAACTAGTTATCGGTTAAAAAAAAGTTCCACACTAAGTATTTTTTGTACTTACAGTTCATATTAAACGTTTTCACTTTCATTACTTCTCTCATCGCATCTCTCATCATTCTCCTCTACAAATATTTAATAACTGTGGAGCTTTTGTAAAACCATGGTTATACCACTTCTGTGAAGACTCGTCTAGGAAGTAAAACAATCAAACTTTAAAAATCTTTCCTTTTGCTGGTTTAATGCGTACAATTGCACATGGTGATAATGGTAATGTATCAGAAAGGCATTGCTCCTTTGCATATTAGAATGGGTGATAAGTTACGATAAGAAACCTTGTATGAAGTAGATGCTAAAACTGCTCCGGAAGTTGTGTACATTAATCTAGGATACGACTGAATTTTTGAAAGTAAAGGACCTCTCCTGAGATTGTATATTACCAAGAACTGCATGAAGGCAATCACACGGTTGCCTGGCTGAACTCTGGTGATGGAATACTAACATCAAACTTCGTAGGCATATTAACGAAAGATTAGAGAATTTAATATACTGTTGAACGCAAAAAAAGGCCTAATTTCTCATAAATCTTTATTGCACGCAACTTTTCAATAAAACATCAATGAGTTCTATCAATGTTTTATTAAGCCTTAAAACTGTTTACCAGTTATAGCAGCTACGGAATGAAAGTTATTGCCGTTATTTTTTCTCAGATAATTAATAATCTTAATGCAATTTCTTAGATAATAGACAAAATAAAACAATTTGATTGTTCCATTTTTGTTTATATCGAAAAAGAAACAAATTGTTTTGTTTTTGTTTATTATCGAAAATAACTAAATCAATTTTTTTAAACATTTAGAGACCATGAGCGAAACTGACAATGTCGTGGTTAAATTTACAAATTTTTCATATTACATATCAATTAACATAACTCTGATTTGAGATATTTTATAAAAAGATAACTGACAAGGCTGGCCTGTGTTAAATATTTATGACAGGATTAAATAACAAAACAAAAATTAATTAGAAGAAAGTTTAATTTTCAATTTTACAGATACAGTATAAACAAGGATATATTTATATTATATAGATGTAGGACTGGTAATTAAGACTAAATAAAACTTATTCAAACTAGATTACAAAATTGATAAAACATTCAATAATGTCTATACATACTTTTCATAACAGTGATTTTCAGCAGAAGCTACAATGTTAGAATACACAAATAAAATTCTACATATTCTTATATTGTTACTAATATAACAAATTGTCCTACCAGATTATCCAGCCTATATTTTTATTCTATGAAATCTACATAATCAAAACATACAGCTAATATTTTTTTAATACAGTCAACAGTCTACTGAATTTTTCCTTTAAATGCAATTAATTTTTGACAGTGGATAGTTTCCTTTTCTTGTTTGATTTTCTTGAAAAGTTGTCATTTTTAATTTTCACATAATTACTAAGTAATATATTGGTGGAGACTTTCACTAAATCTTAGATCTCGGTCGTGGGCCGGGCAGAAGAAATCTGTTAAAAAAAAGTTGTCTTTTCACCACCGCTTCAGTATAATGGATGACTACATCTCTTTGCTGACTGCAGCTTAAAAATCCTTTTTCATTTACACTATTGATTAATTTTTGGACTGTCAAATAATTCAAAATAACTACATTGACAATGTCAGAATGTGGATAGAGAAGTCCACCTCTGTCAATACTTTTTATTAGACTGTATTGAGAAGTTCCCTCATCAATACAGAATGATTTGTCAAGAACTATAAACTTACAGCAAATATCACACCTGCTCCTTTTCAAAACCCCCCTGCCACAATACCCAGCCAAATAAGTAAAAACAGGAAGGTAATTACCAGCTTTGGAAAAATCTTCATCAGTCAACTGAACATCAAATTCAGGGAAACCATTAATGTTACTGGATCTGTTATCCAGATTGACTGTGTTAATAGTTTCCGTTATCCTGCTATCCAAAAGAGGTACTGGCAACTTACCAAGACTATTGGAATTTAGGGTTAAAGGGAGCAGATTTTGGATTCTAATTTTTGACTCCACCTCAAATATTTGCCTAAGGGATACCAAGTACTGAGAACCTGCCATAGTCCTATATTTTCCAAAACGTGCTTCAAGAGAGTCAGTTTGGATTTTACCAGGCAAAATGTAATTAAAATGTAACTCCTCGATACAATATTTAGTTAGCTCTATAAGAGCATGAGTGAAATGAGACAATGCTAGCTGAGTCTCTTTCGTTAACTTATTAGAGACTATTTTAAAATCATTCCAACAATCCAACCACATTAAAAACTTTTCTAAATATAAAAAATTTTCTTGACCTGGCGCAAGAGTTCTAAACATGGGATTCTTAAATCGTCATCCTTGAACAATGACTTTACACTCACAATATTCCACCAGTTCAAAATAATTCTAATAAATTCAGCAGTACTTTGATGATTGGCAATACTGTGCACATTGCCAAGCGTTAACAAGCCCTGTATAACGTGTTCATTGAAAACATCTAAAACATACTTGACATTTTGTCTTTCAAAATTAGTAGGACTAAGGGCTTTTAAATGTAATCTATATGAAAATTTTACAAGATTGTTAGAATTATTTTCTAATAGATGAATTTTTTTTAAACAGGCAAATGAAGCTCTCAACAAAGAAATATTCTGATTACAGGTTGAATGATTAAATGGTGGATATTGCAGTGTTTGTTTCTCATCTTTCTGGTTAAGCCAGTTATTACTAATACATTTTAATAAATGCACAGTATCAAAGGGAAAAAATAAAGGAGATGAGCTGTTGCATGGATGAGGATAAGCTATGCGAAGTTTTGGTGGAGATGAATAAAAGGACATAGCTTTACGATTTATGGCATTATTGTCGCTCACCAAACAAATGACACTGAATCCAATATTATGCAGCCCTATGATAACCCTTTTAATGAAATTAAATAAATATTCTGCCTTAATTGTATGAATTGGCAGGATGTGAACCACCTCTTTGAAATTTGACCGCAAACTCTGCACCATGAACACATGAGCAGAAGTAGCGGTACTCTCACTATTGTGGGCTGAGCCTAAAATTTTCCCACCAGAGAAGTCCATGTATGGTTTGATGTGAATTTCATCTATCATTAATGTGACAATGTGATCTTCCCTTTTTAATAAATTGAACTTTTGCTTTACATGCATCAAGAAGTTGATATCATTTTGTTCAATGTTTGGGTTCGTCTGATAAATGGAACACACTTTATTAATAGAATTGGGATGTGGTACTGTGACATAACCAGAATTTCTGAAAAATTTGTAGCAGTGTGGAGATATAGTGTACAAAATACTACAGAATACTAAGAATTCAGGTGAATATCTATAGCATTCCTTACTCATTGGTAACAAACTCACCTGCTCCTTTAAAAACTGAACTTTCTCCTGGATTTCACATTTAGGTGAGGTTCCAACTTTGTCTAACATAGCCTTGATACAGTTGACAAGCTCTGTTGATATTTGTGTCTCCTCATTCAAGTATATATTTTTGAGGCTTTCTAAAATATCGCTTAATCTATTTAAATTGTTTAAAGCTAGAGGCAAACTTTCTTTGCCTAGTTGCTTCAGTTCTACTGAATTAATAAAAATACTAATTTGTAAATTATTATTAATTCTGGCTAATATTGGAACACTTGGGATAGGATTTTCTATTATATAAAAAAATAGTACATACTTGTCTTCTTTAACATTAAATGTCCACTCACTGGGAGTTTTGAAAATTTTCAAACACTGCACTAACTCACAAAAATTATTAAACATATGACTCTCATCATATTCACTTTTAGCAGTAATGCTTTGCTGAATTGCTAGGAGCAGACTGTTATTTTCTTTTCTTGTTCTCCTTTCGTCAGTACTTTCTCTGGATGATGAAGGAACAGACAGATACTGAGGACAATTTGGAAGTATTGTTGGAATAGCACCCTCTCTTAATTTTATCCTATTTAAAGGCACCTCCAATTTTTTTCCTGTGTGGTCGAAAAAGTCCACAGTCCTTTGTACGTATTCTGGGCTGAAATGAACTTCACAGACCTGTAATAGAAATAACAAGGTTATTACAGTTCATGAGAAAATAATATAAAGAGAAGGTAAATGATTAATGATATTAAAATATATAACCTAATATCCGTTGTGTGACTTCGTTCTTGCGTTATTTACATTTACATTGAATGTTATATATTTTAATATTATTTATATCTGTGACTCGGAATACTAGTCTACTGAAAAATGAATATAAATTATTAAGTTAGTTTCACCATAGAAAGTTGTGCACAGTTTAATAAATTTAATAAATACAAATAAAAATACTTGATATTGTATAAATACAATAAAACAGATACATAGACATAGAACATAGTGCTTAGTAGAAAATAATTTTTCTTATTTGGAATTTTATATTTTTTGTAAGTCTAATAAAAATTTTGAAAACCGGAATGTAACCTTTTTTGATATTCTAATAAAATATGAATATATTCATTAATTACGGCTTAGTAGGCCTATTAACTTTAAAAAATTGTTTGTATTTGCAGGAAATAAATTAGTGAAAAATATTTGATTTAAACAAAAAAGTTTTGATAACACGTACCTTGGAAAAGGGAGATGGTTGAAAATTCTTTCGACGAATTGCATTTATCCAGTTTTGCTTCAATTTCTTCCCCTTTGGGAACGAAAAAACAGAAACTTTGAAACTTTAGGTCCATTGTCATAGTTTCCGCGACAATTCGGAACACAGCACCTGAACCCCATAATAATTCAGAATAAATTCAACAAAATTAGCAGCACCGTTATACTTGTAACTGATACAAATACAACAACGTACGTTTCTAACCTAAGCATGCAATGCATAACGTAACCTATAATAAGTACGTAAAGCGACTGTGCTGCTACGCCCAAGTTTCAGATGCCGTTGGACTACATAGGCAGCCATGACAGTTGAACTATGACGTAGTTGTGAGGCCTTCTATATCAGTAGGTTTTGGTAAAATACGGTGCAAGACATTTATCCAGCCGCTGTTGTCTCTTTCAATACGACCTTCAAACCGCCAATCACAGGTAAAAAGTTTTTTAACTGTGGTAAAAAATTACATTATTTTGTGGTTTATTCTTATTTATAAAAGTATGTTTATTGTAGACTGATACAATAAAAAGTTTTTGTTAGACATATCCCAAAGAGATATAAGTTACTGTTTCCTTTCTTAGCTTAATCCTGTTAACAAACAGGCGTGGCACACCTGAAACGCTATTTGCTACTTAGAGGCGTGTCACTCTGACAGAAGGAGTACAGACAGGGTACATATAATATTCATACAATAGAAACACACGTAAACTGTAATAAATTGTCTTGAACAAAGCAAAATTTGTGTGACAGTGTCAGATTAAGAGTGAAACATTTTGTAACACCAGTTAATGATTTTTCTTTTATTAATCGTTTGGATACTGCAACAACAAAAAAGTAAAGTTTATTTAAAACAAAAATAGAAGCTGTGATCATTACCAGTACTGTCACAGAGTAATTCATTGCCTTCCATATCTGTGTCTAAACTTTTATCAACACGTTAGTCAGCGTTATTATTGATAAGATTATTTAATAATAACGACGTTAAGATCCGCAACGACGTTGGTAATGTGGGTCAGTTGCCATAGCTTATCATCTTCCTTAATTATAGCCTATACTGCATACAATGACTCCATTTGTCCGCCGTTGTTTCATTTACCGCCTTCTCAATAAATTGTTTTATACCAAGCAGCTAATGTTATGTTGTGAGGGGCAACATATCCTTTAAACTGGCTCCATATAAACTCGACACGATTCATAACACAGTGATAAGGAGGAAGTCTTAAAACCACGTGCCCCGATTTAAGTGGCAAGATAACTCTCGCATGACTATACAGCCACATGCGCGTAATACTTTACTGCGTGAACAGTGTCAACGCCCCTGACCAATAGCGTTGCAACTTTGCTACGTGTGTTTGTTTACATCATGATTTAACTAAGAGCGGAAATAGTTTTTTTTTAGATAGACAGACTGACAGAGAAATGTCAGATCTTCGAGTTCACTATGTACGAATAACTGAATAGTCTTTAAATTACTGACTGAAATATTTAAAACTTTGGTAATACGGGCAAATCTAAATGTTTGTTAATAACGCTTTCTACTTTATTAGTGTCTATTGTGTGTGTGTGTGTGTGTGTGTGTGTGTGTGTGTGTGTGTGTGTGTGTGTGTGTGTGTGTGTGTGTGTGTGTGTGTGTGTGTGTGTGTGTGTGTGTGTGTGTTGTCGTGCTTAAGTGACAGGCGACCATGCGATCAGTGAGAGTTTTGTTTACAAGACGGATTTAAAATTGCCTTTCATAATACATTTCGCCTTTATTACACTTCTGGATAAACTACAAAAATCAATACTAAATTGGATAGCAGATAAATATGGCTTTCAAATATCAGCGGACAACACTAAAACAATGGAATTCAATGGAATTCAGAGGGAAGAGCAACCAGTAAGAGATTATGGAACAAGTCCAGCATTTCAGTTACTTGGGATGTTACGTTACATATGGGATATAAATTAATCTGGATAAAGAATTAAACAACTTTAGGAACATCTGTCGAAAAATTCACAGATACGTTAAAAATAAGACAAAGAGGGAAACAAGAATAAGATTTTTTACCATTGTAGCGGTATCAGTTTTGATATATGGAGACGAAGCCAGAGTTATGACGGAAAGAGACAAAACAAAGATTCATGGAGCCGAGATAAAATTCATGAGGAGTACTCTGGGCCGTAACATTCTCGATAGAAAGAAGAATGTGGATATAAGGACGCAACTGGGGATCGACCCATCGTTGGAACAGCGAAGGAGCAACAAAGAAGATGGTGTGAACATTTGGGAAGGATGGCGGGTAACAGGATTCCAGTGCAAGTAATGGAATATAGGCTGGTGGGGAAGAGAGATGTAGGACGGCCGAGAGGGAAGTGGGTCCCAGAACAGGTTCAGGAAAGCCTAAAGCTTTGAGGTTGACGATAATAATTACACTTTTCCTATCTCTTCCATTGCCTTTCTGCCTTAACATTTCCATATTTCCATTTCTATTTGCCTTAACAAGACTCACGTCTTAAGACGGCAAGTGAACGTATTGTTCCTCTTCTTATACTATCTGTTTAAGGAAATCAATAGTGCTCGTCACGCACAAGGAATATTAGACATCACCACTAGACCGATGCGAAAATCAACATTAGACCGATGCTAGAAGACGAAAAGCTTCTTTACACACGTTACTGGGCTGAGATACTAGCCGCTGCCCCCCCCAATACTTTCCGAAGAAAAGTAACAACCGAGAATGGGACGCAAGTCGCGTAGCCACCTACACACTAACCGCTATGAGGGAAAGTTGAAAGGTTAGAAGAGCGACATCTTTAGATTTTGGATATATTTAAATTTTTGTGTCTTGAAACACATTTCTTTTGAAAATTTGGTAATTTCCAAATACACCTACTATTTTATTCATTGATTACCACCTGTTTGAAGTTTACGTGTCAGGGGAGTTTTGAAAATTGGACAATATCAAGAATTCCTTGTTAAAAATTGTTCACTGCCAATGGAAATTTACAATAAAGTGGTAAATGACTTAGTAGGCACTGTGCTTTCAAAACCAATGGTTTTTAAGCGGATAGCCTACTTGAGTTCCAACTTGGTCGTACGAGCACTGAAGTTGATTCCTGCGAGGACGCCCGAAAGATCCGACAGCTCCAAATTCAGAGTATTTTTTCACCTCAAGTTCTTGAGTTAAAATATGATACGCACACTCATGTGAGATGCCTATAATCCCAGAAATTCCCCCCACTCTCAACTGCCGGTCTTCCAACACCGTATATGAAATGTTTCATGATATCTGAACTAATTTTAACTCGAGTATTCACTTACAAAACATTATTTCTGAAGGCGCAGCATCTCCTAACAGATTTAACCTTACGTTGTGAATTTTTACTGCGCTAGACATTTTTTGATAAACACGATGTTTGATTTTGTTTACTTTTCAAAACCGGCTTGACGAGTAAATTTTGAACAGTTGCTTAACACTGAATAAATTTACGCATAGATTTCGAAATTGACAAGTGTTTACAAGAAATATGAATTTTGCAACACAGGTAAAATGTTAGTTACAGCTTTAAAATACAGGTGTGGGTCTGTAAACTTTCCAGCTGATAAATACTGAATAAATTGTCGCATAGATTTTGAAATTAACAAGTGGTTACAAGGAATATGAATCTTACAACACAGGTAAAATGTTAGTTCTACTTTTAAGCTACAAGTGTCGTTCTGTGAACATTTCGGCTGACACACGTACATGGAATGTTCTGATCTTAAATTCTTAAACCAAGAATTAAAATCTTCTAATCCAAATCCAAGGAGAAAAATATTTTAAAAGAAGTTTTTAAATGTACTGCAGTACTAAAGCGTCGTAATGAGTAAAATGGTGGATTTGAAAAGTTCAAAGACGATTAATCAAGTTCAGATGAACAATAAAGAAGAAGAATAAAACCCGCTATTTGTGTTTATCTCGTTCAGTCGCTACGACCTGAGAAAGAAGGCGAGAAGATCGTATCAGTGTTCTCATCCGTTCGCCGCGTCAGACTGACAAGCGTCTACTCAAAGCCATAGCGCGTTCATGAAGCCGCAAATCTGGCATTGGGGGGAGGAAAGCGCGAGAGAATGCGAATGTGTTTCATCGCCCGAGATAACCTCAGTAACAGCTGATCTGATTTTTAAAATTCTTTCACCGCCGTGTTCCTTGAAGTTTGAGGATGGTTTTAGACATAAAATTTAACCGATAATTTTAACAATTTTCAAAAACAGAGTCTTCTGACGGTTCCACGTCATGAAGTTTCTTTTTTAATTTGCATATAGTGAAATTTTCGCATGCGACAAACTTTCGTTTTATGAGAGATAGCTATATGGTGTCAGCGAGTGAAATTTAGAGAAAATTCCAAATTTTATATTGGTTTTTGTTTCAATAAAATCGGCTTTTTCGTTTTCGAGACGTTGATGTGAGAGGGTACTTTTTATACCTGATGTGCTATGCTACATTTATCAAAGACAAATGGAAAAAGTAAAATTTACATTTTTACATGTAAAAGTACTCAGACAGATTTAAAAATTAATACCAGTTATAATGACAGCTGAATAAAATAAACAGTGCTTATAAAATTGTATTTACTTAACCTAACTCATTTCATATATTTCATTCGCTATATTTTTTAACTAGATTACTAAGTACATTTATCAAATTAAATTGTGTACCCCCTACACACACACGCACACACACACACACACACACACACACACACCCACACACACACACACACACACACACACACCATGTATATAAACCTTACCTCTGATCTGACTTAACTAACTTTTAAAGTTTTTATGAACAAATTATTCTTATAAGTTTAAATTGTTTTGTTACTTTTAATTGCTTTTGTTTTTATTTTTGTGTTGCATTTTATGTTTAATTCACTAATTTTTACTATGCTTCTAAACCACTTACTAAAATTACATTTATTATAGTGCGCGTACGCGTGTATGAAAGATGTGTGCGTGTGCGCGCGTGCGTGTGAGAGATAGAGAGGGGGAGGGAGAGAGGCGAGTGCGCGTTTGCTACACACTTGTACATATGCTAAAACAAAACTATGATATCAATACACCAAAACAATTATTTCTACTGGAATTTCAAATCGATTTTTTGGATGATCACAATAATGTTTTTATAAACACTGTTTGTAATAAATAAATCTCAGTAGGAATTTCTAATATATATTTTATTGTGCCTATTTTTGTAAGGATCGCTTCGCCTGACGTTAAAGAAGTAAAAATACGGAATTGTATTGGCTGCAGTAAAACACTCAAGATCCGTTTTTTACCTACAGAAATTTAGAAAGTCTACCTGCGTTTGAATATCACTTATTTTGTATTAATAATATAAAACAATTCTTACCTTTAAGCGCCTACAGTGCTTTCATTCAGTACTCAGCACTTTCACTCAGGCTATAATAAGCGCAGTAAAATGTTCGGACGTATTCGTTAAAATTCGTACCATAATCAGCTAAGCTCCCCACCATGCCAGATTTGCGGCTTCATCAACGCGCTGCGCTATTGCTTTGAGTAGACGCTTGTCGTCAGACTGCTGCAATTGTCTATAAAGTCGTTATTGTTGGTTACACCAATATCCGGTTTGGAACTAATCACGATAACCAATGTAATCAACCACTTACTGCCCGCGCATTATCTTCCTGTCGCTAAACACAGTAATAGTACTACTAATGTTGCGTGGTATTGTTCGCAATAATTTAAATGTAATAGTCGTGTTTATTTCGGTTATTGTATCAGTTCAAAGTCAGCATTGTAAACGCCAAACAGGTAACAATATTGGTATTAGTCTGTGTAGCCGATAATCTGACCTAATTGTGTTTCCGGCACAAACGTTTCACAAGGCTGTAAATTGTAAATCGTCATCGTCAGCACTAGTGCTAAAATTGATTGCTGTTTAGACAATTCAACACAAGATGTAGCGGTATTGTTTAGATCGGCGTCGATGGAAGCTGGAATGCGACAGCGGTAACAAAATCGCATTACAATTGTTAAATATTAGTGAACCAATCACTACTGAGGTGAAATCAAGTTGAAACATTTGGATACAGTATGCACAGTGCTACGTAATGCGGGAAAAGTGTTACGTAATACGGAATATTCTACAAGTTTATCGAATGTTCCAGAAGAATCCGGCTATAATGTTGTGTGCGTACGTGATTTCAACTTGCATTCCAGAGACTTTTCTAGGCACCGCCAGCCGCGCGTACTGTGTCAAGGCCGCAAAGAATTACGTCGTAGTGTAGAGCTAATGCGTAGTTGTGCAATGTTCTGGATTTTCGGCGATGTATAAATGGAAGAACTCAGTGATGCTCAGTCAGTTTTGAGTTGCGAGTTATTGTCGGGCGATTGGTCTGTGCGTTCAAGTGGTTATTAGTGAAAAGTAAAAATTGTGGCGAAGTGTTGTGTTTTAAAATTGGGCAGGACAATTGTAATACAATTGTGTTTTATAATTGTGCGATAATCTATTAGTGGACATTTTTATAGCGTGTGAACAATTCTATTTGATCTGTTGTAAGAGACTTATCTTGCCAATTACAAACTGTTTAATTGTGTTAATTAAAGATGGTGATTAGTGACGTAATTAGTGTCTTGTATTTTGTTTTCCACTGTACCATTCGACGATCAGTTAGACCGTCGTAACAATACTGTGTACACCTGTCACTAGTAACAGGAGCTATCAGCATATTGTCTCCAAATGTAACAGGCGTTCTTCAGGCACTGTGGACATCCACGAGGAACCGTTAGGATACTGGTGACCGTTGCGGCCTGATTAACGAGGCCATCCTTCGGGCACGGAACGCTACCTGAGTTATAACTGATTTAAAGCGAGACAAAGATCTTGTTAATACATTATTTGTGTCGTCAGTAACTGAGAGGATTGTTTGGAAAATAAGGTTCAATTGCGCATAACTACTGCACAGTTGACACTATCGAGTTCGGAACGCGCGTAGGAAATATTGTCTTATCTATTAGACTTTTGTCATATGTTTTTCATTCAAACTAAACTAAATAATAATACTACAAAGTTTTCTTCTCTTTCTGCCAACAAATCGTAACGTTAATGCCGGTCGCGACGTAATCATTCCACTTCATTTTTAATCTTCTGAGGGATCTCCGTCGCTGCGGCCGATACATATACATAATCTTTGACATCCTTTCAGTTCTCATTTTTTTTAAATGTTGTTCCCATTTATTCCTACAGGCACTCTCTAATTTGACACTCAAGCTGGCAACTTTTAATTGTTCCTTTATTTCTGTATTCCTCATTCTGTCTCTCCTTGTGTAACAAGCGATCCTCCGCAGCATTTTCATCTTTGCTGTTTGGATTCTTTTTTCATTTGTTCCAGTGAGTGTCCGTGTTTCACTACTATACCACATACTCGCGTTAGCCATAGTTAAATACAATTTTACTAATGTGCCTTTCCTAACTTTATCCCGCACGTTTCTCTATATTATACCACTTGTGCAATTGAATAGTCGTATCTTTTGACTACATCTATTTCATTCTTGTACGAAACACTGGGTAGTTAGTTACCTAAGAAATTAAATTCATTTACTCGCTCAATCTTAACACTGTAACAATTATTTTGCTATTTATAGGTTTTGATACATTTAAACGTAATCATTTTTGTATTCTGTGATGATAATTGTCAACTGTAATCTTCTGCTATTTTATAGGCCTGTCATTCATGTACTGCTTTCTGAAGGAAATGTTCGCTGTCTGCAATTATCGCTTGTTCATCTGCAAAGAGTGTAGTTATTACAAATTTATTACAATTTACGTTATGCGTGCAGTTTTCTATTTTATTAATCCACTGTTTTAATAAGTCATAAATCTTGTTCTCTTTTTATGTCTTAAATCCTAAGATTGGTTTGCAGCAGTCTTCCATTGCGATCGATCTTGTGTTTTCCTCTTCATTTCCTCATAAGTTTCACAATTTACATAATCGATAACTTGCTTTATATACTGCAGCTTTGGGTTTCCCTTATATCTTTTACCTTCTATTGTTCCTTCCATTACCAATTTTAGTAGTCGTTCATGCCGCAGCGTATATCTAATGAGTTCTACCCTTCTTCTAATTATGCTTTTCAACAAACACCTCTCATTTCCTATTCTGTTCAGCACCTCTTCATTTGTAATTTTGTCAGACCATTTTATTTTTAGCATCTACCGATAACACCATATCTCAAAGCTGTCAAGTTTCCTTTTTTACTTCATGCCTATTGTTCACAACTCGCAACCATACATGACAATGCTCCATATAAAACTCATTAGTAACGTTTCCTTGTTTTAAGGGAAATACTACTTGTTGTTATTCTTCTTCATTTTTTGTAAAAAGCAATCTTAGCCTGCTTTATTTTGCTAATAATATCTCCTCCGCTTTGGCCATCCTTTGTAATTTTATTTCCCAAGTATGTAAATTCGCTCATATCCTGAAGGGTTTCCCCTCTCAGTGGAACGTTTAGTTTGAAATTTTCTTTCTTCCACA
Organism: Magicicada septendecula; assembly: GCA_034769895.1. Lineage (NCBI taxonomy): Eukaryota > Metazoa > Arthropoda > Insecta > Hemiptera > Cicadidae > Magicicada > Magicicada septendecula. The sequence continues at coordinate 139,259,903 of CM068373.1, read as the reverse complement.
AATCATAACTTTGGTTTTAGTCCTATTAATTTTCATATTATATCCTTCGGTCAATCCATTTTATCCATACTGTGTAAATGTTTACTCAAATCCTCCTCGTTTACTGCCACTACAGCAATATCACCGGCAAAACGCAGCATGCTTATTATTTCTCCGTGGATTATTATTCCCTCTTTGCATTCTTCGTTGATTACGTTGAGTGTATCCTGTATATATGGATTAAACAGTGCTGGTGAGAGGTTCTATCCTTGCGTAACACCTATTTTAATTCTTGCTTCCTCTTTTGCTGTTTTGCATCTCACTACTGCTCTCTCATCGTTGTATAGTTTCCATATCAGTTTATAGTCACAGTACCCGATCCCAAACTTCTTAAGCACTTCAAACAATTTCTCCCATCACACATTATCGAAGGTTTTTTCAATGTCTACAAAATCACGCACGTATAAATATGAGATACAAAGTTCAGAGAAGCACCTATTCCAGAGGATGGCAGTGCGTGGCACACTATTAGTTAGACGATTAGACGAGAGACTAAGGTGACTACTGTACAAGTAAATATAACTGTCTGAGTCTTGTAATGTAGAGTTGGAACAAAAGCAAACAGTCGTTAAGAAATTCAATTTACTGTTGAAACATTCAGAAAAAACTTTTTTTTTTTAATTTTATTTATTTATAAGGTCGCTGCAACAGCAACGGTCATTAGTGACCACAAAAATGAATTTGTACAGATTCTTAAACAGATGTATTAACGTATAGTAAATATTTGTTTAAATACCAAATAGTGGAAACAAATGAGATAGTTAAAAATATTTAACAAATAACAGTATTAGTTTAAACTGAAGCCAAATAAAATGAGAAATATTAACCCCCACAACACAAGCAATATAAATACACATGTTGCACATAAATAAATATAACTAAGTATATATATATAATAAATATAACATTAAGTAAGAAAATATAACAACTATATAACAATAAGTCATAATAACATATCAGTCCATTAACTTAACTACACAATTTTTAATGTTCTCATAATTTTCTTAGTTCGTACCTATATTGCTGTTAACAACTGAAGCTCCTTTAAGAGGAGAAGTATGTTGGCGGCTGCAGTCCTGTCACTTAAACTTTTTCGCACATCTGCAGGGATATTAAATTTTCTTCCTAGATGTTGAAGAGCAGAGCACTCTGAAACAAGATGGAATTAGAAGCGGAACAGCATACTATACTTAATAAAAACATTCCGAATTACAATACCATACCGGAACAAAGTTTTCCCGCATTGAAAAATCCTGTAAGAACTGTTAACCCGTCGTTAGAAACAAGTAAAAAACCTAAACACGAAGAGAAATTCCCTAGAAATACAACAAAACGTACGCTTTCATTAACAACATCAAGTGCTGAAGAAAATCCCGCCGAAAATTCACCAGGTTGCTCAGAAAATAACACAATAACTAAAACCCGTAACAAGAAACAAAAACAAACAGTACCAGCACCTTCTGATTGTGCAAGTCTTGATCCTCTAGACAATCAGCTTCAACCGCCAAAAAGCTTACTTACGAGTGAAAATAATCCATATATTCTAAACTACAATCAGCTCAAGAAAAAAACTTGATCTTTAAAGTTTTGTAAGTAATCGGATTATTTATTTATTGTTAATAAGTTGTTTGTTTAGAATATTTGAATACCAATTCTTAATTCTAATGTTTACATAGGAAGGTATGTGTTTTACCGCTCGAACGGATTATTAAATAACCTGAACTCCTTTGGGATACTAAAAAATCGGTCAACATTTTTTATTGTTATCGTTTTTTACTGTCATATATTTTTATGCGAAGCGTTTCCAGCAATTTTAATGGTTAAGTCTGCCCCTGTAGAAGTAAAAGTTTGTGTTGTTAGATTAACAGGCAAACTGAATGCGCTCAGGAAAACTAATACTCTTCTAAAAAGATATTCTCCTTTTTGTGTAAATTACTAAAAAATTCCTTATTTGTGACAGAACTGGTTTTTCACTGTGAACCGTAAATTTTACACATGTATTTTTCTGTCGCCAAAACCTATTTGTCGTTGTCGCTTCCCCTGGTCCCGTATTACATCTGCAGTGTGTTCAGAATGTTTATGCATACCGTGTACACGGTTACAGTACAGTCCGTAAAGATGTGTATTCTGTTTTAATCGCAGCACATATGCAAAACAATGTAATAGTTTTGTTCGCAAGGTTAGGTTCGTTGGGTTAGGTTTAAATATAATTCCGTAGTAATCAAATACATCCATCACAAACAACATTTTAAGTATAGATTCAGCATGCTTATAAATGAAGAAGAAGAAAAGTTTGAGTGTCAAAACAGGGCTTAGTTCAGTTTGCTATTAGTTGTTTTTTTTTATACGCGCTGAGATTGTCAACAAATGTCAATCTGTCACAATCATTGTATATACTTATTAAATGTTATATTTTGTAAAAAATACGTTGTTTTTTTAAACAAAAAACATTTGACAATCGAAACTTTCCTACCTAACCTCACGCACTGACACATTGCGTAGGCTATTTTTGAATAAATTTCAGCAACGAAGATAACTTAAAATTATTGCAGCTCGTCTTATTCATCGCGTGGTGGTGTATTGATACTATCGTATACTCAAAACATCAAAAATATAGTGCAGGTACAGTTACTTGGAAAGTACCTTTAAAATTATGTAGTTACTAAGGATGTAAACACAGTACGTGACAAACAATCTTGATGGACTCTGCATTGATGTAGAGGAAGGGATTGTCGAAGGGTAAGGAGAAGTACTATGAGACTAGCTACATGGAATATGCATTGATTTGGGGGAAAAACGGAAGATTTTATACAACTAAACGTAAAATATATTGGTATTTGCATTTTTACCGAAGATGGGCAGGAACCGGACGATACATCTCACGAGCTAAGATAAATCCCGTCTAAGGTTGTTACCAGCCGGGTAGGTTTTGGCAACATAAAATACATGTGAAAAATTTACTGTTCACAGTGAAAAACAAGTTCTGTCACAAATAAGATTTTTTTGACAATCGAAACTTTCCTACCTAACCTCACGCACTGACACATTGCGTAGGCTATTTTTGAATAAATTTCAGCAACGAAGATAACTTAAAATTATTGCAGCTCGTCTTATTCATCGCGTGGTGGTGTATTGATACTATCGTATACTCAAAACATCAAAAATATAGTGCAGGTACAGTTACTTGGAAAGTACCTTTAAAATTATGTAGTTACTAAGGATGTAAACATAGTACGTGACAAACAATCTTGATGGACTCTGCATTGATGTAGAGGAAGGGATTGTCGAAGGGTAAGGAGAAGTACTATGAGATTAGCTACATGGAATATGCATTGATTTGGGGGAAAAACGGAAGATTTTATACAACTAAACGTAAAATATATTGGTATTTGCATTTTTACCGAAGATGGGCAGGAACCGGACGATACATCTCACGAGCTAAGATAAATCCCGTCTAAGGTTGTTACCAGCCGGGTAGGTTTTGGCAACATAAAATACATGTGAAAAATTTACTGTTCACAGTGAAAAACAAGTTCTGTCACAAATAAGATTTTTTTTTTGGTAATTTACACAAAAATAGAGTATCATTTTAAAGGAGTTTTAGTTTTCCTGAGTGCATTCAGTTTGCCTGTTAACCTAGCAACACCAACTTTTATTGCTACAGGGCAGACTTAATCTTTAATGTTGCTGGAAACGCTTCGCATAAAAATATATGACAGCAAAAAACGATAACAATAAAAAAAGTGTTGGCCAATTTTTGAGTATCCCAAAAGACTGTCACGTTATTTGGTTATCCGTTCGAGTGGTAAAACAGATACTTTTGTGAGTAAGCATCAGAAGTAAGAATTGGTATTAAAAAATTCCAAACAAACAATTTATTAACAATAAATAAATAATTCGATTACTTACACAACTTTAATGATCAAGTAGTTTTTCTGGATTTTTCAACAGTCAATTGAATTTCTTAAAGACTTCTTATTTTTGTTTTAAATCTACGTTACACTACACAAAGAGTTATATTTACCTGTAAAGCAGTCACAACCTCTAACCCTGAGTCTCTCGTCTAATCGTCTAACTAGTAGTGTGCTACGCACTGCCCTCCTCTGGACTGTGTGCTTTTCTGAACTTTGTATCTTATGTTTTGACGTGCGAGTTGTTTATGAACAGTGCCGCGCCGACCATGGTCAGCGCCTGTGCGCGAAACCAATGAAGCGCCTCTTTGATTTTGTAAATGAGTGAACCACTTCGCTACCATTTGGAAAAATAGACAAAAAGAAAACTCATATTACATAATAATTATTTATTAGGTACCTACTAATTTAACTTAAATACAAATTATAAAAGATTAAAGGTTATGTCCTTAAGTATAAGTAACAACTAAATGTTGCTTGCTATTTTTCTCTCGTTTTCACACTTGTCAGTTATCGCTATGTGTCTCGGTTTTGATATTTTTAACATTAGTAAAAATTAAGATTAAAAAAGACTCATGCTGATTAAAAATCTGAACAGAGTTATAAAATTTCAACTCTTCTAGCTTTTCTATTTGAAAATTCTTTAATAATGTCGTGAGTATCTATGTATTCTAAGATGTTCTCTTCTATTGATATTACAGCCAACTTAGACAATCTTTTCTGACTCATTGTTGAACGTAAGTAATTTTTTATTAATTTTAATTTTGAAAAAGATCTTTCTGTGCTTACTACTGTGACTGGCATTGTTATCAAAATTTGTAATGATATTGTGATATTAGGGCATATGGCTATTAAATTATTTAAAAATATAAATTCCAGAATTTTTATCACATCATTGTCAAAATCTTTAAAAAGAGACTGACATGATATAATTTCCTCGCACAAATCATCAGCATCTATATCACACAAACTATCATTTGCAGAAAGTTTTTCATGTAAACGATTACAGTTAATGATAAGCTGGCTTTTATCTTGAACATTGCTGAGTGTAAACAAAAAACTAAATACGTTTTCGTGGCTAAATAACAAATCAAACCTTTCTTTCACTGACATTAGAGCTTGATCTAAAATGTAAAAATAGATATTAACCTTGAAAGAAGTTTTCGAGTCAATTTGAGCTGCCTGGTCTTCATATTCATAATCAAACGTTTTTGGAGTCTTTCGTCGCCTTAGGGGTCTGCAAGTTTCAAACTCAGTTTCTATTTCTAATTTTTCAGCAGTGTTTTGGCATTATTTACAACTATTTCAAATTTTTCGTCAGTTCGAGATCCGACCAAAATTTTTTCTAAATCTGATAAAGCATCTAAAGCGACCTGGATATTCATATTAGTAGACTGTAGAATTTTACTAACAAAGTTGACTTTTGTCAATACATCATGCCATACATGGATTGAGCAAATAAATGAAAACGTAGATATTTTGTCTGCTAGACATTTCGCCTCATATTTTGCTTTTTGGTCGAAAGATAAAGTGTTTGTTATTTCGTATAAAGCATCATAAATCTCTGGTAAATTGTTATCAACGGTCTTATGGCATCTATTCTACTTGACCATCTTGTCTCAGACAATGGTTTTAAAGTTAACATAGTTATGTGTTTTTTTAATAAATACCATTTTTTGGTAGACGATGAAAAGTATTTGTATAATTCTTGGACTATATTGAAAAAACCAGTAGTATAGTAATTCATATTAGCTGCGTCGTTCACTATTAAATTTAAACTATGAGCAGCACACGGTACATAAAATGCGCGCGGATTTAGCTCCAACAATCTCTTTTGCAAACCATTGTTTTTACCGCGCATGTTTGAACCATTGTCGTAGCCCTGCCCCCTTAAATTGTTTATATCCAAATTATGTTTTGGTAGTTCTTCTGTGATAAAAAAAGTCAAACCAGTGCCAGTAGCATCGGTAATGGGACAAAAAGCTAAACAGTGCTCTCTTATTTCCAGCTGTCTTAAGTTTGTGTTGAAATTAACGAATCTAATAATTATACTAATTTGCTCTACATGTGAAACATCGGGAGTACAGTCAAGTATCACTGAAAAATATTTATTAGCTCGGCATAAATTTAAAATGTAGCTTTGGATTTGAGTTGCAAGTATAGAAACTATTTGATTTTGAATTTTGTCTCCAAGATATGTCGGCATATTCGTGAGTTTTGAATCACTCGTCACGCGTCTTATATGTTCAGTAATAGTTGGATCGAATTTTCCTAACATTTCGATACATTTTAGAAAATTGCCATTGTTACGATCGTATAATTTACTGCTCTTTCCACGAAAAGTCATATTTTGTGAACTTAAAAATTGAACCACATACGCGTACATAATCCTTTTAATTACATTGTACCAGCGCCCTTTTTCAACTTCTAGAAGTTTTTGCTGCACGCTGTCGATAGTGGTATTATTTTTTAAAGACTGATTCAGCTCAATCCATTTTTTATAATTATTGAAATGAACAGAACTTTTCTCATGTCTATTTAAATATAAAGCTAAATGTTGCCTGTCACTAATTCCCTCACAAAATTTGATATTATATTTTGATTCGAAAATCTTACAACGTAAGCAAAACACAGCATTTTTGGAAACTGAATAGAGTAGCCATTCTCTGTGATACTTTTCACCGTTTCCTAAATGCCTATCGTAATAGTAAACTGAAAACCTTCGATTTGAAGTGTCACGCGGATAATCATGATTTCTGACTTGTTTGGGTGGGTTTTCTTTAAATTTTGCAATAATGCAGAATTTAAAACTGCTGGCCAAAGTCCAGGATCATCTTTGGAAATACTTGGTATCGACGGAGACGATGGTCTTGGCGGTGACGATTGTATACTTATACAGGCCGTAGATGTCATTTCAACGGCGTCGTCTTCTAACTCTAACTTTTGATCCTCGTCAATAGTCATAAAATCTGCAATATTAAAAAAAATATATTTTACTTACACAGTATTATAAATTATAAATTTTACTGAATATGCCTAATAAAAATTCATTAGAAGTTTCATATTTTACGCAACATTAGAAATATTACTATGTAACATAGTAAAAATTACTCGACTATTAATTAAATTTTATTATATTTTCATTTAAAGATTCCTATACACATTTTAATTATGCCTATAATTCAGATCTGTCCTCAGTTACCTACACTAGCATGGTAATTTTTCATAGAAAATTTTCTCCGACCCTGTAGTATATATTTTATATATATATATATATAAAATTAAATATCACTCGATACTACTTTCACTTTTAGTACAAATATATACTTAAAACTTACTAGTTTACCCGAGGTATCCGAGCTAACCAGGCGAGTAAGGTAAAGTAAAACATAAATATAAATAAAAAAAAAATTTAAGTTTTAATTCAAAATAATTATACAATTAATAAAAGAATATAAATTTGTTTAAAATTTTCACAACAGTTACAATGGACAGAGAAAATATATATATATATATATATATATATATATATATATATATACAATATAATATTTATGAAATTAATGATTATGAATTTTGTAACATTAAATTACTTTTTAAATAATTCAATATGTTGAAATTGTAAATAATCAATCAATCCCACACTATATACAATAACACACACAATAACACGCACAATAACCCCCGTTTTCCTAGTCAAAAAAGGTCTCATCGATACATATAATAAAACTGTAAATGGTCCGTGTCTGTACATTGAAAGTATTTGAGAAATATCGGTATGGAGAACCATACATGACTTCCATATTCTAAGATTTATATTTAAAATCATTTTCGAAATGAAATATTACCATAGAAACTACTTCTTTCTACTTATTGCTTCAGCCTTAACCACAGTACTGTGGTCACTAACATATACCACCTCACGTTATCTCACTCGATTTTCACTGATGATGGAAGTCGATGGCATTGCCGAAATGTCTGGTTTTGTAGAAAACATTGGACTACGGCCAAATATCCCGGGAAGGAATTTTAACAAAAACTACTTCTTTGTTGCCGATAACGTTGTACACACATATATAAAAAATATGCATAAAATTAATGGCTTGTATAAGTTAATGATTCATCTCCATTAAGTAGTGCTCAAGTTTCCAAAGTTTTAATATTATGATGTCCGTAATTAAAACATCAGAGCAGGTTTAGTGTGAATGAGGGTACACCGTGGACTAAAATTTTCAACATTTCCTATTGAGCGTTGCTTAGTGTAAAGCTGCGAATCTACAGTGTATGTTTCACAGAACAAACACGCGAAAAAGAAGGAGCGCTCCGAAGTCACTCATGGACCCTCAGCATCTTGCAGAGGGTTCATTCCCTAAAGACGAAAAGTCTGTCTATGAATCGTTCCTCTGTAAACACGTGCAGTTACACTGCCTAGCGATCCACAGGAAGCTATCCACGCTGGACACTTTTTCGGCTTGCATGCGTTATGTTGGTACGGGTTCGTCACTTTCCATTTAAAAACCGTGCAAATGTAAGAAAATAAACATGAATGAGGCCAGAAATAACGTGAATTGAGTGTGTGTGTGTGTGTGTGTGTGTGTGTGTGTGTGTGTGTGTGTGTGTGTGTGTGTGTCTTCCCTGCCTTTTTATTGCGGTAGACATAATAATAAAATGGAAACGTAAACATTACATAACTGAGATATGCTTACCTGCCACGAACGATATATTATTTTATACATGTACGAGGTGTGTTCAAAAAAAGACCGAACTATTTGTGTAGCACGTCAACTAGCGCATAGAGCGAGCTGCAGAATTAAGTGCTGCTAGCGACAGGTTTTGACGCCTGAATGCCGTTTTCTCTGTTTCGTCACGATCTTCAGTCTTCGAGTTACACGCGCTGTAGTGGGCACGGGCACACACCGTCCGGCGGATTTATAACGAAGTGAGAATGTAGATCTTAACAACGTGTGTGTATAAAATTTTGCTGCTGACTTCGTAAAATCTTTGCATTGCTACGCAGTTGTTGACCGATTTCAAAACGGGTCTCTTTCTGATCGTCGTCAACAAACACAGTAAGAATTTTTCAGTGATACGATAAATTTAAATTTTTCTATCAAAATTTAATTTTACGATCTTAAATGGATTCTGTCAGACTGTATCGGCATTTAAACGATGATTTACAATTACCACATCACGAGCTCTCTTCCCATGATCTTCGATATCGCTTTGATCTGCACTGACCATTGTTTTTCCCTCTTTAAAAATTCTTAAACTAATCGTTCGCCTCACGCAGGCTTCCGCGTATGCTTAATTGAAAACCAGAATTTCATACGCACACGTTGTTCTCGCGGTCTTTCTTAATCGCTTTGTCACTAATCCGCCGGCCAGCGTGTGCACGTCCCCACTCAATGTGATATACCTCAAAGACTACTGCTAATAGCGGAACACAATAAGTGGTAGTTTGTTGTCAAAAACTATCGCTAGGTGCGCGCAAAGTCGCGGCGCGTCGTTTGTGCGGATTGATGTGTTACTCAAAAAGTTTGGTCTTTTTATGAACACACCTCGTATATTAACTCATACATAATTTACATTAAAATGAAAAAATTATAATATTATTGCCTGGCAACAAAATTATTTTATTTTTAACAATTACCATTGTTTGAAAAAGTTTAAATGAATTTTCAAGTACTTTACTCTTGTTAAAACGTAAAAGGTTGCAGGTAAACTACCCCTTTCCCTTAACCGATCTTCACCAAAAACAATAGGTCTTGAGTACTCTACAAATCAGGGCTGTATGCAAAAACATATTTGATTCTGTTTGAATTTGCGGCTGTTATGTTTGCCATAGAAAATACTCTTGTTAAAAAAACGTTGCTGGTAAACTACCCCTTTCGCTTAACCGACCTTCACCAAAAACAATAGATCTTGAGAACTCTACAATTCAGGGCTGTATGCGAAACATTATTTGATTCTGTTTGAATTTGCAGCTGTTATCGTTTGCCAAAAAAAAAATTTCCCTTGATAAAAAAACCGTTGCAGGTAAACTACCCCTTTCCCTCAACCGATCTTCACCAAAAACAATAGGTTGTGAGTACTCTACAAATCAGGGGTGTATACAAAAAATTATTTGATTCTGTTTGAATTTGCGGCTGTTATCGTTTGCCATAAAAAAAATCTACACACAGACAGACACACAGACACACAGACAGACACACAGACACTTTTCGAAAAACGACTTTTTTCATGTTTTGAGTGTAGTACAATCAGAATCTGCAATAATCTCGAACACGAATTTTTTTTGCCATCACCATACTTCCATTTCCTTAAGGAAGAGGTGCTAATAACAATCAACAGAAGCCAAACCAATGGTTTTGGGAATTTTTGTCTGTCTGTCTATATGCTTGTTTGCACACACAGAACGCACCACGCCTGTGGAACGGGTTCAAATAAAAGTGGTTTTCATATAACAATACACCGGGCACAGCTAGTTCTCAATAAAAACATTAAATGACAACTATAAATAACAAGCGTTTAATATTATAATAATGCTACGAAACCATTCTTTATACGTGCGTGTCCACTTGGCCGGTTGAGAGGGTTTGAGACACAGCCCACCAACGTTTTGTGTCAGGGATTAAAACTATACAATACAACTAGATTATAATGAAACACAGGAAACACTTACCACTGCATGAAGATGAAGTATTTTTTGAAGTTTTCACCACATCTTGAATTGATTGATTGCTCTCAATACATTCAGATAATTGTTTGGAAGTAGATGGTAGAGTCGTAAAATAATTACTAATTTTTGTTGAATTTCTATCTCGTTCCTCTTCTCTTTTTCTTTTTATTATAAGATTTTAGTAACCAGATAATTTCTTTTTTTTATCTTCATCGCACATTTTCAATTATCAATAATAAAATACAATACAATTAAAGTAGTTTAAAGTTTAGTTAATAAATAGTAAGGCCGTGACGGTATTTACACGCACGACGCGCGGCGCGCCCTCACTCTTTCACTATTTATTATTGACTAATACTATGAAATGGGGAATACTACGAAATGGGGAATTCCCGCCTCAATCCCGTGAATCCCGTGCTCGGATCGCACCGGCTTGCATTATCTCCTTGTCGCACTTACGAAAACATAGCGACAACCGACAACCGCGGCTCGTTCGTTTGATGATAGGTAACGTAACGTATAATCACTGTGGTATAATAGTATAAAAAAAATCGGACAGATAAGAAACATTAGGTTAATTCAAACGTTAATTAAAAGCCACGGACGGATGTCTGTAAATATTGCATTTTTCTCAACTTTACCTCATATACATTTCGATAATGATTGATAATGGTATTATGCCAATTATGCCATTTTCAAATATTTCATTTCATTAAAAGGCGCCGACAGTTTAGGCGCCCCTGAGTACCTGGCGCCTGTGTGCGCTGTACACATTGCACACATGGGCGGCTCGCCCCTGTTTATGAAAGTGTCTAAAACTATGAGGTGAAATTTGCTTAGTGTCACGTAGGTAGTAGGTAAAATTCGGTTGGCAAAAACCACCCCTAGGTATTCTTACATTCTAAAAGTGACACGTGGAATTCGTACGTAACCGTTTGCTCTGAATAACAAATTAATCATACTTGTTGGAAAAAATGTTATCTCAAAATTAATATGTGTCAAAATAATATAACGAATAACTGTTAATATATCACAGAATAATTATTACACCAGAGAAACAACTTTATAACAAAAAGAAAACAACAAATTAACACGATTTCTGTAGTTTCTAAAATATATCCGCTATTCAGTAAATATCTAATGCGACTGTCAAGTAGGCCCTAATCAATACAATGAAAATTAGTGCACATACGGTAACTGGAGAAATACAATTTTAATAAACACATTTGAACTGAATAAAAGCAATCAGCTGTTGCAAGCCAATCGATTCCAGCTCAACGGCAACCAATTGTACACGCATTTCCTCGCGGCAGCAGCGTGTGTATTCAATACCGTTTACTGTGTCACCGGGTAATCATTTCGTCAACTGACTGTACGGAGATAACTAACAAACGAATGACATCACCAGCCGTCTGTACGTGCATCTTATATTTTATCTTATAAATTACCTAACATTTCTATGCTCCACCAGAACTGTCTTCCGACGTGGCTGTAAAAATACGGACGCTCACAACTGTTAACGGGAAATACTATAGTCTAGACCATGCCTTTGTAGTCAGGCATTACGCAGAACTTTGTGCGTTTGGGCACACTAGTTTACCGAACGGAGTCTGGAGGAGAACGAACTAGAAACACATTGGCAAAGGCATTCAAAGAATGAAATCGCGTGGACTGGGCCAAATTCTTATAAAACGGTAGAATGACATATCAATAATGTAACTTATAGGCCCCACGGAATATCACATAAAGGGGAACAGTGCTTGTAGAAGCGGTGACTCGGGGGAAATTCCGCTGCGGAAATCTAACAAATTAGTGAATTAGATGACAGAGGCTTCTATTCTTGCAACAGAGTAATGAGCTTTTGTATGTATTGTTTCGACGGTTGCACGGATCGTCGTATTTTACAGTGGAAAAGTGAATAGCTGGCATCACACATTTAATTACAGTTAGAAATAAACAAAGGCACTGGCAATACAGTTCTTCAAATTAAAATTTACAAGAATAAATGCCACCTTAGTACAGTTTCGTACTATCACAATAACAATCGTTCCTACCCGCACTGTAATATCGCCAGGTCTAAACTGGACTTAGCCGGTAGCAGGTTCATTATCTATACCGCGGCTGTATGGTATAATACTGACCCAGCAGATCTGGATGCCGGTAGAATAGGCACATTGTCGTCTGGAAGGTGCATCTCGAATCTAGAGCGTTACCTAATTTTGACGTTCACACTGTACGTGCAAAGAGTCACGTAGCAACACATGTTCTGTATCTCCTCAGCGTAACAACATGGTTACCACAGTCACATGGATTGTACCTTATGAGCCGCTCATCACCCATGACGTCACAACAATTTTTAAACTTTCCAAAACTGACAACCGAAAAATAAATTTCAAAAACCCACAACTTACCTTGATGACCGGCTCACCATTTCACTGAACTAGGAGAGGCCTCCTAGTGGAAGAATATCCGCATGCTGGATAACCTTTGGGTAATTGGAGGAATGAGGTGACCTCAGTTTTAAAACTTCAAAAATTAACACAAGTTTATTGAGGCTATCATATAGTGTTTTGTTACAATGAAATCTCATAAAATCAGGTTGTGAGGTTATTCCATTAAAATCTATAAGTAGGTGAAATATTCACTATATTACATGACACTCCAATTTAAAATTTCCAAAAAATATTCAAAATTTAATATGTAAATTATTTCATGAGAAATATATAAATCTGTAAAACATCTACAAAATATTACATGTTTTCTGAAAATGATTCATAGTGTCCAGACAGAAGGTATTCTATCAGAATTATAGAAAATATGTGAATATTCAAAATCCATGACAGGGTAACCAGAATCTAAAATTTTCAAAACATTCAAATTTAATATTTAAGACAAATTCCATGAAAAGTATATAAAATATATATCACCTTTAAAATCTCTGACATGCCATACTGAAAACTATGCAAATATATAAAACATTTAAAACCTCTGACATGCCATACTGAAAACTATGCAAAATATATAAAACATTTAAAATCTCTGACAGGCCATACTGAAAACTATGCAAAATATATAAAACATTTAAAGAACTCTTACAGGCCATACTGAACACTATACAAAATATATAAAACCTTTAACAAGCATTACAGCCACAACAATGCAAACAATTACATTACCCAACAACATGCGCCCTCTGAAATCTAACTCAAACACTAGAAAAAAGACTCATCTAATCAATAAAGTAACATGCAAAATGAGATAGATAATATATACTTGTGTGGAACTCACAAGTGCATGTGCTCCCCCCTGCCATAAACCTGTATAAACTGGTGTAGCCCCAAGGCTTACAGATTTCAGAGTGCACACTTATATAAAAAACATCAGATAATCAGTTACATATATCTCTACAAACATTATAAATACATAAAGAGAGAAAATTTCCTCTTGTAGAACAGTTCAGACATTTTATTTACTAGGTTGGATGCTTCTGAATTACTGTTTTATCACAAGGTAAGGCATTGTTACAACTGGAGGTAGACTGCAACTCTTTTCCCAACCAGATCTACAAGTTCCAATAAAAAGGCAGCCACAATACAAGTTCCACACAGACTATAGTAAAAGATGTACTGGCCATTACATGCTCTGGCAATTCAACACAAGACAAATATCACCCTGAGTCATTCAAAGAGCAATTAAGGAATTTTGCTTCACTAGGCCAAATGAACGCCTCGGCCGATTCCCAACACATTTTCTTAAGTTTTTTTTTGTTTTTTTTTTTTTTTTTTTTTGTAGGTAAGAAAAGTTTTGTCCATAGAATACACGGTCACCGCAAACAGCGGCGAAGCTACTCATCATTAGAGAGAAACATGCGAAGTTACTCAAGTTCTGCAAAAACCGGCATGTTTCAATAGTACATGAGATTACAAGAGTACCAAGAAGTGACAAAACTCCAGTATTAAGAAACTATTGTCCCCTCTCTTTTTTTTTTGTAGTGTTAGAGAAATCAGCCAGACCCGACCCACAAAGTCCCAGGGCAAAATTTAATAATTTTATTTTTCCATACCTGTTCATGGTGCATCAATACCTCACATCACAATACCTGTTCAATACTCACACAATCTATCACATAATTCACATCTTGGTCTTCCCAGATTCACGGATGCCGGCCCCCCGAGGACCCCTAGCACGCTTTTCCCTTAGCCTGACATAATGGTTTCACTCAACGCCGGCATAAAAAAAAGAAAACCACGAAACTTTTCAGCACTCAACAATTGCGACCAACACGTGGTGAACAGCTCCCGAATAGAACAGCTGACATCAACCCAAAAACTCGAGTCAAGACAAAAACTCTACAGCTGATAACTACAGCTGGTCGATTTCCAAAGGCACACTACAAACCACAACGGAATACAGCAGGCTCACTCTAGCAGCTGGAAGGAAAGATACCATAGTCCGAAGTTACAGCGACGTCTACTAGATGGCGGGAGCGTAACAAACAGTCGCCGTAACGTCTCATAGATAGCGAAGAGAACCTGTCCAAAGCGCACTCCCCAGATGCAAGAAAATAACGCCCGGAATCCTTAGAACCGCTATTTGCCGTACACCTACGTACGGCACACTTATAAGAGTAGAATAAATAACTGAATACTTCGACGCCTTATTTCCCCAAAGTTTTTTGAACATTTTTTTGGTAAAGAAAAAATTCATAGTTTTTTTTTTTTTTTTTAGGGGCGTCCCGTAAATTTTAAGACTAGGCACGTGGCCTAGACGGAAGCATAAAATGCATTGAGCTCAGAGTGACAGGACTTGCAATGAAACTCCGTTTAACATAACAGCATTTTATTTTTGTGTTTTATCTTACGTATGAATAGCATTTCTACATATTATATATATATATATATATTCAGTAACAATATCTTGTAGGGTCAATCTACAATAACATTAACATATATAAAGCCTTCCATAAATAAAGATCAATGGTCAATTAAACAACATAACAACAACAATTAACAGTAAAATTCATATTAAATACTACACGTGATTTCTTACCAATGATTAATTACTTTATACATATATATACTCTTCAAGTGGCTTTAACAAATTAATTTACCTTAAGTCTCAAAAGTGACCTATCAACAATAGTTACATATTCCATATACTTCCCACGAATGGGGCTATGCTATTTATTAAGTAAGGTTCATTTTAAAACACATCAGTATCCTCTCAGCAGTAATCAATCATTACCATTTAAGTCTGTCTATGATTTACAGATAATTAACACTTAATTCAATAACTCCACAAACAGCATGACAGCCATTAATACATGTAAATTTTGTGTGCCTTTTCATAACTAAAAATGATACATATGTAAGTTACATTCATATAATACTAGAGCCGTGACAACCCAGGACTGACAAGGTTGTAAGCATAAACAGGCCGATTGTAAACCGAAATTCAGAAATATGAATAATTAAAGTATATAAAAGACAAATCAGAAAATTAAAGGCTAGGGTATAATACCGGAATTTACTATAGTAATTACGCTCAGATTTAAATATGACCGACAGCATACCGCATGCTTCCGACATGCACCTCTTGTACTAACATGAACCCACGAAATGAAACAAACAGAATTCCAGAATTAATTATTTAAAAAAATGAAAAAATACGGAAGTTCAGTAAAATTCGCAACCAAAAAGGGTAAGACAATTTAAAAGGTAACGGACAAACTATTTAGACTATTGCACAGGAAACCCTGCCATGGTAAATCATGAAAGCACACGACACATTAGTTCAGCTGGATATAAAAGAATTAACTAGAAAAGGTATAGATGAAAAAAACAACGGTCTGGAAATGCCTGCTAGCCCCGCAATACAATTATTGAACTTATTAATAAATACATTTTAATACCATTCAGCTTTAACCGTCCACATCATAAACGGGCATGTTCGGTTCTGATCGTTCAATGCACTAACTGCAAGTTAAGCACAAACGGAAATGTAATTTTACTTTTATGATATTCTTTTATGATATTAGTTGTGTTCACAGTAAAAGTATGTCGCGAAGGTCGAGCTTGAATAAAAAGCAAAATTTTCACCTGATGTTCAGTTGTTACCACATGATGGGGAGGGTAGACGATTATTACTGCTACAGACGTTCCACTGGCTACTCGCCCAGGATTTGAGACTTTTCCAGGGTATAAATTCGGGTCTCATTGCGAGTTTCCGACGGCGAAAACGGGGAGCCAGACAGCATCGCTTAGCCGATGGTGAAAGCTGGAGATATCACCATCGTATAGCCCTCAAACCCTTGACTGAATCGGGAACCCAGAGGCTCTTTAAAGTCTACTCGCCCATAATGGGAAATAAAGATGAGAAAACAGAAGGTATTTCCGCCGCCGGAGCTTCCAAACGTGTATGCCGGAATCAGAAATGTGACTGACCAAATCTCGGACTAGCGACGGCTCTTGCCGAACAACAAACAGGAGTTTCAACTTATGGTCAACAGAATGCGCGGCGATGCACATTCGAACGTCGGAGACCCACGCGGACGACAAAAGATCGTCAGTACGTAATACAGACGCAATTAAACTATTAACAAACGCCGTGAGGATTCTATTTAAATACTCACGGCACAATACTTGAAAATTTAATAATTAGAATTTTATTTACAGTTTCAATCCAAAAAAAATGCCTGTGAAGAAGCTTTTTAAAAATGAAAACCGGTTCAGGCTATAAGGTAAAACCTTTAAGTTTTTATCCTTAAAAAACATTGTGTTCCGAGTCGGTAGTGAATTAATTATATTTAGTTAAGTAACGGACACGTCATGGACAACCAAATCCAAGAACAAAAAAAAAACACTTTAAGCAACAGTTTTCGAAGTTTATAGACGTCCACACAGTGTCTCAACAAATAATAAAAGTTGAGAATATAATTTTACGCTCAAATAATTAAGCGTTAACATTTTACTGAGCCGCTGTCAGGTAACTCTCACAACTGTGACGCAAGTCACAACTTGTCTAATACGTAACACTATACAGCATGAGTTTTGATGACCATATAAATTTAGGTGGTTTCAAAGTATTTTTTGTGCTGATTTCTGATTTAATATTTATATTTCTCTATAATCGACAATTTTTTGTGATTTCAAATTAGTTTAAATAATATAAAAACCGGTTAATTTAGATTTCGCAAAGAGAGGAATTTTTTTGGACAAGAGGAATGAGTTGGCAACGTTTGTTATACCCCAGCTGGCTTTCTGTTGGCACCAAACAAAGAGTCTTATAAAAATCTCAACATCATTTCAAAAAACTTAACTACGAAACGTATTTTTGGGTGGTTTGTGGTAACATGAAAGTGATTTGCATGCTGCTTGGTCAACAGTCTGGATATACAAAAATGGCGTGTTTCCTTTGTGAATGGGACAGTCGAGCAAAGGACAAACATTGGAAGGTAACAGACTGGCTCAAAAGAGAAAATTTCCAACCGGGTTCACAGAATATTACAAGCAAACCACTTGTACAACGGGAAAAAATTCTTCTACCACCTCCTCATATCAAACTTGGTTCGATTAAACAGTTTACTAAACCCCTTGCAAACGACAGCAGCTGTTTCCAATATCTACAAAGTTTCCAAAAGTATGTACTGAAAAGTTAAAAGAAGGGATCTTAATTGGACCGCAAATAAGAAATTGATGAAGGATGAGGCTTTTAACATACTATGAATCCATAAAAAAAATGGTTGGAATTCATTTAAAGAAGTTGTGAAAAACTTCTTGAACAATAAAGAGATCAAAACTACAAAACTATCGTAAAAACCATGTTACAACATTTTAGGAAATTGGGCTGTAACATGAGTGTTAAACTTCTCTATCCCCACTCACACATCGATTTATTTCCCTGAGAATTTTGGCGATGTCAGCAAAGAACATGGAAAATATTTCCACTAAGATATCATAGACATGGAAATAGATATCAGGGATTCTGGAATTTTAAGATGATGGCTGTCTACTGTTTCATGCTAAAGAGACATGGCCCTGCTGAGGTGCGCATATCTTCTCATACATAACTTTATTATATGTTCTTATTCAACGTAAAATTTTCAAAATGAAATTGAAATGAAGTGTTCAAAATAAATCCTATTTAATTAATAAAACAGGCTTTTGATTAATAATTCTTTCATTTGTATCGTCAAACGTACTAATGCATAGTCATACAGACTTGTTTATATTAAATATGTGAAATAAGCATGTATTCTTCTGTTGTGCTGTTGTAAATTTAGTCATAAAAGTCATAGAAACAATACACACATGTTGTAAAAACTCAAAAGTAAATAATGAATTTGTAAAAAAGTCTGACATGTTAGACAAAAAATAAGGTTACATCTGGAATCAGCAGCATAGTGTAACACTTGTTATCGCTTCAATTCGTAATGCCCAAGTCACAACTACAACTCGCCGGCCGGTTTCACAACACCGCTGCTTACTTAGTCACAACTACAACTCGCCGGCCGGTTTCACAACACCGCTGCTTACTTAGTCACAACTACAACTCGCCGGCCGGTTTCACAACACCGCTGCTTACTTACTGTATACTCACCAAGTCACTTGACATCGAACATTGATTAGAAATAGCTTTCTTGCAATTCTATCCAACGACTGATTTCGTTCTTAGTTTAGAGAAAATATTTAGAAATTTTAACATCTTATACAGCTATCGTTACAAGCTTCAGTTGAAAAGTTCAGTCTTCATCGTAGACGCAGAACTAAAATTTTTCAGATTTTACAAGATTATATACGAACACCTGTCAATTTCAAAATCTATAGGTCACTTAATTAATTGTCTATCAGCTGTTTGAAATCTACTTGCCACGCGTGTCTTGAAAATTGAACAAAATTGAACATTGTGCTTTTATTGAAAAGTTTATAAAAATAAGACCTAGAGCGAATGAAAATTCACAAAAAGTAGTAAATTTGTTGGGAGATCCTGTGCCTTCAAAGACAATTGATTGTAAGTAATCACTCCAGTTTAAACGTGGCAGTACGAGCATTAATGGTGATCGCCGTAGTGGATGCCCCAAAAAATGAATAATTCCATTTAAAATGTCACACACGGTGTTGGAATATTGACATTGAGAGTGGATGACATTGCTGAGATCATGGGCGTCTTGCGTGAGAATGCAACACACATATTTTAACTCAAGAACTTGGAGTGGAAGCTGGGTGGTGAATTTGGAGTTGTAGAATACTTTGAGCGTCCATGCGAGGATCATCTTTGGAGCTCGTATGAACAAGTTAACAAGTTGAAACTACAAACTTCAAACGATTGTTATAGAGGTCGCATCATCTCTTACCACATTTACCATTTACTTGTGAATTTTCATTGGCGCTAGACGTTTTTTTTACTAAGAACGAATTTTTTTAATGGCAGCACGATGTTTGATTTTCCCTAATTTTCTAAACACACGTAACAGCTGGTAATGAGTGAGTAAATTGACTAACAGGTTTGGAAATTAACAGGCGACTACAAGTGTGAATCTTACAGCACACGAAACTAGCTCTTCTGCTAAGCTATAGTTGTCGCTCAGCCGACATTGCAAACTTTTCGGCTGACCCTCATAAAACGGTTTTGGAGTAGAACAGATCAAGCGACGCACGCAAATCAGAATAGCGCCACTACAAAGACGAGAAACTCGCCTTTACACAGATTATTTAATATAGATTTTTAAGGTTTAACATCTAACTCGCTTACAATTTTGTTGTAAATCTCCATTACGTGACACGTAAATTTTAAATAACTTGTGAACAACAAACAAATTGAGAAATAGATCTAAAAATTAAAAGATGTCCGTATAAAATATGGGTATACAGCATGCAAAAAACTTTAGTTCTACCGCCAATCTTTAGTTGACGCTGCGCAGCCTTCTCAACTGACCGTCGTAGTACGACATAAGTAAAAAATATGACAAAACTTTGCCACTAAATCCAAGAAATCCATTTTTATTTCATTTTCCAAGGTTTAAAATTTTCTCGGATAAACTGTAAAACCCCTTAAGCACTGCCTACAGTCAACCGTAAAAGAGAATTAGTTTGTTTCTGTTAAAGCTTTTGTTTGTCGCTTTTGCATATATATATAGTATCTTAAATTTAATTTTCTACATTTCACTAAACATTTTTACGTATTTGTGATTTTAAACTATTCAGTTCCAAACAATTACAATTTCAATATAAGTTTACACTTTCTTTATCAGTTGTAATAATCTAATAATTTAATAAAGCATGTTTTTTTAATAACTTGTTCTCAGCTTCTTAAATTTCTCTTTAACTCACTTCATTAACAACAGTTCTAATCAATATATAAATCGTATCTGCCTTTTAACCTTTATCTTTTTCTTTAATAGCCTTAGAAACATTAATTGCAATCATACATACAGAACTATAATATTTTGGAATGTGCGGCAACCGTTTAAAATTTTTGAAGTCCGTTTAAAATGTTCTTAAACATTTTTAGTACTTAATTTTAGGTATTAAATTTTTGTATTGCATTAGTAAGACTATAAGCTATTTGTGCGTCTTATTTAAACATAATATAGATCAATATATATTCTCAGCATACACACACAGCCAAGAACTGGGACTCGTAAAAGACAACTGGTTAAGCTACAAAGTTGTATACGTTGCGTGCACGGAGTGAAAAGCAATTTCAGTACAGCGTCTCGCACCCTAGACTTTATCTGTTGCTATCTTTCCACTCCACACCTATCAGTGAATCCTCATTAACCTTATTCGTATGTAAATTTTGTTGGATTGCCTCTTTATCTAGTTTGCTGCGGCGTCCACGTTGATAATCGAATAAAATGAGAAATATCACTAATGCCCATTTGGAAGATATAGTAAGTACACATGACAGGAATGGATATAGGTCGCATTACTAAAATGTGGCGTCATTATAAATTTGAGGAACGCCATGGGACTTTGAATGAAAATTACGAATGTGAGTTGAAAAGTCGCGGAGCGACATCTGTAGCTTAGAGCTGGAACTAAAATTTTTCGTGTTTTGCAAGACTCGTGTTTCTGAAAAACATCTGTCAATTTCCGTATCTATCTGTTAATTTTTTTACCAGTTGCTTGCAGTTTACGTGTCAGGTGTGTTTTAAAAAATGGACAACATCACGAATTGCTTGTCAAAAGTGATTCAGCAGCTATGTAAATTTACAACAAGTTGGTAAATGTGTCACGAGATGAAGTTTCTTAAAAAACAATGGGTTTTAAGTGTGCACTCGAGTTTAAACGTGGTCATGTAAGCATTGAAGATGATCCACCCGTGTGGATGCAGTAAATGTGGGACTCAAATGCGGCGCTCAGCTTGCACGGTTTTTTCGTAACAAATTCTTGAGTTATAATATGACACACGCTCAGGTGAGATGCCTATAATTGCAGCAATATCATTCGCTTTCCATTACCGGTCTTCCAACACTTTGCATGGAATTTTGTAATGATATCTGGAGTTGTTGCACTTTTGGTGTGTCCACTGCGGGGGCCATTTTCAATACTCGATCGACCACATTTAAACTCAAGTTCCTATTTAGGAACAATTGTTTTTAAAGGAACAACATCCATCAGCACAACTAGGACGTTGTTTTTTTAAATTTCCGTTGGCGCTGGGCCTTTTTTTACAAACAATTCAATCACAGCAGTATGTTTTATGTCCGTTGTTTAAAACACGGGTCACACATAAATTTTAAACAGCTGATAAATAATTATTAAACTGGTAGATACATCATCATCATCATCTTCAAGGATTAAACCAAGGATGGTTTGTTCCGGTCTCAAAAGGGCGAATATTAGAGCTGGTCACTCCAGCGCTTCCTCGGACGCCCCACACCTCTCCGTCCCTCGGCTTATAGTTCCATAGTTGTTTGGAGATGCTGCGGCAGTCATCCATTCAACAAAGATGTTCCCACCAATTCAGGCGATACTGGGCAATCCTGTCGAGTATACTCATAATATTCACTGGTAGATACATATGGAAATTAACAGGTATTTACAAGAAGTAAAAATCTTACAAACAAGTTTTAGTTCTACCGCAAAGCGGAAGATGTCGCTCGTGAACTTTTCTCCTGACCCTTGTAATGAACGTCCCACGCCGTCCCTCCAATTTATAATGACGTGACATTTCAGTTAGTCGAGTCATATCCATTATATCCATTATATCTGATAGAGGAACGTTATGAAGATATAATACACATATATAACACACATCTAGCGACGCAACCCGGAACAGGGCCACCACAGCAATCACAAAAGACAAGAATCTCGTATTTACACAGATTATTTAATATTGTAGACTGTACGTAATAAGGTATACACCAAGTCTTTAGTGTTATGAGTGCGAGCGCATTTCTGTTCTGAAGTGTTACACTTTAAGCTTTAGTTTTAATTATAATAGATTTTGTGATCGCGAAAGTAAGGGGTCACAATGCGTCGAGACTTATGAACACTTTCAGTGTTAATTTATCTTGCGTCAAGACAGTTTCAAGTTTCTTTACTTTAATTGCCTTCATTCAGGAACTTGTGTTTCCACACCAATAACCTTGGCCTTTGTTTCATATCTAGAGAAAAATTGTTAGCTGAAGTGGTCACAGTCAATGGAGAAATGCAGATTTTAAATTGCGTGTAAACTCTCGTAAAAAGAGTTTCATTTTACGGCACCAATAATTAACGCAATTACAATCAGGACGAATACTTTTTTAAATTTCTTTTCTTAATGTAACAATTATGTTAATTACGTTTCGCATTTGAATGCAATTAAAGTTTCACAAAAATATGATTACATTTTGTAAAACAAGACTAGCTAAAGGGAACGTCTTTTAGACCTGGTGATCAAAATATCACGTACGCCCTTCACCCAGAATTTTAGAATCAATTTCATAAAATGTGTCTTCTAGAGCATTTTATAATTGGTCACTCTACAATTGACACTTTGTTGTTTGCGGACGATCAGGCTATTCTGTCGAATCCTGAAAACAGATTGCAGATAGCAGCACACTTAAGACCAAGGTGATGGCTTATCGTGGAACTGATCTCGTACGTGCAAACATTTCTATAGATGGCACTGTCCTGGAAAAAGTTAGCAATTTTGAATACCTGGGCTGCAGTGTGTTTTATAATGCAAGCAATGATGTGAATAAGTTGCATAATTTCAACCTTATGTTCGGGACAATTAGGCGAACCTCTAAGTTAGCAAGTAATAAAACACGCCTAAAATTCTAAAAGCTGATGGCTCTTCCCACACTTCTTTATGGGTCTGAGGATTGGACTTAACGAGAAGACAGGGCAGTCGCATCCAAGGGGCTGAAATGAGATTTATCAGGCACGAGGCAGGGTATAGTTTCCATGATCATAGAAGAAATGCAGATATACGGCAGAAACTGAATATTATGAGTATATTCGACAGGATTGCCCAGTATAGGCTGAATTGGTGGGGTTGGATGACTGCCGCATCCCCAAACAATTATGGAACTATAAGCCGAAGGGACGGAGAGGTGTGGGGCGTCCAAGGAAGTACTGGGGTGAGCAGCTCTAACCTTTGCCTATTTGAGACCGGAACAAACCATCCTTGCTTTAATTCTTGATGATGATGAATTCATATGGTGGCTGAGTTTCTTTCAACCATATTTAGACAACTCCCTTTGTATACTACTTTCTCCAGGAAATCCTAACATGTTATAAAACTGAAACTAATAGTGACAAATATTTGGAGATAGGTTTCCTAAAATTAGATCTAGGAAACTTTTCCTATTAAAAAGAAAATTGTGAGATATGAAATCCTTAGTTAGTGTTGCAGTAACAATGATACAGACTAGTCGCTATAAATGTTAAAAATTAACCTAGCTTTAGTTTTGATCTCGTTTAGCTTAGCATTTAAAATACAATTACAAACTATGGGCACTTAAGTGTTATATATAACATAATAATACTAATGTTATCATATCGTGTCCACAGAGTTATGTTAACACTTGCCTGAAGACTCAACTGTGGCTTCAGCAAGCAGAAACGTAAAAGAATAGTTAATGAGAGAGAGTAGTAACGTGTAATTTGACCAAAGCCGCTACGTCCGACATGGTCTGAGAACGAAGAGAAACCGTAATTCACTGAAGTCATATAAACTGCTCTCTATGTTTGGAGAACTCTGTCTCGTCTGTAAAGAAAATAGTTTAAATTAAAACGACAGCGACTATCGCAGACAAGACATTGCACCTACAGCAAATGCCACTCTTTTTTTTTTAATATATCGGCCATCTAAGGACCACATGCCAATTTCAATTCTTTACTTTTTGTTCTATTCTTTTTTTCCAATGTTTTTCATCTTTTCACTCTGCCTCTTCTTCCTGTCTTCAGTCCACTTTAAACCTGCGTTTTTATCTCTCCTACCCTGGACTCCCTCCATTTTGAACACTTTTGCCCGTAAATTTTCTCTTCCAATTGCTTCTTCTGCGTGTATATGATTTTTTTTCTAAATCCTTTTGGACTTCTTTAATCCAAGTTGATGTTGACTTCTTCCCCCACAGATATCTGAAGATTTGCTTTGTCAACCTTGTTTGATGCAGGAGATAATAAAACTGTACTCGTAATAAGATTGAAGTGGACTGTATTTTGCACTACACCATACAACGTCTCATTCCACACTGACCCACACGCCACGAGTGGGTACCCCCACTCACCGCTCATACCCACTCACACACATTAATACAAACTCAACCATGCCCCCCACCTTGAAGGAACATCCTTCAACTTTACACAAAATGAATACATAGGAAATAAAACAATTACATCTTATAACTAGTGTCCATTTAAAAAATTGCTTTAAGAGTAAAGTCTTATTCAGATTTTGGTAACAGGCACAGTTTTGTGATAGGTCTCTTCTTTGTCCCATTTGCCGTTCTTAAAGAGACCACACGAGTGATGCTGTCTTGTCCTGGATGAATATCGATAACACGAGCCAATTTCCATTGAAGAGGGGGAATGTTGACTTCTTTCATGATTACTAAGTCTCCAGGGCTGAGATTCGGTGACGAGGTTGTCCACTTTCGTCTCTGTTGCAAGGTGTTGAGGTAGTCTCTCGACCATCGAGACCAAAAATGTTGCTGGATTTGTTGAATTTGTTGCCACTGATTCAGTCTGTTTGGAGGAAGGTCTGTGATGGAGTGTTCAGGATAATTTGTGAGAACGTCACCGATAAGGAAATGTGAAGGAGTTAATGCAGCAAGATCACTTGTTTCACCGGATAAGGGAACAAGAGGACGTGAGTTTATGCAAACCTCTACTTGGGTCAACAAAGTAATGAACTGAACATAAGTGAGAAGAGTTTTCCCTACTACTCGTTTTAAATGTGTTTTCACAAGCTTGACTGAAGACTCCAATAAACCCCCAGTGTGGAGCTCTAGGAGGTTGAAAATGCCAAGTAATCTCATCCAAGGATAATGCTGTAGTTATATCTCTTTGAAATTCTTCAGTTTTCCACAGTGCGACAAGTTCTTGAAGTTCACGGTAAGCACCCACAAAATTTGTACCATTGTCAGTGAATCTTCGTAACGTGGCAATGAATGATTCTGTTGTCAAATCTTCGACTAATTCTAGATGAATTGCCTTTGTACTGAAACAGACTCAAAGTGCGATGTAGCATTTCGCTGGCCTGACTCCCCTTCTTTTTGACATTTTGACAAAAACAGGTCCACAGTAATCAACACCAGTCGTATAAAATGGACGAATTGAAGGTTGTACTCTTGATTTTGGTAACGGACCTATTATCTGTGTTTGTATTTTTGGGTTTGCTTTAAAACAAGCGATGCACTGGTGAAAAATTCTTTTAACTAAATTTCGACCACCTATTGGCTAATATTTTTGGCGAATGACATTCAATGGGGTCCTGCATGTAATGTTTTGATATGAAGGTGTGTAGCGATCAAATCTGTTAACCTGTGCTCCCTTGGTAATATGATTTGATGCATTTGGTCTGGATGTAAAATTGATTGCTGTAATCGTCCACCAACTCGTAACACGTTATATTCATCAAAAAATGGATTTAACGAAAAAAGTTTGCTTCTCTTATCTATGGATTTGACAGATTCTGAAGCATTGAATTCAATTGGAAAGAATTTTTTCTGTACCATTGTGATTAAAGTACGTTCTGCTGCTTGAAGTTCGCTTACTAGTAGAGGACCACTTACGCGATGCTTTTTCACTTGACAATTATGAAGGAATCTTAAACAATATGCGATCGCTCGTTGAGCTCGTGTGAAGGTAGAAAAATTGTTTAAGTTAATACCTTCTGTGGTAGCAACGGTTGAATGAACACGCTGTCGACGTTCTGGTATATTGTCGAAGTCTGGAAGTATGATAGGTTCTTCTAAATTTATCTTGGGCAAATATAGAAATGATGGTCCTTTCCAAAACCTATCAGCTTGTAGCAGTTCTAATGGGAGTAATCCTCTTGACACGTAATCTGCAGGATTATTGTCACTCTTCACATGCTTCCATGAGTTGACATCTGTGCTATCTTGCATCTTAGAAACTCGGTTTGCCACAAACGTAGTCCAATGTGTTGTGGGGGCCTGAATCCATGCTAAAGTAATAGTTGAATCCGTATAATAAGTAACAGAGTTAATCTGGAGGTGTAGAGTATCTAGCGTTGATGTACACAGTTCTGACAACAATAAGGCTCCATATAACTCAAGTCACCATAGGCCGACTCTGATGCGTCAGAAACCCATGAATTTTTATGTTTGGAGCGTTTCGTCTGTTGGTCAAAATGGCTCTAGGGACACGAATGTCTGCTAGTAGATGTAAATATTCTTGAAACTGATTCCGCTTACCATTTATTTCATCAGGGACTGCGTCATCCCACCCAATTTGACATGACCACAGCCGTTGCATGATCAATTTATTAGCTAGTAAAATTATCGGACCTATAAGTCCAAGAGGATCAAAAATCATTCCTATAGTAGATAATATTGTGCGTTTAGTTGGTTGCCGATCAGTCATTTTACCTTTATTGATGGAAAATTGAAAAGTGTATTGTTTAGGGTTCCACATAAGGCCAAGTGTTTTCACTGTTGTTTCTTCATCGATTTCAATGCAATCGTGAAGGATGTCGTCTCGTGGTACATTTGATAATATGTCTGGATTATTTGCGCCCCATTTTCTTAAGTGCAATCCACCTCGGTGCGTTATCTCCGTTACGTCCTGTTGTAATTGGATGCCTTCTTCAATTCTTTCGACCCCTGTGAGGACGTCATCTACATAACAATCTTCCATGATGACTCTTGGTGCTGCCGGTAAATGGCGTTTTTCATCGAGAGCAAGCTGCTTCAATGTTCTGGTTGCCAAATATGGAGCACTTGCGGTCCCATATGTTACTGTTGACAACTTGTATGTTTTGATTGGATTATCAGGGATGTCTCTCCACAATATTGATTGAAGATTTTGTTGTGTTGGGTGTATGTTAATCTGACGATACATTTTTTCAATATCAGTTATCCATTACAAATGTATGTGTTCTGAATCTGATAAGAATGCTGATTAAATCTGATTGCACCTTTGGTCCCACAACTGATATGTCGTTTAGAGAAACACCCGAATTTGTTTTTGATGAGGCGTCAAACACTACTCTCAATTTGGTTGTTGTTGAGTTTTGCTTAATACCGCATGATGAGGAATATAGTATGCTTTTAACTGTTCAGCCCCAGTTGATGTTATTTCCCTCATGTGACCTAACGCTTCGTATTCTCTCATGAAATGTACATACTGTCGCTGTAAGTCTGGATTACTTAACAACCGTTTCTCCACCAAAACAATCTTCGTAATGCTATGCCCTTACTGTAGATTTACCCAATTCACTGACTTCTCCCTTTAATGGTAGTTGAACACAATATTTTCCATGTTCATCTCTGGTCGTTGTTTGCATGAATAAATCTTCGCAAATTTATCATTTCCAGTATATTGTTTCTCGCCACTGTGATCTTCGAGATCCCAGAATCATTGCATGATTTTGTTGATATCATGATGTGTTGATAAATGACATACAGAAGTTGTATTCGCCTTCTGATTCACTTTTATCTTGCCAGAAATAATCCAGCCAAATACTGTGTTTTGTAAGGTGGCTGTAGAATCACAAATTTTAAATCTGCCTTCACATAGTAAATCAAACAATAATTCTGCTTCTATCAATAGGTCGATGTCACCAGATTGACTGAACTGAGGATCAGCCAACTGAAGGTTTGGAGGAATGACTAGGCTAGATCTGTCAATGGATATTGTAGGTAATTGTTGAGTGATAGAACTTAAGACTAGGCAATCAATGGCAGTTGAGAATGAATTAAATCTGGATTTGATTATACACTGAAAAATTCTTGTCGGGTTTGTTATAGACTGCCCTATTCCACTCACTTCACTAGAAATGGTCCTTGTGGGTAAGCCTAATTTCATTTCTTTCTTTGTAATGAAATTCGACTGACAGCCTGAATCTAACAATACTCTACACAACTTTGGACCTCCTCGATTGTCCTGAATAGTTACTACGGCTGTAGATAACAAAATGGATGAAACAGCTCCTTTGTAGGAGGTATGTGCAGTGGACGTGACAGATGTTTTCTGACGATCACCTTCATCCTTATAACCTGACGGGTTGGATTCAACACGAGTCAAAACACGATTGTCACTCAGCTTCTGAGGATAATGCAGAAGAGTATTGTGACGTTTACCGCAGAGTTTGCATGAACCTGCACCACAGTTAGAAGTTTTATGATCACTGGATGAAAGACAATTAAAACACAATCCTAACTTTCGTACTTCACCTTCCCTGTCAGCAATAGAAAGAGACTTGAATTTGTCACAAAGGTAAATAGGATGAAATTTGTTGCACAATGAACAGCTCTTAGCTGACACAACATGATTGGATGAAAATGTATTACTCTTGATTGTCAATTTTTGTCTGGACTGAAATTTCTCTCTGTGAAGAGGGGGGTGCCTAGGCCATTGCGATGGTTTTGTCCCTACTGCCTATAAGACTTGACATTTTTTTTGTAGAAATTTAATTAAGTCTGATAACGCTGGCATCTCATCAGTTTTTAATTCCGATTCCCATTCACGATGCGTGTTGGTATCCAAGCTATTAGTAATTATGTGGATTATTAAGGTGTCCCATTGATCTGTTGGTTGACCCAGAGCATGAAGAGCACGTAAGTGTTTTTGAAGGTTATCTAATAGTTGTCTCAAGTAGGAAGCTGATTCCTTGTCTGACTTGTTCAACTTGAAAATGGCCGAAACATGTTTGTTAATTAAGTATCTCTTATTTTGAAATCGCTCCACTAATAAATCCCAACCGATTTTGTAATTTTCTCCTGAACCTTCAAGCGACTGTAGAATGCTAGCTAGCTGCTGTGTCTTTCAATGACAATTTATGATAATGAAATTTTTGGCAATCTGTCAGATTCGGATTATTATGAATAAGGCATAGGAATGTGTGTCATGAAATAATGACCATTCATTATATTCACCAGAAAATGTAGGTAGCTTAATAGCCGGCAGTGTAATTGGCGTCCAGCTTGGATTGATTTCTGCTAAATTTGGTTTGTTGTCTA
The DNA here is from genome assembly GCA_034769895.1 of Magicicada septendecula. Lineage (NCBI taxonomy): Eukaryota > Metazoa > Arthropoda > Insecta > Hemiptera > Cicadidae > Magicicada > Magicicada septendecula. The sequence goes on along the minus strand of CM068373.1, from coordinate 139,229,635 downwards.
CTTCACTATCAGTAACACTTTGAATTATCTCTTGAGCCTCTGACAATAATTTGAAATAATTATTCTCAAAGGTCCGACTAACTATTCTTCACTCTGTTCGTCCGACTGATTTATGACATCAAATTCAGTTTGTATTTTTTCAAATTCAGGCAATAATTGTTGGAATTTCACTAACCTAAATTTTAACTGATTAATGTCTGATGGGTCCTTGAGACAGTTACCGAACCTAGTAAACTGTCCCTTAAGTACACTTCTTTTTACAGTTAACGCCTTTAATTCAAGCGCTTCCATATTATCACTAGTCATTTTAGTCTTAAATTGTTAAATGATTAGATTGAATTGAATAGAGGCATGCAAATATAGATAGGTTGGTGTCTTTGTGTAATACAAATGAAACTGTTGACAGCTTGATGAATGGAAGGTATTCATACATAGGCTAGTAATTAGGGTTGCAAGGAACACAAGAGATAAGAGTCTGAATGAATGCTGTTACACTTATCTGCGTGTTGAATTCTTTTTGCGTGTTTGTCGACTGGTAGCAAGGTCACAGCATTGTGTTGACAGTCGAAGTCGTAATTGCGTATTGCGTACAAACGTTGAGCTCAAGGCCACCACATACCAAGTTGAGCTGTAATGCACTATTCACAAAATCCGTTTTGCACTTCACAATGAAACTTCACACACTGCACCGTTTTAATTTCTTGAATTATTTAAATAAAAGTTAAGCACGCTCACCACAGTTGCACAATAAAATGTACGATTCGTGATCCGGCCCGGTGGACCAATATTTGATGCAGGAGATAATAAAACTGTACTCGTAATAAGATTGAAGTGGACTGTATTTTGGACTACACCACACAACGTCTCATTCCACACTGACTCACACACCACGAGTGGGTACTCCCACTCGCCGCTCATACCCACTCACACACATTAATACAAACTCAACCAAACCTATTGTCGTCCATTCTATATAAATGTCCAAAAAATAATAGTCTTCTTTTTCTCATAGTTTCTGTTATATTTTCTATACTTTGACATACCTGCCAACTTTTACGGGTTTTCCGTAAAATTTACGGAATAGCGTGTGTTTTACGGCTTTACCGATGAACTACGATATTTTACGATTTTACGTACGAAGACCTTATTTTCAAAATTCGCGCCAGAACGAGCTTCCGCATGCTACCGGTACATGTTGTGTGACCATCGATATAATATATTATCTCGATGTGTGTGACCCGTGAGTATTCGATACATCGCATTTTCCGGTCGTTACAGTTTTCGACCATGAATACATTCCTATATGAATACAATGCTTTCCGGCTGAAATATATCGATATATTTGAGTTGCGAGATCGACTAGTTGGTTCGCAAGCCGCTCCGATTGTAGCGTGGTTGAAGTACTCTTTGTTTCGCTGACTTGGCGTGGTTGGATGCAAGTTACGTAGCTGAGATTGTATATTATAGTTACGAAATAACGTGTGAATTGCGCTCGTTGCATTCTCTTCGTGTTTTACGCAACGTGTTGGGAAGTCAAGGTTGTGCTGGAATTGTTTTTAAAGAAATCGTGAATTGTGCTCGTCGCTTGTTTATCTTCATTTTATTTGCACCATGTGTTTGGAAGCTGAGAATATGTTTTGTTGTAATTGGGGAAAGACCTTGTGAATCGTGCTCATCGTTTATTTTGCGTCGTATTTTTCTCAACGCGTTGGGAAGTCGAGGTTATGCTGCAAGTTTGAAAAAAACGTGAAAAAAGCGTGTGCTTGTCGCTATTTTTGCTTCATTTTTGTCTTCACTTATTTCGATACAAAGGTTATGTTGTGAGTTGTGGGATAACGTGAATTGTGTTTGTCGCTTTATGACTGTGTTGTTTATCAGAAATCATGAGTGAATCCACGAAAAAACAGTATTTTCAGGTGTTCAGGGAATCCTATTCTTTGGAATTCCCATGCATCTTGAAATCCAGAAAAGGAGAAAAATTTGCGTTTTGTACCGTGTGTGCGTGTGATATTAATATAGCACATGGCGGCAAAAGCGACATTACAAATCATATTAAGTGTGCTAAACATCTCAGTAATTTGAAGTCAAAGGCAGAGAATCAGAAAATACATAGTTTCTTTACCAAAGCTGGAGATAGTAATTACGATGTTATTCAAGCCGAGTGTTTGTTTACTTCTTTTCTAATAGAGCACAACATACCACTGACTGCAGCTGATCATGCAGGAGCCTTGTTCAGAAGGATGTTCCCTACATCGGAAATTGCTAAAACGTATGGCTGTGGTCGCACGAAAACAACGTGTGTTTTGAACGAAATGGCACGTTGTACAACCCAAGAAATTGTCACACGTCTACAGAATGGACCATTTTGTTTGTCCACAGATGGAAGCAATGACACTAGTTCGAAGCTGTATCCGATAGTGGTTACATTTTATGATGCTGTGCAAGAAAATGTTACAAGTAGTGTACTATCGGTACCAGCATTGGAAGGAGATCCGACTGGACGCAACATTGGTAAGCTGCTACTATCGCAATTGGAATTCCACAAAATTCCAATTAAAAACTGTCTTGCATTCTGTTCGGACAATGCTCCTGTTATGATTGGACAGAAAATTGGAGTTCTTGCAGTTCTGAAAGAAGCTCATGGAGATATTTTTGGCATTGGTTGCAGCTGCCATCTCATTAATTTAGCTGCTGAGAAAGCTGCAGCAAGTTTACCACTCAGAATCGATGAGATTCTTGTTGACCTTTTCTATTACCTGGAGAAGAGTGCCAAGAGAAAAGAACGGCTTCAGAAATTTCAAAGTTGCATGGAAAAGAAATAAAGAAATTGTTGAAGCACGTGTGCACAAGATGGCTATCCTTAGGCAGGTGTTTAGACAGATTATTAGATCAGTGGGATCCACTTCTTTCGTTTTTCAAGGATGAAGTAGTGAGTGCTCCAAACGTTTCTGCCAGTTTGTCATTCTTCACCATTCCTAAAGCAGGCCGTAGTAGATCTGATGACAACCAGAAAAAGAGACTTCTCGATTGCTCCTCTTCATCTGAAGCCAAAAAAGGCACGTTCTTCCAAATGTGACACGCCAGTTCTGCGAAACGTGAATCCCACTACATCTCGCGAAGAAAAGCTGTTCGTGTTTCTTTCTTCGGACCTTAAAAAGGCTATTTGCACTTTTCTGCATGTGACTATCCCATCATTTGAAAGAGTTAATACAGTCCTTCAGAGTGCTTCCCCGCATATTCACATATTATTCGACTTAATGATGGATCTGTTGAAACAGACGCTCACTACGTTTGTGAAACCAAGTGTAATTAAAGGCTCTGCATTGCTTGATGTCCAGTATCAGCCTATCCAGAACCAGAAAGTTGACGAGGAATTGATTATTGGCATTCAAACCCAGAATTTGGTTAAGACATTGAAAGATGAAAACAAATCTCTATTTTTTTCGTCTGTCAGAAACTATTTCTGTACTGCCTGGGATTACATGGTCAATAAGTTCCCTTTCAGGAGTGATGTCCTGAAGCATGCACAGGTTGCAAAACTTGACAGCATCGAAGAAGCTCAGTTTTCTTCCGTTAATTTCTTTTTGGAGAAGTTTCCCATTATTCTGTTGCGGAAAGGAAATGAAACAAGAGATGATGCTGTCAATGAACTCCAAAGGCAGTTTGCAGCCCTTCAGATAGATGACTTGTCTTCTGTTGAAGGTAAACAGGGTTCGGTTGTTTCTAAATGGGTTCAGGTGTCAAACATCCTTGAAGCTGATGGACATCATAAATTCGACAGAATCTCTAGATTCATGTTGACTATTCTTACAATACCGCATAGTAATGCAGAATTTAGCGGATTTTTAGCCTAGTTAAGAGGAATAGGACTCAGTTCAGGTCATCTATGTCCAATGGAACTCTGGAAGCCATTTCCATTTTGAAGACGAACAGTTTTGAACCATGTCATAAAAGCACTTTTTCTAAAGACTTTTAAAAGAAAGCTAAACAAGCTACAAGTTTATCCCTTAAATCGGACTAAAGGAAGTGCATGTGATTGTAAATAATATAAATAACTTCAGTGTACTGTATATAATTATCTTTTTGGTTTGAAGTGCAGCAAGATACTCTTTTCTGCAAAATTTTCTTCGATTGTGTGCATAGCCTACGAATAACGTTGGGTAAGTGGATTTCATTGATAAATTTTACAAGTACTTGTGGTCGTTTAATTCACGTTAAATATTTTGTCCTTTAGAATATTGTATTAACGCTATAGAACTCTAATTATCTGAAGTGAAAAATATGCATGCATTTTGTGTTGTTAAACTCCATTTTGACGCGCGGGTTCTTGCGTGTTTCGACGCGCGGGTTCGGAGGTATTTTGACGTACGGGATTTTTACTGATTGGCCTTTTGGAAAGTTGGCAGGTATGCTTTGATATATTTCATCATTACTTTTTAACAAATGCCACTCTTATTTTTTGTAGTTTAATTTGTCCTTAAATTTATCAATACTTCTGTGACATTACATCTTAAACTTAACAGAAGTAAAATAAAAGTGTTATATTTGAAACCGCGCGCAATCTTACACACACAACGGAAGAATCTTTTTAATTCTTTACTGACAATTTAGACAGAATTTTAAAATGAAGCAGAAATTACATATAGAATTTCGTGTCCCAATTCCAGAAAGGAAAATTAATTCAAGAAGGAGAATTTGTTTTAGAAAGTAAAATTATTTTGATCGTTGATGAGAAATAAGTTGAGCTTTGTGTGTTGATTGTAGTGGATATAGCCGTTACTTGTCCAGAATTTAGTGCTCTTAAAAATTGTATTCTGTTTTGTAAAAATTGTAGTTGAATTTTGTTGGGTTGTAATTGGCTCTGTGTTCTAGGTTTTCAAAAACGTTAATAATAGTGCTTTTGTGTAGCACATCTTAATGTCAAAGAATCATGTTTGTATTTATGGCGACTATAAATAGCAAGCATGGCATTTTGTTGTTGATCACAGATTACCGTTTTTGCAAGTTTTTTTTTTATTATATGGATGCAGTTAAATGTAACGTTTCAAGTAGCCTCATGAGGACAGATAAGTAAAGAGTAATGAGTAAGGAAAAAGAAAGGAAATTAAAGGAAGAAGTGGAAATATTAAAAATAAGAAATTAAGATGAAAAAAGACTAATGAATATAAAAACCACATTTGAAAATGAATAAATATTTAACAGCTTATTAGACAACAAAAAAGAGTAGAAGATGAGTTAATATGACTTGTAACGGTTACAAAAGTGGTAATGTAAGACAACCCACTATGGGTGGAGCTGAGTAAGACGTTACTCCGTCAGGGGGCGGGGCTAGAAAGGTCCGGTAGGACGGTATATAAGAAGTGAACAGTTTCATATTTGTCTGTTGGTAAATGACCTGAAGTTGGCTTGACTGCCGAAAGCGCTCGTCAATACCAAAGACAACATAGTGGTTTGTACAAAATTAGACCTACTAGCAGAAATATTTATACAACAATACATCAGTCACATATTTTACAAAACGAAATATATAAACATTTTAATGTAGTACTTATTAGTATAATAAGTACAGTACTGCACTTATTAGTATAGTATTTCTTTCGTTTTATTTAAGTTATATCTGTTATAATTTTATTATCTATAACCCCTTTGTTTTTTCTATTTCCCTCTGATACATTATATTTTCATTGTTTTTGTCTAAATACTCATTTTGTTGACTTTCTTTCTGGTAGATGTATTTGTTAGGGATGATTATTTGTAATGTAAATCGTTCCTAATGCTAAGCGAAGAGTTAGATCGAACTATTAAATTTACCAAACAACTTATCGAACACTAAACAATATGTGGTCACTTTCAGGTGTCAGTGTCCTTTTTCGCAAGCGACAGCTACTCGCAGAGGGAAAGGGAATAGTAATCAGTCGAATAACGTTGATTACCGAGAACTTCTTATCTTTCAATTTCTTAACGACAAGAAGAAATGTGAAAAGTTTCTACAGAAAGTAAATGGATGAAGAAAGAGGTGCGCGTTATATTTTGGACGCCCGAAAGCACGGGTGCGACAACAAAGTATAAGAAATATTATTTTGGCTATTTAAAAGTTTTAGAAATGTGTTACTCTGTTTAGGAACGTACAGTTTAATAAATATAAAAATATATTTAAAAAACCATAAATTAATATTATGCTGAGTAATATTTTAAATAGTTTAAATATTTGCTTTTTTCATAATTAGATTATACTAATTCTCCTCCTCAATGTAAAAAAGTCACATTAGAATTTATAATGTATGTCAATTAAAGAAAATCTTTTAAAATGCCAAGCAAATCGTTAAAATTACCATCTTCTTACAGGTAGATGGAGGTGTTGCGCACATTAACATTTTACTTGCCTTTATTAGGGAAAGGAAAGAGTAAAAACAAAAATAATCGCATCGAATTTTGACGCATGGGAACGAGTAAACATTTAACTCGGTCATTAGTCAATGTCAGTTAAAGCTAGTGTTGAAGATTCAAAACGACATAGGGACTAGTTTATAGTATTGCTGGGACACGGCTGATTGTTTCGTACTGAAGTGGCGGCTTAGGGAGAATTTTCTACGAAAATTGATAGCTTCTCACGGTGAAAAAAGAAACTGTAATTACTTGAAGTCGTCGAATATTAAGAACTCCCGATCTTTCAGTTCCTGAAAAACAAGAATTCAACAGAAGAAAATCTATCTAAATGACAGCTGAATTACTCGATTGTAAGAGGTGTTTGATCGCAAAGGTCATAGCGCACAGCACTGAAAACTGAAAGACGTGTAAGATTTATATGCGTGGATGAATTTGAAGGGGCATTAATGTCTTGGGGGAAAAGTTAAATCACGTCTTTTTGCAGGTGGGCGGATGTGACCGACGAGAGTAGAATGTTAACCTTTCCTTCAGCACAGGGGAGAAGAAAGTCAAGTCATTTGAACGACTACGGTATGTAAATCATATAAAAACGTCTATTGTCCGGTTATATGGCGACTAACATAGAGAAATCGTGACACTGTAGTAATCGACGTCGTCGTGTCAAAGAAGGTCACTGGACCTGTTTCACGTCAACAACGTTTTAATGGGCATCACTTGGACTTATAGTGAAGCAATGATTTGTGTATACGTGTATACGCTTTATTCGTGGAGGACTTCGAGTCCGTACCATAGCCGACTTTGTCAGTCACTCGTCGAAAGTCTCTTTGCTTCTACAGCGATCTCGTCCTTCCCTTATTTGCGAACCATTAGTACGTCTGAGCCACCTCCCCCTATACGAGTCAAACGCCCTCGGGCGATTTTAGACGACCCCCCATAATTCTATTTGATGCTATTTAGGTAACCCCAGCAACTTGACTTCCTTGTTACCTTCCCTCTAAGTGTTTTCCTTCTCCAAGTGTACTGGCACTCTGCTTGGAGCTGTTACCGTTTGCCACCGGCACGGAGGTTCCCTGCGTCGCGGGGAACGACCGGCGCCTCAAGGCGCCTGCCTACTGGGCCGGGCGCGTGCGGAATCTGCCGTTCGCCTCGCCTCCAGTGGCATTGCTACCATGACCTGAAACCTACATATAATAAAGCTGTTCAAAACTTTCCGCCGCCTTCTCAGTTAACTGGTTGGCGTGTCCTTCCTGATTTTTAGGTAACCTGTCTTATAGAAAGTCCAGCACTGTTATCATATGACAGCCATCGGGCACGTCCCGGAAGCTGTAATTCAGCCATGGGTGCAAAGACGCCTCACTACCTGATGCAATGCAATGCAATGTGTAGCCTATACGCTTTACATTCGTTTACGGGTTCTTCCAAATTCGCCTCATATTATTGGCACTTTTTCTTCCATATTCAGCTCTTTCTGTATCGTTGTGATTCTTATGTTATCCTCTTTCTTATGTACTTTAATACTTCTGCGAAATCTTGGCTCCGACTTTTGGAGTCTTTGTTCCTTTACTTTTGTAGGTGTCCATGTTTCACTCACGTACACTGTTACAGGGAGAGCCAAATTACTATACAAGTGGACTGTGTCTTTGACCTAGTTTTATGTCCAAACATCTTTACTAGTGGTCCACACACGGCTTGATACCTATCAGTTCTGTTGCCATCATTCATATCATATTCATATGTGACATCACAGGCAGGACAGTGTGGGTTTATTGTGCACCCATTTTAATTAAATAGAAAAGTTATTAACAACAAATATTAAAGTTAAATATTCATTATTGAGATTCGTTTATTTACATTATGTGCATTTATATATTATTTTTGTATTACATCTTACTTTATTATTTTATAGTTTTTGTTTAAAAAAAATAAATGTTCATCTTTTATCTATTTTTACTGTTGTGTTACCGTTACAAAGTTGCTGATAATCCATCCATCCTTGTCGGATTGGGATGTACAGCTTCTCTCATACCGCACATGTCATACTCCATGACGTTATTAAACTCTTTTTGTTTATCTTTTATGAGCCAAAAACTACATAATAATATGATGACTCCCTAAATAATACAAACCTTAGAGGGGTCGTCATGACTTTTATAAAAACCGAAAAGTTGTTTATTTGAACTGGAGCCTATGTGACAATAGAATTGCATAATACAAGAATAATAGTTTTAAGTATCTGGTGACGTCAACAAAAAATAGTAGCTATAATTTATGAGAATATTAACAACAAAAGTAAAACAAAAGAAGACGGTGACAGGACAGCTGAATTTTGTCCTTTAGTGTGCAAAGATTAGCCACAAATCAAGAAGAACATTTACTCAAACGTTTTAGAGAGAATACTCATCTGCGGCTCTGAAAGTGGGAGACAGATCCTAGGAACCTCCGAAGGCTACAGCAGTGGAAACTGACTTCTGCAGAATACTGGAAGAAGATAGAATCTCCAAAGCAGTAGCAGACTGGAAGCCAGAGGAAAGAATGAAAAGAGAGAAGCTTGGGAAACATGGAGCGACTGTATATTAGAATGGTGTGTACAAGTAGGCTATATGCTTCAATTAGAATATGTTAAAGATAGGGATAAGTGTAGAACTATGATTAGAAGAGAATGACTGGCTGTAATGGAAAATTCCTTGTATATATTTAACGTATAATATGATGTATTTAATGTTGAATATCTAATGTATGTAATTTGTCTTCGTAGTGTGTTGGTAGAAGAAACCCTCAGCATTGAGGAAATGCGTCAATTAAAAGAAATGCATTTTTTGTTTTGCTTGTGGTGTTTTTACTGTTACTATTTTCATTAACAATTTGATATGTACTCTATTTCTTCGTAGGCTCTAATGCGTTATAAATTCAGACATAAGGAGACGAATTCTAATAGATAAAACAATATTACGCACTAGTAGTAATAAGCGTCTCATGTTATGGTAGTATTTAACAAATGGCTGTAGATCGTTCGCTCAGAACGATTTTAAAGTGGGTTTCAAATAAACACTGCAAGTCACTTAAACCCAAAAACGCAAGGAAACTGGAATTTAATGTTGAACGTTAAAGAAATAAAGTGTGTCTTGTATCCTTTGTCTATAACGAATAGGTTTCCACATCGAGAAACTATAAAACAGTAGTAACTCAATTACCATTGAATACTGAGAACTATATTTCTAAATACATTTGTAAAAAAATTAATTCAAAGGAAGAGAGTTTATTTAGATGACGCCTGTATTGTGCGATTGAAAGAAGAGTAAGATTTATAGGCGGCGAGGAAATTGAAGGGGTATTAACTTTGTGGGTAAAAGTTAAATTAAATCGTTTTTCATGAGGGATGTGGCTAAAGGAGATGGAATAAAAGGCAGCAATACTTTTTGTCCTGATCGAGGGAGGGCAGGAGGAAGTCAAGTGTATTTGAATGACAATGCGAATGATTACCAAAGTCCCCAAGTCAATGTAGATCTTAAAGACATGTACTGGTCTACTTAGGCTAAGCTAAAGTCTGTTAGATTACATATACGTGATTTACTTCTTACGCTACACTATAGTATACAATCAAGGTGTTTTTCCTTACTTAAAACATGTTTCAAGAATCAAGCAGTATGCTTACCGTAGCCCATGTTGTTTTTGAATCTAGCGGAATATCTATGGGCAACTTAGTTGCTGTTGCTGCCCGCTTGTTAATTGGGGCTTATTAGAGTTATTGTGATCAGATGTAGTGCATGAATTTGTTATTTGAGTACTTCCAATGTTTAGTGTTTTAAAAATTGTGTCTTGTTTTGTGTCGATTTGCATTTGTTTTGGTAGAGATAATAAGTTTTGTGTTTTGCGTCCACATATGTTCTAAGATATATTCAGTATAATGCCTTTGTGTGGTGTGGTGTCTTATTAGTGTCACGTTGGTAATGTTTCCTTTTTTGTATTTATCGGGAATATGGCTAAATTATACTTATAAATTTTCGGTTTTTATATGCATTTACGTGTTCAAAATAATGTTTTTTAAAATGGTTTTTCGTCTAGGATATGTAATATTTGTTGGAGTCTCTGCGCTATATTTTGTATATTTCATTTTTTAATATATTTTCTTTGCTGTATTTGTTATTTAGCATTTGCATATTGTTGCTGTTTGCTTTGGAAGCTATTTTTTATCTGTATTTTTGAGCGTTTAATTTTTATCGTGTATTTGAATAAAAGGCAGTACTTGATTGTAGCCGATTGTTGTGTTATTATTATTATTATTATTACGATTATTTGTGTGTGATTCTTTCTGATTAATTTTTTAATTTAATTTTTTAATATACGAAAAGGAATTATTTTTGGTATGGAAGCAAATAAAATTTCAAAACTCACAAAATTAGAAGACTGTTACACAGTGTTACTGCAGGAAAAAATTATCTTGTGTTTTGTAGAGAGAGCAGAGTTACGCCACCTTCAATATGTGTAAAACTCTTGTTATCTAACGACAAAACGTGTTGGACTAATTTCAGTTGTGCTAATTAACTATTAACCACCTAGTTTTTATTGAAGCAGAAATGTTTGCTTAAATAAATTCATAATAAATTCAAAATTTAATGTAAACGAACGGTTCATATTTAATTGAAAATTTTATGTTGTGTAACTTTATACTTCAACGATATTTACTTCGTAGCAGCAAGAATGTGAACTGTAACTAATTTCTAGGCGTTTTCTAGTTTTAGCCGCTTAAAAATGTAAAAGTAACACTAATTAAACTTTTATATTTAGGCCTGCTAAGTTCAGTTCCAACACTAAGCACTTAAACTTAAATTTTACAAAGTACTGTCCGCTTTACATTTTTATTATGAACAATTTGTTGGTACAAACACTTTCCTTGCATTAGATTTAAAATTTGTGATAAAGGAGTTGTGATATTTCTTTACACAGTTTTTTTGTAAGTTATATCACTTAGGATTTTCCAGTTGCTGTAGTCAGTTCTACTCGTGTTAAATTATATAAAAAATTTGCAATTCCAACCCATACTTAAGAAATCTAGAGAAGGTAAGCTATACTAGTGACAGCTAAATAATGCAATTGAGAGAGCAAGTTAAGTTTAAACGTGGCGGCACAGTGGAAAAGTCTGAAAAACGAGTAAGATTTATATGCGTCGAAGAAATTGAAGGGATATTATCGTCGTGGGGGGAAAAGTTAAATTAAATCGTTTGCAGGAGGGATGTGCCCAAATGAGATTGAATGTAAAACGGTAATACTTTTTATTGAGAACAGGGAGAGAAAAGTCAAGTGCATTTGAATTACTACGATATGTAAATTACATGAAAACGCGTGTTGTCTACGTAATGGCGACTTAAACAGTGAAATCGTTGAAGTCATCAATGGACCTGTTGTGATCCAATGGACATCTGGCATTACTACGTCCTCAAGTAGGCCCAGATTGACGAAACGTTTAAGGTATCCAGTTCACATCCGTTCTGGTCAGAAGTTCTACCCGATTCGCTTTATATCTCTTAACATTCTCCTTTGTTGGCTCCACATTCAACTATTTCCATATATTTACGTTCAACGGACCTTTCACTACCAATGTCGTTAGTATTGAGTGTTCTAACCAGAAAAACTTGACCAAATTGGAGCTTTCGTTTCTCCTTCTTAAATACTCTTAAAAGCTTTGTGTTCTTTAACACTACCCATACATTTACTGGTACTGACATAAATCTATTTGTCGTTTAAAATTGAAGTGAGTGCTCATTTTTACTTGACCGTTTGGCATTTGTCTGTCTGTTTATTTGTTTGGGGTATGTTTAAAGAGAACGTTTGAACGCATCAATAGATTTAGGTAAAACGTGGCATGCATGTCCATAATTTTACCCTACAGAACAATTTTCGTATCTGGGATTGATCCAACTAAAAACAGGCTGACTGGAGGTTAAATATGACGGGATCAGAATAGTTAACAAAGTTGCAAAAATCTGTGTGTATAGTGTCAACTTAGAGGGAATTTTAACCGCAATCAGGAGTTAATGTTTATTTTGGAAATTCAAAATTTTGGGACGCCAGGGCCCTAAAAGGAGGGTTTAAATTGTCATCAAATCGCAAAGTTCATATGGCGTTATTAGATGAAATATAATTTTAACTAACATCTGAACGTAATGTTAATTTTTTGAGGTTTTGTAATTTTAGGACGCCATGGCGCCGTAAGTTTGATGAAATCAAAAATTCCTTGCGGACATCAAGTAAAAGAGAATGTTAACCAAAATCTAATTATAGTGTACGCTTTTGTAAATTCAAAAATTTTCCATCCACAGGGGCGAAAAATTGTAATAAAAGTTTGAAAAATTGTAAAAATTTAGCTAGATGTCGGGTTAAAGGAAATTTTAACACAAATCCGATTGCTTGGAATTCTTAGCGTTTATTGTACGATTATTCTACTAAACAAAAAATAGTAACGTAATCAGGAAGTTTGTAATTTTTCTGGTTATTAAAATATTAACTAATACATAAATTTATGAAATAATAAACGTATTTAGTCCAAAGCAGTGAGCGAGTTCTTCAGCTCAGGGAGCATACTATAATGATTGGCATGAAAAGTGCCATAATTCTTAGCGCACAGCAGTTTAGTTGTACGCTTTGTCTCTGCTGTGTTCAGTAAATCAGCAAAGCAGAGAGGAATGTCTACGACAAGAAAGTGATAAACTAAACGCAAGAATGTTGTGGCGGCCCAAAGTATCTGCAGCAAAGCGTTTGTCTAATTGACTGCGGTCTGTAAACATCGAATACCTCAGTCCGCACTTTCGTGTTGTACATTTAATGAAGCTTCTTTTCTCTCAGTTTTTGCGGCCGGTGTTATGGGTGTATTTCCACTGTTTTGGTTTTACCAAACGTAGCGGCAGTATTGGGAAGATTTTCTCTACTTATAAGTATAAAAATAGTTCACCATCAATATGCTTAGCAAGGATTAAATAAAAATAATGGATCCTTTTGATCTCAACCAACTAGACTAGAGCTGGTTACTCCAACGCTTCTTCGGACTTCCCACACGTCTCCGTCCTTTCGGCGTATAATTCAGTCGTTGTTTGAGAACGTAAAACGTTTTTCTTATTAGTTATATAAAAAATTTCTGAATTTGACAATTGCTATCTCAAAGTGACTGAATTTTGTGTTTCATCATTAAATTATATCCGGGGTATTTCATGATTGGTAAATTTCCATTGTTGCTTGTTGATAGCCAAGCTACCTTGTCGAATTCTGAAAGCGGTTGTATACTCTTTACGTAGAATTTGCAAGGATTTCGGATTAGAGATCTTCACATTAAATACCAAGGAGATGATTTTTCATGGATGATGTTTATGTCCATACGATAAAACATTGTTGTAGACGGTAATGTTACAGAGCAGTTTGGTAATTTTCAATATATGGGCGCTACTGTGTCATACATTAGAAACAATGACCTAATGAATACACTACATAAGTTCAACCATATGTGTGGGACCATCGGGGGAACTCTAAAATCATCGAGGAAAGAAACACGCTTGAAGTGCTAAAACGTCATGTAATCTTCCACACATTTCTCTATGTGTCTGACAACTAGACTCTTACGGAACCCCAGTCCAGTCGTATTCAAACTGGCCAAATGAGAATTCTCAGACAGGATTTACTCTTCAGGTCACAGAAGAAATATAGATATTTGGTAGAAACTAAATGTTATGTGTTATTAGCGTACTCGATAATATACAGTACGTAATAGCAGTTAAATGGTTGGAACATCTTTACCAAATAGATGACTCCTGCTTCCCCATTCAACTGAATTATAAGCCGAATGGTGGAAAAGGTGTGGGATGTTCTAAGAAGTGTTGGAATAATCAGTTTTAGTCTATTTAATTTGGACCGGAACAAACCACTGTTGGTTTAGTCCTTGTTGAAGATCATGAAATATTCTGTATGAATTGAAAATTCTCACTCCCTCCCCTCATCACCCGCTAAATCTCACTCTCTCCCCTTCTCTTTCTCGCTCTCTCTCTCTCTCTCTCTCTCTCTCTCTCTCTCTCTCTCTCTCTCTCTCTCTCTCTCTCTCTCTCTCTCTCTCCCCCCCTCTCACTTCCATTACTGCCTACATGTTTGATGCGGCTTTTTGGTCCCTTATATCCGAATAAGTCCCCTTATCTCATGAATATCTCCAGTATGCCATACCGTCAGGTACTCCAATCTCTGCCTTCCTCTTCACTGCACTCTCCATCATCACATTCGTTAAGCCCTGCGCGTCTCAACAAGTGCCATTCCCCAACCTGTCTTGACTTCTCGTTAGTTCTCCACAAGTTTCTTATTTTTCACATTATTTTCAAATGCCGTCCGTTTGTTACTTTGTCCAATAATTTTATGTTTATTATTCTGCGATAACACCATATTTCAAACGCTTCTAGTGCTCATCCTTAAGCTATCCCTGTTGTCCATGTTCTCCACTCATACAGTGAGATGCTCCAAACATATAACTTTAGGAATTCCTACTAATTCCTTACTTATATCAATTGTTTTTGACAAAATCCCTTTTGGCTTCTGCTATTGTGCTTTTGATATTCAAAAACTCTGTCCATTCTCTATGATATTGTTTTCCAACTAGATGAATTACCTACCCACTTCTTTCACGATGACCTACCAGATTTTAATCATCGTCTTTAACAAGCAGAATAGGCAGCTAAGCAAAAATAGATTGTTCCGGTTCCAAACAGGTAGACTAGACCTAGTCACTCCAACGCTTCTCATATCTCGCACTCCATTCGGCTTATAATTCTATAGCTGTTCGGAGATGCGACAACCATCGATTCGTTTAACATCTTCTAACCAATCTAGCTTGTATTGGGCAATACGGAGCAGTTTTATTTGCCTGCGTCACTTTTTCTAAATCTTCGGATTCTTCAGTGACATCTTTAGATAAATCCATTCCCAAGCTGGGTAAACCTTGTCTCGTAAATAGCAATCTGTAATGTAGTAGAAAACGTAACTGATATGACAGTCAAAACAAAATAATATTAATAATTATTGTGTAAGTCGCAAACGATTACCAGGGAACGAATTCAGAATTACGTAGCGGACACTTGTTGCGGCAGGAATCAATTGTTGACATATTAGAGGGAAGAGCACTGTAATAGATTGGCATGTATCCAGGATGGACAACAGGTAGCGGAAGAGATTATTATGGAAACTAGCCTAGATGTAGGGAGAGGAAAAGGAAGACCAAGATTGAAATGGGTCGACTATTTTGATAATTTGGCTAACAGAAGAGGAAGGCTGTGTTATAGGTCAATCCCCTTGCCAAGGATAGAAGGATACATTATATTATACTTTCCAAGTCACGTGTATAAATATTTAATTATAGTATTTGTAAACACTTGATACTCACCGTCTTGTGAGACTTCTTTAAACTTCCAATAACAACGCGTTTCAAGGATAAATCCTCATCATCAGGTTATAAAAGCACCAATCCTTCCGACTTTTATGAAAAAAAAACAATCCTTTCTTGACGACTTCTCCGGAAGGATTGGTGTTTTTGTAACCTGAAGATGAGGAATCATCCTTGAAACTCGTTGTTATTGAAAGTTTGAAGAAGTTACAAGACGGTGAGTAGCCAAGTGCTTACAAATACTACAATTAAATATTAGAAGGATACATTGGAAGCGGCTGAAAGACCCCGACACCTGACGGTAAATGAAAATAGAAAAGGATAAGCAGAAGTAATTACAACAATTATTAGTCTACTAAAAAGCCAAATTTTCCGAAGGCGTCACGCCACTCACAGTTTGACGTTTGAGTTGTGCAAAACCATGTTTACTGGCGTGGAAAACCGACAGTCTGAATAACCACAATTAATATGTCTATATGTGCGCCGATGAAGAAATGATAATGAGTTCTAAAGGCGCTTTTACAATATTTGACGGATATTTTACAGTAACTTTATGCGAACTAAGGTACAGTTAGAGATATTATTAATTAAATCCTCAAATTTTTAGTAACCGTCAATCAGTGAATGTTTTAGTGGATGGTTAGTGAGGATCGGTCAATAAGACAACTTTTAGTTATTTTGCGTCGAAGTTTCGACAATATTTATTGTCATCTTCAGGACCTGTGTATGAAATACAATAGAAATATCAAACATAACGAAACAATTAAATATTTTGTTGATGTGAGTGTGTGCGTGCGTATGTATGTATCATTTTTTTTTTTTTATGTGAAGACATGATAGTTTGTTTACATCTTCAAATTATCTTTAAGAAAGCGAGCAAATTATAGTATGAGAGAACTTAATTTATACAGTATTACAATTTAAATTACTAAATGTAATGTTATTTTAATTAATTAAACAAACAGTAATCAACAATTGGATATTAGATTGGTACATAAATTGTTTATACCTACAACAGTCAACATATAGCAAAGTAATATATTACCTATAACTAAAACAGATTAGGGGATGTTCACTACGTAATTATTAAAAGTTATTTTTACCATGTGTCACTCCCTACTGGTGTTAACAAACAATCATAATTTAGAAACATACAATTTACACAATATTGTAAAACATTACGACTTAAATCAGATAGTTGACAAAGGTTACAAACAAAAGTTTCTGGTAAATTATACTAACAAGTAAACTTGGATAATACGGTAATTGTAATCATATTGTAAAATATAGTCAAGAGTAATATAGAATAATGTAATTTATGTATGTGTCCACAATCACCCTTCTCTTTCACCCATGCTCCCCCCGCCAGTCCTTCTCACAGCCTCTCACTCTAACCTGAAATCGATCTATCACTCACTATCACCCCACTCACTCACTCTCTCTCTCTCTCTCTCTCTCTCTCTCTCTCTCTCTCTCTTCTACATCTCACTCACTGTCTCCCTTCTTCCCTCCCTCACTCTTCCACCCTTCGCTCTCACACTCTTCTCTCTCTCTCTCTCTCTCTCTCTCTCTCTCTCTCTCTCTCTCTCTCTCTCTCTCTCATTATATCTCTTCATTCATTCTCTCTCCCCCTGTCTGACACTCACTCTCTCTCTCTCTCTCTGTCTCTCTCATTCCCTCTCATTTGTCATTGTCCACGATTGGCATTCTAAAACACTCACCATTTATAAACACCCCCTGTCATGTAGAGACTATAATTTTTAGATATATTTAAGAATAGATTGGGGCTATATTGGTAAGCTGTCTAACAGAAGCGGGAAGACCACGTAATAAGTCAAACGCCTTGCCCAAGGATAGAAGGAAGTAACCTAAGACAGCTCTCTGATAATAATCAGACATGACTATTATTGCGCATGCGCATAACATATTACTGTGTGAACAGTGTCAAAGCCCCTTACCAATATCGTTTCAGATGTGCCACGCCTGTTTGTTTACACCAGGATTGAACTAAGAACGGAAAGAGTATAGCCTATATACGTTGTATCAGCGGAGTATACTTCAACATTTCATGAAATGACTGGATCATCACGTCCTGTTTAACCGCCCTGGATCTATGTTATAATTTAATCTTATCATATAAAATTACGACGTCTCTCTAGAAACATTGCTAAGTATCAGCAGCCGGTTTTACCGATGCAGTAATAACGCATCGATCCAATCAAAGTTAGACATTTTGCACACCACTTTTGGGCAAACTTCTGGGGCCGTTTGTTTTTCAATTATGCCTTAGTCATCTTCAGCAAGGATTAAACCACAAATGCTTTGTTTCGGTCCAAAAGAGGTGGACTAGAGCTGGTCATTACACCTCTTCTTCGGACTCCCACACCGCTCCGCCCTTTTGGTTTAAAATTCGATAGTTGTTTGCGGATGCAGCAGTCGCCCATTCAATTAAGGTGTTCCGATCATTTTAGCCCTTATTAGGCCATCCTATTAAATATACTCACAATATTCTGTTCCTGCGTACATCAACATTTCTTTTGCGATCTAGAAGCGTATACTCTGCCATGTGCCTGAGACATCTCATTTCAACCGCTTGAATACAACTGGCCTGGTAGTTCGTTAAAGTCTAAATCTGAGACCAACAAAGAAGTGTAAGCCATCACCTTGCAGAACATCAGACGTTTTTCTTTACTCGTTGATTTTGGAGATTTTCCTGATAATCCTACACATATGGTTGATGTTATGTAGTTTATACATAGTGTCATTGTGAAGCTTCTTCGCCACATATTTATTTGTTATGTAAGACTAATTGTAGCACAGATACTGAAAATTTCTCACCTGCTCCAGGTCAGTACCATCTGTAACAATTTCTGATTGTAAATAATGTCTTCTTGCAGATTGAATCATGCATTTTCCTAAGGTAAAAGAGTGATGGTATTGTGATCAGTTAATGTCTGTCTTTAGGGAATTTTCAATCAATGTCTGCCCTAGAGATAAGGAATTTTCTTTAGGCTCTATTCAGATATGGGCTATGATTTTTAGACTATATTAAGAAATAGATTGGGACTATATTGGTAAGGTGGCTAACAGAAGCGGGAAGACCACGTTATAAGTCAAATGCCTTGTACATGGATAGAAGTAAGTAACGTAAGTGACTGAAGGACCCTCGATGCTTAATATTGCAAGGGATGAAAACTAACATTTGTAAGTCGTATTCATTTCTGTTGGAGGTGTTACAGATAATTAGCACTATTCATTCTGTTCACAAAGAACACTAACGATCAGTATGTTTACTAAACCGCAGTTACAAACAAGTAACCAGGTACCATTACTATACACAACACAATTGCTTTGAAACCAGTCGCATGTTACGTTGTCGTTTCCAGGTGTATCCATTACATAAAACTCCTTCAAGATGGGAATGCCTTATGACAATGTCAGCATCAGTGCTGTAACTAGGAGCAGCTCCTTGAGGGAAGGGAGTGTAGGTAGCTTGAAGACTGGACTCCCCCACCATTTTCCTTAAGATGAATGTGAAATTTACAATTCTTCCCATACAATTTTATTAATACTTTTTGTAAGTTCCTTGCGTTTCAAGTTTATGAGTAAACGAACACAATGTAAAAGTCTCGAGAAAATGAGTTTTCTTGAAGATATTTTGGCACAACCCGTTTTACTCCCCTTCGCACTTCACTTCACGGATGTTGTCCCAAAAATATTTTAAGAAACTTTCAGTTTGCGTTAAAGTACGTTATTTTTTATGTAAAATATTTCAATAAAATAGTGTTGCGACATCACAGAACAATCTACGTGTTTATCGAATGTCTGAGATGAATGCAGCGCAATCTGTGTGGCGTACGTGATTCTCTAAGCATTCGCGAGCCTTTTCTGGAAGCCGCCAGCCGCGCGGACTGCGTCAAGGCCGCAATTAATTACGTCGTACACACTGGCGCTGACGCGCATTTTGGAATATTCTGATCTGTGAGCGTTGTATAAATACAAGGCGTCAGCGGCCTTAGTTTTTCAGTTATAGTTGCGACATATTACGTGCGATTCGAGTTATTATCGGGCGATATTACTGTGTAAGTTCAAATTGTTATTAGTGAAGTGGTGTGTTTGATAATCGGGCGGTATATATGTTACTGTGCATTGTTGCAATTAGTTATAAAAACTTGCTAAATTAGAATAAATAAAAATGTCAGTATTTATAAATAATACATATTGAAAGCTGTAAGTAAACAGTGAAGGGGAACACCGAATTTGCCGGTCGGTACAGGAAGGTCACGCCACATTAAGCTGAGCTTGTGTACATGTGTATTTTATATGTGTGTGTGAAGCCAGTTGATTCCTGCATAGCGTCACCCCTGAATAAATGTAAATTAAATAAGTAATTATTTAAATTGTGGTAAGTGCGCGGAAGATATGACAACACAAATTACGCCATGTCATTAATAATATAAAGACGCACACATATGCAAAATCTAGTGCAAAACAAATAATACGTATTAATACAGTGTAAATAAAAGTGAATAGATCCAAGAACAATTAAAGTATTAAAAAAACGGTTAACATATAATTATACATAAAAAAATTACCGATCATATGAACATCGAGTAATTAGCAAAAGACTTCGCATGTTCCGAATATAAGTAAAATAAGTGTGAAAAATAATCGAGTCTGTGAAGGGACGCTCGACAAACTAAATCATGCACAGAACTGTTGAAACATGATTTTGACGCCCGAGAGTATAAATACGAAAGGCTCACCAGCCTCGATCTCTTTTTCGTTGGAACACAGCAGCAGCCGGAGGCTATGCCCGACGAGGGACCATCCACATCCAAGGTCTATATCCCAGCAGTACCGTACGAGTCATCTGAATACTAAGTGGACTCCACGAGGATCGACCCAGGACAAAGGACTGAGGATCATGACGAGGAATCAACTGAGTCTCACCGCACCAAAATAAAGGGGAAATAAAACCATATTTACTCGTCAACCAAAGATTCAATAAAGACATTAAAAAAGAGTAAAGAGACAATAATAACTTTAAAAGTGTACTTAGTAATTGTTAAATTTAATTTTTTAATTTATAGTAGTTGATAATGATAGTTTAAATTTACGAAATTATCTTTTTTGAAATTATAACATAGTAGAAATGTTTAAAGAAATTTTGATATTGATTGATATGTCATCAATAAGATATTAATATGCAGTTACATAAAAAAATAGAGAATTTAAAAAAATAAATACAATCTGAGTAAGTCGAGAGCAAAATTATATATTATAAGAATTTTTATCTATACTTGTAAATTTATATCTTGTGTCTTATATCTATGAATAGTGTGTAATGTTATTTGTATTGTGGCAATAATTATATGTATGACAAACACATACAAAAGAATAATATTATGTAAATAATAATGAAGAAATTTTAATTTGAAATATTTTGGAGATTCTATTTAATAAATTTTTAAATGATTTGATATGAGTTAAAAAGCGTTGTTATTATTATTACACCTGTTATAATATGTGTGTGTGTGTGTGTTACACTATAATTACTTTTGCAAGTAGAATATTCTCGTTTTTGTCGTTGTATTCCAACTTCACTCACGTTTCACAGAATGTTTCATCAGAGGTTTCTACTATGAATCAAGAAATAATCAAATTTATATTGATTTTAATATAAAAACCATATTTGCATCAATACCATATTTGCTAAAAAAACACACACATAAAATAAACTACAATTTCCAGACATTTGAAACGTAAAATTAATTAAAACCTACAAAAATGTTACAAGAAGAGTATATAGGAAAATCTCAATTCTTACAAACACGATAACAACAATTTGCTAATTAAAGAACAAATTCAAATAAAAAGAAAATAATAGTCCTCTTAAAATTATTAATTTTTTAAAGTAAATAAAAACTAAATATTTTCAGTACAATCCTCAAAAGAGGATTATGTAAACTAACATTAAGAAAAATCAAAAAATTTTTATCCAAATAAGTCCATTGTTTGTTATTTTACAGGGGCGTATTTACAGGCGAGGACGAACGGAACCTCCCTCAGAGGGTCGAATACAATTCACGAGGAATTCTGTCAGTCTTTCTTAATTCTTAGGTTATTTTATTATTTTTTCAGTTTATACGCGAATATTTATTATTATTATTAGTATTATTTATACGCGAATAGTTTTATTATTTTGTACGCGAATATAGTAGTATCTCTTTTTAAATATATAAACGGGTCATTGTACACCATTTGCGTTAGCTATATGGGATATAGAAAAATCAGTTCAATTAATATGTATATTGTAAACAATGTTTTAGTAACGTGTATTTTTGTGTTGTTACCATTATTACCGTTTACTTTAATGCTATTGATTTCAGCTTTTAAAAACACGTTTTTCAGCCACTTTAAAGAAAGTAATATTGATTACTCTTAACTTGTTTTTTTCTATTGTGTGAAGCTGACTCGACCGGCCTGGGGGGGGGGGGGGGCCCAGATCACAGTATAGATACTTCTATTTAAATTGAAATCAAACAAATTCGATTAAAACTTATTTCATATACAGACGTTTAATGATACAGATATATTCTGTGAAACGTGTTCCAGGTATGAAAATAAGGATCACTGCTTACCCTATAAATCTGCTGGGCAGAGCTGTGCAGCACAACCACACTGCCGCAAGTTCACACAACGAACAACATTAGGGAGACAACCAACGCTCTGTGTAAATACACAACCAAGCTTATCCTTGGCTTATCCTACAGCTAGCCCTGCCTACCACGAGATACATACTACTTAAAAGTCCTTATCCAGATTCTAGATACATCTTTATTAGGATCACAGTTATAATAATCGTTGTAGCCATAAACATACCTTTGCTGTGTGAACACACGTAGTCCGGTTCTGTCAAGCGGACTTACATAGTAAGTAGCCGTTCTTCTTTGTACATATTTTTTTTTAGTTGTGTTTAACTTTATAGGTTGGTAGTGGTTTACTCTTTTGACGGTTTACGCTTGTTAGTGAATGGATCTCGCGTAAGCTTAAGTTTGTGTTTAATGAAGTAGGTTAACTTACACCTGAAGAAGACCACAGGTTGCTTATTGGCCGAAACGTTGTGTGGTAAATTTTCTAAAGGTGATATTAGTTCTATTTAACTCTTCTGATAACATTAGAAACGATTTAAAAATAATCATCTCTAACAAATACTTTCAATAAAAACAAAGTCAACAAAATGAATCACAATGAAAAACAGAGAAGAATAATGAATATATAATATGAAACAGAGAGAAAAAATCGTAGGGGTTACATATCATAACAATTATAACGGATATAACTTAAACAAAAAAAATATAAGAACTGTATGACAATGTGCATATATTTTGTTTTGTAAAATATGTGACTGATAATGTAATATGACCTTTAGTATAATTAAACTACAAAATTATTAAACAGGCAAAATAAGTATTTATCTTTACTCCACGTTACGTGGTCCATAGTACAAATAAAAAAACGCTAAAAATTTTAATTAATTGTCGCTCAGATAAACAACATTGTTTGACTTCAAGTGACCACATTAAACTCTTGCTGCTGCATCTATTGTCATTCATTACATTGTTGATAGCAACGACGAAATGAAACACAAACTGCCCCGAGTGCAACTAATCGAGTTTGTAGTGGAAGTTACAGTAACTGCCTCAAAATGTCAGTAAGCGTACGGTCATAGTAGGCATATAGTTTTCTGTCTGTGCGCTTGTTAGTGAATGGACCTCGGGTAAGACTAAGTTTGTATTTAATGTGTTTTTTTCAACTTACATCTAAAGACGAAGAAAAATTTTTGTAGTAGTCAAAACTTTGTGAACTAAGTTTAACGATGGTAATATTCTGACCAAACATTTCTGATAATGCTGACATTCCGTCGAAAGTTAGGTATAATGATCGTTCGAAACATATATATTCTACAGAAATGTCGCGTCAAAACAACAGTCAATGCAATGCAATTAATGATGGCAGTCGTTATCTCCGAAAGCAATGAAGATTCTACTCTATAAACACATTCTGCCCACATGGATTCAAAGTCACTATTTCCTGAAGTTAACAAAGGCATCTTGTTGATCGATTTTGCTTAACGCTAAACGATTATTTATTATTGCTGGACGCGAATTGTAAAGCCCTGCTGAAATTCAAATGTGTCCTTCAAAATATAGGAGTAGCTTGTTATCAATAGGGTTGTGTTTTACTTCGATAACGCTTGACCTCACACAGTAGCTCGAATTGTTCAACTGCTGGAAACATTTGGGTACAAAATTTCTGGGCATCCGTCCTGTAGTCCCGATAATGAAAATGATGACCGTCTGTTCCCGAATTTAAAGGAATTGCTGGAACAGTTCGGATGGTACCGGTAGCCATTCAAAAACGATGTGAAACCTAAAAACAGCTGTATTACCTGTTTCAAGACAACAGTTGTAATACGTCAGTGGTGTTAAGTAGATATATAGGCCTACAGATTTTGTTGCCTACCACAAATTATTTTTGTCTTTTATGCCTTGTGAGTTTTATGCCTTGTGTGTATTTCAAAACACACCGCACTTACAAAAGACATTTTTTCCTATTGTAAGTGGTGTGTATATTAAATACTTTTCAGAGAAACACACACAGGCACGCACGTATGTACAAGTCTTTCTCTGCTTTTTGCATTCTTTCATCTTCTTCTTCTCCTCAACCAAGAGGTTGGTGCGCTTTCTTCCTTCCGTAAACAGTGTTTAGTTCCTTCCTCGTTTTTCACCTCGTAAATGTACTTTGGCCTCGTCTTTCCTCTCCCACTATGCTCCCCGGTCAGGGTGGTGAACCAGTTTGAATGCCATACCAGCTGACCAACCATACTGCGTTTCCTTTTTGCAATGGCTCCAATCAACGTCGTTCTTTCGTCCACTGTCTTCATAACCTCAACATTAGGTACTCTTTCCGCTAATGATATTCTTAAAGCCCTCCTCCAGCATCACATTTTAAAAACTTCCAGACTTAAGGTTCCTCTGCAATTTCCTAAAAGTCCAGATTTCTTAGCCACATTACTCCAAGCAAAACTCTGTACAAAATTTCTTCCTGGTTTTCAGGAAGACGGTTTTAAAGGCGAGAAGAGATTTTTTCTTGAAAAACTCTTGTTATCTGTGCAATTGTACTTTTTACATGTCTACTGCATCTCCTATCGTTACTCCCAAGATATTTAAAGGTATCAATTTGTTCTAGACTCCTACAGTACAGAAATACCTTATCCTTCTGTTTTACAGTTCAGGAACATTTCATGACACGTTTTTCTTCCTTGTTTATCACCACGTCCTATTTATCTTTTAGATTTCGTTCATTTTATGAAGAACATTCTGCAGTTCTTCCTTGTTGTTTTCCAAACACACAATGTCATCTGTAAAACGGATGGTTTTATAACACACGCCATTAATTATTATTCCCTTTTTGTTGGTTTCCGTGAACTTCTTCATCGCTTATTACACATACAAGTTTAACAGTAACCCATAGATTTGTATAACACTTTTCGATATCTGTCAAATCACTGCAGCGCGTGTCGAACGTAGAAGATTATGCAACAGAAAGTCTTCTCGTATGATTTAATGTTGGCGAGATACAAAAAAATAAATAGTAGATTTCAGTCGTTATATCGCATGAATGAATACCATTTAATAGGATCAGTCTTATTTTACTATAATCAGAAAAATAAAAAAAAGGTAGCGTACAATTACGATAATTGATGGGACCCGTAATTGACCAGAATAAACGAGAATCGTTCTCGTAATTGGAAGAACACAATTACGTGTTCTTTTATTTTTTTTCTTATAGCCGGTCATTGTTTGCCTTACATGGGTTGAATATACGAAGGGGTACATTAATAAACAGTAAAAACGGGCAAACGTTTTGTCGATAATGAAGCTCTGTTTGCTGGTTAGTACGTTAAATCCTCACGGAGAGTGTACTCCGTTGCTAACAAAGGTTTGCAATGGGCGTGTTTGTTTTATAACGTTCATTTTATAGTAATATCAGTACTATCTAATAAATCTGTTTGATTCAGGTTTGCGCCCTTATGTGCCACATCTCTTTCAGCGGTGGTTTAGGTGGTCTTGTGAGACGCTTGATTTAGAAACTATATAGAAAAAACAATCTTAATATAACCCAAACACTTTTATTTCTCATTACAATGACAACTGAGTTACATTAAAATATCAATGAACTCAGCATTTGTTAATTAACAACAACAAAAGTGAACTTTTATCGATTTTCGTACGGGAGATACTTTAACAGTATTATTTTCATCTATGTCAACTTTGTCACCCATCTTCTTCTTCTTCTTCTTCTTCTTCTTCTTCTTCTTCTTCTTCTTCTTCTTCTTCTTCTTCTTCTTTTCTTCTTCTTTTCCTACTCTTCCTCCTCCTCCTCCACCGCCTCCTACTCCTTCTTCTTCTTCTTCTTCTTCTTCTTCTTCTTCTTCTTCTTCTTCTTCTTCTTCTTCTTCTTCTCCTCCTCCTCCTCCTCCTCCTCCTCCTCCTCCTCCTCCTCCTCCTCCTCCTCCTCCTCCTCCTCCTCCTCCTCCTCCTCCTCCTCCTCCCCTCCACCTCCTCCTTCTTCTTCATCTTCACCTCAGGGTTTAGTCTCGTAACCTGTTCCGTCTTCAGTTCTACCATCTTCTTCTGGGCCTACATCTTCCTTCTTTAGGGTCTACAACTGACTACCAGTTTTATTGAACAGTCATCGCTCACATTCTCTATACTCTTTCCATTGGAACGATCACTGTCAAATCATGTCGTTCATGCGTTGTATTCCCTCGGACCTCATGTCTTCATTCCCAATTTGATCGCGGAAGGAACAACGTTTTACTCGTCTCGAGAACTTTATTTCTGCGCCTTGTATACACTGTGAGTATCTTCTTTCCGCAACGTTCACGTCTCACACCCGTAGGTGCGTACTGGTGCTGGAATTACATTAAAAAATTTCAAGTTAGTCTCTCTTGTTATTTTGTTACGTAGCGTGCAGTGTGTAGTGTCACACATCATAAGATAGTTTGCCCATCCTCAGCCATCTTGGTTTTTAATCTTTTGGAAGCTTGTGTCCAGATTGTTTGTTGCTATGGCTTCCTGTTGGTTTAGGTTAGGTTAGGTTAGGTTAGGTGTTAGGTCTACATTGGTGTTACTGAGTGTAGGTTTGGCATATATTTTTGTTATTTTGAATGTTTCCAAAGTTAAGTGTTTCGAAAATTGTGTCATGTTTTGATGTTGATTTAGGTATTAGTTTTTCTTGAGTTTTATGTTTATATGTTTTTACGTTTTCCTATATTATCTTGTCTTTATGTGGTGTGTGTTTTACTAGTGTCGTGTTAGTGATGTCAAGGAATAATATTATACAAAATATATTATAATATTATTGCATATTACACAGAATATAACTAACCAATCTGTGGTCTTGTGGAGGTATAAGTTACATAATATATCAAATTCAAACTCAGGCCTATACGAAATTCATTCTCTAACAAGAGTAGACTGTGAAAAGAATAAATCTCTAAAAACCTGCAAAGTAAACACAACTAAAAAAAAAAACTATTTACAAATGTATTTCTGCTATGCCAAGTGCAACAAGTTGACTACACTACCAAATTCACTGTAATAATACACATTTAATATACATAGTTAATGTACATAGTTACTCTGTATACCGAAGTTGTTGTAGTGTGTACGTCTGTTAATATTATAAAACAATACCATAGCTGTAATTTATACGGTAACTTTGAAATACTGCACAGTATTAACCGATATTAAGGACATGATGCTTTTGTAACTGCGGACCGCTTCAGCTCGCATACGGTGTTCGGCGAATGAATGATCACAGTTGCCTTGCTCCACGTGACTTTCTCCTCAAAATGCCCTCAGTGTGCCAAAAAGTGTTGTCCTGCGCAGGATGATTTTAATGTTACATACCTATAGCATGGTTGTGTATCGTGGTTCTTCCATCGGACTTAGAGGGTGAGTAGCGATTTTTTTTAAATTTGTGTTTGACTTTGGAGATTGGTGGTGGTTTATTCTTTGAATGAACCTCGGGTAGGCCAAGGTATGTATATATGGGCGAAACGTTATGTGGTAAATTTCGAACGATTGTAATAATCCGACCTAACCCTTTTGATAATGTTCACGTACATACTCGACGATGCTCATACTGGCCAAGCAATTTTTCTCAGAGAGTGGTGACATCGAGCATCCACTGATAAAACGAGCGTTATGAAGCATCCGAGACTCAATTATTCTTGCGGGATTCAAATCATGGATAGAAATCCCATCATCAGTCTGCTGATTTAAATCTAGTTCATTATTAGCAATTAACAACTGGACTATCAGGTGGTTTATAGAAAATCTCTCACTTTACATACACTTGTAGCAATTCGTGTTGTGTTCAGTTGTCCAGAGCAGAGTACATGCTCTACAGTTTCATTTTTGTCCGAAAACCATTTGTACCACCTGAAACCTTACTCTTCCCATCACCGCAAACAAAATGTGTTTTAAATTGTTAAATGTTTCCGTTACACTACTTTGAAGCTTGACACAAAATTTGATTGAACACAGCGCTGTTCAAAGTTATTGAGCTCCATTTTTGAGGCGTCAGGCAACTAAAACACTTACAAAAAACAACAGCATAGGGAAATGCGCCATGATTAACAAGCTGAATATTTTCATGAACGTAAACAAATGTTGTAGTTATTAGCTGACACCCAACAGTTATAACTGTGGTTTTAGAGTGTTGTCGTTTCCTGGGATAAATTTTAGTCTCATTTCTTTCAAGACAAACCTGTTACAGCCAACAATGCCGGAAAGAGTCAATTGTTATTCTGTGTGTGAATCTGTATGTGTTTTGGCGGCCGTTGATACATAATCAGGGTTGCAACGTTAGACAATGTGTGCCGAGATTCGAAATTCCCGGCAAGTTAGTCGACCGCGCCAAGGCCGCGGCTTTCGGAATAACACTGGCTAACTAATTCAGATAGACGAACTTGATCGCTGCGTCGCGGCAGTGAGTAAGGCGATATGAGTAAACGCATGGAGGTAGGAACGGAGTGGAGGGAGCATTTGCTTGCATTAAGTGTGGCAAGTTTGAGGGTGTCCCAAAATGGCGACTCACAAGGGCAATGTCCCCTACCCCCTACCACTGTCGTACACTCGGTTTATCCCCTGGGTTAATCCCTTTTCCTTTACCGTTATGTTCAATACAATACATTTTCTTTTCTTACTTTCAATTTATTATGCTTCTTGCTGTCGAGAGTAAAGGTTGAAAAATAACTAGTGTCTATAAAATGGTATACGGTATTGTGTTGCGTTTGGCTGCAAAAATCGAAACACGGACAAGAGGCCTGGAATTACTTTTCACAAATAAGTGCACTAATATATTGAATTTTATTTTTATTATTGTATTCATATTACTCATTAAAATAATTATTAACATATGGAAGCTTCTCCCCACGATTACCGTTTTGTATCTGTAACTAATTGCACGAATTGAGAGACCTCAAACTTACCTACCTGAATTTTTTGCTTGCCAGGGAATCAGTTTTAACTCATATAATTTGTTTGTTATACGACTATAAATTAGGGCTACTATTGTTTTTTTTATTTATAGATTTACGACCTCCCAATCCCACCCCAGTGAAATTATAGTCATTCAATAAACTGAACTCTATCTCTGTTGACTTAAAAAAACCTTCCTTAGTTTATCCAACTCGTAATGTAAAAAATTAGCCGAAAATTGAATTCTAATTTATTAAATTAGATTTTCCAATATCCCACATAATTTTTGTTTCACAGGAGATAAAGAAGGCTCAAGGAAAAAATGAAGCATTGCAGAAATAAAATCTCGTCCTATATTATGTAGTAGCAGGTGACGTGAGAATTTTTTATGATTTTTTTTTTTTAATCTAGGGTAGAGTCTGTAGAAGCGCCTTGTACTTGATCTTATAAAGAGCAGCCATAAATGTTTGTTAAAAATCGAGTTTCGTGAAAAATCTCTCAGGGCACTGTTTTTTGTTTTTGCTATTACATCAAATAAATTATTGTTATTTGTTACTAAACCGTCCTAAATAATTAAATATGACGTTCTCAATGAAAGGCCACTCTTACATTGCAAGAAAAGGTGCATTAAAGTAAATAAATGATAATTCTGAAAGAAACTAATTTTGAATCAAGGGTGTCTAAACATGGCCGCCGGCGGGAATTCGTGGCCTCAGTTTCACATGGCTGATCTAGCTGTTAGGCTCCCTCCACTCCCTTCCTAACTCCATGAGTAAACCAGTCTGCAATGACCTTGACCGTCAACGATATCTGCGTGGCCGGCTTAATATCAGCTGACTTAGGCCATTCGCGACACGTTTTTCTGAAACCTCGTGGTTTCGCTGAGACCATCTTTCATTCTCATTTCATTCTCAGCCCTTCAAGTGCTAAGTTCAAGGTCTGGCGGCCTGGTTATGTGCTTAGTATTCTCATCTACTATGCACCAGTAGTTTAAAGTGTCTCAGGGTTCTCGAGCAGCCAAGAGATGGGGTGTGAACGTGATGATGACTGCCCATCTGTCATCATTGGCAGAGATCAAGCATTAGAGGCTCCTCCATGCCGCTAGCTACGCACAGGATCACGTACACCAACAAGACTGATCTAGTAGGAACACCCGGACATGATTACTGGCACCTCTGCTAACAATCTTAATCACGGACTCAAACTCAACCTCCACTCTTCAGAACACAAGGTGGGATCTTTCTATTATTAACTTTTGACACCCTCAACATTTCTACAGTTTCCAAGCAGGAAGACATGTGTACATAAATTGTAAATTTTGTGAGAACATGCCCAAGGCATGTGCAAGAATGATTCATTATGTAAAAGGGGATCACATCCTTATACTGCCCGATTAAGTTACATTGTTCTAATTGTTTTCTATATTGATGTTATTAATGCAAAGCAGGATATATACATATTGTAACGTCCCGCGAGAATCAGGTCTTCTGTTAATCTGTTCAATCTTTCTGTAGGTGTTTTAAGCCCCACGTTTGTACATCATTTGTAACGTCCCGGGAGCTTTCATCCGGACTTGTAATTTCTCTCAGTGTTACGTCTTTTTGATACTCTGTCTGTGTTATTTTTATTTATTGTGTAACTCTTTAGTAAAAAAATAAACCACGGGATCCTTTGTTGTTTTTATATCTCCTTGCAGGTATTAAAATTCAGTTATTATTGAGAGAGAAAGAGAGCGAGAGAGCGAGAGAGCGAGAGAGAGTGAGAGAGAGAGAGAGAGAGAGAGAGAGAGAGAGAGAGAGAGAGAGAGAGAGAGAGAGAGAGAGAGAGAGAGGGAGAGTTCCTCTCTTGGTGTGCGGTTTGATCGTTTTATTTAAACGCGCGTTGCATCAGCTGTTTTCAATTTGATAACCAGTTACAGGTTATATTGGCTGTTGTACTTCATAGGCTACGATGTCTGAGCTAACTTTCTTACTCTTCTCTGCTATTCACCTATTTCCTGTAACAAATCTGCTATCTACAAAGAATAATACCAAGTCAATTCCCTAAAAAAAAAGGTATTTATTGATTGAAATTGGTTTATTTTCTGGAAACTATTACAACCAGTTCTTCGATTTCCAGAACGACTATTATCGAAATTACAACAGTTTTCGATATAAGTTTTTTTTTATAACACAACAGATATATTCAAATATAGTTATTAGTAAAATTAATAAGTTACTTATCTCAGGGTTATTTGAGGATTCTTTGAGCTATAAGAAAATCAGAAATGCTTAGATAATAGTATCATACTTCACAATAATTAATATTTTATTTCTTAAAGTGTGATTCAATAAGTTCGTTTTTTAAACGCCAGAGCGCAGACTACTCGTAATCATACAGATGGAAAAACAACAAACATGGCTGCTATTTAGTTTTAATGAAACCACGTGTTTACCGTTTTGGATTAAATAAAGAAAATTTAAGGTGTTCACACTAAGTTTTCTTATAACTTGAATGATGTTGTACTGTTTCTAGTGTTCGTTACTTGTTGGTGATGTGTAATTTTTTAGTTTATTAAGGTAGGCGTTCTCACCAACGTAGTGGTAGTTCAATCTTTTTCAAGCAATCTGATGGTTGGATAATTTTTCAATGTTCTTCGATATTCCCGCATCAATTATTTTGGTTCAATGGATGTCTCAGACGTAGTTTCGTGTGCTGAATCGTTTCATTAATATAGAATAGTGATTTGTTCAAACGGTAATTACTAATTTTTTAAAAATTTGCGGACATTATTTCTGTCATCTACACTCTTGAAAATCCAATTTAACATTTACCGATCTTGTTAATTCTGTTACTCTTAGTAACCAAGAAATTTATGATTTTTATTGGCTAACCTAGGTACAGTTTTAGTAAATAGGCTAGTATTAAGATATTATTAGTTCTTCCAGTTTTTAGGAAAAATACTCCTTCATAAACTTTAACTCTAATTACATTTAATTTACATAATGTTTTTCTTCATATGATTACATAAACTTAGATACTTGCATTTTATAATTTAGTGGTTTTTTAACCTAGTTTATTTCTGACTTTTACTTCTTTAAATGTATTACTGCCCTAGGCACTATTTTATCTGCCACCATCTCTTTACAATTTATTCTAATTAACAGTGATTAATTTCTTATATAACCCTGGATCCTTCAAACATAAACAAAATAATCTTTTACTTACATTAATATTGCCTTTGTGGCCTAACAAAAGAAAACTACAACAACTTATTACTAAACTTATTGTTTATTACTATAGTTCTGTATCTTCATCACCATTTGTGATTGATGTCTTTTTTGTTTTGTTTAAAATTTACACATATCATACTATGTTGCACTTTGTACACACTGCATTTCTAGGGTAACACTTAGTACATGTTTTTTTTTTAATTGCTAAAGTGTTTTATTGTTTGGTGTAAAGATTGTACAAATGTTTCATAGTATGATACTTAATCATTCATTTCTGACTTGGGGAATGGGGTAAATACTGACTTTTTTATTATTATTATTTTACAAATTACATGTTACATAAACTCCCCCACTAGAACATGTTTATTTTTATTTCAGTATTAAAAATTAATTGTTTGATTCCTAATCATCCACCTTCTTTTATTATTCTTCATAATACAGTTTCATCTCTGTCTGGTTATATACCCCTTTTAGCTTCTTATTTGGAATTGACTTGATTTCATAGGTATTGTTACCCTTTACCTGGGTTATTAGGTATGGCCCAGTATAAAGTAATAGTATTTTCATTGCTATACCCTCTATAGAACTAGGTAGTTGTCTATTTTTAATTAATACTTTATCCCCTACTTTATATTGGATAATTCTTTTCTTCTTTCCTGTTTCTTTTTTATATAAAAGTTCAGCCTTATGAAGCAGCCTATTATGCGTTTCAATTTTAGTATACTCAACTCTCTCTCCTGGAGGAAAATTAACTAATGATATTATTTCTCGTGGTGGTGGTTTTTCGAACATCACTTGATGAGGACTGGTCCCAATAGCCAATAAAAACTTGTTCAAACGCTCTCTTATTTCTATCTACTTCTATACCTGTCCTTGCTCAATTGAGCGTCTGTCTGCTATATTCCTTCTATTTTCTTCCTTCATAATTCTGGAATCTGATATAATATCTTCTTAGCTGGTGTATTATCCATTAAATATTTAATTTCCCTAACATTTTCCCTATCATGTGCAGTGGTTCAGTTCGGGTGGCCACTTTTGGGTCCTTTACTCCGCTGTCCATCCTTACACCTTCTGAGTACAGAGGAACGTATCATCTGCTCAGGTAAATGATTGCTGGAACATTTCTACAGACAATTCATTATATATAAAAAAAAACTTTCAAGTAGTCGATTGGCGACTGATAAAAAACACTCTTGGGATTATTCACGCTGTTGCCGTTTACATTTGATTATATATTTCTTTTTTCTTCTTGATTCCTTCTTATTTTCTGTAGCTATTTTTAGATAACGTTGTTGACAGGAATTATTTGTAAATCCTTTTGATTTTCCTTCTTGTGACAGATGTTCTTCGTATCATTTTGTTCTTTTCTCTTCTTGATCACTTCCCTTTCTAATAAATTTCAAATGGTAGTTTGTTGATAATTATTATTATTCTGCTTCTTCTTACTGTGATTAAAGTCATTATTAAAGTAGTCTTTATTTTTAATGTCTTGTATTAGTTGTTTACCCCATAGTCGTTTGTCTTATTTTTATTATTTTAGTATATTATCATTTTTCTTTCTTCATTTGATTTGCCTTTGTCTTTATCCAACATTTCCGTCCCTTCTTCCTCGCTGTGTCTGTATTCAGTTTATCCGTGGTCCATCACTTCATTTACCCTTGTTGTTCGGATTACTACAGTGTCCATAATGATTTCGGTTCTTGAGATACCGCTCAGTATCTTGTACTGTAAGATTTCCGTTATAACATTTTCAATGTTATTGAAGCTTAGATCCCTCACTTTATCATTTTGTTTATTGCACAGATGTTTCAATGACCTCTCAATTATCGATGACATCACTGATCTGGTATTATTCATTTCAGTTTCTGTTATATTTAATTTAGATATTAATTTGGTTAAGTTTCTTCTATAATTTTTTAACTCTGTTCTTTCTCTGTAATTAACGATTGGGAAATTAAGTACATTAACCAGCCCACTCCTAATCATATCTAATTCTTCCTGTGTATTTCTGAGTTTCTTAGGATGTATTATTCTCCTTTCTTTCGTTTCCTTAATTATTTGTTTCTTTACTTCCTTAATGTTAATTTTTATGTGCATCATCTTTTCTTTGTCTCTGTTACTTTTATTCTCAGATAGCGATGTATTTATCTCTACTTTATTCTCTATTTCCTTACTACTCTCTTCTGTTTTCGGACTTACTTGTTCCCTGTTTTGATCGTTAGTTTCCTGTCGTATTGCCATTATTCGGAATTGATTACTTTGTTCATCTCGATCCAGTCTGGCATCTATTTCTGTTCTGATTTGTCCGATGGTTTCTTCGGTTTTATCTAGTCTTTGCTTGGTTTCTGTTATTTGCTTTTCTGTCTCCTCCTTGTATTCATCTACTTTTTGGTTAAGCGTTTTGTTAACATTTTCAATCTTCCCCTCGAGAGTTTCCCTTAACTCCTTATTAAAATTCTCCATTTTGCCCTCAATTTGTTTAAAGTTTTCTTCGTTTATTTTCTCAATTTGTTTTAAACTTTCCCTCAAGGTTTCGTTTTGTTTCCTTGAGTTTTCCTCTTGTTTCCTAAAATTTTCATCTATCTTGTCGAATTTTTCGTTCAAGGTTTCATTTTGTTTCCTTGAGTTTTCCTCTATCTTGTCAAATTTTTCACTCAAGTTTTCATTTTGTTTCCTTGAGTTTTCCTCCTGTTTCCTTGAGTTTTCCTTATTTTCTTCTTTCATTGTCTTATTAAGTTTTCATTGTTTTGTCTGCTTTATTCAGCCATTAATTTCATTATTTCTTGCCAATTTGGTTCTCCTCTGGCTTCCGCTTTGTCGCCCGCCTGTTGCTCCTTTTCCGTGTCCATAACTACTTCAGTGTCTTCTTTATCGCCTGTCTGTTGTTCCATTTTACTGTCCGTGACTACTTCTATTTCTTGTTCCTGTCCACCTTCTTCCTTCTCCGTGTCTTATGCCCTCTTCTTTGGCCTGCCTCTGGTATGCATTTCTTGGCTTCTTACAGTTGCCGACAAAAATTAGGTTTTTCGTTATATTAGTCACTTGTGTATATTTCGAAATTCTTTCCTAATTTAAGCCCTCTAAGTTGAGCGCCATTTGTAACGTACCGGGAGAATCTTCTATCGTCCTTTACATATAATTATTACGTTAGTTTAGCCCTAAGTTGTTAGCGTCATTTGTAACGTCCCGCGAGAATCAGGTCTTCTGTTAATCTGTTCAATCTTTCTGTAGGTGTAATGTTTCTGTAACGTCCCGGGAGCTTTCATCCGGACTTGTAATTTTTCTCAGTGTTACGTCTTTTTGATTCTCTGTCTGTGTTATTTTTATTTATTGTGTAACTCTTTAGTAAAAAAATAAACCACGGGATCCTTTGTTGTTTTTATATCTCCTTGCAGGTATTAAAATTCAGTTATTATTGAGAGAGAAAGAGAGCGAGAGAGCGAGAGAGCGAGAGAGAGAGAGAGAGAGAGAGAGAGGGAGAGTTCCTCTCTTGGTGTGCGGTTTGATCGTTTTATTTTAACGCGCGTTGCATCAGCTGTTTTCAATTTGATAACCAGTTACAGGTTATATTGGCTGTTGTACTTCATAGGCTACGATGTCTGAGCTAACTTTCTTACTCTTCTCTGCTATTCACCTATTTCCTGTAACAAATCTGCTATCTACAAAGAATAATACCAAGTCAACTCCCTAAAAAAAGGTATTTATTGATTGAAACTGGTTTATTTTCTGGAAACTATTACATCCAGTTCATCGATTTCCAGATCGACTATTATCGAAATTACAACAGTTTTCGATATAAGTTTGTTTTTTATAACACAACAGATATATTCAAATATAGTTATTAGTAAAATTAATAAGTTATTTATCTCAGGGTTATTTGAGGATTCTTTGAGCTATAAGAAAGTCAGAAATGCTTAGATAATAGTATCATACTTTACAATCATTAATATTTTATTTCTTAAAGTCTGATTCAGTAAGTTCGTTTTTTAAACGCCAGAGCGCAGACTACTCGTAATCATACAGATGGAAAAACAACAAACATGGCTGCTATTTAGTTTTAATGAACCCACGTGTTTACCGTTTTGGATTAAATAAAGAAAATTTAAGATGTTCACACTAAGTTTTCTTATAAATTGAATGATGGTGTACTGTTTCTAGTGTTCGTTACTTGTTGGTGATGTGTAATTTTTTAGTTTATTAAGGTAGGCGTTCTCACCAACGTAGTGGTAGTTCAAATTTTTTCAAGCAATCTGATGGTTGGATAATTTTTCAATGTTCTTCGATATTCCCGCATCAATTATTTTGGTTCAATGGATGTCTCAGACGTAGTTTCGTGTGCTGAATCGTTTCATTAATTTAGAATAGTGATTTGTTCAAACGGTAATTACTAACTTTTTAAAATTTGCTGGACATTATTTCTGTCATCTACACTCTTGAAAATCCAATTTAACAATTACCCATCTTGTTAATTCTGTTACTCTTAGTAACCAAGAAATTGATGAGTTTTTATTGGCTAACCTAGGTACAGTTTTAGTAAATAGGCTAGTATTAAGATATTATTAGTTCTTCCATTTTTTAGAAAAAATACTCCTGCATAAACTTTAACTCTAATTAAATTTAATTTACATAATATTTTTTTTCATATGATTACATAAACTTAAATACTTGCATTTTATAATTTAGTGGTTTTTTAACTTAGTTTATTTCTGACTTTTACTTCTTTAAATGTATTACTGCCCTAGGCACTATTTTATCTGCCACCATCTCTTTACAATTTATTCTAATTAACAGTGATTAATTTCTTATATAACCCTGGATCCTTCAAACATAAACAAAATAATCTTTTACTTACATTAATATTGCCTTTGTGGCCTAACAAAAGAAAACTACAACAACTTATTACTAAACTTATTGTTTATTACTATAGTTCTGTATCTTCATCACCATTTGTGATTGATGTATTTTTTTTTGTTTAAAATTTGCATATATCATACTATGTTCCACTTTGTACACACTGCACTTCTAGGGTAACACTTAGTACATGTTTGTTTTTTTAATTGCTAAAGATTTTTATTGTTTGGTGTAAAGATTGTACAAATGTTTCATAGTATGATACTTAGTCATTCATTTCTGACTTGGGGAATGGGGTAACTACTGAATTTTTTATTATTATTATTTTACAAATTAATAATAATAGGTATTTCTTTATTTTTATTCAGTATTAGGAACTTTTTTTTTTTTGTTATTTATTATAATGCAGTTTTACAATCTACTCATTTTACAGAGTAATAAGTAAAAGTGGTGTATACGTCGTCACTTGAGGTGGGAACCATCCAGCGATGATTACCACGTTCACCGGGTCAGGTCATCTGGCCACTGTCTCTTCAGCCTTCTTACATCCAGTGATGGATTGAGGAGCTCGTTGATCAGGTTATTGCTGTGTCCTATGTTGCGGTTCCTGTACTTAGCGGCGTGCATCTTGATGACATCAGAAATGTATGTAATGTTGAGGTCTTTGTGAAGAGTATAATTAGAGATGAACCAGGGAGCATTCGTTATGCAACGCAAGATTTTTGACTGAACTGTCTGCAGAATCTTTGTGTTGGAAGGTTTAGAGCAGCCCCACAATTCTATACCGTAAGTCCAGATTGGTCTGAGCACAGCTTTATATATGATGACTTTGTTTGCGAGAGATAGCTGAGATTTTCTACCTATGAGCCAGTACATTTGCCTAGCTTTTAAGTTGAGTTGTTGTTTCTTAGCCTGAATGTGGGCTTTCCATGTTAATTTGTCGTCCAAATGCAGCCCCAGGTATTTAACTTCTGATTCGTTCTGATTTGTTTAAAATTTGCATATATCATACTATGTTCCACTTTGTACACACTGCACTTCTAGGGTAACACTTAGTACATGTTTGTTTTTTTAATTGCTAAAGTTTTTTATTCTTTGGTGTAAAGATTGTACAAATGTTTCATAGTATGATACTTAATCATTCATTTCTGACTTGGGGAATGGGGTAACTACTGAATTTTTTATTATTATTATTTTACAAATTAATAATAATAGGTATTTCTTTATTTTTATTCAGTATTAGGAACTGATTATGTAATGTTACAATATATATATAACCGCCGCCGTTCTTGTGTCTTCGCACTCCCGTTCGGCGCCAGCGATGGACGTCGCTGGGCCGGCAGCCGACTCTACAACCGATGGCGAAAGAAGAGGAGGACGGCAGTACGCCACGATCAGCGGGCGCAGCCGCCGAACATCTCAGCGCGGCACGACCAACATCAGCTTTCTCGCCACCAGGTCCTTTTTAGGGCAACCAAAAACACTAGAGTGTACGATTGGTGCCATTTGTCATGCGGCAAGCCTTTTGTCCTGTGACAATATATTACAATGAAACACAGGATCCTGATAAGCAGTGCAGGCTTGTGTAATACACAGACGATAAACATTCAGGTCTAAGTTGGTAGTTTGTTAGATTTGGTTTTTTTGGTATGAGTTTTGTGTTTTAGAAAGGATAAGGAATTAGGCTTAGTCAAACTGTGTATTATTTTATATGTTATTTATTCATGTACTATGTCTGTGTAAATGTGCGCGCGTGCGCGAGTGATAAACGTTTCCCCGGCTGTGCGTGATATAATTGTCATATCGTTGTGACACTTGAACTGAACATAAACTACTGTATTAGCTACAGTTCCTGTATTTTTCCTATCTATTAAATGACGTTAAAATATGATTTCATTAAAATATGAAGTTGTTGTAAAACGCATTTATGCGTGAGATAAAGGTATTCAGAGATCACCATGTATGCATGCTCTTGCAAAGTAAATGCACTTTACGGCATGAAAAATTGGCGAGTCATGTTCAAAGTAACCATGTGGCTTCCTTCCACCAATAAAATGCTGGAAGGCAGTTGGAATTTTTCTTAACCTGTTGCTACACAGGCAGTTCTCATCCAGCTATCACGATCGGGACGTGCAATTCTTGTGCAAGACTTTCCGCTTGCAAGAATTTGTTAAGTCTTTTCGGCGGTAGTAACGAGTGCGAAGGCTCAGAACTGTTGGTGTAATTCATCGCTACACGCAGTATTTTATTTGAATATAGCGTGTGTAATAAGTGAACTTGAACTGTGTTACTGTGTGAGGTATTCTGCAGTACCAGTAATATTTCGTAATTACTTAGTAATAAAATTTTGTCATCATTAGTTTCCGCGTGAGTGGAAGATTTCCGCATAGGGAGGTCT
Source organism: Magicicada septendecula (assembly GCA_034769895.1). Lineage (NCBI taxonomy): Eukaryota > Metazoa > Arthropoda > Insecta > Hemiptera > Cicadidae > Magicicada > Magicicada septendecula. The sequence goes on along the minus strand of CM068373.1, from coordinate 139,189,822 downwards.
GCTGATCGCGGTAGACCCAGTGGTACGCGTGAACACTTGAAGTCCGGATTGGTATAAGCCTAATATACCGTTTCTAAGTAAAACTCACTGTGACCTGAGGTACTTATAAATTATAAATTCTGTATGAAGTTTAACCAGTAGTATCAATACAACCGTTGCGGTGTGCGAAGCGTCTGTGTCAACGTTGGAACTCCAGGACACCAGCCCAGCTGGAAGCGTCACCAAGATGAACCATCTGTCATCGAACGCCACGCCTGACGACTCAACTATACAGCAAAGCCCCCCCCCCCCTTTTTCATCAACATCGGCGCGAGAAGGAATCATCATCATCACATATGTAATGTACCACATCACGTATATGAACAATAATTAACACTTTAAAAGACTATATCTGAAACACTATCATTATTATGCTTGTCAAATATATCATATAAACAATTACATATGTCTTGTGTGCAATAAATAATCTTAAACCCTCCAATATAGACTTTTGCATTAATATACACATACTACCATATCCTATGCGCCAATAGTTAAGTTATTTGTGCTGTCGCAATATATATATATACATATTACATTTAATATTTATAATTAAATTTACCTCAAGATGTTATTGTTTTCCTTTTTTGGAACATGTTTCGGGTACTATCTTGTACCCATCCTCAGCCTTCCGGTGTTTTTGGCTGGTGAAGTACATATGTGTTGTTGGTTGACTATTATTATTGTGGCTTCCTGTTGGCTTCTGGTATTTCAAATTGGTTTTATTGTGTGTGATTGTAGTGTATGTGTTAGTTTTTTGTGTATTTTCAATGTTGAGTGCTTTGAATATTGTGTCATGTTTTGTATTGATTTGTATTTGTTCAGGTATTAGTTTGTTTTCTGTTTTATATTTGTATATTTATAAATTTTCCCAAATGTTCATTATGGTGCCTTTGTGTGGTATATGTTTTATTAGTGTTACATTGGTTATGTCTGGAAATTCATGTCCTGTGTTTATTGCATGTGTGGCTAAATTGGATTTATATATTTCTGTTTTTTTGTATGCATTTAGGTGTTCAAGATAACGTTTTTTCAGCTGATTTTTTGTTTGTCCTATGTAACATTTATTGCAATCTTGGCATTCAATTTTGTATATGCCGTTAGTTGTTGTATTATCTTTGTTGTGTGAGCTATTTAGATTTTGTAATTTATTTTTATTAGTTTTGTATGCTATTTTTATATCTGTGTTTTTAAATAGTTTTGTTATTTTATTATTTATATATGTGAATGTGGCCCATTTTTTGTTGTTGTTATTATTTATGTGTTGTTCAGTTTGATTAATTCTTAACTGTTCAGTTTTTATTTTGTATTTGATATTATTTTCTATTTTGATCATAGTATTTTTATTGTATCCATTTTCATAACCAATTTCGTATATTATATATCTTTCTTTGTCAGTTTCTTGTTTGTTTAGGGGAATTTTGTACATTCTGTTAAATAGCGAATAAAATGCTGCCATTTTATGTTGTGGTGGGTGGTCAGAATGGTTAGGTATAATGATGTTAGTGGAAGTTGGTTTTCTATATATTGCAATTGCATATTGTATGTGGTTGTTGTATCTTTTGATGGTTATGTCTAAATAGTTGATTTTGTTATGTTTTTCTTTTTCTTCTGTGAGTTGTATTTTGGGATGTATGTTATTGATTTGTTTCAGTATGTTCTCTGCATTTATATATATATGTGGGACATGGAACAAATTTAAATGAAATTTGATTATATAATAACAAGTAGTGATTGGCTAAAACAAGTCCAGTAGAAAACTATATGCATCATGTTCTATATTGTCAATTGGGGTGAAATCATCCACTATTCTGATTGTTTTATTAAAATTGTTCCTGATGGCATGAGTTATGCTAATCAGAGTAAGGGCATATACTTAAATGGTGTTTCATAATTGTAACTTTTAGCTTTTGAATATCCCTGTAAATTATATCTTGATGTTATCGTGGGTTGTCTTAGGGGTTACCACTTGTGAAGCCATTTGATTCTTGGGTGTTTGGTAGTGATGTTAGTTATTGTTCACTCGAATTAAAATAATTATGTGCATGTACGTGTATGTCTATATATATATATATATATATATGTGTGTGTGTGTGTGTGTGTGTGTGTGTGTGTGTGTGTGTGTGTGTGTGTGTGTGTGTGTGTGTGTGTGTGTGTGTGTGTGTGTGTGTGTGTGTGTGTGTGTGTGTTTCCAGAAAAGTCAAAGATGAGAATTGCTGTATAGCTATATATGTGTATATCAAATAAACCAGTAATTATTTTTTGTAATGATTGAGAAAATTAAGAAACGTAAGAGCAATAATTAAATTTGGTCAGAACTGTTATAAAACATGTAATGATAATGTCAAAGGAAAAATTATGAAGAAAGAAACACCAATTAAAGAAAGAAATTGTTACTGTTATAAGAGTGTTTTATTTGCAAGATATGTCCCTCTGGGCCTCGGCACAATTTACTTCCATTTAGACCAAACGTCTAGTTTTAAATATTTATTGTAACCGAAGAACGTTACAAATGGATCAGTAGTCTGTTATCAGTTTATGCAAACTGTAACTAATTCCTGGCTCTTCTACATAAATAAGAAGCTCACAATCAATCAGACGGTTGACCATATAATGGGAAACAGGAAAGGTCAGTGTTAAAAAGCTTTACGAAATCGAGACGGCAAGGTGGGAGATCCAAACGAAGATTGAAGATAAGACAGGAAGCACAGGTAACATACGACAGATAGGTCTAAGTTTGTATGTATTTAATCTGTTACTTTAATTTACACCTGAACAAATCACAGATTTTTTTGTGGCCGAAATGTTGTGAGTAGTAAAGTAGTCGATAACAGTTCGACCTAACCCTTCTGATAATCAAAAGCAAATTGGAGTCCACTTTTTTGGACATAAGAAACATTTTGAGTAAGGAGAATATCCAAAAGCCTTTGAAGGACAGGCTAAAAGCGACAGCTTTGGAGAATGTCGAAAAGATTATGAATGAGAGGATCAAGGCGTTGACAGCTTTGGAGAACATCCAAAAGATTGTGAAGAACAGACTAAAAGCGTTGACAGTTTAAGACTTCAGTACTGTTTCAATCAGAGAGAGTAACCTGTACTATCCCAAGAAGACTGGTTTGAAGGGAGATACATTTTTTCTGTAGGCAAAATGTTAATAATAATTGTATACAGTCGATCTTATTACGTTTTAGACACGTGAGCTTGTAATAGCTGTAGTCAAGCAGATATTGAGATATGTCAGTGTTTTGTTTTCCATATTGGATTCAGTCAGGTCACAATTATGTTCTATTTTTCATTGAATGAGTACAGATTCGCGTGTATAAACTTAGCGTCTGACTAAACATGTGACCTACTCTACCCGTGTACAGCGACAACCCGATAAATCCATCTCTCAACGTATTCGTAGCCGTGACACACTATATGGCTCCCAGAGGGCATTTGCTGACTACACACACACAGTAGGTGGTATGAGTTCCACATTCCCTAAGCGCGACAAAGCCCTCGAAAGCTTTGGTGTATTTTATTATCTGGAGAAACAGAACTGCCAATGAAACCTCAATAAAGTTTTGAATAACTTCTGTAGAAAGTTTATTAGATGTCCATACCTTAATGTATTTTATAAGAAGAATATAAAAATAAGAAAAATGTAGACAATGATTTACAAAAAATAAAATGATCTAGACACACGTGGGACAAAATTATTCCTGGAAATTTGGGAGCTTAACGGGTTGACGTCGAGCGGTGAAAAACACTGGAAAAAATTAAATAAGTGAACAAAAAATATTGCAATTAAAGGGTAGATAGAAACTTAACTTTCTTTACATTCTGACGATTATCTATGATTTGGAATTAGTGTTATTTTTATTATTTTATTATTATTTTAAATTTATTATTTTACTATTCAAGTATTATTTTTAAAAACTAAATGCTACTGAAGGAGCTTACTTCACTGTTTATTTTCTTTCAAGTGAAGCTATACATACTCTTTTCCCTTACCGATCTCCAGCGTCTTATCTTATATTGTTACGTTGAAATAATAGTTAGCGGCCATGACTACGTGACACTTCACACGAGACAACGCTCGAGAACGTTCCTAACAGGCATTACAGAATTTTTCTATTGTTCTACCGGCATTCGATCTGTGCAGTGCGTGTATAGGGCCGGACATTGACTCAGTTGTAGCGAGATCCAGAACGGCGGTAACAAAGCAATTTATTCTCGAAACTACGCCCGAAATTAGAAGATTGTTCTTGAATTTCAGCGGGGTGTAAACTTGAGCATCGACCGACTTCCGGTTTTTAATCAACGACATGAGAGTGCGAATCGCAGCGACTATTATTGTAATTTGCGGTTTAGTGGTTATTCTATTACTTACTGCAAAACTGAAATAAGGTGACATTTATTGTCGTGTGTTGGACAAATCTTAATTCATAAATTGTATAACAGGGTCTTTGTTTATTTGTAACTGTAATAAAAGTTGAAAAAAATTAGTAACCTCATCTGGTCTCAGTTATTCTGTTTCTACTACACAACAGACGACCTTGCGCTCGTCGTAACGACATTTATCATTTTCACAAGTTGAACATAGCTTCATAGCAACAGTTATCAGTTGTTAATGAAGATATTTGTCCTGGATCAATAAATTGAGTTATTGGCATGTTTCTCGAAGCAGTTTAAACAATGATCTATATCGACAGCGGAATAACGACGACATAACGTTTCGGCTTTGCCGACAGCGGTGTGTCACAGCCGATGAATAATAAACAGAATTAGCATTGTTGCACACCACTATAGAAAAATTATTCCGATTAGCGCTTTCAAGCTTCACAGCTCATCATCAGGTCGGAAATAGCAATCATTATTTCCGATCTGATGATGAGCTGTGAACTTGAAAGCGCTAATCGAAATAATTTTTCTATAGTGGTGTGCAACAGTGTTAATTCTGTTTGTGATTATAACCACTAACACAACTTTATTAATTAAATAGGATGAATAATAGATGTGGCAACGCCGAGTCTACGTGTGACACTCTGTCACATCGATAGAGACTCGTGGGGCATCCTGTTTCATGGTGTCACACTTTTAAGAACTCGTTATTACATCAACGGATTTCGACCGTTGACCGTTTGACTGATGCAGCAATACTCGTTGAGGTCGGAACTTTTAATAACATCACTGTTTTTGGTTGAAAACCACGATTTATTTTAAATTACATTACTTCCACTACAGTCACGTACTGTTTAGAAAATAAAACCATAATGAACACGTTGAAACATGACAGCTCTCTCGTAACGTGATCGATGCCAAGCAATACAAATAATTTTAAAAGTGGAAGCCGATAGAGGTCTGTTATAATTATTACTATCACTCTTTACAATATTTCGTACATTCCATTCGGCATTGTTTTAGAAACAATTATAAACACAACGTTTCGATCTCTGGACATGAGAACGATCTCGGATTTTGGAAGGTTGTGTTTAGAATTGATTCTAAAACTATGGCGAATGTCCGAAATATTATAACATGCAATAGTAATATTATTATTATTATTATTATTAATAGTAATAATAATAATAATAATAATAATAATAATAATAATAATAATAATAATAATAATAATAATAATAATAATAATAAAGAAAGAGTCACACAGACGCTGTGACAGACAAAACGAACGAGACGATACAGCTTGACACAGTTAGAATGTTTACAAGGCGCTGAACAGCCATTACTTGGAGAGCATTATGCTAAGTATACAAATTACGGAACATAGTGAAAAATTCAAAATACGGAACACAGTTCCGTAATGGAATTAAAAACACTCACGTTAAGCATTTTTTCATGCCATAAGTATGAAACAGTGCCTGGTCAGACAGACGTTGGGAGCGATAGCGAGAGAGAGAGAGAGAGAGAGAGAGAGAGAGAGAGAGAGAGAGAGAGAGAGAGAGAGAGAGAGAGAGAGAGAGAGTGCATATTAAATTTTTCATATTGCATATTTTAAATTCCAGTTTCGTGCTTATCAACATAATGTACAATATAGTCTGTGTAACGTGTAAATGAGCTTTGCTGCATTTAAAAGCATTACAATGTTGCGAGCATTATCGTATTCCACTCATAATGTCTCATATGCAGGTTGGGTTTTAGTTGCGACAGTTTTCTCATTACTAGTCCATTCTGTAAAATAAAAACAAATTAAAGCAACAATTTATGTTTATAAAAAAAGTATACTGCAATGCGGCTACTTAATGTTGGTAATCATTATGAGAACTTGGTAGTAATATCCTTGGTAATATGACTTTTAAAGTCACTCGGATTAAGGTCCAAGGATATGACAAACGAGATGTACAAGAACGTAAAGACCCCCGATAATTTAAACTAACGCGCATGATATGCATTCCCAACCATTGAAATGAGAGGACTCTGAGCCTCGTGTCACATGTACTAAAGACGCTAACTAGAATAACTTGTCATCGAATGGAAAAGAAAATTGAGGAGAAAATGTAAGCAGATTAATCTGATTTTCAAAGAAATCTTGGGACCTGCATTACATCAGATGAGACGTGCATCAATGATGTAAAAAGTGGAATTGCACAAGCAAGAGCATGTTTATGGCTTCCAGAAAAGTGTCCCTGACAACCGTGAAGAAATTTCTACAGAGTCTCATTTGGAGCACATACGACTCAGAAACATAGACTCTGAGGAAAGTGGAGAGGACCTTTCTTGAAGCTTTTGAGTTGAGATGCTGGAAGAGGGCCTTCTCCCCGGATAACCTAATCAAAACCATGCTTCGGGCGAATAAAACGTTGGCCCTGATAATTTTAATATAAAAGAAGAACAACAAGGTAGAAGCTGGCAGGCAACAGGCTGGCCCGAAGTAATGTGCCACACTCACTTCCAGGTTAGTGTCCTAGAAGAGGAAAGCCAAACTGATAGATCCCGGTAATGTGCACCCTTCCGAACACTTTACAAGCAAATTTTTCATCCTGACCTCGTCATAAAGTTATTATTATTACAATTATCGCCAATACGACAATGGCAGTACCATCACTGCTGTATGGACGCGATATCTGGACTATGAGCAAGAAAGACTGGTGCCAATTACAGGCTGCAGGAATGCGCTATTTGAGATCGGTAAAGTGATATACGCGACTCTTTCATATAAAAAACGAATATATTAGACGAGAACTGATACAATTTTCCTAAATGATCTCATTCAGAAATATAGAAATTACTGGAAACGTGTAGAAAGAATGGAAAATACCCGCTTTCCGAAATTTTTCTTACCAGTATGAGCCGGTTGGAAGATTTGTAGGCAGGGCAGTCACAAGATGGCGGGAGTCATGAGGCCGGAACAGAAGATATCGTATCAATGAAGTGATGATGATGATGATGATGACAATTGTCGCATATACTTTAACTCAATAACTAGGAGAAGTATTGTCATTGTTTAGAAAAGTGTAATAAAATCATCAGCATCGATTTCCGTGGGGTTCAATTCTCTATTCCACTGTTTTGTTACAGCAATCGGTACAATATTGTTAAATATCAGCTATTGCAAACAATTATTACCTCAATTTCCAAATTATTATAGGTAATTATTGATGTGGATAAATCTATTTATCTGTTTCCAAAAAGATATATTAGGCCTACTTATACCGAGTTATATTCAGTAGTAAACCTAGGACTGAGACCGTAGGCAAACACTCGGTTGTTACCAATAATATTAATAAAACGTGATTGTCAAGCGAAAAATGTTTTCTAGTTAAACAATCCGACCACAAAAATATACAAGTAAATTATGTCGCTTCGCTATCAGTCTACAAAATTTAAGAAGAAAAATTCTGTTGCTGATATTTGACTAAAGGATTAAACAACAATGATGTTTTGTCCTCACACGTGACTTAACTTATCCTTTAATCCTCATACTAATCTAAAGGATAAAACGATAATAATAATTATTAGAAGTTACGAAAATTACGACTACTTCTTTGTTACATAATCAAAGCTCTGGCGAGTGGTTAGTGCTGCTTGTGTAACAGAGGGCAGTGTCAGCTCTGTTAAATGTCTCCATAGTAGACAGACACAAACGATATTTCATTCCAACTACATTAGTCAAATTTATATAAACGCAGCTTTAGGCAGATTGAAAAAACACAGCCGTGAAACGAAGATCTCGATAAATGGCGATTATTTCTGTACGCTTCTGTACTCGTATGATCAGGTTGTGGTAGCATCGGACAAACAGGAGTCCATTACATGATCCGAAACCTCCACGAAGATTACAGATCTAGGGAGCCTCGACATAAATTTCGGAAAACCGAACAGACAGCTAGTTATTGGAAGTGAAGGAGTCAGTATTAAAGTAGATTTGTATATTTTAAAAATGTAGTACTTTTTGGATAGCTTGGGTGACATTAACAAAAGGTAATAAATGTGAGAAACTTGTCGGCGGTAAAATAAAACAATTAAAATGGTGATAATTGTCACACAGCTAAGTTTTGTGGAGAAATAAACCACAAAACCAATTAGGTGGTTTACTTTGGCATGTTAGTAGCCATAGTCACCTGTGGTTGTGAAACTTGGGGGTTAAGACAAAGACACTCCTGAAGGCTTCATGCAGTTAAAATAGACTTGTGGAAAAGTCTTGTGGGACGTCCACAAATTAGAAATTAACATATCAGGAGGCGAATTCGGTTGACAAAACAATTTATAAGGCGTAAGCACAAAGCACACAGTAAACGGAGTAATCCAGGAGACTGTAGAAGGAAAATATGCACAATGAAATGGAGGAAAGGGGGTTTTATATAGAGGTACGTGGAATGACGAAAGCCTCTGCGGAAGTCTCTGCTGTGCAGGATGTCGGAGACTGCAGTCCAGCTAGATGCATGGACCACCATTTAAATTGTTTTAGCTATTTAAATATTATTTATGTATGATGTCTATATCAGTTAATATTACTGATTATGATCATATTATGTTTTCTGCCCCCAAGGGCAGGCCTTACAAGGCATGCTCCCTCCACGCTTTCCATTATCCTGGGCTAGTCGCTTCATTTCTTGATATGTTATCCGCAGGTCGCCCATCACGTGACGTCTCCTCCGTCCTCTATTCCCCTTTACATTTCCCAGCCCCTCCAATACATTTATCGTCACATTACCGTGTGTTTGCCTTATACAATGTCTCAACTAATTTCTCTTCCTGCTCCTGATGATGTCCAACACTTTTCTTTTCTCTCCTACTCTTCCAAGCATCCCTTGATCTTTTACTCACCTTTCAGCAAATCCTTTCCGTCCTTCTATATGTCCACATCTCGAAGGCCTAAGACCTCCTCTTCTCTTATTTCTTCAATGTGCAAGTTTCTGCCTCGTATAGGAGCACGCTCCAAGCAAAACGCTTCACCATCCACTTTTCATGCTTTATGTCTAGTAGCCCGCACAATAATCTTCTATTTCTATTAAGGGCTCCCTCAACAGAGCCCCCTCAACTTTAATAAGGCTTCATTAAGTTATCACTTCATTTCTGGACTGCAATGCATGTTTTCTCTAAGCAAACGTCCCAGACTTTTAAAACTGTCACTTGTTAAATTTACACATTCGCTGCTTTATTATGTGCAGATCTGTTCATTTTGCTTATAACCATGCTCTATGTCTTGTCTACATTGATTTCCATTCGAAACTCCTCAGTAGTTTTGTTAAAGTCGTTCGACTTTAATCTGGTCTCAGTTTCAGCGAGCAACACCATATTATCTGCAAACCTGATGCAGCCTATCCTCCTCCTTTCGCCGACTCCAACTCCTCTTCTCCCATGATGACTATTTTTTTTTTTTATCGGCCACATGCCAATTTCAATTCTTTACTCTTTGTTCTTTTCCTTTTCTCCAATATTCTTTCATCTTTCCACTGTATCTCTTCTTCCTGTCTTCAATCCACTTTCAACCTGCGTTTTTCTCTCTCTTAGCCTAAACTTCTTCCATTTTTAACACTTTTGCCCGAAAAACGTCTCTTTCAATTGCTTCTTCTGGGCGTATATTATTTTTTTCTAAATCCTTTTAGACTTCTTTAACCCAACTTGATGTTATAAGACAATTATTTATTAGTTCTTTTAAGTGTATATTAAAGAGCGTGAGAGACATACAACAGCCTACTTTACATCTTTTTCAATTTTGATTTTTTTGTCACTTCGTTCGCAAGCTTCACTACAATGTTCTCATCTTGATAGTGTCTTCTAATCAACTTCTTCTTCTTGCAGCCTATTTATTGACTATCGTTAAATTATTTTAGTGTGTTTCATGAATAAAACTGAGTCTTATTTTTAGTTTCATAAGATGAAGATGATGCGTGAACCGTCGGAACACAACTACCATATTCAAGTAATATTTATATAAAAAGTACTTATTGTATAAATAACAAGCTTTGTTTAGCAAGAATACTCTATTAGTGACTTCTTCAGAAGTAGCCCTGGAAAGAGGTTCCTGAAGCGTTACATATGGAGCATAGCTATGTGGATGTGAGACGTGGACAACTGAAACAGTGGAAAATAGAAGACTTGAAGCACTGGAAACGTGGTGTTATAGGAAGTTACTAAAGAAAGGTAGATCGACATGGTTATTTATGATGAGACTGTGACTAGAGTTGAAAAACAAAATTTTTTTAGCAAAATATTATGAAACGAAGGGTTAAACTTATTGGTCATTATGCGTTACGAGAAATTTAGAGTTTGAACGTTACGTTGGAGGAAAAATAGGAAGAGGAAGACCAAGACGCTAATATATGAAACAGATTATATGAAACGAAAAGCACAGAGAAGATTGTTGTGGAGAATTGCAATCAAACCAATCTGCGGATTTGAACTAAAGAAGAAGAAGAAGAAGAAGAAGAAGAAGAAGAAGAAGAAGAAGAAGAAGAAGAAGAAGAAGAAGAAGAAGAAGAAGAAGAAGAAGAAGAATATGGTTATATTGTCTTTACGAAAGGAATTGTTGAACTGACTGTCATTTCGTTGCAAATGACATTATAACTTTCATTACTTATTCTGTCATCATATTACTTTCATCGCACTGTAGAACGCAAGCAACATAACACAGTTATGTCGTAACCTACACCTCTATAACAATGACTTGAAGCGTAATATCTGGAGGCAAGCTGCATATGAATATACACGAGTCTACCGTTGATTAAATTGTCCATGCTTGTATCGGTGCCGTGGCCCTAGACAAACTCATTGTTGTCGCATTTGCATTGCAGATTCAGTAGATTATGTAGGCCGCTGAACGCCCCTCTGCTGACTCAAGGTAGCAGTGTATTAAACCAAGGCAAATATACTGTACTTAAAATTAAATAGTACGCTACATATATTTTACGAAATTGTAAGTCTCTGTGAAGGTAAAATTGACATTTATCATTCTAATGTTACGTACTTACTGATCTTTCACGGCAACAATAATATAAAAATAGAAACAACATAATAATTGCATGTGTACTGTTACATTGTTTATGTAACAATTAACAGGGCGAGGACCATGCTTGACGATCCTAGCAAATCTTGATCCACCTACTTAAGGAACTTCTTCTTCTTCTTCTTCTTCTTCTTCTTCTTCTTCTTCTTCTTCTTCTTCTTCTTCTTCTTCTTCTTCTTCTTCTTCTTCTTCTCCTCCTCCTCCTCCTCCTCCTCCTCCTCCTCCTCCTCCTCCTCCTCCTCCTCCTCCTCCTCCTCCTCCTCCTCCTCCTCCTCCTCCTCCTCCTCCTCCTCCCATTCTTCTTATTTTCCTTCTCCTTCTTCTTCTTCTTCTTCTTCTTCTTCTTCTTCTTCTTCTTCTTCTACTCCTCCTCGTTTTCCTTCTTATTATTCACTTTCCTCTTTGAACTAAACTCTGCATTGGATCCGTCAATGCTGTGATACTACTCTCCCATTATAATGGGAAGCTTTAAATTCCTTTTTTCACATGGTTCCCAGTCTACATTCAACTTGGCTATTGTGGCATCCTCCGTACGATCAATATATTTATTCCATTTGATCTTCCTTCTAAACACAAAATTGTTTACAAGTTCAGTTTTAAATCCATCTTTATTTTGGCACTCCGCACTTCATTTCTAAATATTTACTGTGCTGTTTTCCATAATATTGTTACGATGGTCCCACGGATCGTCGTTTTGTACAGTGGAATGCGAATAACTGACACCAGATGAAGTCACTAATTATAACTTTAATTAGAAACAAACAACAGTTAGACATCAACAGAGGCTCTCTTATTTAATAATTCGAATTACATTTTACCAACACACAGCAATTAAATTAATTCCAGGTTTGAACATAGTCAAACAACTATACTAAAACCTCAAGTCACGATAATAATCACTCATAAACGCACTTGTAATATTGCTAGGTCTAAAGTGAAGTTGGACGCGTGTAGATCCAGTATTTATGCCCCGGTTGTGTGGCATTGTAATAACACAGCAGGCCTCGATGCCTACATTTTCTCCTTTCCCTCAGTTTCATATTAGTCAACGTGCTTGGGACAAATTTGCAAACAGTGTTACATATTATATGTACATAATAACTATTGGCTTAACAAATAACAATGTTTAAAAATATATTGAATATCAGTGATTGCCAATATTACAACTACTTAACATTATCAATTTTGTAGCGATTTCTAAAGTTTATCAATTTTAGCAATTTCGAATTGCTGAAATATATGCTACTAATTTTTTAGTGAAAATCATGAAACTCTCACAAAATATTGTAGTGTAATTTCTAAATTTTCAAAGCTGTATATAACAGACAGGTGAACGATCAAATTATTTTTAGGCTAGTGAATTTAATATGCAAATATGTGAGTTGAATTTAAGTAACGTTAATCAAGTTTGTTTTACGGTTTCAAAAAGCGTGTTTCGCAGCAAAGCCACGACGAGTGAAAACAAAACAAGTATGCAAATGGAGTAGAGGTTGATTAGTAACGGGTCCACGACCTGTGAAACAAGACAGCCACAGCCTGGTGAATTTAATTTGCAAATTCGGTTTCACATTTACGTTACTTGGCTCAATGCCGGCACAGACGCCGTTGTTGTAGATTAGTTACTAACTCGATTGGAGAAACTGTTACATTAGAATGTGGTCCTAACTTGAATTTTTTGGTAATAATAAACACAAGCAGTAACCCAGCGTAGTCTACTATTTCACTATCAGCAACCAGTGGTCAGTAACATATTTATGACCAAAGCGTTGCAGCAGTAGAAGTTACAAAGTGATTGTAACCTGTAGTAGTGTGTTGTGTGAAAATCAGTGACACGACAGTTGAAATGTATTCCTATATTGTTACTTTTTTTAAATTATTATATATTTACATTTCCATTTCCATTTTCATTTGCATTTATATTCACGTTCATATTCACGTTCACGTTCACATTCACATTCACATTCACATTCACATTCACATTCACATTCACATTCACATTCACGTTCACATGCTCATTCACATTCACAACCGCATTCGCATTCGCATTTACACTTACACTTGCCTTTGCACTTGCACGTGCACTTGCACTTGAAATTACACTTACACTTACACTTACGCTTACACTTACACTTACACTTACACTTACACTCACACTTACACTTACATTTACACATCCACATTCACATTCACGTTCAAGTTCACGTTTGCGTCTACATCTACGTCTACATCTACATCTGCATCTGCACCTGCACCTGCACCTACACCTACACCCACACCTACATCTACATCTCCATATATATCTATATCTACATTCACATTCACATTCACATTCACATTTAAAATTTATGTTTAAATTACCTCAAGATGTTTTTTTCTTTCGTATTTGGGACATGTTTCGGGAATCATATTGTGCCATCCTCCAGGAGAAGAAGAAAAAGAAGAAGAGTATAAATAATCGCATTGTGCTGGCGCCACAGGGACTAATAACTGACTCTTTCTCCATTAATTTACATAATTTCCTTATTTCTTGTTCTTTAGAATTATTAAATAACAGTAATGTTGCGCATTCATAAACCGTAATTTTGACATGCAGATTCGCCGTTACTTGAAAGTGCTATTAATATTTTTATTGAATATATCATCAATTTATTAACGAATAAAGGGGCCAAACTCTACTAAGTTGTTCCTCCAGTTCAACGAGAAACGATAATATGTCACAATATTTGAGTATAAGCATTCAACCAACCCTGATTAGAAGGTAAACCTGAATTCAGGCTGTATCATGTTTGTTTTGCCGGTCGCGGACCCGACACCAGTACAATTTACTGTACGTCTGCTATCTACCCCATCTGAATATTACTTTTTCATCTTTCATCATGCCCTTCCTGCAACACATGTTTTTAAAACTAGAAGCTATTCTTCATTTTACAGTAAATTAACGTTTCTATGTTACATTTTCCAACTTAGTAAATGTTGGTTCTCATAAAGGTTGTAAGCCAAACGTTTTAATTGTGCCCAAGACGGCCATTTTCAGTGGTATCGAGACGTTTCATTTACTTGACACCATGACACCTCGCAAATAAACTTTCAGCAACAGGCGCACAATAAAAAAATCTTTCTGGGAGGCACCTTTAAAATTTCGCAAGATCAGTCAGACAAGAGTTTCGCAATTTTTTTCTGACGCAATGAAAACTTAAATTTTATTATGCTCAAGCGATTTCTATATATCGAGGTCAACACGCTCTAGGTAATGGATTGCAATAGGGATTTTTTCCGGACAAACTTAGATTCATCTTGCACCACAAATTTATGTTCATAAATGTTAGTGACGGGTAAAGAGTCGCTATATATCGTGGTGTTTATGTAATAATTAATAATAATAATAATGATGATGGGGAATATAGACCAGTAGGAAGAGAGATGTAGGACGGCCGAGACCGAAGCGAGTCCTGGAAATAGGTTCAGGATGAGTCTAATCCTTGATGTTGTTGTTGTTGATGATGATGATGATGATGGTGATGATGATGACGATAGTTATAATAATGTTGTTGGTGTTATTCGTCAAAGTACATTTTACGTTTATGTCCGGTTATATAGTTCAAATTATTCATTATTTTCTACGCTGTATCCGTCCACATTTTCATTTAACTATATTTTGTTCATCTAAATATTTACGACGCAGTTCAATATATGATTCCTCATAGATTTAACTTAGGACTGATACAGTAAACCTGGTCAATTCGTATAATGACACTATGAATCAACTCGTGCAAAGTAACCACCGGCATTTCTCAATCGAACTGGCCATGGGGTATGTTTACGTATAACTGTTAATAGGTTTTGTATAATGTTACGTCGAGACGATAGTTAACAAACGCGACTACGTGACGCTGGGATTGTTCCAGACACTTCCACACACGCGTTTCTGACATGCGTCGATTGTTCTACCGGCATTAGGTCTGCGTGGCAACGTACAAGGTCGTGTCGTAGTTCAAGGATCAATGGTTTGTTTAATTGACAGTTTTGTTAAGAGTTTCTTGGTTCTGAATTTTCTCAGTGTCGTAAAATCCTTACTTGGTGCTACTTGTACAAAGGAATGAAGGATAACATTGAGAGATGATGCCGTTTTTCTCCGGTTAGGCAAAATATTCTACCACTACAAACAAATTTTGTGATTCATAGCCACTATGACACACTCCAAGATTCCACTGCTTGATGATGTAAATATTTTCTGACTATTACGCTGTTACAGGGAGATTATTAATCAGCTGACTTCCCCGACGCGGCAGCTACTGGTCGTGAGGACATCATAATACGACGCAGCTGTCATGATTTAATTGTCATACGCAAGACTAATATAGAGTTTCTGTCTTCATGTCCATACTTATAGAGACATTTTTACTTTTGATCTTAGCCAGTTATGGTACTGACTACACAATTTTCATAGTCATCTCTCGTTCCTCGTTTTCCATTTATTCTTCTTCCTTTTACGATATCGTTTCCTCTTTTTTCTGTTTAAACAGTCTTTACTTGTTTTTCCTTGTTCTTAAAATACTTGAATTCTCTAATCATTTCGCGAGAACTATTCCGGTCTAAAACTTCTTCTTCCGCCACCATGTCATTTCTGGAAGATTGACCTTAACTTCTATAAACCAACACATTTTAGTCCACGCGTTTTTATGAAAACAATCGAATACCCTTTCTGATAATGTTTCAGGATTCGTTCCTACTAGATCTCCTAGAATGCATGCCGTCTGGTAAGACGTTTCCAGTTTCTAGACATAATTTCATTATTGTTCCTTTTCTTTCACTCACGTTTACTTTATAAGATCAACGATAAATTAATTCTTTGCTTTTTTAACTGTAATTTCTTCATTTTTATTTTAAACCAAACATTCTGCTGTATAAAAGCATTCTAGTATTATTCGTATTTTGAAATACTTATTTGAAATATTTTTAAGACTCTGTACTAGTATTTAAATAAAATATCACAGTTAGCTGACAGCTAGTATTGAACGTTTCACCCAGTCAGTTTCTTATATCCAGAGGGTGGAGTATATAACGTTGTCACCTTTCACGTATACGTTCACTTTTCTGTGCATAACTTTGTTTACGCGTATTCCGCTCGAGGCACTGAAATCCGATACACAGACTAAAGTGTTATCAACATCACAGAGAATAAAATGTATTCCGACTTATCGGTTCGTGCAACAAACGAGGCGTCTTCTGGGAAGCGTTAAACCGAAGTATCACCTTTGCATCTTATTTATAAATATATTGTGTTTTTATTTGCATATACGTATTACGCTGTTAGATAACAATCGCAGTGCATAACTCGTAGTAACTGTTAACAACAATCGGTTTAAAAGGATTAACACAATTTTTGTTACACTTTAGTATTGCTACGTTTCCACTGTGTAATGTAGACAAATTT
Source organism: Magicicada septendecula (assembly GCA_034769895.1). Lineage (NCBI taxonomy): Eukaryota > Metazoa > Arthropoda > Insecta > Hemiptera > Cicadidae > Magicicada > Magicicada septendecula. The sequence continues at coordinate 139,172,897 of CM068373.1, read as the reverse complement.
TCTTCCATTCTTCTGTAGTTAGAAACGTTATAAATTATATACAGGCCAATTTCGTTTGAAACATCCGTATATCATTTATTTTAATTTAAATATTAATAATGATTGAAAATGTCTAATTATTTACTTTGTAAAATAATTAATTAACTTATTCACCAAAATATTTAAAAACGTTTAAATCCGGATTGTTGGGTGTGGAAGATTGCTTAAATTATTGTTGCTAGACATTTGGCCACAACACCGGAGGCCATCCTCAGTAGAAAACGTTGGAAAGGTGACAGGCCGAATTTACGTACCTCATTTTTTATACCTCAGCCACTGCTCGGCTGCATAACATGCCTCACTGGTATGTTCGGCCTATTACCTTTTGAACGTTTGCTACTGAGGATGGCCTTCGGAAGTGTGACCGAAACGTCTAGCAACAATAATCGAAGTTATCGACTACGCCCCAAAATCCCGGCTTTTATTGTTTTGAATAATGATGACTTCTGCCGTGATAGCCTTCCAATGTCTTCTTCTGTACTTTTGAGAATTAAGCACAAATTACCTGTTACATTATCAACCTATTCCTTGATCTTCCAAGACATGCGAAACAGTGGCTCATACTGGCAGAAATTTAAATTTAGCTACAGCCGGCTACTAACTACATGCTCAACCTCCTAAATCTGGGGGACTGAGAATTTCTTTCATGGTGTTATACCTTACCCTTTGGCGATACAACACACAATTGCAAGACAGCCCCTGCCACAGCCTGGCAGGGGCTTTATACTAACTCTAAAGCTGAAGTTGCCACGTAAGCGGGATCCTGTACTTGCTGTTCCAAAGCTCCTCCGTCGCTCCCGCTGTGCAAAGGGACAGCGTTGTTCCCCGCTGTATTAGGTTCTTAGCAGAACTTAGCCGCCGACTCGTAGATCAACTGAGTCCATCCCCACGTGGTGATAGCGCCTGGTGATTGTTAAAAAGTTGACTTAGAGAAGATGACTCTGGGTTACAGCTTATGTCTGATCCCGTGAGCAAAGACGCCTAAATAATAATAGTAATAATAATAATAATAATGGAATTTAACTAAATGCCAGGCCAGTCGCATCCAAGCGGCTGAAATGAGATTTCTCAGCCATGTGGCAGGGTATACTCTCCATGATCATAGAAGAAACAGACGTACTGCAGGAACTGAATATTATGAGTATGCTCGACAGGATCGTCCAGTATTGGCGGATTTGGTGGGAACATCTTTGCCGAATGGATGACTGCCCCTCATCTCCAAACAACTATGCAACTATAAGGCGAGGGGACGGATAGGTATGTGCCGTCCGAGGAAGCGCTGGAGTGACCAGCTATAATCGTTGCCTATTCGATACCGGAACAAACCATTCTTGGTTTAATTCTTAAAGATGAATAATAATAATAATAATAATAATAATAATAATAATGGTAAGTTACTTTTACCAGATCAATAAGAGGTTAAAAACTTCGAATTATTATTTTCAGACCGTTTGTATCTTAATTGATAGACTTTCAAGATTCGAGTCCACCATATTATATTGCTAGTACACTTTTGTAGTTTTCGTTAATAACAGCACTGTTCCCGGTTAAACATACATCATATTATATCTCTCAGAAGTAAAAATGTCACCTTTACTACGATCAGTCATCATCAGTGGCTAGACTGAAACTGAGCACAAAGTATTGATCCACTCCTGTTATAGAATATGATTTTAACAGAGAGGATAACTACAACTTGGTGAGATTTTGGAAACCTGTTGTAAATAAAGTGACAGGACTAATATAATCTAATAATATACAAGATTTGTATTGTCAAAATAGAATATGTAATTGTGTTAAAACATTTCTCTTATGTATTTCATTTAAATAATGATTCTAGAACAGGTGAGTCACTTTTATTATTTGGGAAATGATATTGGCTATGATAGATATGATATTGATAAGTAAGTTTCAAACGATCTGTGGGACAATCAACTGTATTTTTAGAAACAAGGTACGCCGAGATACAAAAGTAAAGTTTTACAAAGTTATTCTAGTCCCTGTACTGTCGTATGAGTATGAGTTATGGACAAAAACCAAAAACAAGACAATAAAATGAAGGCCTCGGAAATGGCATTCTTAAGAGGAGTTAAAAGGTGTCCTAAACTTGACCGAATAAGAAATGAGTCCATAAGAGTAGAAATACAAGTTTTTAACTTAATTGAAAAGTTAAAATGTTACAAACAACGGTGGAAAGAACACATAGAAACCATGTCAGATTCCAGACTGCCAAACAAGTCTGCAAATTCAAACCTATAGGACACAGGTGTGTGGGTAGACCCAGGCGAAGGCGTCCCACAGGAGTGTGTAGAATTTTGAAGGCGGAACAGCCAGCACCTTGCCTATGCAGTGTTGTGATGATGCTGATGATGATTTAATTTCAATTTTTAAAATAATTTACTGTAGTTTTTGGAGGGTTTTATTGTTTGGAAATACTTTATTATAAATTATGGCCTCGTTTCCATCATTTTGGGCAGGGCATACTGTATGTGTCTAGCTACTGAGCATGCTTTATTATAATTAATTGTATGGCCGAAACGATTGATTTTAAGAGAAATAAACCGATGTCTCTTAAACCGAAACACAGCAGTGTTACCCGTAATGTTTGTTAATATTTAACCCTATACATTTTAGACAATCTCGATACAACCTTAACTTGTGATACTGAATTCCCACATTTATAACGCCAACGTACATGCCTATAAAACTGATATTTTTTCTCGACGTTTGCAAGGCACTAGAGTTCAAACTTTTTGTAAATCTCTTTTATTACCTTTACAATATACATTCGTTCTATATAATGACAGCTGTAAATCTGGAGCCAGCTACTTGCGCCAGAGCTCGGCTAGGCAGTTCATTTAGACCCGGCGATATCACAGGTACGGTTCAGAATGACTATTGAGGTTTAGTGGAAGTTCGTTATTCTATTATTTGGTGCGAAACTGTAATAATGTGACTTTATTGCTGTGCGTTAGATAATTTGACTTGAATTATTGTATAAGGCTCTGTTTCTCTATTTATGTCTGTCTTGTTTTTATTACCAACTAAGCTTGAATAGTCCTAGTATAATTTTTTTTTTATAAACAATCTTAAATTTCAGTTTCTCTTACAATAACGGGCTCATATTTCTGGATGACACTGAGAAATGTCTCACAGCTTCTCTCCGCCATATTTCACTGTCTGACGTAATAGCTTGCAATAAGTAGCTGTCTGCAGTGAAAAATGCTTCGCTGTCAATATCTCTTTGCTTTTCCATAACGCTTCACTTTCTAAACGTCACAGAGACGACACCCTTCGTTCAATATTCAGTTGGCCCTGTCAAACGATAAATTCTAGCGTCTGCTTGTGCTAACAAACCGAAATACAAAAATGTGACAAATAGGTGGGAAGAGAATACGAAATAATATTTTTACAAAACATAATAAAGAGACTATTTACTTATTTATTTACAGCTTAGCTTCTTCTTTAATTCTTGATTTGTTTTATTCTATTATTCAGTGTCAAGAGCAATCGTCACGTCCAATGTTACTATCACACATAACGGCTTCCACTGTTACTATTAGTTATATTTGACATACAGGTTTCTATCTAAGAATAAGGAAAGGTAAAACTATGATTAACAACGGAAAAACTACTATGCTGAAATCCATTTCTAGAGCATTAAGTTGAACTGAAAGATTACAGAAAGGGCCTTCGTGACTCCTAACATACGGCAACGCACGAGGCTATTCCAGACGTTTAGCGATTATTGTGCGAGGTGTTATTCAAGGTCGGATATTGACACAGTTTCCAACAAGTTCCAGAGGGCCTATGCGGAAAGTGACAGATTATTCCCGAATCTCAGCGGTGTAGAAGCATAAGCGCCGGCTCTGGGCCAAGCAGTTCAGTTAGACCCGGCGATATTACAAGCATGTTTCATAGTGACTGTTACTGTTTAGTGGAAATTCGTTATTGTGTTAATTAGTGCGAAAATGTAATGTCGTGACTTTATTGCTGTGCGTTAGGTAATTTGATTTGAATTATTGTATAAGACTGTCTTTCTCTATTTATGACGGTCTTGTTTCTAATTATAGTTGTAAGTGATTTCGTCTGGTGTCAGTTATTTTGTTTCACTGTAAAACACGACAATCCTTCCGACGCCGTAACAATACTCTATGCATAATACAACGGAAAATTGTATCACATATTTCGCATAATATTATTTTAATAGGATTTGTAGGAGTTCATAATTTGCCATGTGATGATGATAATAAGAGAATGTATGAAACGTGTAGATTTGCATGTACGGCTCCGTAATTTAGTTTGTAAATTGTTGTAAATACTTTTTTGTACGAGGAGCAGTCAAAAACTCAATGAAAGTTGGGACATTCCCAAATGGAAGAATGTTGATAGCCCTAACAGCGATTGCCATTTGCACAGATTGTATTGTATTGTATTGCAATATAATAGTATTGTATTATTCTGTGCCCTACAACTGTTATATTACTAAATAAATAGTAAAGTAATCAGGATTTTTTTAATTTCCCCGTTATTATAAATCTGTATAATATCAAAATTTATATAACAATAGGTGTACTTCGTTCAAAATAGTGACCGATCTCTGCAGAGCGGGGAGCATATTAATAATAGTATACTCAGAAACAGACAAATTGCCTTGTAATAAGACTATACGGAAAGCTGTCTGAAAATCAGAGTAAAATAGACACGTACAGTTTATATTTACAGGAACAGCCTTAAACGATTTATCAAAGTTGTTTGCGTAGATTCAGCGATTCCCGGCAGAGGTCGCTAAGACAGATGTTGCGGTCACGCCATTAAAGTGTTTTGTGTGTCCATTGGTAACGCTAACGGTACTTGTTTGTTGCTACTACAATTAATTTCCCATCCAAGAATTATATGCATCTTGTAGTGGGATGAGTTAAACGTAAGGAGTAACTTCCCACAGGTAAATTTACAGGAGTACATGAACTAACTTCACGCTCGTGAAGTAGGTTTTTATTATCAGAAGCAATTTTGGGTTTTAATGCCTTCCCTGCTTTTGTTAACACTGAAAATTTGGTTCACTCTATGAAGAAGAATCTTTAGTAGGTTGACCGAGACTAAATGTTGTGAACGCTGTTCTTTACAGAGTAGACCGGACTGTTTTATATTTTTGGCTTGTTCCTTGTTTATCCGGTAAATTATTACCTATATTGTGGAACTAGCAAAATACCCGTGCTTCGCTACGGAGTTTCACGTTGTACGTAATTGTACAATTATTGCTCGCTTAATAGTATAGGATTAGATATATTGTACAAATTCTCAACTCTTAGTTTGTTTATTTACATTCATAGCAACAGCTATTTATTATTTATTTCTATTATTACTATTTATTATATAACTTATTAGATCGTATCGAAAAAACACTTGTCCTATGTTGGTTCTCCCGTTGCGTAAAATATTTGTGCCAAGTTTGGTTGAAATCGGTCCAGTGGTTTAGGAGGAGATGTCGAAGACCCCAAAGGACCCCCCGAAGGATCGTATCGAAAAAACACCTATCCTATTTTGGTTCTCCCGTTGCGTAAAATATTTGTGCAAGTTTGGTTGAAATCGGTCCAGTGGTTTAGGAGGAGATGTCGAAGACCCCAAAGGACCCCCCGAAGGATCGTATCGAAAAAACACCTATCCTATATTGGTTCTCCCGTTGCGTAAAATATTTGTGCAAGTTTGGTTGAAATCGGTCCAGTGGTTTAGGAGGAGATGTGGAAGACCCCAAAGGACCCCATCGAAGAAAACACCTATCCTATGTTGGTTCTCCCGTTGCGTAAAATATTTGTGCCAAGTTTGGTTGAAATCGGTCCAGTGGTTTAGGAGGAGATGTGGAACATACATACATAGATACATGCATACAATGGGGGGGGGTTTGCCCCTTAGGATTTACGTTGTTAGTGTACATTAAAAGGGTGTATTTATTGGAAGTACAGAAATTAGTTTACATTTATCGCACATAATTACGGTACAGAGACGATTTTGGGAGGTTGTGGCTGCGTTTAATTTAACAATATAACTTAAAACTTAATATTGTTTTCTCACTGCTAGAAACAATTTTTTAAGGCGCGCGTTGAGACACAACCATCTGCAAGAGCCCGCGCGACAGGCAACCTTTGTTATATTAAGTCGTAGGAGGAAGTTGGAGGGGGAAGCGGTGAGTGGCACCTTTCGGTCCGACGACGGCAGCGGCGTGCGCGTGGGGCACGTGTTGCTCGACTTTTTTCTTTTCTTTTTTGTTTCTTTTTTTTCCAAAATAAAAGTAGCCTAAGTTACTCCTTATAACATCAGCTATCTGCCAGTGAAAAGCCCGTCAAAATCGGTCCAGCCGTTTCGGAGATTAGCCGGAACAAACAGACAGACAGACAAAAATGTTTTAAATTCTTTTTTTGTTATAAGTACCTTATATACTTTCATATGCATTTAGTAAAAAGCTGTTATTTTGATATTACAAACAGACACTTCAATTTTATTTATTTGTATAGATTCCTCGGACGCAAATTGTACAAATTATAATATTATCGTGATAAAAGAATAATATTCTTATTATTGTTATGGTTATTAGGTTGTTATTATTGTTATGTTATAACTGGATTTCAGTGATAGTAATGGAATACAGACCAGTGGGGAAGAGAGATGTAGGACGGCCGAGAGCGAAGTGGGTCCCGGAACAGGTTCAGGATCAGCCTACGTTGATGATGATGATTGTGAAGACAATTGTTATCAAAACTATATTATCAATAATAATAACAATATTATATTAATTGAAGATTGTCTTAACAAGGCAAACAAACAATGTGTTATAAGATTTGTGTGCAAGAACTGAAAGCTTATATTTTAATAATTATTATTTTATATATAATAACAGTACAAATTACCAATTTAAATGTATTTTAAATTGTGTGGCCCCACGATTTTGGGAGACAAAATTATATAACAACACAATTTGAATTTATATAATGTATTGAATTCATGGGTGTAATCGTAATAAGAAGATGATACGTTATTTAAGTTTAAAATAGTTCCATTATTTATTTATTAAACAAAATCTTTCATTTCGCATATTAAATATTGACTCATTATTATATCATTTGTACGAATCTTTCGTACACAACTTATTGCTAACAAATTACATACACAAATTATACATAATTCTTATTATCTAATTTTAATTAATTAAATATTTATTTTGCTCTCGGCTTACTCATTGTGTGCTCATCTTTTTGCAATTGCTGATTAATTTGCTTCAATAATGAGTTTACTGGTATTCAAATGTCTTTTATATTAATTTCTTTTAACTTTCTACTGCATATGCATTCTCCTTTATCAATAAGACTTTACTAATTACTTTCATTCAAAAATTAAACATTTCTCTTATCATTTACGTTACTCTCAATTACTAACTTTAAAACAAGAAATATTATTCTAACTTTTATTCTGCTTTTACATTTATGTACAATTTATTTATTTTAATACTGGTTGAATGTCTTTCATTCCAACTTTAATTAGTGTCTTTCAATGTCTATAATTACAATGGTTTTTTATCACCTCGTTTGACGTGGTTAATCATCCGTACTTCCTCCTTTGGTCTTCTGGTCGTGTCCTCCGTGTCCTTCTGGTCCTCTGGTCATGTCCTCCGTGTCCTTCTTGTCCTCTGGTCGTGTTCCACTGCATGTATTGTTTAATAGTCGTCTCGCCTCACATCATGTGCTGCCGGTGTGTCCATAGACCTCATCGTATGTACTCTCTGCTCTGGTTGAACATCCAGTTTGTCCTGTGACTCTTACTATAGATGTGAATTAGCGTCGTCGACTGACATAGCCTTCTGTGGCAACGGTTGATTCGAGAAGAAGAAACTTTATTAGCGCGACCTGATATTTATAGTCAGGTCGTGCAAAAACTCATGTCTGAACAATATTTAACCTGTCAGACTCTGTCGAAGCGTCACTTCTTCCACTCTGGTTCAATTCACTATTTTCGCCTATCTTCGTGAATTACGAAGTTTGTTTCACATCACTCGATGCTCAATCGATCACTAATTCTTATATGTTTACTATACGTAAATTACACTTCTTTATGTTAATCACAAAAAGAGCTATTCATTTTTACGTATAATAATTGCACCTTTCGTCATATCGGTACGGTCTTTTAAAACTTTACTTACATTTAATTTCTATACACTTTGGTGTCTTTTGTTTTACCCTATCGTACATAGTTGTCTTATAATTAAAATAAAACACAACTATTCTACTTGAAAATGGTTGGTTACATTTCAGGAACGGACAGGCTTCACACACACAAACAAAATACGCGTGTACACAACGCTAGCGACAGGTGTGTCGAAAATGCATGTCCATGCATGAATTCTGCGCTCCCTATTTTTAACTACGATCCAGCTTATGCAATCTGAATCATGTTTATTAATTTATTCATATTTATTTATTTCATTTATTTTGGCAATACACAGTACCGTTAACGGTTGTACTGTTGCAATATATATATATATTGCAACGATACGTTAACATAAGTATATGTATCAACCCCTGACTGAGGTATGATAACATACGAACGCACGTATGAGATATATAAAATGTAAATAATAAAAATAATTTAATAAATATACGTTAGGTATAAGAAATAAACGTAGTATTTAATTTTAAATAACTCAAATATTGTAAGTAAGCCTGCATATGGAATCAAATAGCTTAGTTAGTTTTTAAACGCAACGAAGGGGAGAAAATTGACACGCGCCGACCGGCAGAGGTGACGTCAGAGCGACCTGCCGCCGCTTGTGTATCAGTCTGCGTGTGTGTGTATGTGTACATGTGTAAGCGACAGACAGGTTGAATTATGCAAACGAGGGTGGAATATTTTACACAGTTTTTTAAGTACTGAACGATGACCAGACGTCACACGAATCAGCGACATATGTAAAAACATAGCTGACGCCTGGCGCTTCAGTTTGGCGTTAAGTGGTCATTAATCGTGGGAACCGTTCTGCCACCGTGTGAAATTTTGCCATAACTGCCATAATTTACACACCTTAACATTCATAATTTGTATAAACAAAGTTTAATATTATACCGAACGATTGGTGAAATAATATTTATAAAAATGTATGCGCTTCATAGAAAGACGCGTAGGTTGAAAGTAACAATTAAATCAACGCGCTGACCTGTTCAATGTTGTCAAAACGGTTTCCAACAGGAATTTCAACGACGGGAGCTGTATAAAACCCCAGCGAGCGACACGCTCTTTCTCAGATGAACTCACTTTGACACGTAAGATCCACGCATCTCGCAACCGCGAATTTTACAAAATCATGTAAGGTTTTTAAACAGTATTCAATAACGTGAAGTGCGATGGAACCGGCATTACGTCGGTGAAAGTATTAATGAACACGAGTGATTTTAAAAAGACTATACTAACGAATCTACGAGAGTTGTAACTACGATGAATTATTCGAGAAGTCTACATAGAACTTCTAGATATCCACGAGGGACAAGATAAGAAGAGGAGAGGAACTAGAACAAGAAGACGAGAAGACGCAGGGACAGCCACATGCAGCTACATCCAGCCGTACATCATCACGACCAGAGGTCCACGTCAGAACTCAGCATCCAGGAGACGGAGCGAGGAATTTCAACGACGCAGAGACAGAGAAGGTGATACCGAAGAGGATCAACAAACTCGAGAGTCCAGATGACGGTAACGACAAAGTTAAATGGTTGCAGAAAAATGCAGGTGAAGTCAGACATTTATTTAATATTATAAATGACCCTGAGGTCTATCGAAAAAAGCTCTAGTTTCCATATACAAGTTTACAAGAACATTAGTATATTTTTAAATTTGCATATTGAATAAATAAATGTTCAAAGTATAATTGATAATAGAGAATATAACTGTAGTAATCTCATAAATAAATGGTCAAGGAAGAACCATATTTTTATTATATTTTGTAGTTGATTAGATAATTAAATTTAAATATGAAAGTTACGTAATTAGAAGATTTTAATTAATTGAGACATTAAATAATAGAATCAATTAAAGTAATAAATGTTCTCTATTAATATTTTAATAAATATTTAATTAATTAAAAGTTTTTATTAAGTGGTATATATTAAAAACCACACTTGCAAAGACAAAATGAATATAAAATTTTATACATGCTAATCACGTTTTATAATAATTATATGTGTTATATATTATATGTCTGTGTAATATTTCAGGTCATATATGATTTATGTATGTGTATACTATGTCTTAGAAATATAAGAAATAAGATTTAAACACGTTATAATTGTATTATATTCAGGTTGAATATAAGGGTTCAAATAATAATTAACCCACACAAAACAATTAATAAGATGGTAATTTGAATTTTTAAAGAATAAATCAAATGAATATGATTTTATTAAAACAGTCGTACTAATTTCACAACCGGTACTAAATCCTCTGTACTCTTTACTTGTATTAAACTTATATAACCATATTCACGTGCTTATCCACACTCAATCAACGACCAAAGTCTGCGACCCAGCCGGGGAACATCAAGGTAAATACTGCAGAAGAAGAGTATACCTCCGAGACGTGGGTAAGTGCGCACAAATGAGTAAGAGCATATGTGTAAAAATAAGTGTCTAAAAATAACGTTGTAATATATATATATATATATATATATATATATATATATATCTTTCTGCTACAGTCCGTTTCTTGATGTATATAATACATTTAATATTTATAATGAATTTACCTCAAGATATTTTTTTTCCTTATTAGGAACATGTTCGGGTACCATCTTGTACCCATCCTCAGCCTTCCGGTTTTTGTGTGTGGTGAAGTACACATGTGTTGGTTGACTATTATTATTGTGGCTTCCTGTTGGCTTCTGGTACTTCAAATTGGTTTTATTGTGTGTGATTGTGGTGTATGTGTTAGTTTTTGTGTATTTTCAATGTTGAGTGCTTTGAATATTGTGTCATTTTTTATATTGATTTGTATTTCTTCAGGTATTCGTTTGTTTTGTGTTATATGTTTGTATATTTGTAAATTTTCCCAAATGTTCATTATGGTGCCTTTGTGTGGTATATGTTTTATTAGTGTCACATTGGTTATGTCTGGGAATTCATGTCCTGTGTTTATTGCATGTGTGGCTAAATTGGATTTATTGAAAGCCATATATATGAAAAGCTTATATTACAAATTATATTATATTTTAAATATATTATTATGTTATAATTATAATTTAATTTCTTTCCATTATGACCGTTTAAAGATCGTGTAAAATAACCCAATGCATTAATTGTAATTTTACTTCCCGATTTTTCGTTGCTTTCCAATCACTTTTCCTTCTGTTATTTTGTTGTTTCTTTCCCTCTTCCGTTCAGATTTTATTTATTTTCTTGTTGTTTTTCTCCTGCAAACTCTTTTGTCTCAGCTCTCTATCCTATAAAGGCCGTCTTATCCTATATTACGTCCTCTGCGATCATAATTTCCGTTACGTCATTCATTACACCTTGTACCTGAGGTTATCAGTCTAACCCTTGTAAATGCGGTTACAAGAATCCGTTTTGTGAGTCTGCTGTTATCCATCTTTATTATGTGGCCGAAGAACCTAAGTCTTCTCTTGCATGGTGTACCTGATGACCTTTCACTTCCTTCATTATTGTAGACGCCTTCATTCTTTCTGTGACTAGACTAACCTTCATTTGTTTTTAGCAGTTCGTAAAATTTTCCAAAATTTTCTCTTCCTCGGTCTTGTCCATTTTACTTAATTTCATGGAGAACTTTCATTTTGAAGAACAGGGAGTGTATGTATTGATTATACATGTATTGGACTGTATAATTTTGTTTTGTGTTTCTTGTGAGATTCTTCTTATTGTAGATATCTTAATTACTACGCTAGTTACGTATGTATTGCTAATTTTATTTATATTTTGTACTTTATTGTTTCAGGAGAGTAATCGTTGACCGGTAAAAGTAGAAGTAACGACTAACTACTTAAATACTTTGAGAAATGCTCATCTGTTTGGAATAAGTATCGGTTTTCGGTAATAGGTTTTCTGTTTCCAAATCGTCGGTTCAAGTTTCATCAGTGCAGATTCAAAAGTAGTCAGCCACCTCCTGATGAATTTCTCGTATTGGCCACTCACTTGTTATGATTTTTAAACTCCCAACAACTTAACAACCTTCCGAGTTTTAAACAATTAATTGTGTGTGGTACCATCATTGAGGAAGTCAAACATTGCAACCTCCGCACAGAAATAGAACTTAGTTTTGGTCGTAGCAGATTAAAAAGACAGAATCGAGTAAGAGCGTTCGTCAGTTTCAGACGGTTCGTAGTACGCGCCAAACAGTATCGGAGGGGGGGGGGCAAATGTTGCTTGGCGCAGTAGGAAAATAAAATTTATTACAGAGGCTATCACGGTCGGAGTCAACATAACTAAAACTATTGTTTACCGAGATGGTGGGCTGTGACGATTGATTAAATTTTCGTCTTCAAACGTTTAGGTCACAAATTCTGAGGCAATTTTTTTAGTTGACAAGAGAAAGATAGAAAAATTTTGCAAGGATGACAGCCCGAACGCACCTAACAGTTGAGGAATAAGCAGTAACCAAAGTCGGAAATCCAGGTTCCCTATACATTCATTTGTCTATAACTTCAGTTGTTCTAAACAAGCCAATCACAAACTTGATAAACCCTGATTGGTAGTGAGCGCTCTTCACAGTTGAGAAGTGAGCAGAAACCTAAATAACTTCAGTTGTCTTAAGCAAGCCAATCATAAACCAGGTAAATTCTGATCGGTTCCGAAAGCAGGACAAATCCTATTTAACAACACACTTTTTCCTCGCCACCGGTTCATTGTAATCGAGGCATGTTTGTGGATATGGACGTACTCCATACTTCGGCAAGCGATGTAACTCCTCACCAAGGATCTGGGTCTCCTCGAAGAGCACGCGATGATCAACGTTGGCAACAGCATGCTTGCAGACGTTCTCTTTCTTTCTTTTTGCTACTAAAGTTGGCTTCAGGAGGTATAACCGAAACGTTTAGAGAATAAACTTTAAGCAATCAATGACGGCCCAACTGCACGGCACGTAGTAGTTTTAGACAATAAAACTATTCCACACAGACAACTTCCGATTAGCGCTTTCGACCTTTACAATAACACAGTATACTACAGTACCTACTTGTGGACCGCACCGAGAGTCTGCATAATGTTGTAAACAACAGGGCAGGTATAAACCATTGTCACCAACTTCCTACCACAAGCGGACGGGGTCAATCACCCGTACCACTAGTTTTCCCTTATTTCTCGTACTTTCTATATGTGGTGTGTCCTCCCCATGTCAAAAATTTCAAATCATACGACCTTCTTTTACTTTTTAATTGTACGATAAAATATATATGTACTTTTGAAGAAATTTTTTGTTCATTAAGTTATTCAAACCTGTCTTCAATTATCTGAATATGATTTTAAAGGCTGAATAGCGTTAATTGGGATTTGTATATATACTAGTATTAATTTGTTTTACTTTCTGTTTACGACTTACAAATCTTATCTGGCGTTACAGCCTTTGTTAGGCTTTAGCCTCCTCAACAATACTCCTCCATGCTTCTCTTTTCTCCGTCCTTCCTCGCTACCATCCGATTCCCATTCTAGCAAGATCTTCTGTTACGCCATCCAACCAGCTTATCCTTGGTCTAGTAGTATACAATCTTCCCTTCAGCATTCTTTTCTCAGATATTCTTTTCACATGTTCCAGCCAAAGCAACTTTTGTGATTTGATGAATTTTACTATGTTTTTTTTATACATAAAATCCATAAATTTTACGCAACATTTTGCACGTAAATGATTTTAAAGCGATTTTATCATCCTCTGTCAAAGTCCACACCTCAGATTCATTTGTAACAACTGGTCGCACAAGAGAATAATATACTTTAAGTTTTATATGACTTTTATATCCACTAACAAAAGTTCGTTGTCAAGAAAATTAAAGACTATCCTTTCGAATGCGCAAAAATTATTATTAAGATATTTGTATAATTTTAGAAATTTAAAGGCTTTATCAAACTTCGGATCAAACGGACGCCCTGCTGACTAAATTAACGTTATATGTGAATCTCTGAAATATAAAGTGGTTGCCTCAATAGAAGCTAACACAGCGAAGCCAAACGGCCGTAACACTTGCTACAAACCCAGCACTGTTGTGGTTTGGTGTAATTTTGTTAATGCCTCTAGCTTCCACATCACTTCTAATCACCTCCCAGCAACCCTCTATTCAAAGGCTGTACGAGTCCTTATATTTCGGCCACAGAATTTATACAGAACGTGTATTTGTTTAATTGTTAGTTCGATGCATTAAATCGTACATCGTACCTTCTTCACTGCTTATACAACTTGACGCCTATTAGCCACAATGTTACTACCATCAGCGGCTGGGTTCAAACAGCTAAAACCTCAAAATGCCTAGATCATGTAATTTTAATAATGATAATAAAGGGATTATTACAGAGAACACGAGACTCATCAGCTCCTTACTGTAAACGACAGTATACCTAATATGTAAAGAATAATCGAAGAAGGACTGTGAGTGTGTCAATGCACTTTAATTCTTTTCCTACATAGACCAGTAGAGCGCTCAGACGTTAATTATTTTCACAAAAAAAGATAAAATCTTATTGTTGTCCCTAACTCACAGTTGGTAATTCCAGTTTTTAATTAGCTCTTTTAACAGTTACAAATAAACAGAGGTGGGTAAATTGTCACCTATTGTAATAACTACATTCTTGACATGTGGACACACATTTGTATGAAGAGTGCATGGAATGTAACTTAAAGTAGAATATTTTAACTGCTATGTAGACGATACCATAAATAATTGGCAGGTAACCAGTTCAGAGTATTTTTATTGGTACAGACTACTTTTAAATTCATCGTCAGATCGGAAATGAACAAATAACTTAAAAATAAACCCTTCACCCCCACCCCACCACACCCTCCTCGCACTCAACATAAGGTAAGTAAAGTTTTTAAATACCTTAAGTTAAAAGTTAAATTGAAGAAGGTTTTAAGTAAAATATGGTTTAATAAACAATGTCTGGAGAATAATGTCATCCCAAAATACGCGCAAGTTAAAATTAAAAATAAGAAAAGAGTAGCCAAAAAAGTAAAAGAACAAAGCGAAAAATTGTGGATAAAATTAGAAATAAGGTCACTTTACGGCTTAATCAATAGATATAATACGGAATTATATGACAGACATATAGAATTGTTAAGAATATACTCGTATGTAGAGTTAGAAGAAATGTTATATAATTTTGGTTTGTGGTACGTAGAAAAGAAATTGGAAAATAAAAATAAAAAAATGGTAGATAAGTTAAATAAATTAATAAGAAAGAGCGGAGTAAAAAAGGAACACCTCTTTAAGAATAACTATGAAAAAAGAGTGGTAAACCGTACAGAGGTAACTTTCAATACAGAAGAAACAGAAATATTAGCAAAAGGCTTAAAATACGCGCCGCCAGTAGAATTAAATCAAGAAAAAACGATTATTTAATGCGAAAGCGTAATACAAAAACTAGGAAATAAAAATGATAAAAAAAGAATAAGGTGGGAAGTAGGGAATATAGTAGACAAAATATTTAAGAAAATTTGTATAATTCAAAAAATGAACAAAAAATCAAATCAACTGTAACTAAACTAAAGAATAAAATAAAAAAGAATGATATTATAGTTACGAAGGCAGACAAAGGAAATACAATGGTACTATTGAGAAAGGACGAATACATAAAGAAAACAGAAGAATTTATAAGGGAAGGACCATATGAAGAAATAAAGTATGATTATACAAGTAAGTACCAGTCAAGGATAAAACAAAATGATGAAACAGGTAACATTTATAGAAGAAAATAAGATAAAGTATTTATTGGAAAGTAATCCAACAGCACCGACTTTTAAAAGTCAGGTTAAGATACATAAAGAGGGAAAACCAATTAGACCGATTGTTTCTTTTATTAATGCACCTATTTATAAATTATCAAAGGAAATTAGCAGAGTACTGAAAGAGAAATATGAATTTGGAACAAAATACAACATAGAGAATAATGTAAAATTGATAGAAAAATTAGAAAATATTAGAATTAATGAAAATACAAAATTGATATCACTGGATGTTAAGGACATGTTTACCAATATCACAGTAAATAAAGTTATTAAGTTAATAAACGTTAATAAAATGGGAGGATACAGGTATAAACAGCAATTGATTAAAGTAATTAAAGAATGTGTAAGTCAGAACTATTTTAGGTTTAATAACAAGTTTTATATACAGAAAAAAGGATTACCTATGGGTCTTCATTATCCCCTATTCTTGCAGAAATATATATGAATGATTTTGAAAAGCAATTAATAAGTTCCACTAAGTATAAAGACAATATAAATTATGGACTAGATACGTTGACGATGTATTAGTAATTTGGGAAGGAAGCATAGAAGAAGTGGAGAGTTTATAAATGAGGTAAATAATAAGGATAAAAACTTACAATTTAAAGAGGAGATAGGGATATAGGAGGTAAGAAAATAAATTACTTAGATTTAAACATAGTGTTAAGAAATAGTGTTTGAAATTTTAACATTGTAGTGGAATTAAATTTTCCAGGATGGAGAAAATAATGATGAGCAAGTGGACTGTAATTTAATACATTTATTGTGTATAAATGTTACAAGTTAATTTAGAATGCGAAAGGTTAGCTAAGGCTTGTACGCATTATGAAGTCTGTGAAATCACATTAGGTCAAAAAATGTTATACATTATAGAAGCGAGGCGCAATTACGCAACACTTAAAGCTAGATAAATGAAATGATTTAGGGCCTAAGGCCTACATAATAAGTCGCGACATTAAAGAATTAATATGACAGCCGAAGCAACAAGCGTAAATCACGTCTGCTGCGTTCGGACGCTCGGAGCACTGTAAAGTCATGTTTGCCGTAGCGAGCATAGTTGGACTATGATCAGATTAGCCAACCTTTCAATTATACAATTCCCACATTAAATAACAACATTACTGTCCACATAGAAATTAAAGATAATGAGAAACTACAGTTTGGGATATTTAGGAAAGAATCGTATTCTGATATAATTATACCAAGAGAGTCCTACCACCCTTATAGATATAACATGGCGGCAATCAATTCATTTTGTTATAGAGCTCAGAAGTGTTTAAAAGAGACCGAACCAAAAGATAGGGAGTTAAAAACGATAAAGGGAATTGTAAGGAATAATAACTATAACACCAACATAGTGGATAAAGTTATGAAAAGGGTTAACATACAAAAAGCTAAAATAGAACCAGAACAAAAGAGTTATGCAGGCTCATTGACATACATAGGGTCACATACTAGAAAAGTTATAAAATATTTTAATAAATGCGGAGTAGATATAACTATTAAAAAATGTGAAACGGTATTTGATAATATAAGAAATAAAAATATAGAAAAAATCCCAGTTTTACAGAAAAGCGAAATTTATAAATTAAAATGCAAAGACTGCAACAAAGTGTACCTAGGGGAGACAGGACGAAAACTCGTATGCAGGTTGTCTGACCACAAACGTGGAGAAGGTAATAGAACAACGAATTTGTTATATGCAAGACATTTCATAGAAGACAACGATAAGTTTGTTAATCCTTTGGAAGACTACGAAATTGTAAAAGTAGTAAATAACACAGTTGAAAGGAAACTTAGGAAGGAGTTGGAAATATTGAAAGAAATAGAAAAAGGGTTAGACAATTTAATTAACAATAAAATTAAATTTGATAATGAAGTAATATTTTATAACATAATTAAGAAGTAAATGATAGAGGACAGATAGATAAGATTAAGAATTAAATTGCAGAGGACTAATTGGATATTTTTAAATAAGGGTGTGTGACTGGCCCAGATGTGGGGGAGAAAGACGGTAGGTTTAAAAGGAATGCACGCACACACACACACACAACACTGAAACACAAGGAATTTGCTAGAAAAATATGTAACTGTCCAGATGGAGGGACAGGGCTCAGAGGGGAGAAAGAGACATTGAATTATAGCTTGTTGTGTGTGAGCAAGGTGTGGTGGGGTGGGGGTGGAGGGTTTATTTTTAAGTTATTTGTTCATTTTTGATCTGACGATGAGCTGTGAAACTTGAAAGCGCTAATCGGGATATTTTTATATAGTGGTGTGCAACAGTGATAATTCTGCTTTGATTTTAACCACTAACACAACTTTCTTCATTAATCTACTTTTAAACTGTCATGTTGCTATATACTGAGATTCAGGCTATTTTTTGAAGTCTTTCAGGTTGCAGATAGTTTTACGAAAGACTGCTGAAACGTCCGCGGAGCGACATCTACAGATTAGCTGTAGAACTAAAACTTTCCGTGTGTTACAAGATTTGTATTTCATATGAACACCTGACAGTTTCCAAATATCTCTGTCCAAATATTCATTGTTTACTACCTGTTTCAAACTTGCAAAAACTATATGCAACAGCTACAAATGTGGCAGCCATCTTGCACAAAGGTTTTCACACCAAGTTCTCAAGTTAAATTGTGACACACACACACTCTTGTGAGATGTCTATGATCTCCGCACTGTCATCCACTTTCAGTCGCCGGTCATCCAACAATTTGCATGAAATTCTTTAGCGATATACGTAGCAGTTGCACTTTTTGGTCTTAAAGTACAAGGATGTTATTCATTGCCCGTAAGACCACGTTTAAACTCGAATTTCCACTTTCAGAGCATTGTTTTTGATGGCACAGCATCTCCTAACAAATACATTTATTTTGTTGTGAATTTCTATTGGAGCTAAAACGTTTCAAACGAATAATGAAATCACAGCACAACGATTGAATTTTTTCACTTTTAAAAACACGCTTGATACGCAGGTTTCAAACAGCTGGTAAACAATGAAAACCTGGAGGATAAGGGATAGCTGTGCGTTAGATTCTGTATTCAAAAGTGAAGATTGACTTTTAAAAGGGTTGACATATTTTAGGGTATGTTGAGTTAACAAAAGGCGATGGTTGCAAAAGGTGGAAGCGGATTTGGGAAGAATCGGAATCGGAAACTGGAGATGCCTGGCCATTCAAATGGTAGAGAAACCAGGGCTGTGGCGCTTCAAATAAAGGAAAAGGCAAATAAAAAGAAGAACTTTAGTTTAGACAGTATGAGAGAACACGGCAGCTTCAGTATGGTCAGCCAGTTCTTGAAAATTTTGGCAACGGTTTTGGTGCTGCTAATGTACAATTTTTATATGTTATAATGGCTGAACTATGTTGCAATGTTATAATCTGCTAACTTACAGACTCTTATATTTGCTGTGTACAATACGTATTGGATAACAGCTAAATTATTGCTAAACTGCATGTGATTATTTTGAAAGGCGTGTTAATAATTATTGTGACTATGCACGCTTATCAGTCCATTTTAATAATATATTTCACAGTTCAAATGTCACTATGCGCGCACACGATTGTCTTAACAAGATAAATAAAGAATGAATTACACGATGTGTGCCAGTGCAACGCGCTGAAAGCATTTCCTTATCCGGCAGGAAAAATTAATGACATAGCATAGCTATCAATCTTATAGTTGGTCCACGTGAGTTGGTCTGCTACTTCACAACCACAAGTCAAGTGTCTGTTGAAGTGACGTTGCATCTGGGTCACTCTCCGACGGAAAACTTTACTTTACATCATTAATACTGGATTTTAAAAGTCTGCGTTGTAACCTATACTTCGAAGGTCTTTAATCCGGTATAACCTACAATCTTATTCAACAGTTTAATTGCTCATTTATTCAAGTTTGTCTATGAAATATAATGAAGGCCCCTGTTGTTTACCCACGACTACGTCTTCATCTTCTTTTTAATGTTATTGCTTAACAAGGTTTAAAGTTTAATATATATTCTTTAACATAATTTAAATCAAACAACATAAAAACATTTTTAAAATATTGACCAAATTATTTTTAAACTACTTTTATTTATAAAACCCAATTTGTTTACAAACTAAATTTAACATTATTAATAAGTGAATGTTACATTTATATGTTGAGACAGATGTTGGAGAGCTAATATGCACTTAACGCTGACCTAACCTGAAATACGCTAATTTATGATGGTCTTATTTTACCATCCAGCGTTACCGAGCTCTGAAACATCAAACAAAACTATAGGCAAAGAATTAGGAGTATGCCTTGCTGCTTATCAAAGCTGAAAGTAAATAATGATAGTTGATCTCATCCTCTCCAAGATCATGATCACGATCTCCAGCGGTCTGCCATTCTACGGACGTGGCCAAACCATCTCAATTGTAAGCTTTCTATCACACCAATTAGAAGTGTCACCTCCAGTTTCCTGCACGTCGTATTCTCTCGCGTCTTGTTTTGTTTTCTGAAGTTCTAAAAAATCTATCTCCGTTGCTTGAATTTTGCTTTTGTCTCGTTCATTCAAGGTCCATGACTCGCAGCCGTAGATCATTGTTGGCATATAAACAAATTTGTACACTGCCATTTTTATCCCTTTCAGATTTCCATTTTAAAATGAAACGTTTCATTTTTGGCTCCATACATCCGTATGGCTATCGAAATACGGGACCTGCGATATCGTTTCAATCCTGCCATCTTCAGTATAAACTGCATGTAAATATCTGAACGTCATCAGCTCTATTTCATTGTTATAAACAACTATATTGTGTTGTCTCCCATGCTTCCTTACTCCTATTGTTTTTTATTCTAACGGTCATGTTTCTCTTCCCACGTATGCAGATTGTGCTGCAGATACCATCTTCACTATAAACTGGACATAAATATCTGAACGTGTTAATGTAAATAAGACAGAATATTTAGTCGTTAATTTCGATCCCAGATTTGAAGTATTGATTAAAGGCAGTACGTCAATTGAACAGGTCGATGAATTTAAATACCTAGGGGCACTAATAACACGGGAAGGCCTAGGAAAACCTTAAATCAAAAAACGAATAGAACAGAGCAGGAAAGTTTTAGGAAGCTTGAACTCTATTTGGTGGGACAAACATATTTCGAGAGCCACAAAGATTCATATAGAAAAAGCTTTTGTTGAATCAAAATATTCAAAATACGACGATTGAATGCCGTGGAAATGGATTATCTCCATAGAGGTGCCGGAGGCTCAAGAAGAGAGAAAATAACCAGCGAGGAGATCAGAAGAAGGATGCATGCAGAAGATACAATTATTAACAGAGTAAAACGAAGAGGTCTAAAGTGGTTCGGTCACTTACACCGAATGGATGAACATAGATGGCCTAGGAAAGTATTTCAGTGGAAGCCCCAGGCAGAGGAAAAAGGGGCAGACCAAGACTGTCCTTGTATGAAAACATGAGGAACTCCATGGAGCATCATAACTTGGCAGAGGAAGATGCACAGGACAGAAATAGATGGCGGTTAGGTATGCGGTAGTAGCCGGTGAAAATCCCTTTGAGAGAGAGAAATATTTGAACGTGTCCACTTGCTCGATTTCACAGATGTAAAGAAGTATATTGTGTTGTCTCCCAGGCTTGCTTATTCCCATTGTTTTTATTCTAACGGTCATGTTTCTCTTCCCACGTATGCAGATTGTGCTGCAGATTCTATTTTGAGCTAGCGATCAGAAGAATATCATCAGCAAAAGCAAGATTTGTAAATAACACTTTTTGTAATCTCCAATTTCTGAGCTTAAAATTTATATCTCTTTGTTGCTCTCTTTGACAACAAAGCCCCAACAACGCGAAAAGAGTTTTCTAATAACTTATATAAAAATAACTTAAATTTATCTTTGTTAATGTATAAAGGACTTTTTAGCCTTTATGTTTTAACACAGCAGATGTACAACAAATCTGACTTAGAGGTAATGAAAATAATAATTGTATCAAGAAAGAAGAGACACGTACAACTCCAGCAGCTTTACGTATTTGGTGATTACTGTTTTGAAGCAGTTTATGTTTTTTAATACTTTGCTTCTACTGTGATTGAAGACTTTGATAGAAAGAAGAAAACAATGAGGAGTATTTTAGACTGGAACGGAGCATATTTTACTTGCAATATTCCAAAGATAAATCGGTCCAGGGTCATTTCACTTACACCTAAAATTAGTATTGGTGGCTACTGCTGCCCTCCACCAGGAATATTTATCGGCCTTCCGGTCTAGATCCGTCCTGTTCTGAATCAACAGGGTCACCCCTTGTAGGATATGGCACTCTGAAACCGCCCTTTTATTTTTATTAAGTTTTTTTTTTGTAAAGGGGAGAGACATAATATTTAGAACTAGGTGGTGAACTAGAGGAAGCCAAAGTGTGCAAAGGCCTAATTACAATTACAGACATGTCCCCCCAGGTGAATGACAGGACTTGCAAATGAAAAAGTCTATTAACAAACAAGCGTGTACTTTATTAAGCATGCAACTCTTACATGAGATGACAAGTTATAGATTCAACAATGAGCAAAATTAACTGCAGGATTATATATACCAATTAATATTCTTAATGGCATAAGATGTGAGTGAATTTAAGTTTAACATAAATTGCATAGATCCTGCCACGTTATGTTCAAGTTAATTGTTGCAAGAATATTATTCACAAAATAGAAAATCACTAATCCATGAGTGTTGTATAGAAACGACTTTAAAAAGGCTAGCCTTTTAGTAACTCAGTAAGCACATTTATGCTATTGTAATTTATAACATATTCCCCAAGAAAATATATAAAGATTACACACACAAGCACATACACAACATAAATGACACAACATCCCTCATTTCTGTACAAAACTCCTCATAAAACCCTTTTCAACAAGAATAAATAAATGCACAACTATATATATATATATATATATATATATATATATATATATATATATATATAATTAACAAGGTAATCCGTCTCAGTTACGGATCATTAATATGTCAAGGTAATTAGCACCAGAAAATGTAAGTGTCCCCAACCAAACCAGAGACTCAAAATAATAATCAACCATCACTTTAATCATGATAAGCAATAAGCGTATGTGACCATGAAAATAGTTTCACAACTTAAAAACATCAGACAGCCCCCTTTGTGACTGGAAATCTGCCACGACCGCATGACATGAAAGCACAAAATAACTAACTCTCGAGTAGCTTTAATTTGATAAAAGGTAGAACTTAGAGCAGACTGCGGATATGTGTGGGTGTGTAATTTTCTTACACATTATAAGCAGATATAATAGATTTCATTAGGTTTAATTATGTAATGTTCACACATGTAGTCACAGAACTGAACATGAGAGTTTGTGCAAACGTTTAACGGTTAAAACTTCATGAGTGAGCTTCTGGGAGCTTCCGTGAATTCGCAGTGTAGTTGAGATAGAATTAAATAATTAGAATGGTCCCACCTGGATCGTCCGGTGCACTTAAGCAATACTTTGGCTGATCAGTAGTGTCTCGGTTACACTAAGAAGTCCTGGGGCAGCATAGCGTCATAAGTGTGTCTGAAAGGGTAGATCTCGACTGACGGCATATCATGGCTAAAGGCTCGTCTCTGCCAGGAGGGTGGACAGTTGGTCGTCAACACCCGACACCCATCTCGCCCTTGTTCGAGCACCTGTGACATGCAATGAGTTGTATTGGGTGTCATAAGGAAATGATCTCGCCACATACGCCACCAGTATCAAAGTGCTAACACACACTTTAATGCTTCCAGCCACTACACATATATCACCACTAATTCGTATTAATCTGGATTGAACACCCAGCTGTGACTTGTTTCACTCAACCACTAATTACGTTTTAAGTATTTCATTGAGAACGTTATTCACATAATTATTAATGACACAAAAAAAACAGCTGAGTGCAAGATGTGCATTATCATTTTCCTCACTGGAATTAATTTGACCCGCAACATTCACACTCATAATAAGTCAATCTTTAATTTGCATAAACGCCCAACTTGAAAACTGATATACACGCACACACACGCAGGGTATATTTTATAATTAAAGCTGAAACACAGACAAAACATATTTTGGGGTTAAAATATTCTTTTAGAATCCGTTAACTTGTACATACCTGGAGCAGAACTTTATTCAGCCACTCTTAGAGAAAAGCGACGAAGTCCTGAACTGATGAGTGCCGTCAGCCGAGAACAGATGACCTCGTTGAGGGTTCAAATGAAAATGAGGAAGAATCGAAGTGTCTGTCTAACCACGGAACCTCTGCGAAGCAGGAATACACAAAAACAGCTGGACGCGCCAACTGAATATCATCGCTACACAACAAACATACAGCACAGCTCACGACGACGAAATGCAGCGGCCGCGCGTGACGTCAAAGCCCGCTCGTTTTAAAAACACATCGCCTACATGCCGAACCCAGTACGGCACACCCTCACCCCAAAAGGGCAACATGGTTGACCCAAATCAAACCAGTACTCAAGCGAGACGGCTGCGGGAATCCTGGAAAATCCCAGATTCTAAATAGCACTTGGTGGGTTCAGTTACTCAGGAAAACGAAAGAGGCAGAAGGAAGGGGTGTAAGTCTGTCAATGTGTGTCTGAAAGAGAAGATGTATGTGTGCGTCCTGCATGCTCGCCGGGCCCTGGTCCGCATGCAGAGTTAAGGAACAGAACAGAACAGGAGAAAGAGAAGAATCGCCGGATCCGGCTTTGAGAACTGACCACCAAGGCCTCCTAAATCCAACAACTGAGATCCAGGAACCCCAAATAGCATCCCCCCCTTACGGGACAAACCGCCACCACTCACTTATGCCTTATGGCAAAACTTTAGCTTTGAGATATGAGTGGTTACTCTCTCAACATCCCCTCCGGGATCACCCAATTTCACCGTAACGGGCAACACAAACCGAAGAATGCAGTATGGTCCCGACCACGATAACATAGTTTAGCGGCCCTTCTGTCTATGGCTGAGCTAATCGGATGGCTCTGGCAGTAGACCAAGTCGCCAACCTTAAAAGGTTTTGAATTCGCCCCTGATTATAGCGACTACGGACGCGTTCGTGCGCACGAAGCAAATTTCTCCGGACCTCCCTCCATCTGTCCACAGTCTTGACCTCCGGATCGCTAGGTAGAAGATCGTCAATGTGCCACAAATTGTCTAATGGCAGACTCGGCGAGAAACCAAACATGACCTCGAAGGGTACGGCCTTGTGATTCTCGTGTAGGGCCGTGTTAAATGCCAATTGCAACCACTTTAAATTTTGATCCCAACAAACTTGTTGTTCAGCATGATAGGCGATAAGTGCTGAACGGAGATTCCGGTTAAATCTCTCCGCGTGGGAAGGTTGAGGGTAGTATGGGAAAGTGGTCACATGTTTGATGCCGTTAGCGAAACACATTCGCCGGAAATCATTCGAAATGAACTGTGGTCCATTGTCAGAGACCACAATGTTCGGTGGACGGAAAACCGAAATGCTGAAAAACATGGGTCTGTAGCATAAAAATGGTTGAGCGAGTGTTTGCCTGTCGTAAGGGCAGTAGCCAGACAAACTTGGAAAAATCATCCACGCAAACAAGTAGGTAAGCGTTACCTGACTTGCTACGAGGGAAAGGTCCCACGTAGTCGATGAATAACTTCATCGGTTTGCTCGCCACATCGGATGACAATAAACCCAATTTGGTGTTTTGAGCAGGCTTACTCAAGCCACAGAGATGACATGCTTTCACACGAGCCGCGATGTCCCTATCCATGCCCTTCCAGATAAAATGTTTCCTAATACTAGAAATGGTCTTCGAAATTCCCTTATGGCCACCTACTGGGGAATCATGATAGTAGCTGAAGACCATGGGCACGAGCTTGCTAGGCAGCACAATCTTCGGGGCACGTCCTTTTCGTTCTCGGCAGCACAGGACGCCCTTGGACAAGAAATATGGGGCCTGTACGTTACCCTCTTTTAGGTGTTGGATGATCGGACCCAACTCTTCATCATTCAACTGATGGGGTAACACATCAGTAAAAGCTAAAGGAAAGTCCGGCAGAACGGAACAGGGTTGCTCAGAATGGGCTTCACTGGGTTGGGAGAACATACGTGACAAGGCGTCTGCAACAACATTCTGTGTTCCCCTAATGTGTTGCACTTTGAAATTAAAGGATGAGATCTTGACCACCCAACGTCCTATTTTACCCAGTTGCCGGGGATGAGCGAGAAGCCAAGAGAGAGCCTGATTATCGGTCTCGAGCAGGAACTCAGCGTGTTCCAGGAAACGCCTGAACTTATCTAGAGCGTACACGACAGCAAGACACTCTAGTTCATAGACTGACGACTTCCTCTCTTGTTGGGTCAAGGTCCGGGATATAAACGCCACCGGCTGCCTAGCACCATCAACTTCCTGGGACAGAACCGCCCCGAGCGCAACAGAACTCACGTCCGTTTGCAAAATGAACGTTTTAGAAAAGTCAGGCATCCGCAACACAGGGGGGGGGGGAGACGATCGCCTCCTTGAGGGTATCAAAGGCCCGCTGTTGCCTCTCTCCCCATACAAATTCGGTGCCTTTTTTCCTGAGTTCGTTTAAAGGGACGGCAATCTCCGCGGCATTAGGGATGAATCTACGATAAAAATTAATCATGCCAACAAATCTGGCAATACCCTTCGCATCCCTAGGGGGAGGAAAATCTCGGATGTCTTGTGTCCTCTCCGGGTCGACCGTCACACCCCCGTATGAGACGAGATGCCCTAAAAACGAAATACTCTGTTGTGCAAATCTTACCTTCCAGGATTGACAGTGAGGCCAGCACTCCTCAACCGACACATCACCTCTCTCAGGTGACACAGATGCTCCTCGAACGTTTTTCTGTAGACTAAAAGGTCGTCAAGATAATTGAAGATGAACTTAAATTTCACGTCATGGAATACAGTGTCAAGAAATCGCGTGAGGGTTTGGGCCCCCACAGCCAGACCCATGGGTACTCTAGTATACTGATAAAGATTCCATGGCACGCAGAATGCCGTATAAGGACGGCTTTCCTTAGACAGAGGAATCTGATGATATGCAGCATCGAGGTCAAAGATGGTGAAATATCTGGCCCCACTAAACCAATCAAAAGCAGAATGTAAATCAGGAAGAGGAACCGAATCTACCTCGATGTTAGCATTTAATTTGCGATAGTCTATGACCATGCGCTGTTTACCCCCAGGCTTGGGCACCAGAAATGCTGGACTGGCATAGCTAGAGTTGGAAGGCTCAATTACCCCTTGTTTAAGCAATTCCTGAACCTTCTCTCTTAGAACATCCATCTTCGGAGGAGCGAACTTGTATGGGTGTGAACGTACCGCAGCGGAGTCCGTTAACCGGATCCTGTACTCCAAAAGATGTGTGAGCCCCAAGCTGGGAGTTAATACAGTGGGGAATTGCTCACACAAATGATCTAAGGCAAGCTTCTGGGACGGAGTGAGATGGTCTCTTCCTGAATCGGGACACACAACCTCCTGGATACCTCCCTTAGCTCCCTGGTACCCAAGGAAAGGAATTACAACTTCCCGATTAAATTTGAAATAACAGTGGTGCCCTTGAATGTCTAAAACGAGACCACTCTTGGAGATGAAATCGGCACCCACTATACAGTCGACTCCCAGAGCCGGAGAAACCAAAAATCGCCACAACCATGAAAAACACTCGATTTTAATCTTTAGGGAAAGCACCCGGGAGATGGGCAGAATTTCCCGCGATGCAGTCCAGCATACCACCGAAGACCGATCCGACCCTATTAGTAAGCCCTGTTTTTCAAGGTCCGCACATACTCTAGATGAAATTATGGATCGGACTGATCCAGAGTCAACTAAGGCTCTGAGCTGACCCTTTTTCAACTCGACCAACAGGAAGGGGCATACTGAACTGTAGTTGGAGACAGTTCGCAGGACCTTGGAGCCAGACGATCCGGGACCTACTACCCACCTGGGGTTAAGTGAAACAGGAACAGAGTGACCTAATGGGGAAGACCGCTTCCGACCTATCTTCCCCGAGTGCTTACGTTTTTTGAAATGTTTATCTTTCGGGAAGTCCCCTGACGCTGTCCAAAGCCGGAACAGTAACGCGCTACGTGACCGGATCTATGACACCTGGAACAAAATAATTCTCGCACCTCACAGCTCTGAACAGGCGCAGACCGAGAATCCGAAGACCCGGGCTGCCCAACACGTCGCTCTACAACCTGGCGATCTGAACTCCTCCTAGCCTCGTGGGCTCTAATGTCGTCATTACCTTGTATAGTCTTTGACACGGCACATAGCCGGTCCAAATCGATAAAACTTTGGGGACGTACAGCAAATACCAAGCGTGACCGTTCTTGAGGCGTCACGCCCTCCAGAATAGTTTGAATAATGTCAGATTCCGACAACCCCAGCCTCACGATCCTGGCCGCGTCTTTAACACTAGAAATGAAATGAGCAAGGGCCTCCCCACTTGCTTGGACTCTATAAAAATGTTTATATCGTAGCTGATCGCGCAGCCTTCCCGGTATAAAAGCGTCCAGGACTTCCCGATGAAAATGGTCAATGCCACCACCATCCCGAAGGGTGCTCGTCAGCCGCTCAGCCATAGATCCCCGACAGTACGGGTAAATGAGCTCAAGCAAGGTCCGCTCCGACAGCCCAGGGAAATCTGCCAACTGAAAAAGAATACGCAAGAATTTCAAAAGCGCCTCAAGATCCAAACCATCCACAACCGGGGGGCGCTGAATGACTTCCGACAGTGGGTTAGGGAGCTTGTGATAGCTCGCTGCAGTCATCCCCGAAAGGGCAGGAACATGCGCAGGGGGCTCCAACTTGGCCGCCGTCTCAAAAGAAGAAGAAGAAGAAGAACCGGAATTCGCATCCACGGGGCGACGCTGGCCGAGAGAAAACTCTCGCAAGGCCATCGCCACTTGCTCCCTAAGAGTGACAACATTTTTTTCTAATTCCGAGGTGGTAGCCTGTGATTCAGCGTTCTGTAATCGACACAAAACATGTTGTAACCGTTGGCGTACCCTCTGTCTAGCCGTAGAGGCGGGTGCCGCCGACTGCAGGCCTTCGGCCAAATCTCGCAGTTCAGAGAATTTTTCCGTACACAGTTCCACCTCGGCCGTGACATCCGTGAGCAACACTCTCCCACTCGGTGCCTCACCGGAGGCAAGAGCCTCGCGGAGTTGCTTCCTTAATGCAGCAACCGTTTCCTGCGGCTTCCGACCCCGGAACCGGACCTCCCACTCGAGCTCATCTTTTACAAATAAATCCACATTCACTGAAGTGGACATGACCGCGCAATCTTCACACACCAACGTAAAAGCAACAATCAAAGAAAACGACAGGAAGGACTTGATCATACAAGTGGCTCCAGAATGCTCTAGCGATACGACGAGATGGGTGTATCATACAGCAGAGAAACAGCCATGCAAAATGCCCAGAAGAGAACACGACACAAAACAACAAAACTGACTCACTATATACAATCCACAAAGTATACATAAAATTCAATATAATCGAAAATATATAACTATCAAGTCCATGACATCTGGTCGGACCATGACCGCATTCAGAATACACGATACCGCAACGCAACGCCCTCAATAAACAAATACTACATAACGGGGGTGCTATAAACCACGTTGTCTATTCCATGAAACAAGTCGCAATCAAAATCAACAAGTACTGACGGCTCTCGTCATGCTCAAAATCTGTCTAAGCTCCAGAGTATGCCCAAGTAAAATCCATCAGCTCACATTCATATTCGAAACCATTAATCACATGCTTATAACCCCCTTCCAAAACCTACATTACACTCAACATCACAAAATAATTACTTAAACACTAACACATATTAAATCATTTTAAAATTAATCAACCCCTTATTCATTTTATAAAATATGTTATTATTCTGATTATTCATTTTATTAAATCGTTACATTACCATTAACTTTTCTTTCAACACTTGGATTCCAATTAAAAAAAAAAAATTAGAAATAATTTGCAAGTCCCAACACCAGCTGACTTGCCTGTAGCCACACCAAGTTTCATTTAAGAAAATAAATACAAGACCACAGATTCTAAAACTTCCAAAGTTCAAAAAAAAATAAGGCAGAAATAATATCTACTACATCCATAGAATCATAACCACGCTCTGATCTACCATTTGAAACCCCCCTTTTATTTTTATAAGTTTTTTTTTGTAAATTTTTTTTTGAATTTTTATTTTATTTTGTTTTTATTAAGTTTTTTTTGTAAAGGGGAGAGACATAATATTTAGAACTAGGTGGTGAACCTAGAGGAAGCCAAAGTGTGCAAAGGCCTAATTACAATTACAGACATGTCCCCCCAGGTGAATGACAGGACTTGCAAATGAATAAGTCTATTAACAAACAAGCGTGTACTTTATTAAGAATGCAACTCTTACATGAGATGACAAGTTATAGATTCAACAATGAGCAAAATTAACTGCAGGATATATATACCAATTAATATTCTTAATGGCATAAGATGTGAGTGAATTTAACTTTAAAATAAATTGCATAGATCCTGCCACGTTATGTTCAAGTTAATTGTTGCAAGAATATTATTCACAAAATAGAAAATCACTAATCCATGAGTGTTGTATAGAAACGACTTTAAATAGGCTAGCCTTTTAGTAACTCAGTAAGCACATTTATGATATTGTAATTTATAACATATTCCCCAACAAAATATATAAAGATTACACACACAAGCACATACACAACATAAATGACACAACATCCCTCATTTCGGTACAAAACCCCTCATAAAACCCTTTTCAACAAGAATAAATAAATGCAAAACTATATATATATAATTAACAAGGTAATTAGATAAATCTCAGTTACGGATCATTAATATGTCAAGGTAATTAGCACCAGAAAATGTAAGTGTCCCCAACCAAACCAGAGACTCAAAATAATAATCAACCATCACTTTAATCATGATAAGCAATAAGCGTATGTGACCATGAAAATAGTTTCACAACTTAAAAACATCAGACAGCCCCCCTTTGTGACTGGAAATCTGCCATGACCGCAAGACATGAAAGCACAAAGTAACTAACTCTCGAATAGCTTTAATTTGATACAAGGTAGAACTTAGAGCAGACTGCGGATATGTGTGTGTGTGTAATTTTCTTACACATTATAAGCAAATATAATAGATTTCATTAGGTTTAATTATGTAATGTTCACACATGTAGTCACAGAACTGAACATGAGAGTTTGTGCAAAAGTTTAACGGTTAAAACTTCATGAGTGAGCTTCTGGGAGCTTCCGTGAATTCGCAGTGTAGTTGAGATAGAATTAAATAATTAGAATGGTCCCACCTGGATCGTCCGGTGCACTTAAGCAATACTTTGGCTGATCAGTAGTGTCTCGGTTGCACTAAGAAGTCCTGGGGCAGCATAGCGTCATAAGTGTGTCTGAAAGGGTAGATCTCGACTGACGGCATATCATGGCTAAAGGCTCGTCTCTGCCAGGAGGGTGGACAGTTGGTCGTCAACACCCGACACCCATCTCGCCCTTGTTCGAGCACCTGTGACATGCAATGAGTTGTATTGGGTGTCATAAGGAAATGATCTCGCCACATACGCCATCAGTATCAAAGTGCTAACACACACTTTAATGCTTCCAGCCACTACACACACATCACCACTAATTCGTATTAATCTGGATTGAACATCCAGCTGTCACTTGTTTCACTCAACCACTAATTACGTTTTAAGTATTTCATTGAGAACGTTATTCACATAATTATTAATGACACAAAAAAAACAGCTGAGTGCAAGATGTGCATTATCATTTTCCTCACTGGAATTAATTTGACCCGCAACATTCACACTCATAATAAGTCAATCTTTAATTTGCATAAACGCCCAACTTGAAAACTGATATACACGCACACACACGCAGGGTATATTTTATAATTAAAGCTGAAACACAGACAAAACATATTTTGGGGTTAAAATATTCTTTTAGAATCCGTTAACTTGTACATACCTGGAGCAGAACTTTATTCAGCCACTCATAGAGAAAAGCGACGAAGTCCTGAACTGATGAGTGCCGTCAGCCGAGAGCAGATGACCTCTTTGACGGTTCAAATGGAAATGAGGAAGACTCGAAGTGTCTGTCTAACCACGAAACCTCTGCGAAGCAGGAATACACAAAAACAGCTGGACGCGCCAACTGAATATCATCGCTACACAACAAACATACAGCACAGCTCACGACGACGAAATGCAGCGGCCGCGCGTGACGTCAAAGCCCGCTCGTTTTAAAAACACATCGCCTACATGCCGAACCCAGTACGGCACATACCACGCAGCACGATCTTGGATGGAGAGAAGCTTTTTTGGGAGCTAACATTTAAAGTCATTTTTTGTTAATTCCCAGACCTCACTATCATATAACAGAGTAGAAACCTTGCGGTCCAAGAGGATATGATGCCTCTGTAAGGTTTCTGCTGAAGTAGAAACCTCTTATTAGTAGTGTAACGTATTGCCACGTTACAAATCCAGGGAACCCATCTTAACTGAACATCT
The DNA here is from genome assembly GCA_034769895.1 of Magicicada septendecula. Classification (NCBI taxonomy): domain Eukaryota; kingdom Metazoa; phylum Arthropoda; class Insecta; order Hemiptera; family Cicadidae; genus Magicicada; species Magicicada septendecula. The sequence continues at coordinate 139,140,272 of CM068373.1, read as the reverse complement.
GCCAATTACATGGGCTGCCTACGTTGTAACGAACTGTTATTAAAGTCAAATTAATTGAACAAATTAACTAATATAACTACAAGGAAACAAGGGAAGGTATTTTACTGATTTATGCACTCATTTTATGTGTAACAAGACGACTTCTCTTTATTAACAACAGTTACTAAAAGATCCCATGACATCATTAATTAAACTAAAATCTTTAAATGCTTTTCAGAAAACTTCGGGATCAAACTGATTATGTATTCTTATACCTCGGATCCGAGTTTACTTTTAGTATATTTATATTGAAGACTTCTAATTGTTTTCAGTTCATCTAGACACTTGCAAGACTTCTTTTACCATTTGAAGAATGGTATTATTACTTGAAGTGATAATAAATTACATTTACATTTAAGGCGTTACAACGTATAATTGAATCTTACAGTAAACTCTTAGATTGTCTCATTTTACTTTTAAATAAAATTAATCGTCTTTGAAAAGTCTCTTTTTAATGTGAGTTGTGTATCAAATATGATTAACTCTCTATAGCCAAGCTATCGAGTCACCTTTAAAAATGGGTCGTAGTAACTTCGTCCTGGGGTGTCTGTCTTGGGAATTCTAGGAGTCGTCGTCATCATCTGGGTCGAGTCTTCGGCAAGAATTAGGTCGGATGTTCACTGCGGAGATTGAAGTTCCTTTGGTGAAAGTAGGTGTAGATTCACGGAGGTCCTCGTCAACGCCTTATGCATCGTATACGTGTATTTATGAAGTTTATGCAGATCACATCTTCAGGAGTGATGTTGTGATCGGATTTACCTCTTGAGGGGAGACGTCATCTTGCTTAGCACTAGTTAAGTATTTGTTTTACTTAATTACATCTTCTTCTTAACACATCTTTATATTATTCTTACATTACACAATGCTCGCCACGTTTAGCAGTGGTAGCTAATATTATAAAGTTAAACAAGAAAACAAATACATTTTGGTGGAGCTCTCGCTCTTACGTCTGTACGGTGTGACGGCAACATAGCGACTCTTTCTCGATTGAACTGGCACATAACAACGGAGAGGGGCAAGTACTCCGCGACAATATAGTTCCTATTTTTATTTAAGTTAACATTCTTATTACCAAAAACCATACATTAATTATACATATATAATTTAAATGAGTTATTTTAACTACTATTCGTGCCTTCAAATTTCTAATTATAAACATTATGATTTTTGTATCTTCCTAAATTACAGACGACTCGGTAAACACGTTGAGTCCGGAATTAACAGGTCACCGCATGATGACTAGCAAAGGGTTAATTTGATAATAATAACTTTTTACAATTCGACCTTTTTTATTAGTGCTTCTGTTGATTTTCATTCACTTCTCATTCTCATTCTGATTTAGTACAGGGGCTTTAGGTCTAATAGTGCGATTTAAAAATACTTAATCGCTCGCAAACTTAATTTTTATTTATTAAGATTACAGTTAGAATTAAATCGTCACATTAGATCTTCATCCCAACTCTAATCTGACCCTACTAAGTCGAGCAAGTATTACCAAGATTGATATAATCGAACGCTTCGGCGACAGAGGGTCAACACGCAAAGGAGACACGGGGATTCTGACAGTCAGTCATAATTTGGATAACAGCCTATTTGAGTGACTTGAACAGTCCAACTATTACAACCCATGACCGGAATAACAGGGAAATTCTGAGGACTGGATTAACTGAGGACCGTGCATGGAGCAACTCTGTTGAAAATATTGAAAATATACATAGTTCCTTCCTGTTGTCATAATTTCTTTTACTATTGCTTGTTGTATATACTGCCACTGAACGCAAAAATTTCATCTATTCAGCACGCATCTGTTTTCTACTACTTTTATGTGAATGTCTAGACATCACTGCCATATAATACAGTAGACACCTTATGGGCCAGGAGGATGTAATGCGTTTATGAGGCTCCTGATTAAAAAGATACCTCTTACTCTTAGCCCCTCTATTCCAACTCCACCTTCATCTGCACGAAGTGTACCCTTTAAGTTGAGCAACCCTCGCCAAGGTTGCAATAATGAATTCCATCGACGGCAGGGTAGACGAGAAAACGAGAGACAGGTGTTCTGACAGTCAACCAGGTGTTCTGACAGTCAACCAGAATGACGGTAACGGGCTATTGGATCGACTTGAGCAGTTCAAGTAGCTGTCTAATTGTTAAAACCTATTCCCGAAGTAACAGTTGCGAAGTCTCGAACGGCAAGTGGACCAGCTCTAGCTACAGAGATAATACATACGTAAGCTTGATGATAGGGCTTAAAACAGCAACCCTGTTAATTAACTTAGTTTACAAGACGCTGGGATTTCACTCATGGTAACAGCCAGATGGCTCTGAAACTTGGGAGACAAATCAAGAAAACTCCAGAAGGCTCCAAGCAGTGGAAACGGAGATCATGTGGGGAAACAAACTGGAATTCTGGAATTGGGGTGTCCAGGCTCCGATGCGTCACAACGAAGATATTAGAAGAAAAATTCGACTTTCGTGTTAACAAAACAAATTTAGACGTCATAAATACAAAGCGTTTTGTATGTTATGGCCAAATGGAAAGGACGAATGATTATCGTTGGCCCAAGAACTTGTTAAACTCAGTTACGGAAGCGGGACAGACTCATGAGAGGGTGAGAAAGGACATAGAGAATGAGACAGTGAAACAGGGCTTACAAGTTGGTAACTGGGACGACAGAAGCCACTGGTGTCCATGATGCTAGAGAAGACAGGACACAACTGAACAAGCACACTAACATAGGTCGATGATTTTAGCAAGAAATTTTCAGAAGTCAGCAAACCTTATTGACTTGAGGTCACATTTCAAACAATACAAATTTCTCTTCTACAAATACTATTTTTATCATACTACCTCACCGTTAAGGAAAGTCACTCCCTTTCGTCAAAAGTGTACATTATTCGACGATACAATACAGCTAGTCTAATACCCAGGAAAGCTGAACAATACGTTTATGTTTTCAAGACGAACAGAAAACGTAGTAAAACTTGTTGTCTTAAACACTTCGTTCACAACACTGCCTAAAACTAACTACACGCATGGCGTATAAGTATTCAGTAACCCAGCCACTCGCTGTCTTTGTTTGAAGCTTCTGCCTGCTTTCATTTAATTTTCACCGCCTCCTCTCTTTTGTTGTCTAGAGAAGCGTCACATGTGACACCACCTAATTGGGTGTCTGTAGTTTGCAACCCGTAAACACTAGGCAGCCAGTAAACGTCATATTACTGCATTGACAATTATTTTTAAATAATAAATAAATACACACCAGTAGTACAATTTTTGTAAGTGTAGAAACATGTTTACTATCTTTTCTCCAGACGTTTCCTAGTTAAAAGATAGTTTCAAACAAAAAGTTGCAAAATTTAATTATACTAATTTCAAATTATTACGTATTATTAAAAAAAAATAGAGCTGTTCCTCCTTACCCGTCTATGCTCTTATCTACTCTTATACCATCCTCTGAAATCTGTTCCATCTTTTCAATCTCTCCTTACCTCTCATTGTTGTCTTACTTAAATTCTCTGTTTAATTTTTCTTCTGTTTTTTCCATTTCTTTTTTTTAAATCTTCTGATCATTCTCTCGTGTTTACCTACTTAAACGGTATTTTTCGTTTTTATCTCTCTTCTTTCTATGTAGGCCTACTTATTTTCCATTTTTCCCTTTTTACCCTTTTTATTTTTCTTTTCATTTTTGCCATTTTAACCTGGAAACAAAACGAGGTTGTGAATATTTCAAGAGTCAACGTCACTATATTTTCTCAACGTCAATCATATACGGTATGTGTCCCTAATGTACAAAGCAGTCAATCGTGTAAACCACTGAGACTGACGCATTATAGATGATAGATGAGTACTTAAAATATTTATCATTTGTTCAAGAAAACTTGCTTTAATTCGCACACCGCAATGAAATGCTGTATTGTTTTCAATCAAGAAGTCGAGGAAAGTTTTCAGTGACTGAGATCTTTAAATCCGTTTGTGCCAAGTTTGTGCTGCAAATAAATTTGAAAGTTTCTATTGAAACCCAAGTTTTCATTTAATGTTGTTTAAAAGTAAACAACACTGCAGTCTACCAAAGCGTCTGAAGTTTTCATAAAACCTACACACGACACTCGTAAATCCAGTTCTGATGTGTGTGTGACTTGCTTAGCGATTTGCTGCAGTCGTCAAACCGTCAACTTTGTGACGCCGTAGCCGAGAAAACAAAACTAAACTAGTTTAGCTGTTTTACTGAACAGACAACGTATGGTTTTTCAATATTCATTGAGTATAATCTACATGTCACCGAATCCCTGTTTCAGTTCAGGAAACGGTACATTTACTTGACTTTTTTTAATAGTTTATTATAGCAGTAAGAATATAGGCTACACTGCGTGAGCTAATCTTCTGATTATTTTACAATACTAGGAATTATACAATTAAATGATTTGATGAGGTGTTCCATGTCCCATAAGGACATAAGGTCTTCTTATGTCCTTATGGTCCTTATGTCCTTATGGTCTTCTTACTTCTTGGGCCATAAGGTCGGACTGCCAATCTCCTGTTGATTGCGGGCTGTAGAAGTCACAGAGTAGCGGGTTGGGACGATCGTCAAATCTTGTATGGCGTCTGGTGCCTCGTTTGTGAATGATATGATGGTAGTATGGGTTAACGGAAGTTAGTACGTAAGATGTAGTTGAACACATACCACTGGCCAACGCGCTACCTCTTTCCTGAGTATATCTAGTTTCCGTAATCGTCTAGCTGGAACCCTTTCTGGCAACTTTTTGGGGTGACGATCGTCAGGCAATCGTCAACATGAAGTACCCTCCTAACATTCTCAATTCTGATGCAATTGACCCTAAACACCCAGCAAGAATTTATCTTTTACATTAGTAATTTTATAGTAATCGCATATGCTATCGTTATAACAGTGAAGCAAGATACGCAGAAGGGAAGTGGACGTCCAATGAGATATTCGCGGCACTAATTGCAGAGTCTTAGTCTTAGAGGAAGGAGTCTGACAATAAAACAGTTGGGTGGAAATAAAGCGATTCAACTCTACGGTTGGGCAGTATGGTGACCAATTACAGGCCAGCACTGCGTCGATGGAAGATATTCCATCAACTGCATATGTGGAGGCAGTCGAAACATTTGACAATTTGTAGTCAGGACAATGAATCACTGCCTAATACCTTTAAAAGTTTTACATTCTGTGAAACCAGTCTTGGAAGCTTACTTTCTATTTATAGTTCCTTGTGCTTATGTAGTTGTTAAATGAATTATTATAGTATGCAATCCATAACACATTAAATATTGTGGGTTATGTGTCTTCGACATGCGTGACTAAATTAATCATAGGCCTATCAAAATGAAAAAAAAGTGCCCAAAACCTGACTGATAGGGAATATATTGAACAAAAAAAGAAGAAATTACGGCTCAAGAATAAAAATGAGCAAAAAATCAACCGAATATTCGATTGAAAAAAGAAAAACATGCTGAAGGTGAAAAACAACATCAGAAAGTAAAAAAGCGTTTAAACAAGAAGTCTGAAGATTTCTCTTCTACTCCAGAGGACGAAATGGAAATTAATCTTCTCTCAGATCATGAAAGTGAAGATTTTGACGTTAATAAATGTGTGGAGTGTTTAGAAGACTAAAGTGTGTGGTTTGTTGTGGTGGCTTCATGAAAGTTGTTCGATTTACGAAGACAAGTGTGCTTTATGCGGAAGAAAGGAAAATCAGAATAGAAAGCTATCACAAAAGAAACAATATAATTTAAAAAAATAAGTTTTATCATTTATTAATTTTTATGTACTAATTTGTCTTGTTTGAGATTTAAATTTAAAAAACATTTTAAGGTAACATTTTATCATAATTGTCAATATTTGTAAAACTACTGTAAGTAGGCCTAATATTTGGTAATAATACATTATTATGACGTGACTACAAATGTTTTACTGAAAAACCACAATTAACAAATAATTTTTTACTATGCCATCTCTCCTACACCACTTGAGCCATCTCACCTACCCCATTAGGAGAGATGGTCCAAAGATACTGTTTCAAATAGGTTGTTGAAACGTTAAGTAAGCTTTGTTAAATGGGGTTTGCATGTACAAAATGCACAGAAAACGTCTATACCTATGTACTCACATTATTAGTTACTTAAAAATGGTTGAAATATTAATTATTTTCGTATTATTCGAAAAGTGTGCCATCTCTCCTCGCTTTACCCTAACAAGATTATTTTAAAACATTATTGGTAACCCATTCTGCGTGTTGTATCACAATATCATGACATTTTTAATACTTTTTAGACAAGGAAAAAACAAAAATAATAAGTTCATATTCATAAGGTTTAAAATAAATAACGAACGAACATGAACAGGTTAAATGTTTCATTTTGTAATAGATTCGTTTGAGTTAAGAATAAATGTAAGCCTGCATTTTCAAAGCGTATCATTCAAGATGGCAGTGGATATAAAACGGGAGTCATAGATTCAATTCCCTTCTCTCTGTACAAAGAGAACTCATTTGACTTCCCGTAAACGCTGGCTGCAGCTTACTTCACTGTAATGACGCGTTCAGTATTCTTCCCTAGTCACCGCTGTGTTCCAACTTTACTTGTGAAATTTTCAATACCATTCTTTATGTAAAATCAGTTGCCTACGTTTGTCTTAAAATTACACATAATTACGTGAATAGAACTCAGCGTTGTGTTAAAGACATTTTAACTGAGAGTCGTGTCTAAAAATATTTGCTACTTCCATCTGAACAAATTGCAACTGTAATTAGTGCGTGAATTTAGAAGGCGGTAAACTACTGAGTTAGGAAAGCTTATAGATACAAAGAATATTTATAGCTTGAGATAAGAGTGAATCGCTATGAACTATTCCACATACAATAATGAGATACTTACACAATAAAATATTGTAGTAGACAATTTAATAACTATAATGGTTCTTTTTTGAATTTGAGGTCTTTTAGTCAAGTCTGCTGAGCTTCATTATTGCTTTTGTCCCTTCTTTCATCTTATTCTACTTACATTTTTAAGCCCATAAGTCTCTGTTATTAGTCTTTCCTTTTACAAAGAGTTCTGTTTAAATTAATATTTCTTTACTTTGTCATAGAAGCTTTGTTCACTTTGAAGCTTAAAAGACGATGAAGGTGTATGTATTTTTTTAACTATATATTTAATTTTAATTGTATTCGTATTTTTAATAGTTGTAATTGTTCTTCGTGAGTAGTGAGCAGAGAAGTGAGCAGACAACGATTTAATAATTACTATACGTTTAACAACATAAGAAAAAGAAATTGCGATATGAAGAGCTGAGAGCAGAGAAAGTGTATGTTCAACGGTGCCTATACTTGACGGTAATTTAAAGGTGTTTTATGTAAACGTCAAAAGCCAGGCGAATCCGGCTGTGAAAGTGACAAGAAATCGAACAGCTCGTCAAGGGACTCGAGTCTGCGGTTGACGTCAAGTAATCGATTTAAGGAGGAATCGTTGTCACGCGGGTCAGACCGGATGCGATGTCTTTGAAATAACATAAACCTCATTGGCTGATATTTTATTAATTATAGCCTGTTTTATATTATTAATTTTATTTTATACTCTATTCTATGTTTTCAAGATAAATGCCTTCCGCAATTTGAAGAAAGACTGTTATAGTAACATTAAAAAACGTATTCCAGAAGCAGTAATAGGCCTATAACATTAATAGAACGTTAAATTAAAATAAATTGAAACGTATTGTAAGGCACAAATTATCTAGCAACAATATAATTGTGTAAATGTTTCACAAAACTAATCAGTAGTTAATTGTTTGAATACCTGGTGACAGTCATATTCATCACCGTTCATGTAGATACCTATTCAATTATAGATATGTGTTATCAGTTAGTTGGGTTAGTAATTAATTGGAATTAACAGACTAATAATTATTGTAATAAGCATCAAATCTATATATCTGCACGTTAACTTATAACTTATATTTATGTTAAATATAAACTAAATCAATTTTAAAATTGCTTGAAAGTCTGAATAACGAATTATCTTTGTCTCTGGTTGAAGTTATTCCGTTTCTGAATTATTTTGCATTAAAAGTTGTTACAGTAGACAGTACACAAACGTACTTGTAGAAACATCTATTATTCATAAATGTGCTGATCATGTCATTAATATCATTATCATTATGGCATATTACTAACATGTCATTAATAAAGTGTGCTTTCAAACACCGTTCTAATTTGTTTGAAAGAAAACTGCACAAACGAAGATTGGTCGATTCCTTCATTCTTTGTTGTAGTCTTTGTGATAACTCTGTCACGCCGTGTACCACGCCCTTTCCCAGTTATTGAAAGAAGTCTTTGAATCAAAGTTAAACGGAATAAACAATTGGATTATTTGAATATCAAGTTATAAGAAGTTGTATCAAGATTATTTATCAAGTTGTAGGAAGAACTTGATAATGGTTGAGAAACCGAAAGGCCTCGTTCGAGGGAAAATTGTACATAGCAGAGAAGCAACAAAATTTGACAAAGTTGTTATGAAGACTGCTAACACAGAGAAAATAACTGATAATAGACGCGCGTTGCAAGCGGAAGAATTTAATAAGGTAAGCTTAGTGTTTAAATATTTAAAAACTAAAGTAAAATTGAAGAAAACTTTTAGCAAAATATGGTTTAATAAACAGTGCGAGTATAGAAATATAATACCGAAATGTGCAAAAATTAAGATAAATAATAATGGTGAAGTAGCGACAAAAGTGAAAAAAAAAATTAGTGATAAATTATGGATAAAATTAGAAATTAGGCACCTCTACTACATTTAATAAAGAATTATTTAAAAGGCACTTGGGATTATATAAAATATTCTCATTTATAGAAGTGGAAGAAATATTATACGGGTTCGGTGAGAATTACGTAAATAAGAAATTAAAGAATTTAACTACATATTACTTGGTAAATTAGAGGAGCTATCCAAAAAAGGAAATATAAGGGTAGGTAACAAAAAGAGTAGTGAGGAAGGTTTTGCCCAACGAGTGGTTAACCTTACAGAAGTTACATTCACAGAAGAGGAACAAAAATTATTAGATAAATGTTTAAAATATGCACCGCCTGTTGGCATAAATAGGGAAAAGGCATTAGTGGAGTGTGAAGTAATAGTAGAGAAAATATAAAATGAGGATACTAAAAAACAAATGAGGTATGAGTTAAAAGAAATCGTTGAAAAAATCTATAATAAAAGTAAAAATAGAAGAAATAAGGTGGAAGAACAGGTCACGAAGGATATAAATAAATTGAAAAATAAAATAAAAGAAAATAATCTACTAGTTACTAAAGCAGACAAAGGAAATACTTCGGTTGTAATGAAGAAAGACTGGTACATAAACAAGACAGAAGACTTTATAAAAGAAGGCCCATATCAAGGAATAAAATATGACTACAAGGTTGTAGGAAGAACTTGATAATGGTTGCGAAACCGAAAGGCCTCGTTTGAGGGAAAATTGTACATAGCAGAGAAGCAACAAAATTCGACAAAGTTAGAATAAACACTGTTTGTTACATTCCCATTCTTACGTTTCGTAGTAGACTTAGTTTGGTGGACTTAAATCAACATCAGAAACAGTAAAACAATTCGGTTTTAACCAAATCAGACGTAATTAACTGTTAATAATTATCTTCTTCAAGGATTAAACAAAACAAAAAAAAGTTCCGGACTCAAGCAGTGAGAATAGAGCCGGTCACTACAACGCTTTTTCGGACTACGCAAAAGTCTCCGTCCTTTGGCTTATAATTCAATAGTTGTTTAGCCATGCGGCAGTCTTCTATTCTGTTAAAATGATCCAACCACTTTAGCCGAATTTTGACAATTCTATTACGTAATTATACACATAATCTTCAGTTCCTCCGATATATATTGACATTTCTTTTGCAACCTATCACGCCACGTGCCTGAAAAATCTGATTTCGGCCGCTTGAATACGACTAGTCTAGTATTTCGTTAAAATAGAATTTTCAGACCTATAGAGAAGGGCTATCACTTTGAAGAAATTTAGGCGTGTTTCTTTACTCTTTGATTTTATAGTTTTCTTAAGTTTTCACTACATCTTTGTTTGTAATGTAAGACGCACTATAGCACACAAGTATTCACAATTACTGACCTGCTTCAGAACAGTTCTATCTACAATTTTTATTCGTATGGGATTGGCTCCATAAGAAGCCATCACCTTAATCTTTAATGTACAGATAAGCCATCCGAAATATTTGCAGATTCGTATTACGTGTATTATTCAACGAGTATTACCTGTTTATCAAGATAGAATTAGTATTTCACTGGAAAAGAGCTCACTTTCATTCTTCGTGGATACGCATATGTTTTGAATTCAGCTCAAGATCGAGTTAGTTCAACCCAGTAACAGCGATCAGTTCAACAGTCAGATATCTACACGTGTAGGAGATCGGTCGTGTATGTGATCGGATGTAGACTCGTTTATTTCTGCCAGTGGTACGTGTGTGACTCTGTACCACGGCTGGAGCCGTGAGGCTAATGAGTGAGGGCAGCTGATCATATTTTGTTCAGCAATCTACTAAGTAATAGTCAAGTTAAGGTTACAATATCGTTTAGCAATTTATTGTCAGTTTAATGTTACTAAACCGTAATTAAAAATAGTAGTCACTTAGTGGGGAAAGTGGGCTATCTTTGCTTAGGCTTTTTTAGCAAATGTTACTTGCTCACTGATAACAAAGTACAAATATATGCTTATAATAACTTGCTAACTTTTGGTTAGGTTAGGCTGCGACAATAAGTCGTAGTGATGGTCACGTATTAAGCATAGGCCACTATCTCGGAGTCAGAGAAGTTTCCATACTCGCAAAGCTTGCAATAATTTACTTTAAAATGATTTGTATAACCCCATTACACATTACATTTTTATCTCGTTCTCGTTCTCGTTCTGGTTCTGGTTCTGGTTCTCGTTCTCGTTCCCGTTCTCGTTCCCGTTGTTGTTGTTGTCGTCGTCGTCGTCGTCGTCGTCGTCGTCGTCGTCGTCGTCGTCGTCGTCGTCGTCGTCGTTGTTGTTGTTGTTGTTGTTGTTGTTGTTGTTGTTGTTGTTGTTGTTGTTGTTGTTGTTGTTGTTGTTGTTGTTGTTGTTGTTCTTCTTCTTCTTCTTCTTCTTCTTCTTCTTCTTCCTTTATCAGAGTGAGTTTTCGTCTACAACGTCTTCTTCTTTATCTTAACGAGTTTCTTCCTATCAGAGCGTTAAACTCTTTGAATTCGGCTTCGATAATATTTGACCACCTGGTCGTTGGTACGACAAAGTTTATATTATCTGTTGGTCTGTTGGGTATTTATAATCCTGTTTTGGTACCCTACTCTCTCCTCCATGGTGTCTAAAGACTTACCCACCTCGCTAATAACCTGTTCCTCTAGACTTTTTCGGTTATTGACAATACGCCTAACACTGCTTTAATAAAATAGTTGTTGCTATAGGCATAATTTAGCTTTGTGCTACCTTTAATTTATCATAAAAACTTCGTTCCGTTGCTCGATACTGCAACAACCAATAAAGTTTGTGTTCTTAAAGTTAAACTTAAAGTCTTAAAGTCAACTTAAAGGTATGCCCTTTCTTCTTAAGATTGTTTTGATTTTAGTGTACTTTGTTATTAACTCGTTAAGTTTAATATCTACGACATTATCATTCCCATAAATAACGTCACAGACCAAATAAGTGAAACAAGTTGCTGATTATTACTTGTTGGTTTGAGGGAAATTGCGTGACATTAAGCGATTAAAAACATGCGTGATGTTATTAGGTTCTGTTTTTCCGAATTTTCTCGCTATTTTATTAAAAATATGATAAATACGGTAATATTTTTATATTGAAACATACAGTTTTAAAATTTAATAACTTACGGAGCCGAAACGCATGATATGACAAAAAAGAATACAAATAAATTTATAATGATAGGAGTGGTCTTTCTATGACTTAGTTGTATAATACCAAGACTAAAAAAAGCAATGAATGATTGTTTTACGTAAAAGAATAAAAATCAACACAAATGTAGTGGAACAATTTGAGAGAATTCAATTAATATCGTTTGGGCTTACCGAAAAGATAGATGGCTCCTAAATAGTCCAAGCGAATGTTGGAATGGATACCGTCATGAAATCGGAGACGAGGAATATCCTAAGGAAATTGGAACGTGATGTGGATGTAGCAATGTTGCCTAGTTACCTGGAAGAGGATATGCGCGTGGATAGAAATAACTAAATCCTGGAGGAAGGAAAGGCGTCTAAGGCCACAGAAATCCGTTGTATTGCATAAACGTATTCAACAGGGACATTTTACGTTCGCAGTCAGCACGTCACGAAGTTTAAAGATTGACACCTGTAATACACGTCACACGGAACTCGACTGTATTTATTAAAACTTCTGCTGTCACTGAGGTCGTCGTCGTCCTCATCCTTTACGGCTTAAGCTAGCCGTAGCCTGTTCCAGTCTCAATGCCAGTGATCCAACCATCGCTTACAGAGTCTTCCCACACTTTTCTTCCTCCTTGGATGATAGTCAAGGGCTCTTCTTGAAAATCTAGTTGCACCCATTCTCTCTACATGTAACCGCCACTCTGTTTTGTACCGGGAGATTTTGGTCATTAATCTTTCAGCTATGCCTAGCTCCATTCTAATATGACCATTTCTGATAAGATCTCTCCTGGTACAATCTTTTACAGGCTTCAAGAACCTCATTTCCGTTCCTTGTATTTTAGATATATCTTTGGCCTTTCTAATCCAAGTCTCACTACCGTACAGTAGTTGAGGTATGGCCATTACATTATAATATTTTAATTGCGTCTCTTTCCTTGATTTCTTATTTAAATGTTTAATGATACAGTTACTATCAATAAGGTGTCAGTTATAATTTATGTTGTTTTATATTTCAACTGTTTCAAACTGAAAGCTACTTTAATGGAAACGTATTTCCAGCCTCCTGGATTTCCAGAACTAAATATTTTCTTACCATTGAAGATCTTTGTAAGCCATAGTAATGCCAGGTATTAATGCACACACAAATGTTACAGAATTAGATGAGCGGCAACGTTTAAATGAACAGCACACACGCACGGTGGATCTTAGTTGTCACAGGTTCGATGACGGGGAGTGTTGTCAGATTACATAATTTAATTTCGTCGTAGGTTGGCAGCTCTTAAGGTTATAGTTTATACATTTACAATGGGAAATGTGTACTACTAACAGGATCACAGAATATTATTGTACCGTAGACAAGTGTCAAGTACTATTTAAATATTCATCGCATGCATAGTACAACTTCAGCTTTCATATGTTGGTATTACCGTGTTGTGGCGTTTGTACAAGTAACGTTTGCTGTCACGTCAGGTACACCCGGATTACGCCCGCTGCATGTTAATTGTGTTGGCAGCACTGCTTTGTATATCCCGTCATATCTCAGTCGTGGTATGTAACTAATATTCTACTACGTCTGCACATCGTGTAGAACTCGCTTGCATATCGCGAAGAGAGGCAGATCTCTCTCACTCTCTCTCCTCTCTCTCTCTCTCTCTCTTTCACTCTCTCTCTATCTCTCTCACTCTCTCCTCTCTCTCTATCTCTCACACACACACAGAGGCGGATTATCCATAACGCTAGGGTATGCTGCAGCACCAGGGACTCGGCTGTCAGAGGGGGCACCATCCAGCTGAATTGACTAAGCAAATAAACACGACGAAGTTGGAGTTACGGAAACTGCTAATTTAAATAACAAGATTAACAATGACTAAGCGAAGCAAAGCTTATGATCACATTACGCAATTGTTTGGTTTTCTTACGCAGATATTAAAACCATTGAGAGTGTCGAGTTTAAACAACAAGCGAAAGCTATTATAGAAGTACGTGTATACTCGAACGACCTGAATAACGATGTTCAAATAGAATTGAAACGCTTTGTGCCACGAGTGAATTTGCAAGAAAGAGGTTTTTTTTTCAAGTCGTTCGAATGAAGATGATAGATTCCATGATACTACAGTTTGTCCGCTCAAAGTATTAAACTGGATTATAGATTGTAAAATGATTGATGTATTTGACAGGAAGAAGAGACACAGTGAGAAGATGATAGAATATTGGAAAAAAAGAAAAGAACAACGAGGAAAGAATTGAAATTGGCATGTGGTCCTTAGATGGCCGATACGAAAGAAAAAAGTTTCTTAAAGTTAAAAACTCAACATATTAAAAATTGCAAAGCCAGATTCTGTCGTCAGATCAAATACTGATACTGCTAATGTACACTGTTATAATTTCAACACTGAAGAAAGATATTCAACACTTACCGTGAATAAGTTATTTAATAACATTATTAGTTTGCACCGACCGAATATGTTAAATTATTTTTTATATACGTTCGTTTAAACGTGTATATGTTACATGTTATAAGTTTTATCATTTGAGTATTCAATTGTTTATACAGAAACTAGAAAAGAAAAAAATTAAACTCACTGAAATTTAAATATCTTACTTTAGGAACCGGTTGCGTAAATTTAAGAACTAACAATTGTTTCTTTTAATTAAAAACTGAAAAGTTTAATCTAACTCTTAGTTAATAGAAACTGTAAAACTGAGGGTTTTGCTTACTTTAGTTATCTACATTACCTATATTAAAGTTTTTCCTCCCAGCCAAAAACATCAGCATCCGCCACAGCAAACTTAATAAGATAATGAAGTCTCTATTACTTTAAGTTTCCTCTTTGTTTAGCTAATATTACAAGTCGGACGTCCGCTGTATAGTCTCGCGCGTGTGACTTCTTCTTTGTCATGAATTTTCTCATCGTCTTATATGAAAAAAGCTGCGGAAAATGAAATTCTAGTTAAGGAAGTACAGTCTAAACGGACTACCAATAAATAAGCTTTACTTTCTTTGTTAATACCGGTAAAAAATGTATTACTGTATTTTCTAACACCAGGTATATGCAAAGACACAACAAAGCAGTCCAACGACCACATTATCATCGTAATACGCGGCCTCGTGGATAATAAAGTTCAAGGTTGGCAATCCTGCCGCCGTTTGATGTTCGCTGTATAACCATTTCGTATGAAATACATTGGGAGACTCTTATCCGTTATGGTGGTTCACGTTCACGTTAACGACACCTGCGCCGTCACGACCTCTGCCGGCCGTTACGGTAAACCACAGTTTATAGGTAATACGCCGTGGGCCCGACTCCGACGTGTGTACATTATTTTAACTTGATTATTTACATAAACTTGCGCTCTGTGTGGTTCAAATAATTATTCTGACTGAGTTAGTGCAGTCGAACTTCTGTACGTCGAAGGACAGTATTATTCAAATTAAATTTGATTTCCCTTTCACCTTAGTGCTTATTCCACAAGTAAATTACACCCTACGTCTATAAATCAAATTGTTTTTTAACTCCAGGAAAAGAATTTATAATTATTTAGCTTCTTGTAAAATTTAATAATAGCGTGTAAAACAATAATTTATTACTAGATTAAATGTCATAGAAATTTGAACAATTTGTTTTGTTATTTTCGTTCATTGTTCTATATGACAGAGACATTTTATATATTAAGGTAAAATGGTAAGCTAAAATTTTAACCCATATCGGATTATTTGTAACTTTTATGTTTATTGAATGGTTACTCTATAATTATTACTTTACTAAACAAGAAGTAATAGAGTCATAATAGGGATTGTTGTAGTTTTCTGATAATTGAATGATACTTTTGATTACAACAAAGTACACCAATTGCAAAGAAGAATATGCGTTACGAAACAGCAGTCACAGAGGCCGCGGTCACGATGCCAACATTTGCAGACTGTAGAGGATATCAAATTTGACCGGAAGTGCTACACTAAAACCGAGCATTATTCGTTGTGATGGTTGTGTATTGTTTCCGATTTGGAAGTGCGCCAGTGTTTTTATAATCAAAGTGCACATTTATTTTTTTTCATTAGTTAATTTCTTATTTCGGTGGATGCGTGGATAACGAATACTAGCCTATATAAACTTGACAACAGGCCTCCCTATCTAATACTTATCTCCATCGCTCTAGCTTAATAATATATTGTATTGTGGTGTATTAGCAGGGACGCAGGATTTCTTCCTAGCGGGGGTTCTGGGGAAGTTTTTCAGGAGGCTACTTTTCACGAAAGTAATATGGAATTTAAAACAGAAAAACTCTCTATTTGCTACTTACTTTGTTGTAACCAAACCAAACTACTAACATTGCATTTGTAATTGTATAGGCCTATTCTTTTAGGTGTTAAGAACCGATTGTATCAGTAAGAGAGACGGAGCGTTCCGTGTTCATTTCTACAACTCAAACAGTTTGTAGCGCATACACGCGTTTTTGTTTATTGCATCGTTACTTAATGCACCTCATATTCTCCACGTGTAAACACAATGTGTTTTTGTAATGAATAATGTATTACTTCACGACATCGTACCAAGAAATCCATTTCCTAAATGCGTGTACAAGAGAGTCAGCTGTGAAGCGACATCTATAGCTAAGCGGTGGAAGTAACTTGTAATATTTCGTATATTAAAAATTCATATTTAATGTAAACATCCGTTAATCACGAAACCAGTGCGTCAGTTTATTCACTGTATACTAGCTGTTAACATTTACGTGTCACACGTGTTTTGAAAATTGGACAAAATTACGAATTCCTTGTTAAAAAAAGTCTAGCGCCAACGGAAATTCACAACGAAATGATAAACTCGTTTGTATATGCTGCATATTCAAAACAATTACTAATAAGTGGGCGCTCAAATTTACACATAGTCGTACGAGCATTGAGGATGAGCCCCGCAGTGGAGCCCAATAATTGCAACATCAACTCCGGCACCCAGTTTGCACAACAATTTGTTTACTGCAATTTTTAAAACAAGTCTAATTCGCTTGTCCCAGTGGCCTATAAATTAAACTAACACAATGCTAATTTGGTTTTTTTACACATAGGAGTTAAGAGGAAGAACTGAAAGAGATACTTGGCCACGGAGTGTGGGTAGATTTGTTTTACGAATGTGAGTGTGTTAAAAGAATTCTAACTTCTAAAACAGCCGGCAATACGGTCTCACAACGTCGCCACCACAGATCAACGTCTTTAAAATAACAGTTTCAACAAAAATGTTTTCTGTAAAAAGATGATTACCTAAAGAGGTAGCGGATTTTGGTTTAGTCATTCCGGTCAGCTTAGACACATCTCTCTCTACAACGTCTTTCAGTCGTCAATGACACAACGCAACATAGTAAATGTTATCAGAAGGCTTAGATCGAACTATTCCCATCGCTAGAATTTACCACGCATCGTTTAGATCATTAAACCATCTGTGGTCGTCTTCGGTGTAACAATCTATGTCTTAAGGATACGGTTACACGAGCGTTTATTTCCGACCGTTCACGTGCTTCGTGTTTGGAAAACAGCACAGTGGTCACACGTGCGTTTTTTCTCGTACGTGCACGGACAGAAGTGTAGTCACACAAGCGTTTTATAATCAGACGCCATGGTGGCGCACTCCTACAGCTCTGGAATGTGTATATAAAGGTTAAAATGCAATTGCACAGAAACGTCCGTGTTTAGATTAAAGAAAACATTGGTTATCAGTAGTAAATAAATCTTTATTAAGAAAATATTTTACATTACATATTTTTATACAGACGTCAACAACACCATGGAGACCAAAATTAATTACCATAGTAACAGGTAGACAAACAAGTACTACTTTAGCGGCATCTTTGAACAGTCCGTATGACCACCCTCGTGAGTGTTAAAAACGCACTAAAAACGCAGCAAGTAACATTTCAATGCGGGAAACCTTAAAATCGCAGCAGAATTGATGACCCGTGCATTTTTTCACGTCCGTGTGACCAATTTTATTGCCGCCTGTGTGTTAAATTCAAAGCGTTTCCTAACCTCACGCAAACGGCCGGGAAAAATCGCTCGTGTAACAGTACCCTAAGTGTAAGTTTAACTAATACATTAAATACCAACTTAAGCCTATCCGAGATTTGTTCACAACATACATGAACTGTCAAAAGAATAAACCACCACCAACCTACAAAGTTAAACACAACTATAGAAAAACTATATATAAAAGTGTTCTTGCGACCTTGATTGTCTTACAGTGAACGGTATTTTTGGTGTGGATTTTAACTCTACACGCTGTGCATTTTTGATATAACAGAACATAAACATGAAGACGATCTTAGACTTTGAAAAGTAAAACGTTAAGAGAAAATAAAGCAACTATGATGTTACATCCCAGACAGGAGAATTTTTTAAGATTAGTTTTTCTGTCCAGTTAGTTGTAACTTTACGTCTAATGGAAATATCGTTGTTATTTTGAAAGTTAATCCTCTTCATTCACAACACTTAATGAATATTAATTGCTACACTTTCACATGTGAAATTTACTTTGTTTATTTTCCTCATACGACGTTTCAGCGTGATGTTCGCCTTCCTCAGCGAGGTATGATACAGAATGATCATACCGAACATTACGCTGAAACGTCGTACGGGGAAAATAAACAAAGTAAGTTCCACATGTGAAAGTGTAGCAATTAATATTCAGAAAATATCGTATTTGAAATGAAATTCGATTTCATGCTGTCACTCACAGTCTTATAAAATTTAGCGTTTACAAAGTAAATACTAACATTTCACAATTATGTGCATGTGTTTACGAAACTCGCGTTCTTAGTTGCGTAAAATAAAAGACAAACAGAGACAATGTGTGTGACAGTGCCTTGCAATATCTCTTTACATTCTACGTTTCACTGCTCCTTGTACTTCTTTTCCTAGTGTAATGTCATGAATAAGGAATGAGACCCTCTCGGGAATACCTAATTGGACGTCTCCCGTTTGCGTTCTGTAAACAAACAGTGCTAAGTTTTACAATCGCTCTGTGCCTTTATCTCTCTCTGCTGAATCAGTGTACTGGATGATTAGGTACTGTGCCTGAGTCTACAACGGCAGTCATTTTGTAAATAGCCGGAGTCCTATGGTTTAAAATTTAATGGAAAGTTTATATTTTATAACTTTCCGATACGAAGTTTTAATTTAGTTTATGATTTAAAATAATTAAAATCTCAGGGTGGTCAGACTGAGCTTAATAATCGACTATGTCTGGATGTCAACAATCGTTATTTTGCTTTATAAAATTAGCAGGTTCTTTGAGTCTGCAAGATACACTTTAACAAAAGAAATGCACTACTGTAATAATGAGTAGGCGGAGAATAAAAAATATTATTTGTTTCTTTAACATAACACAAAATATGAACGACTGTTCATTACTTGAAATTGAGGTTAACTAGGGTTCATTGTAACCTTACTTGTTTGGTATTAATTGATTAATGCTTCTTTGAATGCATTACTTATTTTATATAACATTGTTATTAATTATATTCAGTGAGATTTCCATGAATTATCTCCTAAAGTGGACACAAACAAAAAACAGGTAATTCAAATTAATTTACTACTAGGGTTAACTCGTATGTTACATTGAGTTAAGGTTCTACAATTAAACAAAATACAAACAAATACAATTAAACAAATTCTACAAAATAGTCTAAAATTATTAAATGTTAGGGTTCACTGGTCCCTTCATTGATTGTTCAATGTCTCTTTATAAAATATTACAATTAATTCTAAGCTAGAAAGTCAAAATTGTTATTAGCCAAAGCGTTCGCTGCTTATTGTTTATGTAATTATCAAAGTCCCTTTCCTTATAGAAATAGGGTTATTTTTGATTTAATTTAGGTAAATCAACTTCGCTAATAGCGTTCTTTATTTGATTAATTATTTTTTATACGCAATATAATGACCATTTGCACTGATACTTGCGTGTACCGTTGACTCGAAGTATCACTATCACAAAACTTTTTTAATTTTCAAAAATTATTTAACATTTGAATTAATATTTATTAATTCTCTTCACACACTGCCTATACGCATGAACTCCGTTAAAGAGAAATGTTAAAATAAACTTCACTGTCCCTTTTGGTCTGACCTAACCTCAATTTGGAGTTTCGAGGTTAGTATGCATTATCAGCTGTCGGCTATCAATTCAATGTTTTGATGGTCACTCTGCCCACGTGGAGTCTGTCTCGATTGCTGGTGATGAACTGTTGTTTTTACGTGTGTCGGGATTCGGCACTTCGTACTTTTTAATGAGCTCTGATTGGCTAATTGTCTTTATTTCGTGTACTCTCGGCGACGTTCGTCAAAATAGACGCGCAAACAAGCGTCAGTAGGCTGGGGTGGAGATTATAATTTTCTGGTCACAAAGCCATGCGTACGGGCTTGCAATTTATTAGTTTTTCTTATAAATCAAATAGTTCGTTTATAATTACTCTGACAACATTTTTATAACTCCCATTGTTTATATCTTTTGATTACGAGTAATTTGCATACCCTTATCATATAGTTCCGATATGGAGTTGATAAGAACACACTTTGTACAAATTAATAATATTTCTTATGTTACATAATACATTACATACATTGTTTTCATTCACTGTGTTTATGGTGATAACTTATTAGTACTGTATTATGAACTTTTCACATATAGTTATTTACTTATAGTTATGAATTATTCATTTTCCTAGGGTCAAACTCTAGGCCTATTATCACATAAATTGTTTATTAATTATATCGTAATATTAGTGGTTGATAATACCATTTTGTTATGGCCTATGCATAATGCACTGGTATTTACCACTTCTGATAGTGTCAGTCTTATTTATTACTGGTTTTTTATTTCTTTAATTATAGTCTTTTTGGTGAGTTTCTAGTACTCTTGAATGTTACATTTTTCGTTAGTTGTAATTCTTTTACATTTATTTCATTATTGTATTTTTATCTCTTATCAGTGTTCTGATAACGCTGTTAGTACTGGGCAGTGGTTAATTCTGCCTTTATATTGACAATTACCTTGGTTTGAAGTTACTCAGACTTCTTGCATCTAGTGGTTACTAGTGTTTACTCATTATTTGTGTTATTATTATTAATTATGTGGACATAATCCTTGAATTGTCTCATCTAAACGTTTTTCAAGGATTACTCAGTGTTATAGGTTGAGTTCCTATTCTTTTATTACAAGTTTAAGTGACATTTTTGCTGTTTCAGGCAACCATTCTATGTGATGCATATGGTTATATTAAATTACATTTATTCAGCATTTGTTTCCTTAACACATTATCTTTTGTACATTAAATGTTCCTTATAGTATCTAGTCATGTTATACTACAACACATTTTGGTTTAACATTACTTTAGTCATAGTTTTCTATGGTTTTATTGAAAACTATTTGGCCAGATTAGGTTATGTTCTAATTTGGTATCTCAACAATGGTTGAATGTCAGTTTCAGTTTTCTACATAATATATGATTTATTTACACTTAGCTAACACTGGTATATCATTGTTTATCCCTAGATTTTAATTTGGTTATCTTCACAATCTTTATTATTGATAATTAATGGTCACTGAAAATTTTAAATAAACTTTACAACTTTTTATTAGTATTTTGGACATAGTCCCTTTGTAATGTTTATACATCATTTAGTTATGCAGTTACCATACTGGTACTCATTCTCCTCATTAAATTCTGTTTTCAATAATTAATTTTATTGAGTTCTGTTTGTATTGTACTGTTATTGAAGGTATCTGATTAATAAGTGTGTCAGTGTCAAGTCACAGCTTAGGGATTTAAATCATGTTGTTTGTCTCGCTTTTACTTTCTTTTCCAATAATAATACCTTTATTTTCATTTGTTAATTTATTCTAATTTATATTATCTCCCTTTGGCGTTTGACCCGATTATGTTTTCTCCTTATTTGCACTGATTCCTTCCTCATTCTTAGTAAGTTTCTTCTTAGTGTTGTTGTCATTGGTTTCTTTCTCACTGTTTGATCTACTGGGTAATTAGGTATGTTGTCTTGTCTTCTTTTCTTCAGTTGTACATTTACTTGGAAATCATAGTTTATTTTAATCCCCTATTTTGGCTTATAATATTTCCTCTATTCATGATTGTAGGTTCAACTTTGTAGATAATTTTATTTATAGTGGCTTTTAATTCATTCGTGATACGTTGGTGTTGGGTGTGTGATATGTACCATTACACAATACAGAATCCCGCGCCAACCCCTTCCATCTCCACACCCCCACACACAAACAGTCACCTAAAACACCGTTACAAATTACCGACTACTTGACACAAGATTCCGTATTCAAACCTCACTGAAGAAGGACAATACAACTCCAAAACGGCTTTTGAGGGAATATCAACAAGTAAGTTTCACAAGTGAAAGTACCATTAAATAATAATTATCAAAGATAATTGCCATCGTCCCCTACTCTCAGCACGTTTAACGGTGGCAATAATAATAGTGATAATAATAATAATAATAACATAAGGGACGTTCAATAAGTAAAGAAAAGAACGTTTATTCTTATAATACAATTTATTGACTTTTTATAAATTTAGTTATTTTACAACATATTATCCTGCTTTAATTACACATTTTTATCATCTGTCTACTACTTTTTTATGCCTGCAGCAAAGAATTTTTTGACTTCAAGTCGCAGCCAGTTTTGTACATTCGTTATCACTTTTTGGTTGCTGTTGAAGCTTACCCATACAAAAAAATTCTTGAGAGATTCGAACAAAATCAAATCAGACAGGGCAAGGTGTGGACTAAGAAACAAATAAGGCCAGCTTAATTCCAAGGCAGTTTGGGGCGTCGACTCGACCAGTGGAAATGATAACATCCTGAGTAATAAAAGGTGGCTTAAAATACGTACATTACTTACCAAATGTAGAGTTATTGTCAATATTATTAAAACTCTATTTTATTAGTTTAAAAATATTATAATTACTTCCATTCCTGCAGTTATTAGAAGATTTATTGTAACACACGCAACTGGCTTATAGGCCTAAATGCGCCTACGTTAGGTGATTATGGCATAAATGTTTAACAGCTCTGGGGGGTGGGGATTGATCCTCTGACCCCTCCCGTAGTTATGCCACTGACATGGAAAGGTGAGTATCATCGTAATTTAAATTCTTTAGACGAGCGCGCGGATGCTATAGCTCGATCAATACAGTATAAGGAATCAAAATATAAGGTATGAATTACAAATGCACGGTAAAATCAATGGGATAGTGTCTTATAAAATCAAGTGGTGGGTGCACGTAGAAAAAATATCTGGGTCTCGACCGTCCAGGCTAATTGTTAACTATAAACCGATATGTAGAAGATTTGTGGACGGGCTGTGGGAAATACGGCTGGAGGTTTGAGGACGAAACAGATGAGCAATCTGGACTCTGCACTGAAAATAGTAATAACATTAGTAAAAACATTTAAACTCAAAATAACAACAATAATTTAATACAAATTATACAAATTTTAATGAAAATTCTTTTCAAATGTAGGCTATTCAAATTATTTTCGTTCACAAAACAACTTTTTTGGTACTTTTATTTACTGTTTTGGGTTTACTTTGGACTTTCATCACTTATTATTTTCTTAACTCTTGCCGTTCAGGACAGGGTTACAAGGAAAAGATTACCTTCAGGAAAAACATTACATGAGTCATTTTGTTGTATAGCTGTACATTCCACGTTAAAATAACAATGATATATAGTATTACTAAGCCTAACAAAGAAATTATTTTGTCCTGGTACGAATAAAGACAAATACACCATTTAAACATTCTATGTAATACAACATTCATAAATTGAAATAAAACTGTAAAATATTTTTGGTAACGCTGGTATCTATATTTTTCTTTTACAACAGATTCAAATATATTCGTGCGATTACGCGCAATTATAAAATAAATGCCGACGACTGAGTTGGGTTTCGCATAAAGAGTTGGGGGCGTATTCAGAGCATCTAAAAGTTTAGATTTAAACGCTGACACGACGAGAGAAGAATACGCAATGCATTATAAGCACAGATACAGGCACCAGTAGTTACAGTAAGCAAATGAGTTCTCTTTGGAAAACGTGAAGCGGTGAAGTGGGAAGGGCATTGAAACCACGTCTCTCGCTTTTCTTCCATTTGCCAGCTTGAATGACGTCTCTAAAAATACACATTCAAATCAAAATCATTAAACGTTGAACGTAAAAATGTCGTGTCTACGTAAATAGAAGATATTTAACAGTAGCTTTATTTTTTTAACGTTATCAACATTGTGTTGTTTGTACAAATATTTTAAAAGTAGGTATTAAGTTGTCAATTGGGGACATTGCCGGAAGAGGGCGTATAGGCGTATACGCCATTTTTCCGGCGATCACTTCAAACTATCCGCCATATTGTTCTGAAACTGTCCACTAAATTTCATCTTAATAGGGTAATTCCCTGAGCCGTAAAGGATTTTTTTGTAGAGGCATGTTGCAGTTGGTAGCTTACATCTGAATGCAAACACCATTGGGATTTGTTTAGGTTATGTTGTTTGTTTATATTTTGTGATTATCGAAGTGAATTATTCTGGTTAAAATGGAATTGTGTGGTGAGCCTAGTAGTGCTATTGTTTCAAAAAGAGACGTAAATTATATAACAATAAAACTAATTTAAAGCAAAAACCTGCTTAAATCATGAGGGCTGGAGGAGAAGCTTATGTAACTAGCTCTGGCAATACAGTAGACAGTAAGCAGTTTTCAGGTATTACTGTAAAGAATTCACAAAACATCTCTATTAGAAAACAAGAAGAGCTCTTCGGAAACTTCTACAATGATAAGGTTAAAGGTAGGCAAGATTCGTTTCTTTCCAAATGCATGTCAAAAGCAACTGCAAAGACAGCAAAAATCGATAAAATAAAACAGATAAAACGTTTGATCCTATAAGGTAAACTATGAAGAAATTGAAGTTAAAACATGCCAAATCTTCATTCGTAATTATATTGTAGAAAATTATAGCAATTGTAACAAAGAAGGGTATATAAAATTAGGTCTAGCTTATGTTAAAATTACGTAATGTTAATTAAATAATCTGAACCAATAATTTTCTTGCTTTTGAACATTTTCCCTGAATACCGAAAAAAGAGCAGTAACACCTCATTTTATTTAATTTGTCTTTATAATTTCTGTAAATGATTAGTTTTTTAATAATGATAAACCACACTACTTATTAAAATAATATTGAGCTCATAATCATTGTGTAGGAAAAAGTTTTAAAAGAATAACATTTTCAATTGTTGTTTTTCTTAAAACTCATTTTCGTGTTATACGCCCCACTTCCGGCAATGTCCTCAATTAAAAAAAAAATAAATAAAAAAATTAGGCTAGAATCGTCTTCTGGTGATATTAATACATAAACACAGAACATATACTCAGGCCGCGCAACTTTAAAATAACGTAAACACGTGAAACTCGTTCTGCCAATTTGATAATGCCGTAGCTCGATCCAGCATAAAAACTCACTTCAAATCGTCGGTTATTTTAAAAAACGAAACTTCGTCGTGTACTGTGTATGTACGTTTTGTAAATACCTAATGGCTACTTTAAGCCATTGACTTATAAGCGTTCTAATTTTATTACCTAAATTAATAACGAGCTGCGCAATCATTATTTGTCGAGAAGTGTAGTTTCGGCAAAAGTGAGCCGGATGTTTTCACGCCGGAGTGATTTTAGTGGCCGCGTGGTGGGGTTGTGCAGCACTTGGACAATCCCTTCCTCCATTTTATCTAGATAAAGCACTGGCATAAGTAAGCCGGATGTTTTCACGCTGGAGTGATTTCAGTGGCCGAGTGGTGGGGTCGTGCACCCGGACAGTTCCTTCCTCCATGTTGTCAAGGTAAAGCATTGGCATAAGTGAGCCGGATGTTTTTGACGCTGGAGTGATTTCAGTGGCCGCGTGGTGGGATCATGGACCCGGACAATTCCTTCCTCCATGTTGTCGGACTGTACGCAAAGCATAACGACTTACCTTTTTTAGTCTCGTTTTCCAGGAGGAACGGCGAAATACAGAAAACACACTAAACAGGCAAAACCTATTGGAATTAAGGATAATTAATTAATAATTATTAATTAAGGTTTAAAATGTTTTCATCCGTTACTTGAGTGGGTGAAATTTTAATTACAATACTGTTTTGTCAGTTAACCACTGTGTTTTATTTTTAGCACTAGCATCGCTAATATTATAAAAATTCTTTTTCGTGAATCTGTGGATTCAATAGAAATGGATGACTTCTTATCTGCTCAAAATGCTGTAAAAATAGAAACTCGTCCGGTCTAAACATCACCAGTCCAACACTCTGTATTTCCGATTCACCTAAAGAAAATTAATAATTATTACTCTAATAATTACTGTTATTATATTTTAAGTTCCTTAATGAGACTAAAAGTCTTTACTGTAGTGAAAATAGTAATGTAGAAATATCAGTGATATATTTTGAAGGGTATACGTAGGTATATTATGTGTTTAACCACAGTTTTGACGGTAGAAGAAAAAGATAAACTTTAAGTTTTGCCTGCGGTTACTGGACAATTCAGTCAAACTTTTACCACCCTTGCAGTTTAGAGCTAGAAAAGATATGTGTAATTTACTAATACTAAACTCTTAACTCTGCTTGATGGCGACTCTTAAAATTATCTCAGGGTATCTAAGAAATGATTACTAACACAGTTAACTTGAAGGAATGCTAATTTTAATGAGCATTTTCATTAACATGTTACAATTTGCATACAATCTTTATGATTAACAATTATTAAATTTATACCTCTCATCAATTATTATTGAAAGTAGGTTCATAGACCAATTGAATTGCCAATAGTAATAGAGTTACAAAAATACATGAATTAAATTGAGTTTAATGTTCAATTTGGTTTACTTGTTAAGTTGAATTCCTTTTGATTGGTGAGTCCTTCCCTCGGAGTCTGCGATCTTGGAGATTGCGTTGTCGGCGATTCGGATGATCCTGTTGATGACACTCGATGACACTAACCACTTGATTATTTCGGTTTCACTTTAATTATCACTGTTCACACCTACTCACTGATTCAGCATGTAACTAGTATATACTAATTAATTTTGACACCTTAGTAACTACGTGACTAAACCTAGTGCTCGCACGATCAATAATACATCCCGAATACACTCCCACGATCCGCAACTTCCAAATGCATGCGTTCGATTATCGATACTATGAAGTTCGGTAATTATCACCAAGTTATTCAGTCTAACAATTACTTTGATCTGGGATACTTCGTTTACCGTAATACCGGGTTTTATACTATTTAAACGCACGACATGAATACTGTACTTCTTACTTATTGCAAGTTTTAATTATAAAATTTTAATACGTGGTGACGAGTTTGAATAGTTGTTATACTCTCCGTCGACTTTAGTTATGAAATTTTAATACGCGATAACGAGTCTGAATAGTTGTAATGTTCGCCGTAGACTAGCCTGACAAATTCCCAACTACATTTTTTATACTCCCTCAAACATTACCCATACTCACTATTTACAATTCGCGTTCCCATTGGTTTCATATACCGCGATATTTGATTTCCACCAACCCAACTAGCTAATTTCGCCCGTTTAAAAGTGACGCTTTCTCTCATTCGTCAAAAAACAGCGCGTAGCAAACTCTTACCGCGAAACCGAACATGACGCCACTTCGAGTTTTCTCTCTCACCTACTCTGTCTAAATCCTAGCGGTACGGTATTGTTCGAGCACTCAATTTTCCCTCGATTTCACTTAACTTTATTGCTTTTTTTTAACACAATACATTTTATGATTTTACAGCCTGTACGTGACTTGCTGAATAACTTTCGCACCGACATACTGTCGCCTTGACTAGGGTGTGTGCTTTGAAAAACACCGCCACGCTGGTTTACAACAGTACATCAAGTCACATTACTTGCATTTCTTATTCTAATATACATTTAATAATCATGTTTTCCATATAAAACTAGCGTAAAATTTGGTAGCATTCAATTTTTACGTTATACTTTACTACCAACCTTCCTAATATAAATTTACCACTTTTATCCCTTGCATGAGTATTATGTTAGATTGTATTCACTAATGTTCTATCTTTTAACTTAGACAATGACGGATTGATATAGCTTAGTAACACATCATATTTCGTTAGGATAATGTAAGCGACAAGTTCGAACAAGATAAGAAAGCAATCAAATCCATCATCGCTGTACATGTCAACGATTATTCAGTTATTCAGTAATTATTCTTCCACTCAAATTAATATTTATTTTTATTTATTAGCGCACGCGTGTCTTTAGTTATCTACATTACATTAAAATTTTCCCTCCCTATCAAAAACATCACCAGCCACTACTGCAAACTTAATAAGATTATGAAGTGTCTATTATTTTAAGTTTCCTTTTCGCTTACCTGATATTCAAATTCGGACGTGCGCTGTATAGTCTCGGGTGTATGACTCCTTCTTTGTTATGAATTTTCCCATTGACTTATATAAACAACGTTGCGGAAAATTGAATTCCAGTTAAGGAAGCACAGACTATACGGACCACTAATATATCCCTATAAGCTTCACTTTTTTTGTTATAAACTGTAAAAAATTTATTTCTGTATTTTCTAACACCGGGTATATGCAAAGAGACAACAAACCAGTTCCACGGCCACATTCTCATCGTAATACGCGGCCTCATGGATAATAAAGTTCAAGGTTGGCAATCCTGTCGCCGTTTTATGTTTGAAGTATTAACCATTTCGTGTGAAGTACACACGGAGATTCTTATCCGTTATGGTGGTTCACGTTAACAACACCTGCGCCGTCGCGACCTCTGCCGGTCGTTACGGTAAACCACAGTTTATAGGTAATACGCCGTGGGCCAGACACCGACGTGCGTACATTATTTTAACTTGATTATCATATACACTTTTGCGCCCTGCATGTTTCAAATAATTATTCTGGAAGAGTTATTGCAGTTGAACTTCCATAGTTCGAACATCAGTATTATTCAAAATAAATGTAATTTCCCTAACACGTGTTGCCCACATCTGGATATATTAATTAAAATTCTTTTAATAGCGAATTTCCATTTCCATGTTAACCTTAACACATAAATATATTAAATAATCTAACAAGCTATTAAAAATTTAATACAAACATATTACACATTTTGTTGGTAAAATTGTATCATAATTAATGAGAAAATTACATCGTGATTAAATATTTTATTTTTGTAATATGTTTATTTTCATATGATGGCAACAGTATGACGTTATAGAATAAGAAGTAAATAGACTATTAATTTCTATATTTTTTTTGGAAGGAAAAACTTTAAATTTGCAGTTTTTATATTCCCAGGATTTTTCTAAATTTCTAAATCTAATCATAGTATATCTAATTTTACCAGTGAACTCGGTACTTGCATGATTAAATCATATAATTTGACAAATGGTTAAAATGTTACTGCTCAGCATAGTATAAAAAGACGAATAAAATGAGAGTTTATGTGTTACGAGAATATTTCCATTAAATAAAAAGTTTAGAAGAAATTAAAGAAGAACAAAATGTTTAACACTAACAGCGTGTGCAAAAGATTGGAAAAAACTTGTGTTGATTTCTTAGTAATGTTTATCTTATTCATATTGTAATCTTTGATGTTTTTATTACTGCCTCATGACTTCGTTAAATGTTACACATGTATTAATGTTTGCCTTCTGTTTACACAGTACCTTGTTGGTACCGTTCCGTTTCCATACGGTAAATTCCTTATTTGTTTCGTATAAAAGGAGCCCCCCAAAAACCCTCCCAGAACCCCTGCCAGAAGGAAATCCTGCGCCCCTGCTAATACACCACAATACAATACAAGGGAGATAAGTACAAGTTATGGAGGCCTGTTGGCAAGTTCTTATAGGCTAGTATTCGTTACCCACGCATCCCCCGAAATAACAAACTATCTCATGAATAAAAATAAACATGCACTTCGGTTATAAAAACACTGGCGCACTTCCAAATCGGAAAGCATATACAAATGTCACAGCAAATATTGCTCGGTTTTAGTGTAGCAATTCCGGTCAAATTTGATATCCTCTACTGTCTGCAATTGTTGGCATCGTGCCCGCGGCCTTTACGATTGCTGTTTCGTAACGCATATTCTTCTTTGCAATTTGGTGTACTTTGTTGTGAGCAATGAGTTTTATTCATGGCCGGCTTTAGTAGAAGGCCTGAATAATAAAAGTGGCAACACTGGATCCAGCTGATATTTGAGGCCGACTAGACGATCTCTTAATTTAATTTTTTTCAATAATCAAATCGTTAATTTTTAATTGCTCGATAACAGCAATTTTATAATTCTTAATTTTTGCAAATTAAAAAAGTTTATTATCCAGAATAAGTTACTGTAATATTATTTAAGAAATATAATATTTAACTCATTTATATAATACGAATTTAATCATTCGAACAAAATTAATTAATTAGGCTTAATACCAATTCACTAATTTCTTCAACTTAAACGTATAGTACTAAGTAAGCACAGACCTGTAACTTAGATTTAGCTATAAATATGCTTACTCATGATTTTAGTAATGCTATGAAATTAAACCAAAATATAACATGTTCACTTTAGCTATTTAATTAAACTATGTTATAGGCCTCAGACGCTACGTTTCCACCTTTAATATCCGGCCTTCTACTAGAGGTCTTATTCAACAAGTCACCGATACAGTATGCCGCCATAATTTGATCATTATGATGGGCGTATTATCAATTACATTCTACAGGATATAATTTCCAAATACTGTTATGATCGTTGAGCTGCAGAATATTTGCTGACTACTTTGAACGAAGTACACTTATTATTGTCAAAATTTTGATATTAAATAACTTTTCAATTATCAGAAAAGCTACGAACATCTTTATTACTCTACTATATATTTTTTTTCGTAAACTAACAATCATAGAGAAACGCAGAAGCTCTAAATAATTGGATTTGTGTTAAAATTCTCTGTAGTCTACATTCGATTGGGTTTTTACAATATTTTGAACTTTCCTTTCCGTTTTTTAGGCCTTACGGTAAAAAATTTTGAAATTTTATAAGTTGTACACTGTATGCAGATTTCGGATAAAATTATCTTTCATTTGATATCCCACCATAAACTTTCCCGATATTTTTAAAATTTTGACCCCAAATGTTTGCCTTCTAGCCCCTTAAATTTTGGGGGATCAATCTTAAAAATGTAGAATTCTGTAGGGTAAAATATGGATATGCATGCTAAGTTTCACAAAAATTGGTTGATGGGTTCAAACGTTGCCGTGAGACACCCTAAATAGACAGATAGACGTAGAAATGCCAAACGTTCGAGTAACAACTGACAACTCGCGAAACTTGTTCAATAAATAATTAACAGACGGTTTCTGCATCAGCAAAGTAAGCACAGCACTTTGGAACCAAAGTCAGCAGTATGGTAACACCAATATGCTACATTCTGTTATCACGGTATACTTCGGGTCCCGTAACTTTTGGAGAAAGTAAACAATTGGGACCGTTTAGTAATTGGGGCCGTAGCTTATTCCAACCATAAATTCTCACAGCAAATTATCGTAAGAAACAAAACATGTACTTTTAATACCTAGCGGTTTCTGTTAGTAAATTTATATACCGTTACAAATTTATGGTCCGACATATCCTCTCAAATTCGTTTGTTAACTATTAAACTCCATGACCTGTGGAACTCTTTGCGATTTGAAACGAAATGTACTTAACATCTCTTACACTTATATTTACAAATACGATTTAACTAACGGCCAGTTCAATTTTTATATTACATACTTTTTTAGATATCAGAAACTTTCCAAAAATGCAGATTACTCTACATTTATTTTACTAAAATAACAAATACAGAGCACAATAATTGCTGAGTTTTAGTGTAGTACTTTCGGTCGAGATATCCTCTACAGTCTGCATATGTTGGCATCGTGCCCGCGGGCTTTATGACTCCTGTTTCGTAACGCATATTCTTCTTTGCAACTGGCGTACTTTATTCTGATCAATAAGTCTTATTCAATTAGTCACTGATACCGTATGTCACCAGTGAATTATAGAGAATTATACAGAACAATTATGAAGCAGACAATCATAAACAATAACTAAAAAAATTAGTTATGAAACAACAATTGCATTCCTTCTTTTATTTAAAGTTATAGCCATAAGACCTAAGTGACTAATATTATTGTCCTAGCTTGTAAGTTTATGTTTGTTTTTGTTGATAATTAGGCTATAGATATATACCTAATACTTTCCAAAAATATATACTTAGCTCGTAGCAATATGTAAATATTTTTGTAACTATAACTTACAGATCTTTTAAGGTGGTTCACAATGTTCGAGGGGTGTTGAGAAATATTAATTTTTAAAATTGTGTTTAAGACATAATTTTTAATTTCAGTAGAATTTCTCATCGCAAAAACTTCTCCAATGTCTGGAAGCTTTGTTGTGCCCTTGCCATTATTGATGTTTATGATTCGATCCCGTACACCTTTCGTAAAATCATATCCAAAACTTGCGTCTCCACTACAACATTGTTTCTAAATGTCTGCTAATAAGTATATTACATTTTGTTTAATACTTATTTATTTTATTGACAAGATTCCTGAAATATATATATATATATTACTTTAATATTTATAACTAAATTTACCTCAAGATATACTTTTTTCCTATTAGGAACATGTTTCGAGAGTTCCTGTACTCTCATCTTCAGCCTTCGCCATCTTGTTTCTGGTGAAGTATTTGTGTGTTGGCTTCTGGATGTTATTAAGTTAGTTTGTTGGTCTTTGGTCTTTTAAAGTTGCATTATTGTGTGTGGTTGTGGTATCTGTTTTTGTATTTTGTGTATTTTCGATGTTGAGTGCTTTTAATATTGTGTCATGTATTGTATTGATTTGTATTTGTTCTGGTATTAGTTTGTTTTGTGTTTTATGTTTGTAAATCTGTAAATTTTCCCAAATGTTCATTATGGTGCCTTTGTGTGGTATATGTTTTATTAGTGTTACATTGGTTATGTCTGGGAATTCATGTCCTGTGTTTATTGCATGTGTGGCTAAATTGGATTTATATATATTTGGTTTTTTGTATGCATTTAGGTGTTCAAAATAACGTTTTTTCAGCTGTTTTTTTTGTTTGTCCTATATAACATTTATTGCAATCTTGGCATTCAATTTTGTATATACCGTTGGTTGTTGTATTATCTTTGTTGTGTGAGCTATTTAGATTTTGTAATTTATTTTTATTAGTTTTGTATGCTATTTTTATATCTGTGTTTTTAAATAGTTTTGTTAGTTTTGTCATTTTATTATTTATATATGTGAATGTGGCCCATTTTTTGTTGTTGTTATTATTTATGTGTTGTTCAGTTTGATTAATTCTTAATTGTTCAGTTTTTATTTTGTATTTGATTTTATTTTCTATTTTGATCATCGTATTTTTATTGTATCCATTTGCATAACCAATTTGGTATATTATATTTCTTTCTTTGTCAGTTTCTTGTTTGTTTAGGGGTATTTTGTACATTCTGTTAAATAACGAATAAAATGCTGCCATTTTATGTTGTGGTGGGTGGTCAGAATGGTTAGGTATAATGATGTTAGTGGAAGTTGGTTTTCTATATATTTCATATTGTATGTGTTTGTTGTATCTTGTGATGGTTATGTCTAAATTTAGACATAACCATCACAAGATACAACAAACACATACAATATGCAATATATAGAAAACCAACTTCCACTAACATCATTATACCTAACCATTCTGACCACCCACCACAACATAAAATGGCAGCATTTTATTCGTTATTTAACAGAATGTACAAAATACCCCTAAACAAACAATAAACTGACAAAGAAAGAAATATAATATACCAAATTGGTTATGCAAATGGATACAATAAAAATACGATGATCAAAATAGAAAATAAAATCAAATACAAAATAAAAACTGAACAATTAAGAATTAATCAAACTGAACAACACATAAATAATAACAACAACAAAAAATGGGCCACATTCACATATATAAATAATAAAATGACAAAACTAACAAAACTATTTAAAAACACAGATATAAAAATAGCATACAAAACTAATAAAAATAAATTACAAAATCTAAATAGCTCACACAACAAAGATAATACAACAACCAACGGTATATACAAAATTGAATGCCAAGATTGCAATAAATGTTATATAGGACAAACAAAAAAAACAGCTGAAAAAACGTTATTTTGAACACCTAAATGCATACAAAAAACCAAATATATATAAATCCAATTTAGCCACACATGCAATAAACACAGGACATGAATTCCCAGACATAACCAATGTAACACTAATAAAACATATACCACACAAAGGCACCATAATGAACATTTGGGAAAATTTACAGATTTACAAACATAAAACACAAAACAAACTAATACCAGAACAAATACAAATCAATACAAAACATGACACAATATTAAAAGCACTCAACATCGAAAATACACAAAATACAAAAACAGATACCACAACCACACACAATAATGCAACTTTAAAAGACCAATGACCAGAAAACTACCTTAATAACATCCA
Source organism: Magicicada septendecula (assembly GCA_034769895.1). Classification (NCBI taxonomy): domain Eukaryota; kingdom Metazoa; phylum Arthropoda; class Insecta; order Hemiptera; family Cicadidae; genus Magicicada; species Magicicada septendecula. The sequence continues at coordinate 139,105,648 of CM068373.1, read as the reverse complement.
GAAGCCAACATACAAATACTTCACCAGAAACAAGATGGCGAAGGCTGAAGATGAGAGTACAGGAACTCTCGAAACATGTTCCTAATAGGAAAAAAGTATATCTTGAGGTAAATTTAGTTATAAATATTAAAGTATTATATACATCAAGAAACGGACTGTAGCAGAAAGTGATTGAAATATATATATATATATATATATATATATATATATATATATATATAGTCATATATGAATATAGTCACGGCACTGAAAGTGAGAAACTTCCTCCAAGTATTTTTTCTTAAAACTATTTTCTTTCAAACCGACTCTTTCTCCCATTGCGAGATAAAATGATAAATACCATATAGGCCTATAAATTAACAACAGTCAATCCTATGAAAACAGTGTTTTCAATACTGTCATTAAATGTGTCCTACAAATGCAATGTTTTGTGTGTATGTGAGATGCAATTCTGTCTACGTAATGTGGAGTTGAGTTGCCGCGCCCGCGGCTCCGATTCAAGTCTGTACTTACAGACTAACAACAGCATTAGTGCACCATTCCACTCTCAAGATATGACGTGACTTACACAGCAGTAGTGCCAACAAAATTAACATGCACGGAGCGTAATGCAGACATGTATAACAGTGCGACGTGCTGGAAAATTGAGAGCGTATAAAATTATGAATGCTGACAACAACCACGTCATTATATTATACACACATCAGACCACAGTAATGGCTGAGATACACCGTCTGGCTTGGTGTTTATATAAAAGCTCTCGCTAACCTCAATCTATACGTTGAAGAAATCATATCAGTGGTGACTGGTTGAAGGAAGCTTCCATGAAAGTTTTTTCCTTTGTAAAACACAAAACGGGAACACGTTAATTATCACCGTTTGGTCGGCTGCCAGAGCATTGATCCCGGGTGTTGTTATCTGTCAGTGTAGCATTTCGGGTATGGTTATCCTAAAATGTGATGTCACTAAACTCGTGTACCATTATTGGCATCGGTTCCATGACCCGTACTTCTGTAGCGTCGTAATCGGATGCAATCAATATTCCTCACTGGATAGGGGTTGCTACATTATTCTGCCCCAGAAAAGTATTGAATGTAGTATTCAACATATTATAGAGAAAAAGGTGGTCAGATAAATGAGTGCGCAGCGGACTGTAAAGCCCCTTGGCCTGGAAAAGAAGAAGATTATTCATATGAAACAAACTTCATTTCAATAGGTATTATACACGAATGCGTCACTGTCTATATGTTCATTTACTGTACAACGGTCCAGTCAGCTGGCGAATAAGCTAGGTCTACACCTCAATTCACGCCAATTGTGTTGCAAATCTTTGAGTACTGTTTCTTTTTATTCTCTGAATAAATAATTACGTTACTTTTAGTCAAACAGGCTACCAGCAGTGAGCAATAATAATGTATCAAACACTTATTTAGAAACAACAAACAACGAGGCAATAGACACTGATACAGGCAACAGAAGTAAGGGGGACTCGAAGGGGTGAACAGTCACGTAAACGCAAACAATATCACTGAGCTTTTTCACTGGCTGGACCCATTCCCTCAAGAAACCAGAATACATTCATATTTTCCCCACAGTTCCTCAATAACTTATGGTACATAAAATTTGGAATATCATGGAATAAATAGATTAGCAAGCCCTAATATATATATCTCGACTACAAGAAGCGGAGGACTGTGAAGGGTTGTACCAAGCGAGATTTTATCAGAAATGATCATATTAGAATTGTGCTAGGCACAGCTGAAAGCTTAAATAAGAAAATCTCCCGGTGTAAAACGGAGTTGTGGTTACACGTAGAGAGAATGGATCCAACTAGATTTCAAGACGAGCCCTTGACTATCATCTAAGGGGGAAGAGAAGTATGGGAAGACCCCGTAAGCGATGGTTGGATGACTTCCATTGAGACTGAAAAATTCTACTGGCCTGAGGCGTAAAGGATGACGACGACGATGGAAGAAATAGAATTTTACCTTCAAGGCATACGGACAACTGATAGTTTCGCTATATACTGATGGCTTGCACGTTCATTGTATTTACAGTGTGTGTGTGAATAGTTCTTTTGTTATGAATTTTAACTATAAATGCTGTACCTAAGCAGGAAGACGTCAACAGGTTTGACATAAATGTGAAACGTCAAGAGGAAATACACCACATATGATGCTACGTGCGAGACAGGAAAATTGTTTAACCTTAGTTGTTCTCCACAGTCAGTATCAACTTTACACGACATCTAAATATTGCATTTCATATGAGATTCATCTTCGCGTTGCGACTCAAACTCTTATTCATTTTTTTTTAGTATTTAAAATGTAAAGCAGTAAAATCTCACAATTATATATATCTGAAACCCGTACCCTTGACTGCGTAAAGTAAAAGATAAACACAGACAATGTGTGTGACAGTGCACTGCGATATCTGTCTCAATTTTACGTTTCACTGGTCTCTGTATTTTTTTTCCTAGTGTAATGTCATGAATAAGGAATGAGACCCTCTTGAGAATACCTAATTGGACGTCTCCCGTTTGCATCCTTTAAACAAACACTGCTAAGTTCTGCCCGCGCGCTCTCTCTCCCTTTTTCATTTTGCTGAGTCACTAGGTTAGATGATTAGGTACTGTGCCTTTGTGTACAATACCCGTAAAATACCGAAACAATGTTTGGGGATTCATTATTTACTTTGGTGAAATAAACAATTACGTTTATTGTTATGTAATCCTACATATTTTTTTTTTTTTTTGATTTTCCAGTTACGTTGTCTAGAAATCACTATTCTGCCGTAAACATCTGCTGTATACAAAACACTTAAAACCCGTATGACTGTAGGCCTATGGATTGCCTATATCCATACCACAAAGCCCAGATCCAACTTTGACGTTACATCACGTTTATCTTGTGAATTGATTGCATTCAAAATATTTTTCTCAATTATCTGTGAGAATCGCATCTCAAATTCTTGTATCCAACTCAGACGTTTCTTCACAGGAAACCAAGTTTCTCAACAGCACGAACACAGCTGTTACCTGAAAAAATTTAATGAAGTTTTTTCTTTGTTTTCCTCGATAACGCCTAACGAATTGTTCCACATACTGACTGAAACTTTGCCAACTTATAATCAACATTACATCATAAGTGATTTACTCCAAATATATTTATAAATATTATGCGTATTGAATACTTTACAAAAAAATTTGAAACATTTATATTCAAGTATCCAAATCATGGACATAAACAATAAATTTATTCTAACACAAACACGTTGTAAATACAGTGTACACTACATTAAAGTTGTCACGTACGCCGTGCTTTCCTGTACCGGGTCCTTTCCTAATATCGCATCAGTATATCATGCATCACGTGCTCTCTCCTGCGCTCTTTACCCGGCTTTCCATTTACCAACCACTACAGTGTTTCTACCGTCACATTACCTTGTGTTTGCCACATGCAGTGTCCTAACCAATTTATCTTCCTGCTTTTAATGATATTGTAACAGTACATATCTTCACCGTACATTTAACAACAACAAATAAAAATTGAAACACTCATTAACTAACACAAGAACACCTAAGAGAGTAATGATAAATGAATAACTGTGTACTAAATGTTATATCCGGTCCACGAACTAATTAAAACAATTAAAATAATTAACTCAGCAAACGAAGAATAATGAATAGTGATGAAGAAGAAAATGTAGAAGACAACATAATAATGTGATTAACCAAATGACCCAATAGATATGGTAAGTGAGAGGACAAAAACAAATTATAAAGACACCCAGCCCTAACAAGAAACTGAAGATAATATAAATAAACGCAAGTAAAGTGATAAGCGAAGAAGAATTAACAAATATATCATACAATGTGCCAATAATGTGTACCAATAGAGAATGAAACCAATAAAACAAGGAGTTTATAGAAGTAAGAAACAGTAAAGAGACACAAATATAGACAAACTATTACTAAATACAAACCACGACAAAAACTCTTTACTATGAGATAAGAATATAATTAATAAACAAATAAACACAATGAAATAAGATGATGAAAGATAAGAATGAATTAATTATCACAGTAAGAACAGAATACCATGCATGCCTTTAATACAGGCAAATCCAATTAAAATAAATAAAAGAAAACCTAGTAATCAACAGTAGACATGTAAAAATAACGAAAAAATAATAAATACTGGTTAACCAGAGTAAAAGTGTAAAATAATAACCTTTAAAACATTGAGAGCAGGGAGAATAGCATAGACCATTGTTGTCAGACAAGGGCGTCCCATGTAACCTCAATTCTGGTACAAATCAACTTGTAATTAGAATAAATTAAGAATAAAACAATGTAAAACTAGTGTAGGTTATACAATAATGAAAATAGACATTATAAAGACAAACCTAGTGATACGATGTATTAACTAAAAGTGATATGGATGGTGTTTAATGCAATTACACAGACTGAAAGTGGACAGAAAGATGTACCCATTAAACACACTCATAATTCCCACAATATTGTAAACCAGAAGAGAACAGCGACATAAATTTGCAATACAATATGTAATACTACTATTATAGTATGAAATAATTATAATGAAATGTTAATTTAACCAGAATTAAGAAAAATTAAGATAACTGTCTGACTACACTAGATGCAAGAGGTATTAGTGATTTATGTTTAATAATACATATAATAATAGGAGGTCAACCATTATAAAGCAATCTTTAGATTATAAAAACCATTTGTACACTAAAGAACCACTGAAAATTGAGTATATCATTAATCATGAACCAAACCATAATGGCAAATGGCATACTAAGACTATGAATAATAAATAAGACTAAAAACAAGAAAGTAAATTTATTTGAAGAAAAACTGAGATGTACAAAAGTTGTAATGGACATTTCAGAATGGCTGTATCACAGTAAAAAAGTGAACAGAACAAATTATGTCAATAAATAGAGTGAATCAAGTGAACCATGCTCTAGGCCAAAGAAAGCATAGATCAAATATTGTAATTTTATTAATTTTAAACAACTATTGTATTAGAAATTATCATAAAAGGACTTGAGAGGAACCATATGATTGAAATGTAATTACCAGTTGTTCAATTTCAATAATTAATCATGTAAAATCATAAGAAATATGTCATAGTCGTAAGTAAGAAACATTACCTTTTTAATTATAACACTCACATATGTTTTGTGACGACTTATTTTAAAGAACAAATCAATTGTAATAACATGATGTGGCTATATTAAGTATTACTCATAACGCAAGGGCGTTAAACCAATTTTAAACAGTCTATTTATTTTGGACAAAAACGAGGGCGTAACAATGATACTCTCAACCCCAAAGTCATTAAAAATTTTCTGTAAATTTATTAACCCGCGAAGGGAGTGACCTCGCTAGAAGGAATGGCAACCTATTTAAACCAATGGGATAGATCAAAATCGACCGGGGGGTATGTGCTTCCAAAATTGGAACAGCGAAGAAGAACGAATTTAACACACTTCATCTCAGACTAGCGAAGCGAGACGACGGCCATTTTTCTGTGGGCGAAAAAGTCGTATCGAACCCAAATCAGCTGTGCGAGTTTGAAAGTAAACAAATGTAGTCAACATAACCCACAAATTTTTTTAGTGGCGAGTGGATCGGAAAAACGCTTATATCAGAGCGAATTATAATTGCAGAGTGGACAATAAACGGCAATAAAGTGAAATGACAGGAAGTATAGTGTTTAAATATAATTATTAAATATTAACTGAAAACAGAAATTTGACGATTTTACATTTGATACATGGAAGTAACCATGATATATCATAGAGGTTAAAGTGAATGAATAAATTAGATAACCTTCATTCACAAACACTAATGAACCTTATATGAATATTTTTTACAGAAACAAACAATCTTTTAATTATATTACAAAAGTTAAACGACTTAGAGAAGTAATCAATAAACAGTATTAGCTCGAGTATAGGTTATCTAAACTTCTGAGTTCGATTGTTACCATACTTAAACAATCAACGAATATTGTGATGAACGCTATTTAAGTGACAGATCATAATTGTTACCTAACTAGAGTGCCACATGCAATGGACATGATAATTATTAACGAATATTAATGAACTTATAATTTTAATCACTTATGTATTTACACGAGTGCTAAAAAGGAGTGTTATGTTTTCAGTGGTAGGGTATGTATGTATGTATGTATGTTTGTTCCACTATAACTTTTTAACGGCTTTACCGATTTTCATGTTCGATGGCTCGATGGATTCCTTACTTCACCAGAAGTGTCATAGGCTATATATCACCGTGAGTTGACTTCCGGTTTTGACCGGAAGTGAATACAAGTGATCGGTTCTAAGGATTTTTTTTGTTCGTTTATTGGTCCATCAGGTGGCGCTAGTGGAAGGTATTCTGTAAAGTTCACTCCAGATAGCGCTCGCGATTTAAGACCACGCTCACTAATACTATGTTAGCGCGCTATTGTGTGAGAGTATAGATGTGCAATCCGTGAGAAACAGAGAACAGCTGATCTGAAAGTATATCTATATATATATATATATATATTTAGTCACTTTTTGCTATAGTCCGTTTCTTGATATATATAATACATTTAATATTTATAATTAAATTTACCTCAAGATGTTATTTTTATCCTTTATTGGAACATGTTTCGGGTACTATCTCGTGCCCATCCTCAGCCTTCCGGTTTTTTTGTCTGGTGAAGTACATATATTTTGTTGGTTGACTATTATTATTGTGGCTTCCTGTTGGCTTCTGGTATTTCAAATTGGTTTTATTGTGTGTGATTGTGGTGTATGTGTTAGTTTCTTGTGTATTTTCTATGTTGAGTGCTTTGAATATTGTGTCATGTTTTGTATTGATTTGTATTTGTTCAGGTATTAGTTTGTTTTCTGTTTTATGTTTTTATATCTGTAAATTTTCCCAAATGTTCATTATGGTGCCTTTGTGTGGTATATGTTTTATTAGTGTTACATTGGTTATGTCTGGGAATTCATGTCCTGTGTTTATTGCATGTGTGGCTAAATTGGATTTATATATATTTGGTTTTTTGTATGCATTTAGGTGTTCAAAATAACGTTTTTTCAGCTGTTTTTTTGTTTGTCCTATATAACATTTATTGCAATCTTGGCATTCAATTTTGTATATACCGTTGGTTGTTGTATTATCTTTGTTGTGTGAGCTATTTAGATTTTGTAATTTATTTTTATTAGTTTTGTATGCTATTTTTATATCTGTGTTTTTAAATAGTTTTGTTAGTTTTGTCATTTTATTATTTATGTATGTGAATGTGGCCAATTTTTTGTTGTTGTTATTATTTATGTGTTGTTCAGGTTGGTTTATTCTTAATTGTACAGTTTTTATTTTATATTTGATTTTATTTTCTATTTTGATCACAGTATTTTTATTGTATCCATTTTCGATACACTGTTACGACTCATAGAGAAAGACCACCCGATATCTATGCCTTTTAGGGCCTGGGAGTTGCACGAGTATCCTGCCTTACCACAGACTAAAAGGCAGAATTGGATTGTCAAGACCTCGAGTCAGCTAGAAAAACCACGCTTTGTTATGTTAGCGTTTCAGACAGCAAGAAAGAATGTACTGACAGCACACGCCGATAAATTCGATCACTGTAACGTGACCAATGCGAGACTGTTTCTAAACGACAAGTATTATCCTTATGATAATTTAAACTTGGATATTGGAAAAGACCGTTTTGCATTATCCTACAATATGTACTCCAGTTTTCAAAGTTCGTATTACCACCGTCTAGACGCCAGCCCACTACTGACAACCAGAATTATTCAAATCAAAAGCCCCGCTGTTTGTATTCGATTGTAGCAAACAAGACAATACGCTTAAGTCTTCAGCGGTTGATGTACGTTTAGAATTTGAATCGTCAATGAATTTTCCTGCGCAGAATACTGCCTACTGTATGATACTACATGATTCGCTTGTAGAATATACGCCATTGTCCAACACAGTACATAGACGTGTTTAAGTCTTATTTTATATATATTTTGTAAATACTAGTTTTAAATATATATATTTTCATATTTGTAACAATATAATATTGGAGCTGTGTATGTATTTTAATTGTAAAAACTAGTTTAGATATGTTTTCATACTTGTAAAAATATAATCTTGGAACTGTGTATGTTTTTTTTTAATTGTAGAAACTAGTTTAGATATATTTTCATACTTGTAACAATATAATCTTGGAACTGTGTATATATTTTTTTAATTGTACAAACTAGTTTAGATATATTTTCATACTGGTAACAATATAATCTTGGAGCTGTGTATGTATTTTAATTGTAAAAAAACTAGTTTAATATAATCTTGGAGCTGTGCATGTATTTTAATAAATGTATATAGTACACTCTTTATTATTATTTGTATAACCCACTCCCATAATGTACATAGATTTTTTTTACTTACTTGCAACAAACTAGCGAGTGTTGTCCACACACACACGTACCCTTAAATGACAGACGTTGTATGTATACTGAAGCCTCGCACGCTTAAAATTCAGCTATACCTAAAATATATCTTCAATTAGAAGTGTAATATAAAAAGTACGGTAAGAATATATTTCAGAAATTGTAACAGACATAGTAATTTGATCACACACACACACACACACACACACACACGCATACTTATTTGAACGAGTCATGTATTAAATTCAATAAATAATGCACTTGATAATATTTTAATGTGAATAATTTTTACGTTTAAATAAAATCTGTACATACAATAAAAATATGTAGTGTAATATAAAAAGCACGACAAGAATAAATTTCAGAATTTGTAACAGAAATAGTAATTTGATCACACACATACTTATTTGAACGAGTCATGTATTAAATTCAATAAATAATGCGCTTGATAATGTTTTAATGCGAATAATTTTTACGTTTAAATAAAATCTATACATAGAATAAAATTATGTTCACTTATTAACGTATTCAAAATGTTTCATGTACACTTACCAAACTAGCGTGCGTTGTCTACACACCCTTAAATGATGAACGTTGTGTATACTGAAGGCTCGTAAGACGTATAATAATAATGCAAAACGGTCTTTCAGCTATTAAAAATTGCTGTTGTACGCAGTGATAGATTTCACGATGTATGAACCACACGCAGACAGTCGAATGAGAAATTGCAACTGATTTTCTTCGCGTATATATTGTAAAACGGTAGTGGGGCAGCTTGTGTCCGTTTTGGGAGTAAATACTTTATAATCCGTAAGTAACCCGACTTACCGTCGCCTGCTGCTAATGACTGTCATGTGTCAAATTAGAAAGTAGAACGCACCGATTCAGGCGATGTAATCACGGTCAATGACCCCTTGGCTTAAGTTAGTGAAGAATAACTATATCTAATTCTGTATCGTTGTGTGTGTGTGTGTGTGTGTGTGTGTGTGTGTGTGTGTGTGTGTGCACATAGTTAATCTTTCCATCTTAGTTAATATTAGATCTCGGTACAAAAATTGGTTGACATGACAAAAACACGTTGAAAGCCTTTTACAACTGCTATGCAGAGAGACAATTTATTAATTCAGTCATATGTTTCGGCCAACCAGTCACATCAGATTTTTTGAGGAATAATATCGTGATCGATAACTGCGTCTAGAGACATTACATAAACACAAGAATGTGGGAATTTCTGCCGACGTCTACAGCAATACATTAAACTAGTATGATTATATTATTATTCATTGATGTACAAATAATTTACATAGCACACACACAATAGGCTAACATTTATTGTGAAGCCGTTAACGTATGGATTTGTCATCTGTAACAGCACACGCACAGGTAATTACATTATAAACTAGGAATTTCTTCCGACGTCTGCGAGCGAGAGAGAGAGAGAGAGAGAGAGAGAGAGAGAGCGAGAGATGTTGTACAACAGATTTTTGAGGAAAAATATCGTGATCGATAACTGCGTCCAGAGATGTGAGACAGAGACGTTACATAAATACATAGAGACAGCAATACATTATTTCTGTTACATGTATACGACGCATAAACATATGTCATGTATATGTGTATGATTTTATTTCTTGAAAAAACCCTTTATCTTGAAAATATGATTTTTAGTCGGACGTTGTAAATAATTTTTAAAATATCACTTACCTGCAAGAATATACCCCTTGCGTACGAGCAGATAACAATATGTAATTCTGTGTATAGTAATCAGAAATGTGTGAGAGAGAGAGCGAGAGAGAGAGAGAGAGAGAGAGAGAGAGAGAGCGTGTGTGTGTATGTGATCGTAGTATGATTTTATTTCTTGACACAACCTTTTATCTTGAAAATATGATTTTTAGTCGGACGTTGTAAATAATTTTTTAAAAATATCACCTACCTGCAAGGATATAACCCTTGCGTACGAGCAGATAACATTATGTAATTCCGTGTATAGTAATCAGAAATGTGTGTGTGTGAGAGAGAGAGAGAGAGAGAGCGAGAGAGCGAGAGAGAGAGAGCGAGAGGGAGACAATTTAATAATGCGTCTGCTCATATAGTTTGAATTTCCCACCACAGAAAAATGTTGGCAGATCTGTTCTATACACAATAATGCACGATTGGTAACCCTGATCATATATTTTATTATACACTATATAACACATATCAAGTTTGAACCCATGCATAGGTTGGTAAACCTGATCATATAGATTTAATATACATTATAACACACAACAAATTTGAACTCATGCGAAGTTTGGTAACCCTGATCATATATTTTAATATACACTATAATGCATCAAGTTGGAACCCCCACCCACTACCCACCTCCCACCCCTGTTATGCAAATCATCTTTTGGCGGTGGTGGGGGAATAACGGTACTTGAGTCAGGACCGGCATTTTCCCCCTACTGGTAGGCTTCTAGAAATAGTGTGTAAACACAAAATTGACATTATTAATTTACCGACGTCCATGACAGAATTGTCTTGCCTTCAAGCTGGAAAATAAAAGAAAAGCGAGAGACGTGGTTTCAATGCCCTTCCCACTTCACCGCTTCACGCTTTCCAAAGAGAACTCATTTGCTTGCTGTAACCACTGGTGCCTGTATCTGTGCTTATAACGCATTCCGTATTCTTCTCTCGTCGTGGCAGCGTGTAAATTTAAACTTTAAGACGCTCTCAATGCGCCCTACCATTCTTTATGCAAAACCCAACTCAGTCGTCTGATTTTCTCTTATAATTGCTTGTAATTACTGGAATATATTTGAATCTGTTGTGAAAGGGAAAATTTACACTACCAGCTTTGCTAAAAAAGTTTCATACTTCTGTATGAATTTACAAAAGTTATATTATTAAGAATTTTTAAATTTTTTCTTCTTTATACATATTAGGGCACAGCAATTTCTACACTAGGCCTAGTAACACTAAGCATATTATTGTTATTTATCACAAAATGTACAGACTTTACCAGAAAAAACAAGTATCTACTAATTTTCACTGTAGATAATTTGATGCCTATAACACAGTTGTAAACGACAAAAGTAGAGACAATATTTAATGAATGAAAGTAACAGTTAAACAAAAAATGCAAAAAATGTATTATGATAACGAAAGTAATTTTAGTACCCTACATCAGAAGCATTTTGTATTAGATTATTGTATTTACTTTGAATTAAAATGTCAACACCAATATCATAATCATTTTCAGTCTAGATTATACGTCGATGGACTGTTCCGTCTTCAAACCTCCAACAATTTTTTCCACAGCCTCCCCACACATCTTGTGCCTATCGGTTTGTAGTTGAGGATTAGTTCGAACAGTCGAAACCTGGCATTCTTTCTACCTGATCCCACCACTTGATTCGGCAATCAAATATTCTTTGTGTATTTGTAGTTCGTCCCTTATGTATAGATTCTTTATTAGCATTTGATCGAGCCTCTATCATCCATGCGAAATTTGGAAGAATATAAAAATTAAGATTATTTTATACTATCCACTTGCTTCATAGCGTCTGTCCATGTTATGCTACCATACAAAGAGGAATGAGGAACAATGAGGAACTTGGACAATGAAGAAATAAACGAAGAGGAGGTTATAAGCCTTTGGACATGGAGAAACATGTAAAGGGTGCCCTGGAAGGATAGAGTGACGAGTGAGGAGATGCTTGAAAAAGCAGAAGAGAAAAGAAGATGGATGAATATTGTAATATACTGGTTTCTTAACGGTGTTGTTGTGATGCTCGTTCGTATTTAGTTTAGTTGAATTAGTTAAAGTTTGTAAAATTTGTTTTATGATGTGTAATAGAAGAAGTCTGACGACGAATTATTCGAGTCGGTTCCCTCGCAGGTGCACGTGTCTAAGCGTAATTCGCCGTAGATTCAGATGTTGCTGAAATAATGAAATAAACACAAGTTATGTACTTATTGGATTCGATGTCCTAGTCGGTTAACAAATTCGTTAACGAGTGAATAGGTAACTCTATTCTCATATGTCAGAGTTACACGGTGCCACCTGTGGAAGTATTACAGGTAATCTAATTCGTAATTGTACTGTCTATTCAATAAAGTCGTCAACTCTTTTTCTGTTATCAATTTAATTTTATTAACAGTTTTTACAGAATGTTGGAACTTATAGCTTAATTTTTTAGTACTGGCTGTTTGCCTCATTAGTCATTGACATGATTATTTATTATCGCTTAATCTCAGGCTAATTACAAAATATTTGGAATTTAACATAACTTTTTAAAATATAACCTTGAACTCTGGTTATTTATGTTTACAAATTCTCGGTGGTTCCTTTGAGCCTGCAAGATACAAAACAGAAAAATGTCTACGCTACTGTTTAACATGAGTAGCCGGAATTAATTATTATCAACAACAATTATATTAAAAGCTTTCTCACATCATTAACATGGAATTATATCTTCGACTATGGTCAACATTACATTTATTTCAGGTGTACTAAATCAATATATTATGAAACAAAATGACATGAACAGTTTTTAATATCATTAGCTTTATGGTTAATAATTAATTAATTAATTTATGGTTATGAACTTGACTATCGTCAACCTTAAATAAACTTCAGGCATACTGAAGTAAGTATTTAGAAACAGAATAACGTTAAACTGTCTTACAATTATTAACATATGGTTATTGCATTGACTGTTGTCAACATGAAAACAAATTTATGCATACTGAATTACTATAAAGTATTAACTCTTCAAAATATCTGGTAGTTACTTAATCTATACATAATTAATAAAAATAATTTAAAAAATTAAAAAACACGACTGCCAAAAAAATAAATGAATAATTCCTTTGCAGGCTCAAAGGAACCACCGAGAATTTGTAAACATAAATAACCAGAGTTCAAGGTTATATTTTAAAAAGTTATGTTAAATTCCAAATATTTTGTAATTAGCCTGAGATTAAGCGATAATAAATAATCATGTCAATGACTAATGAGGCAAACAGCCAGTACTAAAAAATTAAGCTATAAGTTCCAACATTCTGTAAAAACTGTTAATAAAATTAAATTGATAACAGAAAAAGAGTTGACGACTTTATTGAATAGACAGTACAATTACGAATTAGATTACCTGTAATACTTCCACAGGTGGCACCGTGTAACTCTGACATATGAGAATAGAGTTACCTATTCACTCGTTAACGAATTTGTTAACCGACTAGGACATCGAATCCAATAAGTACATAACTTGTGTTTATTTCATTATTTCAGCAACATCTGAATCTACGGCGAATTACGCTTAGACACGTGCACCTGCGAGGGAACCGACTCGAATAATTCGTCGTCAGACTTCTTCTATTACACATCATAAAACAAATTTTACAAACTTTAACTAATTCAACTAAACTAAATACGAACGAGCATCACAACAACACCGTTAAGAAACCAGTATATTACAATATTCATCCATCTTCTTTTCTCTTCTGCTCTTTCAAGCATCTCCTCACTCGTCACTCTATCCTTCCAGGGCACCCTTTACATGTTTCTCCATGTCCAAAGGCTTATAACCTCCTCTTCGTTTATTTCTTCATTGTCCAAGTTCCTCATTGTTCCTCATTCCTCTTTGTATGGTAGCATAACATGGACAGACGCTATGAAGCAAGTGGATAGTATAAAATAATCTTAATTTTTATATTCTTCCAAATTTCGCATGGATGATAGAGGCTCGATCAAATGCTAATAAAGAATCTATACATAAGGGACGAACTACAAATACACAAAGAATATTTGATTGCCGAATCAAGTGGTGGGATCAGGTAGAAAGAATGCCAGGTTTCGACTGTTCGAACTAATCCTCAACTACAAACCGATAGGCACAAGATGTGTGGGGAGGCTGTGGAAAAAATTGTTGGAGGTTTGAAGACGGAACAGTCCATCGACGTATAATCTAGACTGAAAATGATTATGATATTGGTGTTGACATTTTAATTCAAAGTAAATACAATAATCTAATACAAAATGCTTCTGATGTAGGGTACTAAAATTACTTTCGTTATCATAATACATTTTTTGCATTTTTTGTTTAACTGTTACTTTCATTCATTAAATATTGTCTCTACTTTTGTCGTTTAAAACTGTGTTATAGGCATCAAATTATCTACAGTGAAAATTAGTAGATACTTGTTTTTTCTGGTAAAGTCTGTACATTTTGTGATAAATAACAATAATATGCTTAGTGTTACTAGGCCTAGTGTAGAAATTGCTGTGCCCTAATATGTATAAAGAAGAAAAAATTTAAAAATTCTTAATAATATAACTTTTGTAAATTCATACAGAAGTATGAAACTTTTTTAGCAAAGCTGGTAGTGTAAATTTTCCCTTTCACAACAGATTCAAATATATTCCAGTAATTACAAGCAATTATAAGAGAAAAGCAGACGACTGAGTTGGGTTTTGCATAAAGAATGGTAGGGCGCATTGAGAGCGTCTTAAAGTTTAAATTTACACGCTGCCACGACGAGAGAAGAATACGGAATGCGTTATAAGCACAGATACAGGCACCAGTAGTTACAGCAAGCAAATGAGTTCTCTTTGGAAAGCGTGAAGCGGTGAAGTGGGAAGGGCATTGAAACCACGTCTCTCGCTTTTCTTTTATTTTCCAGCTTGAAGGCAAGACAATTCTGTCATGGACGTCGGTAAATTAATAATGTCAATTTTGTGTTTACACACTATTTCTAGAAGCCTGCCAGTAGGGGGGAAATGCCGGTCCTGACTCAAGTACCGTTATTCCCCCACCACCGCCAAAAGATGATTTGCATAACAGGGGTGGGAGGTGGGTAGTGGGTGGGGGTTCCAACTTGATGCATTATAGTGTATATTAAAATATATGATCAGGGTTACCAAACTTCGCATGAGTTCAAATTTGTTGTGTGTTATAATGTATATTAAATCTATATGATCAGGTTTACCAACCTATGCATGGGTTCAAACTTGATATGTGTTATATAGTGTATAATAAAATATATGATCAGGGTTACCAATCGTGCATTATTGTGTATAGAACAGATCTGCCAACATTTTTCTGTGGTGGGAAATTCAAACTATATGAGCAGACGCATTATTAAATTGTCTCTCTCTCTCGCTCTCTCTCTCTCTCTCTCTCTCTCTCTCTCTCTCTCTCTCTCTCTCTCTCTCTCTCACACACACATTTCTGATTACTATACACGGAATTACATAATGTTATCTGCTCGTACGCAAGGGTTATATCCTTGCAGGTAAGTGATATTTAAAAAAAATTATTTACAACGTCCGACTAAAAATCATATTTTCAAGATAAAGGGTTGTGTCAAGAAATAAAATCATACTACGATCACATACACACACACGCTCTCTCTCTCTCTCTCTCTCTCTCTCTCTCTCTCTCTCTCTCTCTCTCTCTCTCTCTCGCTCTCTCTCTCACACATTTCTGATTACTATACACAGAATTACATATTGTTATCTGCTCGTACGCAAGGGGTATATTCTTGCAGGTAAGTGATATTTTAAAAATTATTTACAACGTCCGACTAAAAATCATATTTTCAAGATAAAGGGTTTTTTCAAGAAATAAAATCATACACATATACATGACATATGTTTATGCGTCGTATACATGTAACAGAAATAATGTATTGCTGTCTCTATGTATTTATGTAACGTCTCTGTCTCACATCTCTGGACGCAGTTATCGATCACGATATTTTTCCTCAAAAATTTGTTGTACAACATCTCTCGCTCTCTCTCTCTCTCTCTCTCTCTCTCTCTCTCTCTCTCTCTCGCTCGCAGACGTCGGAAGAAATTCCTAGTTTATAATGTAATTACCTGTGCGTGTGCTGTTACAGATGACAAATCCATACGTTAACGGCTTCACAATAAATGTTAGCCTATTGTGTGTGTGCTATGTAAATTATTTGTACATCAATGAATAATAATATAATCATACTAGTTTAATGTATTGCTGGAGACGTCGGCAGAAATTCCCACATTCTTGTGTTTATGTAACGTCTCTAGACGCAGTTATCGATCACGATATTATTCCTCAATAAATCTGATGTGACTGGTTGGCCGAAACATATGACTGAATTAATAAATTGTCTCTCTGCATAGCAGTTGTAAAAGGCTTTCAACGTGTTTTTGTCATTTCAACCAATTTTTGTACCGAGATCTAATATTAACTAAGATGGAAAGATTAACTATGTGCACACACACACACACACACACACACACACACACACACACACACACACACACACACACACACACACACACACACACACACACACACACACACACACACAACGATACAGAATTAGATATAGTTATTCTTCACTAACTTAAGCCAAGGGGTCATTGACCGTGATTACATCGCCTGAATCGGTGCGTTCTACTTTCTAATTTGACACATGACAGTCATTAGCAGCAGGCGACGGTAAGTCGGGTTACTTACGGATTATAAAGTATTTACTCCCAAAACGGACACAAGCTGCCCCACTACCGTTTTACAATATATACGCGAAGAAAATCAGTTGCAATTTCTCATTCGACTGTCTGCGTGTGGTTCATACATCGTGAAATCTATCACTGCGTACAACAGCAATTTTTAATAGCTGAAAGACCGTTTTGCATTATTATTATACGTCTTACGAGCCTTCAGTATACACAACGTTCATCATTTAAGGGTGTGTAGACAACGCACGCTAGTTTGGTAAGTGTACATGAAACATTTTGAATACGTTAATAAGTGACCATAATTTTATTCTATGTATGATTTTATTTAAACGTAAAAATTATTCGCATTAAAACATTATCAAGCGCATTATTTATTGAATTTAATACATGACTCGTTCAAATAAGTATGTGTGTGATCAAATTACTATGTCTGTTACAAATTCTGAAATTTATTCTTGTCGTGCTTTTTATATTACACTACATATTTTTATTGTATGTACAGATTTTATTTAAACGTAAAAATTATTCACATTAAAATATTATCAAGTGCATTATTTATTGAATTTAATACATGACTCGTTCAAATAAGTATGCGTGTGTGTGTGTGTGTGTGATCAAATTACTATGTCTGTTACAATTTCTGAAATATATTCTTACCGTACTTTTTATATTACACTTCTAATTGAAGATATATTTTAGGTATAGCTGAATTTTAAGCGTGCAAGCCTTCAGTATACATACAACGTCTGTCATTTAAGGGTACGTGTGTGTGTGGACAACACTCGCTAGTTTGTTGCAAGTAAGTAAAAAAAATCTATGTACATTATGGGAGTGGGTTATACAAATAATAATAAAGTGTGTACTATATACATTTATTAAAATAAATGCACAGCTCCAAGATTATATTAAACTAGTTTTTTTACAATTAAAATACATACACAGCTCCAAGATTATATTGTTACAAGTATGAAAATATATCTAAACTAGTTTGTACAATTAAAAAAATATATACACGGTTCCAAGATTATATTGTTACAAGTATGAAAATATATCTAAACTAGTTTTTACAATTAAAAAAAAACATACACAGTTCCAAGATTATATTTTTACAAGTATGAAAACATATCTAAACTAGTTTTTACAATTAAAATACATACACAGCTCCAATATTATATTGTTACAAATATGAAAATATATATATTTAAAACTAGTATTTACAAAATATATATAAAATAAGACTTAAACACGTCTATGTACTGTGTTGGACAATGGCGTATATTCTACAAGCGAATCATGTAGTATCATACAGTAGGCAGTAGTCTGCGCAGGAAAATTCATTGACGATTCAAATTCTAAACGTACATCAACCGCTGAAGACTTAAGCGTATCGTCTTGTTTGCTACAATCGAATACAAACAGCGGGGCTTTTGATTTGAATAATTCTGGTTGTCAGTAGTGGGCTGGCGTCTAGACGGTGGTAATACGAACTTTGAAAACTGGAGTACATATTGTAGAATAATGCAAAACGGTCTTTTCCAATATCCAAGTTTAAATTATCATAAGGATAATACTTGTCGTTTAGAAACAGTCTCGCATTGGTCACGTTACAGTGATCGAATTCATCGGCGTGTGCTGTCAGTACATTCTTTCTTGCTGTCTGAAACGCTAACATAACAAAGCGTGGTTTTTCTAGCTGACTCGAGGTCTTGACAATCCAATTCTGCCTTTTAGTCTGTGGTAAGGCAGGATACTCGTGCAACTCCCAGGCCCTAAAAGGCATAGTTATCGGGTGGTCTTTCTCTATGAGTCGTAAGAGTGGTAATCTGTACGCATTAGCTACATGTACATAAGGCATTTTCCAGTAAACTTTATCCAGTTCAAGAACACAATTAGCAGCCGTTTGTCCGCTTGCTAAAACCATATCGTTTATGTCAGTAGATGTTCGTAGGAGTATAAGTTCTTGTTTCACGTTCAGCACGATGCGAATCCCATTAGCATTTTCAGTGGAATACAAAAGTTGAATTCACCGTCCTCATTCACGTTTAACACGTTCGCGGTCGGTGCCACCCAACCCGCGTTTTCCATTGCGTCACGTGTGTTGTTGTCGAGTGATAGAAAAGTTTTAATAGTTGACGTAACGCCGACGTTTCTGGTATGGTCCACTACCACTCCGGCCAAATCGTAACGAATCTCTTCAAAGATAAATGCTATAGCATTGTTCACCAGTTCCACATTCAGCGTAGTATCTGCAGGCACGCTAGGGTTTTTAGCCAACTTGCCTTCGATGTAGAGGAAACTTTCTGA
This sequence comes from Magicicada septendecula, assembly GCA_034769895.1. Lineage (NCBI taxonomy): Eukaryota > Metazoa > Arthropoda > Insecta > Hemiptera > Cicadidae > Magicicada > Magicicada septendecula. The sequence continues at coordinate 139,086,366 of CM068373.1, read as the reverse complement.
CGGCAGTGTAAAGACGTCCTGTTGTTGTATTGGCACGCGTACTTCATCATTGTTTCCATATCTTGTTGTCGCGTTCGGCGCGTGTGAGTGAAATGAAAAGTGTGTGATACTGTCTTCAAAGAACGGTTGCTGCTCCACAGATAATATTCCACTCGCCATGTTACTTGTTTACAACAACAAAACCCAGTGAAATCAGGAAACGACGGTTAACCGATGTTAATCGTTTCAGTTTCGAACGAGTACTGATGCGTTTCCTAACTGATCTTTCTTCTTCTTTTATTTCTGACGACTGTGGTAGCAGCGGTGGCGGAGAAACAAAGTACAAGCCCATGTCTATAGTCGTTTTAGATGTAAACGCACAGTGATGACTTCTCCACGAAAATCTATTACGTCACCGTCCTGGTCGTGTAAAGATAATGTTATGTTGTCCAAACGACTCACATTCACAGGTAGGTATATGACGTTTGTAGGCGATTCAATTATTTTGAATCCTGGTTCGACTGACGGATAGAATGAGTGCAGCGTGTGCTCGTTTTTACCGTTCTTGTATGATCCTTGCGCTATATTACACCTTATCAGTATACTGTTCACTTTTATAATGTTAACTGTGGCGTCAGACGTGTGAGTTTTATTCGCTTCAAGCAGACGCTTTTCCTTGAAACCCAACATATCACCGATACCGCACGCTGTTTGTTGAAAGTCAATATCCAGTGCACAAGTCAGTTCACATTTCAGTGTATTGTTGTTAGGACGTAGACTAATCTTTGAGTCTCCTAACTGCTTTTTGAGGAAGGTTTCTATGTCGCCGATTTCATAAGCACCCGTAAGCAAAGTTATCAAGTCCCACGTTGTTCCGTCCCGTAGTACTGGAAACACATTGTTTTTCCCCTCAACCACGTTCGGTATACTGTTGTATGTACTAAAGTCCAATAGACCTACATACCATTCGCCGTTTGTTAGTTCGAGAGGCGGGAAAAAGTCACATACAAGAGCGGCAGCATTCGTGCCTGTTAAGGTGATCGACAGCGAAGACATCTTGTCGCTTACTGATCACTCACGTGTCGAGAAGTCCAAACATAAAGCTCCACAGATGACTGTGTGTGGCGGCTGTTCACGCTCGTAATTGTAGTAAATATCAGTATCGGTTCCAAAATACTGTGTCAGCTCAAGAGGTGGCCGCATATTACCATACGCGTCATAGTAGTAAACTCGGTTGTTTCGCTTCTTGTAGCAAACCCAGTGCGTACCAGGTCCTTCTGCACTGTCCAGATTAACAACCGCACTCTCGTTCTTCCAAGACGGTCTGTGCGGTAAAGTGTTACGCATAAAAACTCCTCTGAAATAAGGTATTTTCAAAAGTTTTGCGTACACATACAAATCGTTGTCGGACAATGCACGCACTGGTATGCTAATTAGTTTTTTTGTCTGTAAGGACGCAGGTATAGACCTGACGCTATTTTATTTTTACGTTTATACCTTGAGACTGTTTTGCGTTTGGTGTTGTTACGTTTATGTTTGAAGGTCGTTTTGCGTTTGCCCGCGGATTGACGTTTCATTCCTGAACCCTTCTTCTTTTTTCTGCAACCACTACGCGAGCTCCCTCCACCCACTGCTGATTTTGCTTTCATTGCGGCTGCTACGGCTGCAGCATACGCTCTTTCACTAACACCAGAATTCCAACCTTTCACTCGTTCCCACGCTTTGTCGGCAAGAACGCGATCAGCTATACGTCTTCGACTGTTGTCTTTGTACCTTGCGTAGGCGATATCGTGTTCGCGACAGGCTTCTTCCAGCTCGTTGATTCCGCGCTCGCCGCGTGCCAATATCTCTTTGAGTTTTGTTCCGGGTCCACAGAATAGGTAGCCGGGTAGGTGTAATTCTACTGGTAATGCGTCCACCGCTCGATTAATCAAAGTAGGTACTGACGAAACGATAGCGGGCACGGTGTTTTTAAGTATTTTTCCAATTACACCACGCCCCATTCTTTTCTTACGAAGAACGTGCATTCTTGTAAACAGATCTCCAATCCTTGATTTCCGTTTCCTTATCAAGAACGTCTATTAAACGTCCCACCTCTTCAATATATTCAGACAGGACTGAACGTTGTGTCGCACTGTCTTGATATTTATAGACAAACTTTACCAGATTGATTATATGAGCGTGAAATACCTGAGTGACCCTGTACAATTCAGTTTTTATATGTAGTTTTAATTCGTGCATTTGTCGCACAGTGACTGCGTCTGTGTCAGCTACTCCGTCCGCTATATTCGTAATTTTTCTTTCGCCAGCGTAGAAAGCATTGCTTTGCAAACTGATTGTGTTGTCGTATAAACATTCCAAATTCACAGCGTCTTTGCTGGCGACTGGCGCTTGCACGTGCGTTAGCCGACAGTCATCAACGATTACGTTACCTGCACGATCTTTTCCCAAACTCTTTGCGTCTACGTATCGTTTTGTGGCTGCATCTCTTGATTTAAGCGGATCGTTTAGCATTATTATTCGATGAACTTTTGCGTCTACGGTAGCGTCGTTCTTGTACTGTAAGCACGCATCCTTTACGTACTGTAAAGAAACAACATCGTGCAGCTTTTCGGGATCACCCAAGTTGCGTATCTTTTTGTTTTTCACATCAAAGTGACCGTCGTTAGTCACTCCTAAACCGATATCCTCACGCAGACTTCGATGAGTTTCTTTTCGCACTCTTACAGTGCTGTCGTGTCTACCGAACTTGTCTACACTAATATTTATGAAGAACTGGTGGTCATAGAACGGTGCGTCTGCTTTTACATGATAATGCCGGCTTTACGTAATTCTTCCAATATCGAAACGATTTCATTCCTATGGCCAGTATGGCCACTACTTTGAGAAGCCATTAACATTCTCAATCGATTAACCAACTCGTTAGGATCATCCCAATGTGCGTAATTGATTGCAGTGTTCGGCTTCATCTCCATATAGCCACTCTGTGTACGTTTTCGTGCACTTGATGCAAACAATTTAGATATTACTAGTCGGTACTTGACGCCACTGTTACTGTTTATTCGCGTATTGTGTTTATATTTTTGTTTGTGTCCGTTGGTTGCTAGTAGTATGGACTTGTATTTCCTCATATCGTCCTTATTGTATTTTTTTGGTAGTTTCATAAACAAAAGTTCGTACAGACCGGGCGTACCCTCGTAAATTTTTCCTTTGACATAAAAGTTGTCGTTATCATCGATTTTCACATTTGAATCACCTATTATCCATTTACCGGCCTCGTATCGAACACCATACATACGATCTATAATCCGTTTACAGTCAGCCGATTCGCACAAACGCATATATTTGTGTGCTAATGAATCGTCACTGAAATGTGAAGCGTTAGGGTTCCATGCGCTATCGTCACTGAAATGAGAAGCGTTATGACTCTGCGTGCCACTTTCGGTTTCAGTTATTACGTGTTGTGTAGGCTCTTCTTGTTTTATCTGCTGCTTCTCCTCCTCCTCCTCCATCATATCACCACTTAACTTTCGTGAAATAGCTTCTAACGGTTCCAGAAACGGTCTGTAATTTTTTCTGAACTTCTCGTCGCTTTCTCTGATGCCGTGTTGTAATGCATGATATTTTTTCCTTATGTTGTCGCTAATCGTATCTATATCATACGTAAGTCGTTCCTCCTTATTCATCGCCATCGCGTGTTAGCAAGAGGACTGATTACATTACTACAGTGCAACCACTTTTATACTTCGCTGGAAACAATTATGAATCGATCAAAGCCGATTCTATATCTACCTTCATTTATTGACGAGTCTTTGTCTATGACAAGAAATCCATAACGATCCTTCCACGCTTCCGTGCAGACATCTTTGAAAGCATCATATTTCATATCCATGTTGACGTGATCGTTGTATGCATGTCGTAAATTTAGATCATCTTGTTTGAACAATATCAACAAGTTAGCGTTGTCACGCACCAATTGTTTCGGTATCTGACTATATGTCTGACATAGATAGAATGTGTCCACACCGCTATGTCTCCCCATAGCAAAATACTTTCGAATATTGTTTTGTCTTTCACACGATACGTCATCAAATACGATAACAGAGTCGAGACCAGTGATTTCACTCGGTAGTGGGACTTCTTCGTACTCGCTGTATGCGTGATAACCTAAACCTTCATCAGCGAGTGATTTCATCACTGTTTCTAGCATTCTGTATTTTGGCTGAAATAATGATTTTGAAAACACGTATACGTTGCGGAAACGTAGACCGTTGGCATCAAACAGTAGGTTGAATAGCACATTAGATTTCCCACAGGAACTTGGGCCCGTAACGATACAGCGAATACTGTTCGGTAATAGCGGACCATGTTTACGTTCAGTACTGCCTTCGTCACCAGCCAAAAATTCCATATCCTTTATTGGTAATTTGTTTGCTTGCTGTACAATCTTCATCTTTGTGAATACTGAAAGCATACTGTTTTCAGCACATGCTGTCACCTTTTTATATTAGATATTTCTTATGTATCCATGCATCGTGTTTACCATCGAAACCGAGCCAACGAACACGCACTCTGTCACCTTTGCGTTGTAACACCTTTTCCACTAGGTATACGTCGCCAACTTTGGACTTACTAATCTCGTGCTCGTAAAAACCACCTTTCAACACTTTGTTCAGATGATGTTTTAGCAGATAAGTGTTGGAGATGTTATTGGATTGTACTTTATCCACAGTGAATATGTCGTTAGTCCAATTTGGTGTATAACCTTTGGCGAACGTCATTTTGTGCTTACTTATACGAACACGGTCACCGACTTTAAATTTGGGTGGTTTCGTTGGACTGATTTTAGGCGCTGTGTTCTTCCTTATTCGTTCCAACACTATATGTTCGTTGGCGTCATTCACTTGACTAGGTTTCATACCAATGGTTCTATGTACGGTATTTTTGTACGATTTCAGTAATATAGGTAGTAGATCCAGCCAGCGGTAGTGTCCTTGTTCGCTGAAAGCTCGATACATGTGTGTCTTCAGTGTGCGATTAAAACGTTCCACTATGGAAGCTTTTTTTTCACTATAGGTTGAGTAATGTTTCACATTATACTTTTTTAGCAACGCTTGTACTGTGCTGTAGTAATACTCCTTCCCGTTGTCCGTCTGTAAATGTTTCATAAGGTTAGCAGTTAGTATAGGTTCTAGTGCGCGCGTTACTTCTTTTCCTGTCTTTGTTTTCAATGGTACAGCGTACGCGTACTTGCTAAACGCATTAATCACAGTCATCATGTACTTGTACCCTTTGTTCACTCGAGCGTATGGTATCATCTCCACAAGATCCGCCTGGTACAAGTCGTGTAGACCTTTCAATTCAACCGCACGCCTAACGAAATTCCTTCTCGCTGCTCTGTGTAGCTCTAGAGCTATAGTCTTGCGTGCGTTGTTCATGGGTTAAGATACACTAACATAATACCAGCTTAAAAATATTATATATATGTATAACAGTTACTTTGTTTTTCAGTATTCACTCTCTCGTCTGAATATCATCATGTCCGACCTTCAGCAGAATCCGGAACAACAACAACAACAACATCAGCAGGAACAGGAACAGCCTCAACAAGGTAAAAATTTAAATACCAATTGGTACAGTTAAGAAATTGTCTCTCTCTATAATTATGTAGCAAACCAAACTTGTTTGATATGAATTAACATATGATCCAACTCTTTTTAACATGTACAAGATAGTCAAGATAGTCTTGACGTTGTTTAGAAATTGATATGGCTGAGAAAATTTTTTATGTTCCGACATAGGTTTGTCACCTTCTCCCCAATGAATTGTCTCTTGACATCGTTTAGAAATTGACATGACGGAGAAAATTTTTCATGTTCCACCATAGGTTTGTCACCTTCTCTCCAATGAACTAATTCAATTCCGCAACAAAAGCATTTAACTCTATCGTCTATGAATGACATACTATGTCCACAAACATCATAATTTAGCGGATAGCGGTAAAACCCGGCAAACGCTAACTCGTCGGGGCTGACAAACGTCACTTCCCAATACTTGAACGATTTTCTTCTTTCACTTTCAATACTAAAATCGGGAGTAGCTGCCATCTTCACAGTTTGCAATAAACTAACGTATTACTAACGTGTACTATCTATTTATTTACCACAAACATGAATTTGTGTGTGTGTGTGTGTGTGTGTGTGTGTGTGTGTGTGTGTGTGTGTGTTATACATCATTCCTATTAGCTAATACACATGTTTCTATTGTTTCAGTTATGACACGATTTTATATCGTACGAAACACCAGTATTAGAGGATCCCTCACAACATTTAATTACCTACCCGTGTACACGGACACGGGAGATCAAGATATATTATCGACAATGACTGAGGTGCGACCTTTATTGTGCAAGGATATTCTGGCAGAACAAGCACGTTTACGTAGTATCAAATGGCATATTGCGTGCAGGATACGTTTCACTAAAACTGTGTTAGATGGTGACAGCGGCGAAGAAAAAGAGGTAACCAAAGACGCCGTCTTCCACGGACGTTGTCGTACGTTGCTCACGGACGACAACGACGAACTGAACGTTGTCTACTAGACGAATCATACGACAAAATCATGAATAGCATATCCAATTTTACCCGTGACGGGAGCGGATGGTCGGTGGACGCTGTACTGAAGCTGGAACTGGTTGTTGGACGGTACCGGCCGCTAGCAGCGTCCTCCTACATTCCTACCCCGCGAAAACTCTCACTCACCAAGGCAGTAGTCAACATACATCAAGAACCCCCAAGATGAAATGTGTTTTCTATGGTCTGTTCTAGCCCACATACACCCTTAAGAAAGGAATAAAGAACGTGTTTCAAAATACACCTCTTTCGTAAACACAATAAATATGTCCGGTATCGAGTACCCTGTTTCTATAAACTCAATTTTTAAATTTGAAACATAGAATCCCAACATTTCTATAAACGTTTTCGGCTATGATATAGAAGACAATATCAGAAACGAATCAAAAAATGAGGTTTATCCATTAAGAATTACCCCCAATAAGGACAGATTACATCATGTTAATCTTTTACTTCTGTCCGATACAAATAGCCGAAAACACTACTGTCTTGTCAGTAGCATTAATAAATTTGTATTTTCCTTAACAAAACACGATCATAAATCATTTTACTGCGACTACTGCCTGCATCGTTTCTCCACAGAACATGGTCTGTCCGAACATCTCCCCTACTGTACACCTTATGGTGAACAGAAAACCAAAATGCCCACAGAGGAGGAGAAGTTTGTCATTTAAAAATTACGTACACTGTCTCAAAGTACCCTTTACCGTCTACGCCGACTTCGATCCCTTATCACCTCCCTTCAATCGTGTTCACCAGGTAACGACATCCCGACGACAGTGAAAGATTTAGGTGACTTCTACTCAGTTGATAGCAGTGGTGTCCGCCAGAAAATACCTTCTCCTCCTTTATCGTCCACATCATACGAAGCGATGCATATTCCGTCAGGTTTCTCCTATGCTATCGTTGATCACGCTCACAGTCTCTGGAGAGAGGTTAAAGTATATCGTGGTGAAAACGTTGTAGACACTCTCTTCTCGTGGTTGATGAAAGACGTCGAGGATATGATGAAGGTAATACGTCATAACGTAAAATTAATTATGTCCGATGATGACAATGTTGCGTTCACTAACGCCACCGTTTGCCATTTGTGTGAGCGCCCTTTGACAGACGATGACAAGGTACGCAATCATTGTCATCTTACGGGGAAATTCTTGGGAGCAGCCCAAAATAGCTGTAATCTGAGCTACAAGATGCCGCGTCATATCCCCGTCTTCTTTCACAACCTTCGTGGCTACGACTGTCACCATTTAATGCAGGATTTAGGAAAATATAAGGACCAACACGTATCCTGCATTGCAACATCTAGTGAGCGTTACGTGTCGTTCTCCCTGGGTCCCTTGCGTTTCGTAGACTCTTACCAATTTCTTAATCGCTCTCTGGACACACTCGTTAGCAATCTGTCCACGTCCGGGAGCCAATTTCCTTTGCTCAGAGAGGAAATGCTTAGACGGGGTTTCGACGAACAGACCAATCTGCTCGTACGCAAGGGGGTATACCATTACGAGTACGTTGACAGTATTGATCTGTTCAACGAAACAAGTCTACCCGCTCGTGGACACTTTGATAACCGGTTGATGGAATCGTCTATTTCGGACGCAGATTACGAGCACGCACAAAACGTGTGGAGTGCATTCAATCTGCATACGTTTGGAGATTACCATGGTCTGTATTTGTTGACAGACGTATTGCTGCTGGCTGATGTCTTTGAAAGTTTTCGGGACATGGCCTTACGCGATTACTGTTTGGACCCGTGTCATTTTTACTCGCTTCCCGGTCTCGCTTGGAACGCGATGCTAAAAATGACGGGTCGAATTAGAGCCCTTGATAGATATACATCAACATCTGTTTGTAGAGTCTGGGGTCCGCGGAGGCGTTGCTATGATATCCAACCGTCATGCCATCGCTAACAACCCTCTGATCCCAGATCAGTACGATGTTTCGAAACCGACCTCCTTCATTCTGTATACGGACTGTAACAATCTATACGGTGCAGCCATGTCGCAACCACTCCCTTACGCAGACTTCCGATGGCTCGATCGTAACGAAATCGAGTCTTTGGACGTACGTAATGTGAGTGATGATTCCGACATCGGGTACATCCTTGAGGTCGACCTACACTATCCTGATACACTACACGACCTGCATTCCGACTACCCGCTTGCACCTGTGCGCCAGCGCGTAACACCCGATATCCTTTCTCCCTTTTCCAAACGTTTACACGAGAGTATATACAGATCATCGTATAACGAATCAGGGTCAACAATGTCATCCGTAGAGAAGTTGTTAACGACTTTGGAGGACAAACAAAATTACGTTCTCCATTATCGAAATTTGAAGTTGTATTTAAGTCTTGGTTTAGAGCTGAAAGCGACTCATAGGGTGAAAATCCATCGTTCTTTCCCGTCCCGTGTATGTCGGCTTCACGGTGCTTGACGTTAGCAAAACGATAATGCATGACTTTCATTATCGTTATGCTGCCGGCAAGTACGGCCGTAACGTTAGATGACAGATGCTTGCTAATGACAGATACAGACAGTCTGAAGTATAGTATTCAAACATCTGACTTGTACGCAGACATGAAGGAGGACCTACACGTTTTTGACACATCGCATTACCCTACGTCTCATCCTTGTTATAGCCTTAAAAACAAAAAGGTTGTCGGACTGTTCAAGGATGAAACGTGTGGTCGTCCTATTAGAGAATTCGTGGGTCTCCGAGCGAAATGTTATTCGTTCCTTGTGGCCCAAGAAGATCCTAGCAAAGAGTGTCAAAAACGTGTATGTAAAGGTGTACCTCGAGTTGCGATTAAGAGGAGTCTACGACACGATATGTATCGCAAGTGTCTCACTGATCATTGTCAGTTTTCTACCAGTGCGCTTTGTTTACGTAGCGATCATCATACGCTGTACACGATGCGCGTAAATAAGCAAGCGTTGTCACCGTATGATGATAAGCGCTATATACTAGACAATGGTCGTGATACACTTGCGTACGGTCATTATCGAATACGTCGCATCAATATGGAGAACGATGACGACGACGACACCTCCCCACCTGCTAAATAAAAAATTCGTCGCTATGTATAGTACCCCCCAACACTTGTTTCTTTCGTCAGTTGATGTCTCTCGACGCTTCAGTCCAGACGTCTGTAAACGTAAGTTCGCATATTAATATCGTAACGATATTTCTGTTTAAACATAATATATATAGAGTTTGTAATGTGTGGTTTCTTTGTCTTACAGTATTATGGATAACACTGCAGTTATAATTGACTTCCAGTGCTTTTTCGACGACAACGGAAAATATATTGTGAAGGAACTGTCAATAATGGACGTTCTGAGATTTGCTGGTAGACATTGGATTTTCACTCCGCCTGCTACATCCGTTACGAATCCAAAATACGCTATGACAAACCACTGGTTACAGTCACATTATCACAGACTTAGATGGAGCGATGGAGAGACACAGTACGACAATCTTGTTTCATTGTTAACATCACATACACGTATATATAAATATGTGTTTGTGAAGGGTTTTGAGAAAAAACGTTTTTTACAATCAAAGATAATACACAATAATATCATCAATCTCGATGACTTTGGTTGTCCTAAAAACATACCGTATCTATTTCACGGAACAGAATGTCTTAGACATTTCAATTCCTCTGACCGATGTGGAAACTATAAAGTACATGCTATTCGGGAATGGATGATTCATGATTTTTGCTTTAAACAAACATTTTTAATGTAACAAATTTAGAAAGTAGGTCACAGCGAATGATGACATTTATATCTCTAATTCTGTTGGGGATATGTACATACATGCATAGCTGTAAGCGGTGATTATTTCCTTATGAAAGTGGAATGTGGACTTTCCTAATGACATTGTTATATTTTTGGTGTCTCTAATTTCGTCTGGGGGGACATGTTCATACATGCAAAGCCGTAAATGAAAGTGGGACACAGACTTTTCTGATGACGACGTTACCACCAAAACTATCACATTGTACTGTCCTTTTGTGTTGAATATTCTGTCATTGTTTGGTTCTCTCTCGATTGATACAGACGTGTTCACTAGCGTCTTTCTCTCTCTTCTAATAATGTCGTTTCTTGTAAAGTTTAATGCTGTAAGTGCTATCGAGCACAAGCGATGTTCAGAATTGACAGTGAATACAAAATATCCCATCATGGTCTTAACAAATGTGGACACAAAATATGGGAACTCTGTGCTTGCTACGTTGGAGGATGGCGACCACCAGTATCGTGTCTATCTTCCCAAGAGGTATGCAGGTGTCTTCACGAATGAGGAGCTCAGACATATCAAACCCAAAGAACTACATTTAGTGTATCGAGGGACGAGGAATCAAACAACGCAGGTGGAGATTGTGTCCTAACGTCGTAAGTAGCAATCGTGTTAACAAACAATTAATTGATGTGTGTGTGTGTGTGTGTGTGTGTGTGTGTGTGTGTGTAGTTTCAACTCCCTGTACTTAACACTTTAATAATTGAATTTGTATGTACGTGATAAATGTATCATTGATTCTATTAGTATTTTTACAAAGTTTCGTTGAATAATATTTGGTTCGATTAGAAATTATTTGAAAGTACATTAACTTTATGAAAATAACACATACTTGAAAAAGTTTACTTACTTAACGCATTTGATTCTTTCTTTCCACTGACTGTGCGTGTGCGTGTGATAATTGAATATTTATCGCATCAGTGATTCTAATATCGAGTGTATTGTTATGTTACAGATAAACTTCCATGTGGACTGTATCTACAGCCGTGAAATTATTATTATTTAAAAATCTTACAATGTCAAAAATTATTATTATTAATATTGTATTTATTTTATATAACAATGTTTGTTGTGATATATATATATATATTTAATCTATGTAAAATGTATTTTTGAATAATTGTATTACAACGGTTTGTAAACAATATATTTTAAGTTTGTGTACAGTGGTGTAAATATATATTTAATCATTTAAAACAAATTATGGTTTATTTTAATTTATTTCGTTTTAAACCTCTGAACATGTAAGCAATTATTTGTAAAGTACATTAAATTATGTGAAATGCTACACCGAAAGTTTCAAATCATACCTTATTGGTGCTGTCAACTATTTGAATGTGGGAATTTCTACCGACGTTTGCAGCAGCAGCAGCAATACACAATACGCATTACACTAAAACTAGCACGATTATATTATTCATTGATGTACAAACAATTTACATAGCACACACACACAATAGGCTAACATTTATTGTGAAGCTGTTACGTATGGATTTGTCATCTGTAACAGCACACGCACAAGTAATTACATTATAAACTAGGAATTTCTTCCGACGTCTGCGAGCGAGAGAGAGAGAGAGAGAGAGAGAGAGAGAGAGAGAGAGAGAGAGAGAGAGAGAGAGAGAGAGAGAGAGAAGAGAGAGAGCGAGAGATGTTGTACAACAGATTTTTGAGGAATAATATCGTGATCGATAACTGCGTCTAGAGATGTGAGACAGAGACGTTACATAAACACATAGAGACAGCAATACATTATTTCTGTTACATGTATACGACGCATAAACATATGTGTGTGTATGTGATCGTAGTATGATTTTATTTCTTGACACAACGCTTTATCTTGAAAATATGATTTTTAGTCGGACGTTGTAAATAATTTTTTTAAATATCACTTACCTGCAAAGGATATACCCCTTGCGTACGAGCAGATAACAATATGTAATTCCGTGTATAGTAATCAGAAATGTGTGAGAGAGAGAGAGAGAGAGAGAGAGAGAGAGAGAGAGAGAGAGAGAGAGAGAGAGAGAGAGAGAGAGAGAGAGAGAGAGAGAGAGGCGTTACATAAACACATAGAGAGAGAGTTTATATCGTGATAGATAACTGCGTCTAGAGACAAAGAGAGAGAGGAAGGGAGAGAGAGTTGATAATTTGATATCGTAGTCGACAACAATCATATAATTTACTGTACACTATAATGCGTCTGCACATAAACACATAGAGAGAGAGAGAGAGAGTTTATATCGTGATCGATAACTGCGTCTAGAGACAAAGAGAGAGAGGGAGGGGAGAGGGAGTTGATAACTTGATATCGTAGTCGTCAACAGTCATATAATTTACTATACACTATAATGCGTCTGCTCATATAGTTTGAATTTCCCACCACAGAAAAATGTTGGCAGATCTGTTCTATACACAATAATGCAAGATTTGTAACCCTGATCATATATTTTAATATACACTATAATACACATGTCAAGTTTGAACCCATGCATAGGTTGGTAAACCTGATCATATAGATTTAATATACATTATAACACACAACAAATTTGAACTCATGCGGAGGTTGGTAACCCTGATCATATATTTTAATATACACTATAATGCATCAAGTTGGAACCCCCCACCCACCACCCACCACCCACCCCTGATATGCAAATCATCTTTTGGCGGTGGTGGGGGAATAACGGTACTTTAGTCAGGACCGGCATTTTCCCCCTACTCCTGCCGCTGTAGTTCCATGTAGTTGGAGCCAATTTGGAAAACAGCTTTTTGATTTCTGTATACAGTGCTTGTGTTCCCTTGGCTGATCTTGAAAAAAAAGTTTCAACACTTGCTAAGGTTATAAAACGAATTTTACAGATTGTGAGAGAACCGAGTTTTTGCTTATGGGCGTAGCATGTGCAAAAATCGCCCGGGGATTGTTCGCGTATCCGAGATTGAAGATCACTGTGTTCCTCTGACATGACAGCGGCACCCTCATATGTCTGTGCTACTAATTTATTCCTACAGCCATGTTCTTCTAATGTATTAAAAACATCATGAGATAGAGTATTAGCTGTGTGATTATCATTAACATTTTTAAATAATAAAAGACTTTCTTCGATATTTCTGTCCTTTTTTACATAACAAATTACTGTACATAACTACGATTCTGTAGCTACGTTTATAGTTTCATCCATAATAAATGCAACAAATGAAGAATCATAAGTTTCGTGTTTTATTTAAAGCATCATATATTGTGAAATGGAAGAGATAATGTCATTTTGGATGTCACTTGACAACTCTAAAAATACTGTAGAATTATGTGATTTTTTTTAGATCGCTATCGAAATCACTCACTCATGTAGCAACTGGACATGATTCGCCCTACTTAATTGTAGGTCATATTATGGCCGTGGAAAATGAGTTCTTGTTTCCCTCCAAAACTGCCAGGGTTAATTATTATTTTGTAAGATTCTACTGTTCTTTTGAACGAGTTTGTTATAAGTATCTACCGAGAGCCGCAATTGGTTAATTATACTAAATTCTAAATTCCATGCGTGTTTTCCCAAACGTCTTCAGTTGAACTTTAGCCTGTGTGTGACTCTGGGAAAACTAACGTCTCTTTTCAGCTTTCTGTAAATTACATAAGTCATTGAAACTAGTTTTTGACCATATAGGATACTGTCCTTATTAGAAAAAAGTAAACACGGTCAAGAAAACAAACGGGAATATATACTACAGCCGCACAACCAGGATGTAACGTCGTACAATTTAACATTAAAATGTCGCGTATAAACTTTACAACCTTTTTGTTGCTTATTTAAATCTAGATTACCTAACGGCCTACCAAATTTAATATTATCAAGTTCTCTTGAAAAGATAATTAACCGAAACCCTGGCGTAAAAGTCTGTCGAGAGAACAACAATCCTGTAGACTTACAGCAACTGAAACATCTGACGAAGAGATTTCGCTGAATGATTGTTGGAGAAAGCTCTTCTTGTTTGCGCTTCTCGGCTCCACTACAACACCTACTAACTATTGAACACTTTAAACGCACACATCATTACACTTTGTGTCTATCACAATTTGTAGACAAAATTAGTTTATTTACAACTGCATAGAGAATAAGTTTATGACACTTATTTGAATGTAAACATAAACATTAGTTTTAATTAAAAAAAACTCCACATCGTACCGTTATAAAGAAACTTCAAAGTTATAACGCCGCCCCAGAGTTAAAATTCGGCCATAATCGGCATAAATTTTTACAGTCCCTTAAATTGTTGATCCGTGTTTGGCTTCTGACCATGAAAAATTTTGATTTTTTTTAAATTGAACATTATATTCCGATTTCCGTTAAAATTCGCTTCAATTCTTTCAAAACTAATGAAGTATAGACGATTTTATTAGGCAAATCCTATATTCAGACTGCTTTCATCGTATTCAGTCTTTAGAAACTGGGATCGTCCTAAAAAACAATGAGTGCCGGTTAAAAGGTTCTGTTAAATCTCGGTTTAATTTATAATCACACACGGATTTTAACGATTTTTTTTTTAATATTGACACTCATATTTTACCTACCGCCTTCTTCGCGATGAAAATTATTTCTGTTGTTAACAGGTGATCGGTAACCACCATATTTAAACTTTCTAATCTTTGTTAAGACTCTCCCACACCACAACATATAACCTGCATAAGCCCATGTCTCCTCTGTGTTCGACGCTTTGTTCCTTTGCCATTATTGATGACCACGATCCGAGCCGGTGCACGGATGTCGAAAGTACAAACTCACGTCTCCAATGTAACTTTATTTCTAAATGGTTTTGTTAACATTTGGCTTGAGACTTATTTATCTTGTTAACAAAGTCCCTGTCATAGCCTTACGTGACATCACAATCTTTTCTTTTCACGATCTTTCATTCCCATTTGGCCGACTGCCAAAGCAGTCATCCCGGATGTTGTTCTATGTCAGTGTAGCACTTCCAGTATTTTAGTAAATTTTAGCATATCCTAAAATTTGATAGTATAGACTGGCGTACGTTTGCTGGCATCGTTCCCATGACCTGTACTTTGTTACCATCTTAATCAGATGCAACGAATATTCCTCTTTGCATACGAGTTATATTGTTCTGCTACAGAAACGCAATAATTGTAGTATTAAACATATTAAATAGGAGAAGTTGGTCATATGAATGATTGTGCAACGGACTATAAGGTTCAGGGACCGAAGAAGAAGAAGAAGACGCAAAAAGAATAAACATATAAAAAAATTCTATTTCAGTAGGTACTATACACTATTGTTTGT
This sequence comes from Magicicada septendecula, assembly GCA_034769895.1. NCBI lineage: Eukaryota > Metazoa > Arthropoda > Insecta > Hemiptera > Cicadidae > Magicicada > Magicicada septendecula. Next base: position 139,070,663 of record CM068373.1, on the reverse strand, counting down.
TTACACACTATACACTATACACTTTACATTTTACACTATACATTATACACAATACATCATACATCATACGTCATACGTTATACATTATACAGTATACATTATACATTATACACTATTCTATTGCTTGTTTGTTTATTTACTGCAAAACTGGTACAGTCAGCTGGAGAATTTGGTACACCTCTTATTTCCTCAATTGTCTTGTAATCCTTTAAATACTCTTTTTCTCCTATTCTATGAACTCATAATTACGTTATTATTAGTGAAATAGACTACCAGCAATGAGCAATAATAATGTGGCAAGTACCTACACGGGAACAACAAACAACGAGGCAATAGACACTGATAAAGACTACAAGAGTAAGGGGGGAATCGAATCGATGACCAGTCACATAAATGCTAACAATAAGCGCAAGCTCTTTCATTTCCTGGACCCATTGTCTCCAAACAACACAATAGATTCGTATTTTTACCATAGTATCTGAATAATTGTGGTACAATAATGATGTATGTTGAGAAAGTCATCTTCTTCTTCTGATACTTTTTATCCGTTTCGGATGTTGGATATCATACAGGCTATTTTAACTTTCTGCACTGCTGTACGGAATAAGTCAGTTGTATTCATGCCAAACCAGGTCCTAAATTTCTCAGCCATGATATTCTCTGTCGCCCAACTCCTCTCTTTCCAAGAACGTTTTCTGTAGTATGGTCTGCAATAAGTAAAATCTCTGTTCATTTCTCATGAGATGTCCCAGATACTGAAACTTTCTTGTCTTCACTGCGTTAATAACTTCCCTATCTTTCTTCATTTCCAACAACTTCAACATTAGTTATATGTGCAGTCCATGAAATGCTCAGTATTTTACGGTAGAGCCACATTTCCAAAGATTCCAATATCTTAGTTGTGGCTTCAGTCAAAGTCTAAGATTCTACACCGTAGAAGAGGACTAAGAATAAGTAGGAGCGTAGAAGTCTCATCTTTGTGTTTATTGTTAAATCGTCGCTTTTGAATAAACTTCTCATTCTAGTGTACACTGCTCTTGCATTTTCAATTTTGCTCTTTATTTCTTGAGAGTTGTCCCATTTTTCATTGACTATAGTGCCAAAATATGTAAATTGGCTTACACGTTCATCTGTTCTTTGGTTTATATTAAGGGTGCAGTTTGTGAACTTGTTCTTAGATACAATCATTAGCTTCGTTTTATTAACATTGATGTCTAGACCATATCGACGGCTCATAGTTGGAAAACGGCTCATGTCTAGAAAGTCATAGTTGGAAAAAGTATATAATACGACTTTCCAGGCATACGGACAAATGATATTCTCGCTGTATGCTGATGGATTGCGAACTTCATTGTATTTACAATGTGTGTGAGAGAGAGAGAGAGAGAGAGAGAGAGAGAGAGAGAGAGAGAGAGAGAGAGAGAGAGACAGACAGATAGACAGACAGACAGAGAGCGTGTGTGTGTGTGTGTGTGTGTGTGTGAATAGTATTAATTTTTGTATGAATTTTAATTCTTTATGCGGTGTATTTTTGAAATAATATATCATAAGCATGAAGACAACGTTAAATTTAACAGGGTAGAACGTGAAGATGAAATAAACTAACTATGATGTTACATACAAGACAGGAGAATTGTTTACTCTTAATGTTTTTCTATACAGTCAGCTTAAACTTTACATGCCACTTAAAACGCATCTCGTACCACTTTGCCACTTTGCTGTATCTCGTATGAGACACTCTTTTGTGCTGCCACTCATACTCTTATAAAATGTTTTAGAATTTACATTGTAAAACAGTAACATTTCACGATTATATATATATATATATATATATATATATATATATATATTGTAATCAAAATATCAAAGCGTGTTGCGTGTGTATAATAATATTAAAGTTTAACGTTTGTATAGTATGTTGATTTTTGTTATCGAAAATTCAAATAGTTCGCCGTCTGGCTTGTGACTGATTCTCGTGTGAGTGGGAGAACACGTGTTTCCAACTTGAATTAATGTTGGTTATGTCGACCCACTGCTAGCAAACAAAACATACATAATATATTCTACAAATAAATACTGGACAGTTTGTTATCAGTATGCACTTTTTTATTATACTTTTGCTTGTTAATTATAGTTAAAGCTTCATGAAAATAATGACTGTTATAATAAAAGTTTTAGCCTCGGCAATATAATCTCTCGCTCAGCGTAGCGCTGGGTTGGCAGTGCAATGTTTACAATTGACTCTGGTTATTATTTCACAAAATAAATCTGCCAAATGGGTTCTTTTAAGTACGAAACAGAGGTTTACATAACAAGATAACAAAATTAGAACATATAATTGAAAGTTGGTGATCATTAAAATTATGCAAGGTTTGTTATAAATTGAATATTGTGGTGTTGAAGTGTGACAGTGTCTTTGTGTAACATAGGTTATCATGTGTTCATTCAACGGTTACAAAGTTATTTCTTTGGTTTATTAATCCTTGAAAATATTCAGTTATAGTGAGAGTTTTATTTTTATAGTTAAAATTTTGGAAAGAGAATTTGTTTTCTAATAATAATCAAATAACTTCAGCAATTCTCAACGTTAGTAGTTATGATGGGCATAGTCATTCGTCCATATGAAGTAATGTGTCAATGTAGATTCTTCCTACTTCTTATCTTGGGCTCAAAATTGGGTTGTCATCTTCTTCAGATTGGATTATTGGGATTTTCCGGTCATCTGGATTAATTTCGGCTGGTCCTTGGTAGATATTGGTTGTAAAGGCCTCTCATCTGATGTACTGCTATTCCTTCTCCAAATTATGGACACTAATACGTTTTTTCTAATGAAAATTTGGGCCCTTCATCGCGTGGCGTCTCTTCAGATTGGCGTCACTACATAAAGTCATTGTTCCTAACTGAATTTTGTCAATATTCTGTTGTTGTCATGGTTACTCAAAGTTTTTTGATTGGCTGAAATTGGTTAATTATTAATTGAATTTGTATTCAAACTGGTTACAGATCTTCTAAATGTAATTAATCTTCAGTACTCCCTTTTTAGTAGTAAATATTATCACCACTGTTCATATTTTTGCTCAAGGATTAATTTGACATCCAATATTATAGTGTTCACTTAGGTATCAACATTTTGACAGTTTTTATGAATCTTATTTAATTATACTGTTTTCTCAGTTTACATTATTATCATAATATTTCTGTCTTATAATGATTGTCTATTTGTATTTCATAGTTTATGTGGTTTAGTCTTTCTAATGTCAGTGTTTAATTCGATAAATTGTAGTTTTTTGGTAGTTGACAGTTGGGAATTTGCATAGGCTTAAACAGCAATTGGCTATTTTCCTTGTAATGGGTTATGATTGTTTGAATACAAGATTTTGTTTATTTATTCAATGTTTAAGTCGGTTCTTGTAATTGCGTATAATTTTATTGTTTCCGTATATTAACTTGTCTACTGTGATAATTCATTTTTGGTGTCATTGTGTTTGAATGTATGGTTTGTTTTTTTGTTTACTGGTGTCTGTTGGTTTTTTAAATCTTATTTCTTATAACATATGGCATAACATCTAATGGTTTTAACTATTCTCATAGCCATAATTCTTATCATTTAAACATAATTATTGGAACATAAACCTTAGTCATTAAAACTCAATTCTTATCCATTTAAACATAATTATTTGAGACATATTATTCACTCATACTATTCATACTCTTTGATAAATTATAATTATTACTTGACATAAAAAATAAAGACATAAACATGGATTAATTATTGATACAATGGTATATTGTTATGACTAACTCTAAATGACATTAAGCCATAACTGACCTTTCAACAACTGTTTATTATCTAATGTTAATATCTTGTTTTTATTATTATCAGTTTGTCATGAAAAATATTCTCTAATGTATCATTTTAAATTAATGATATTGGATTCTTGTTTTTGTGAATAAACTCATATATCTTGGTGTATTAATACACTGATAGTCATTCGTTCTTGAATACATGATTAACAATGCTAATTAACAACTTATTCCCTAATATTAATACTTGCAAACTAAAATGTGGCAAGTAGTAAGTACTACTATTATCTAAAATCTACTTATTATCTAGTCTGTTACACTTTGTTTCATCTTGTTATTAATACTCTTGTGTTCACTGGATAATTGCTATTAAGTGTCACAGTCCTTTCTGTGACTAGCCATTATCAGCCTTCACTTATTATTTTACCACTCACTGATGGTCTTCGATCACTCTTAACTCTTCACTAATGGTTTCAACACTGATTATTTGGTGTCAATCCCTATCAATAGGGTTCTATTAAATTTGGGGTTTTCACACTATCACTTTGCACTTTATATGTTTAATTTAAGCGTTACTAGTGGGTATTACCTAATTTTAAATTCTCTTTCTCACTCTACTATGTTCACTATTTCTCTAACTCTCTACCTCTCGCTTTACAAGGTTTAATTATAATATTAACAAGTTCATGTTGGTTTATTGTATCACAAATATGTCAGTATTGTGCTAATGTGATTTGTCATAGTTTACTCTATTTGTTTGGGGTTTACTGTGCCCTTCTATATTTTAATTACTTAATAATTAGTATCTCTAGTTTGTCTGTCCTTACAATTATTAATATGATATACAATTTTCTTTGGTTTAATACAAGTTTGGTGTTCTTTCTTAGTTCATTTTCTTTTATCCTACATTATCCGTCACTTCCTTAGTGTTGTGGCTGATTATTTCACTATACTTATAGGTTAATTGTCTTTTAGTCACTATTCTTCTTATTTACACTTGTGTTGGTGCGATGGCTATTTCTATTATATTTGAAGTTGTCATCATCAGGTTGTTCTTGGTCCTTTGGGGCTAGTTCTACTCTCTCACTTACCATCTATTGGGCTATTCGGGTTAAATCGTCTTGTTTCAGTATTTACCTTTTTGACTTGTTTGTTTGTTACTACTAAGAGTTAATATACGTTACTGTTCTGACTACCTTGATATGTCTGATCTTTTTTTTCTGATTCACCCATTCTTCTATTATAATTCATCCCTTTTTACTCTAGTGTTAATGACTAAATAAATTATCTGGTCATGTCTTCTTCATTATGGTTAGGTGAAGATATGTACCATTACATATTGCCTGCCACTAAAATTGATTATTTCAACAAATATCGTTCAGTTTTTTTATTGGAATTATCAATCATTATTTCATTTTACTTTCTCAAGCACTGGTTATTTTAGAGCAATAGGTTCTTTTTATTTTTTAGTGTCAATATACTTCTTGATCTTTGTATCATATTTTATTTTAATGTTCTTATCCCTTTGATATCTAATTCCCTAACATTTTTCCCTATCATTATATTGAATCGGATCGGAGGGGTACTTTTGACTCCATTGCTCCGCCGTAAAATACACATTTGATTGCTGGACTTGGTGCTATATAAAATTATACAAGTAGTCTTAGTGCGACTATAAAATAAATATCATTTGTAGGATTCTTCACATTATTATTATTTAGTTTATACAATACATTGTTTCAAATTATATTCTTTTCTTTTATTCACACTCTCTAGCTCTTAGTGATTCGATATTGTTAGTGGGTATGGTATACATGATCTTTTTATTATTATTGGTTTTGTTTATTTTTCTTACTGTTGTAAGAAGACCCTATGGCTGCTGTAATCTAATCCCCACTGTTTGGGCTAGCCACTTGGTCACCAGACCGCTGTATGCCGGTCGTTACAAAAGAATAAAATGTATATGGAAAATTCAATAAAAATAGAATTTTCAAATAATAAAATAATTTTGTTATGTTAATCAATGTGTTTAAATGAGAAATACATCTGTTTTAAAAAGGTTCTGTAAAATTTTAATAACAGGTAGGTATTTATTGGCCGTCGAGCACTTCTTGAAGATTTGCACCAAGTCTGGAGTTAAATAGATTAACTCCAGGTAATAATCGATTGGTGACTTTTCTGACTGGTCCAATATCTTGTTCAGATAGAATATATTCTTCTTACTTAAGTCCTTCAGCCTTATAAATACCCTTAAATTACCTTGTGAAATAAGTAACAGATACGAAATAATGGAAATATAAAGATTTATTGACAATTTTAAATAAATAATCGATATTTTATCGATGGAGAGCAATTATCGACTCTGTCTCGGGAATTATCGATTGTGTCATACAGAACAAAATTTTATGTTATATTATATTAAAAGACAGGTTCTTTCAGCGATTAGAATTAATAGTCAGAGAAGGGTGACGAGAAAGTATAACATTAACAATTAAAAATAAATACAATAATTACTATTCAATAGTATTTAAATAATTCCAGTATATAATATTTGAATATAAATGTTTTGTCAAACCAATGAAGACTGACGTCACTGCGATGTGGTTAGCAGATTCCGTTTTCAAGATGGCCGCTACTCGAGTTGGACTAAGTTACAGCATATGCGTCGTGTCAGAAAATCACTATAAAATTACCTTCATCAAGGTTTAAAATGTCCCCGCACTGGTGTAATATGTCTGTTAATCTGTTTGGTGTATTCTGGCGAAGTGTTCTGTGTAAACTGGTGTTAGTTAGTTTATTTTCTATGTGTTCAACTTCTGCGGTTAAGTTCTCAAGTTATTGGTTAGGAATTGCAGAATAAATCAGTTGAAATATAGTGTTTTACTTGTTTCTATCACTCGTATTATGGAGTTAAGTGTTTGTTTTCACTATTGTCGTGAATGTATTAACAGCTTTAGCTTTAAAAAGTGTCTAAACCGTCTAACTCTCGTTCACTTATTTCAATGGCTAAACGCTAGCACCAATTTCAACTCGATTTAAAGAAACGTTCTTTACACAACTGTCCAGCTTGATATTCAACAAAAGACTAATTAACTTGGTCATAAATCTGGCCCAGTTAATCCTTGAAAAAGTATTGTTAACATATTTCGACTTCCCATACACATTAGAAAATATTACATTATATATGGAATTTATCTATTTTATTCCTTACTTTTATGAATTATTAACCTTATTATCGGTTTAACCATCTCATTCCCTTTAAATTGATGTATTATAGTCCATATCTGTAGACATTTTGTGGAAATTAACAAATTTTGTTCACATTCTGGAAATATAGGTTCAAAATTGGATTTCCGTCTTTATACAAAATTCCTCCATTTTAAATATTATTAATACTATTATAATAAATCTTAATTAGTCATATTCCTCTTCCCCTCCTTAAATACATACAAATTACACCTTTGAACTGGTTTTTTTGTGTTAATCTGTAAATTTGACATTGCTCTTTAAAATTAATTAACTTATATATTTTGAAAATTTACAAAATGTTAAGGTATATTTCCTTATTATCATTTTAACTCATAGGATCATTTCCACTAGTGGTTACTTGAGTTATCTTATATAAATCTTGGTAGTTTACAGGATTTATAAATGAATTATACTAGTTTATATTGGTTCTGTGATTTCACCAAATGGCCTAGATTTTAGAATTTTATATTTCTTTCTTTCTCAAATAATTTAAACTTAATTCCTCCTCTGACTTTACATAATTACAATTATATGAAAATAACATGGTTTATAACTTATTGTGTGGTGTAGTAGTTAATTAACACTACAGTTATTAAAATAAATAATTATGAACATTGTTTAGCAATCTGCACAATTTAACATATTGCAGATATGGCTTGAACATATATCTTTTAACTATTTTTGAGCTAACATAGCATACCTATTAGAACATTATTAATGGTATGTTGGCTATTATTTATCAAACATAATTCTTTTTAAAACACATAACATAAATCTTATTTTCTAATAAACCTTACAAATACATTTATCAACACATTGATTTTAGGACTGTGAAATAACAGTCTATTTAAACATTTTACACTTATTAATACTATATGAATACCAGTCCTTTCTGGTTTAAACCATTATTATTGTGATCCCCTACATCAGTAAACATTAACTCCCATACTCTATTTATTATCATTTTTTAGAAATGTCTTGTAAATAAAGATTTACATTAAAATAATAAAATATTGGAAATGTTCCATTCTATTATTTTATTATGCTGTTTATTATCAGATATTAAAGTTGTGATATTGCATACTGATAAGTTATAGTATCACCAACTTTAAGTTTATTGCATTTCTAAAAAACACTTACACAAATTCACTTTCACTGTTGGTTCTGATATTTTGAGTCTTATTATCTCAGACCAGACCTTTAGTAATCATGGACTGTTAAGACTAGTTTATTTTCTTTATTACACAATAGCTTTAGTCGGTGCACTTCTTATAACGCTATACAGCACTTTAGTTTTCTCAATAATTACATTTTATAGGATTTTGGTTATGTTATACTTTCTTTTGCTTAGTTTTTGTGGGTTTGGGGTTGATAGTAGTTTATATAATAATAGGTTTTACTACGGCGTTTCTTTCATACTATTTCTTCCTCTCCTCCTGTCTTCTTTCTTGTCCTTCTTCGTATCTTCCTTCTGGTCTTCCTTCTTGTCCTTCGTCTAGTCTTCACTCTTCTGTTCTTCCTTCCTCATTCTTGGGTAAACCAAGGTACTTGGTGTTTCTCGACTGAGGTTTAGTTTGGAGTATTTAAATTATTCACTGAACTGACTTTATTCTTCTATACAGGTTTCAGGGTATTGTTTTCTTCCTGATCACAAACTTTACTCTTCCCTCTTATTGTTTTTGGGGTATTTTGGTATTCACCACTCTTTAATTGAATCTCTTTTTTCTTGATATGGTCTTATATAACTGGTTTACTGCTCTGAGCTTCCTGGGTAACTTACTGATATGATACTATGAGTTGCTTCGATACGTTCTTTGGTTTCTTAAAACAGTGGTTTTTATATATTATGTAATGAGGATTTTTATTTTATTGTGGTTCATTCCTCTGATTTATTTAAATGTCATTCAATATTATTATAACATTTGTTGGTGTAATTAAACTTTATGATTTCACATGACTTAAAATGTAGTGGATTTTCTGTCACGCTACACTGTTTAACACTAGTTATTTATTAATTGTTTCAGGATGGTTTTTTCTCATTTTTAATAATATTTTTTCATAGAGGTTTGGTTAAATGTCCCCATTATTCTTTGTGTTTTTGGGTCTACGATCTCATATGTATTATTTTGGTTGTCTTTGCTTACTATGTAGGGTCCTGTGTGCAGTAACAATAGCTTCTTGGCTATTCCTTCCATGGTGCTTGGTAATCCTCTGTTTTTGAGTAATATTTACTCTCCAATCTGATATTGTATGGGTTTCAGTTGCATTTGCTTATATTTTTCTCTGATTTTGTCAGTCTTTTCTAATATTTTATTGTGGAATTGAACTTCATCGAACTGATATTCTTCGTCATTCGGAAATTGGATTAGAGAAGTAATTTCTCTTGGTGGTGGTCTTTGGAACATTGCAGTATATGGTGTGGTTTCAATAAATTGGTGGTGCGATAAGTTTATAAAATTTTCGGCTGCTGGTATGTATTTAGACCATTCATTGTGTTGCTCATAACAATATGTACGGAGAATTGTCCCCACTTCTCTCAAGACTCGCTCTGCAGGGTTGCTGCTGGGATGGTACAGTGATGTCTTGTACGTTTTTATTCGATGATTTAGTAAAGTGTTCTTCCATCTTCGTCCCTTGAACTGCGTTCCATGATCAGTGATGATGCATTTGGGCACTCCCACTTCTCTAATGTATGGCTCTAGGATTATTTTTAAAATTTTTTGGGTAGTAGCTCGATTGATGGGGAAAAGCTTTGTGAACCTTGTGTAGTGGTCAAATACAATGATGAGGTATTTGTGTTGGTGCCTGCCTCCACTACGCGGAAATGGTCCGCATATGTCAACGAAGACTTTCTCTAATTTACAAGATGTAGGTTATAGGTATCATGGTTCCCTCCTTTCTGTTATTGTTGACCTTCACTAGTTGGCATATGTGACATTGCTTTATATATTTCCTTACCTTTCTGTTAGCATCCTTCATGTATACATGCTCTTGTAAGGCTTTTATCACTTTTAGTGCGCCCATGTGCCCATATCTCTCATGGTAATCGAGAATTAAATCCTTCACTGTGGCTTGAGGTATTGCTAATTTCCACTTTATGAATTTATTTTGTGGTTTTATGAAAAGTATCCCTTGGTGTTTGCAATAATATTGAGATATGTGGTCATCTTTGTCTGTTAAGCGTGATAGAATTTTGCTTAATTTGGGATCTTGTGCTTGTTGTCGCTCCATTTCTTTCATAATGTTGGCCAAATCAGTCCTGTTTTTAATTATGTGGTATATTTTGATAACAGTTTCCTTTTCTCCTTTGTACGTCTGCTCTTTAATGTTTACTCTGGATAGGGTATCTGCTACAATGTTTTTCTTGCCTGGGATGTATTCCCAATTTCGATCATACTCCTGCAATATCAAACTCCATCTAGTCAATCTTCCATGACTTAACTTACAATTTCTGAGGAATGATATGGACTTGTGGTCAGTCCTCACTGTAATCGGGTATCCCAATATGTAGGTTCTAAATTTTCTACATGAGAACACAACGCTCAGCAATTCCTTCTCAGTAACGTTATAATTTCTTTCACTGCTGTTTAGCACTCTACTTGCGAAACTTATCACACAATGATTTCCCTCTTCATCCTCCTGGTACAAAACGGATCCAAGGCTAACGTCACTGGCGTCGCAGTCTAAATAGAATGGTTTAGTGAAATTAGGATGACGTAACATTACTGATTCAATGAATTTATTTTTAATCAGTTGGAGTGTTATATCTTGTTCGACTCCCCACGTCCATTTGTTCTTAGATGACAGTTGGTGTGAAAATTTAGCTGTCATTTCAGAATAATTCTTTTGGAACTTTCGGTAATAATTGCATAGACCGAGAAATGACTGGAGTTGCTTCTTATTTTTTGGTGTTGGGAACTTCTGTATGCGCTCCACCTTTTCTTGTGATGGTGTTATCCCATTTCCAGACAAGTTGAACCCTAAAAATTGCACTTCATCAGATAAAAATTTGGATTTTTCTAGCTTAAGGGTTATATGGTTATTTGATAGTTTTTTCAGCACATATTCTACTCGGTGACAATGTTCGTCCCACACATCTGAAGTTATTAACAAGTCGTCTACATAGACTGTTGTAAACTGCAACGCATCTGGTCCATAATTTTTACAAATACTGCTACCGAATTCACCAATCCGAAGGGTAATCTTTTGAATTGGAAGTTCCGTCCTTCAAATATGAACGCCATGTACTTTCTGCTGGATGGGTGTAATTCAACCTGCCAATAGCCGCAGACAGTGTCCCATATACTGATGAATTTGGTTCCATAGAATTTTTTCAGGATCTCATCTATTTCTCCTGGGGATGTACGATCATTTATTATGTACTTATTGATCTCACGGGCGTCTAGACATATTCTCACCTTCCCGTGTTTCTTTGGAACTGCAAGTATAGGGCTGGTGTATGGTGAGTAGCTTGGTTCAATTATGTCTTCAGCTATTAATCGATTTATTTCTGCTCTCACCGCCTCCTTTAATGAGAATGCGATCGGGTAAGATTTTTTTATCAAGTTGACAGGCTCTCGGAATTGAATCTCGCACTGATAATCTCTGACCTTCCCAGGTGTATTTGAAAATACGTGCTTATAACACTTATATACTTCGATCAGTTGTTCAGCTTGTTGAGCTGTTAATTGAGCGCTCGTTTTCTCTCTCTGGAAAGTTCGGATTTCTTCGAGTTTTTCTTGCCATAGTTCTTCATTGTCGGTCTCGTCATAAATCCCATTATTTAGTACATGTTCTCCAGTATTTCTGTACTTCTGGATATGGTACATTGTTTCATGTGGCTGTATTTCTTCACTATTGGTCAGTTCAGCTATCCACTGTATGTCATTCTTCTTCAAAATAAGTTTGTATTTACTCAGGTCAATTATGGCTGAGTATTGGCGCAGCATATCGCAACCAATTAGCATCCGGAATGGCAATCCACTGGCTACTAAAAAAGTCATTGTCACGGTTTGTCCATTGCTTGTCAGTTCGAGTTGCACTTGTTTTCGGACGGTTCTGTTTTGTCGTCCGGTCGCTCCTACAAGGACAATGTTGCTGACGGGTAACGTAAGTATAATTGTCTTACTTGCTTCTTGAATTTTCTGAAGTTCAATACTGTCGATTAATGAGATATTGGATCCAATGTCTATCATAATTTGTGCTGGTACTCCGTTGACTTGCGTTGAAATATAAGCAATCTCGTTATGTTTACTATCAGATTGGTTGCTACTTTCTTCGAGGAGTTCCTCTATAATATTCTTCAAATAATTATTGCGCACGATTGTAATTGTGTGTTCGCCGTTGGTTTGAGTAACGGTGCGATTTAACCCAATAGACTGGTTCAGTGAGGGAACGAGTAAGTTTTTCACTGCCGCTCCTAGTTTAACGTCATCTCGGACTGATTGTTACGATCGTCTTGCTGATTTGTTGTCGGACTTCCGCTCGTTGACGGTCGGGGTTCAGGCTGGTTGTGATCCTCTTCGTACCGGTCACGCCTGTATACTTCTTGGCTACGACTTCGGCCCGTGTTGGTTCTGGTGTCACGTCCGTAATTACTATCACTGTACCGGTGTCCGTAGGCATTTCGGTCGGCACTTCGTCGTCCCTAATAAAACGACCTATTTCTCCCGTCACTTTCGGCCCTCACGTAATGTACTTGACGATAGTTACGATCTGTGTTGTTGCGATTTCGATTGTCATTTGTATTGCTGTTAAAATTTGGCCGGTTGTAACTGGTGTTATTCGGCCTATAGGGTTGATGTTGTGTGTTATTTGGACGGTTGTATTGGTTATAGTGATTGTTCGGCCTATTATTGTTATTATAGCCGTTATTTGGTTGGTTGGTCGGATTGTGATTTGTTCTATTATGCGACTCGTTAGTCGGGTTATTTGCATTGTTGCGGTTGTTATAATTAGGACGGTAGTTAGTGTTGTTATATTGGTATCCGTTCTGAAAATTTGTGTTTTCGCCCCTGTCGTCCCGCTGTCGACTTCTACGGTAATAACGCTCCCTTTCGTAATCTTCTAGCAGAGCTGCCATGGATTGGATGGTCTTAATTTGGCTACCCAGCCGCGCTCTGGAGACACCCTCTTCGTAATGAAAGGCGAGTTTAGTCACTAAACTTTCTTCTGGGATTTTCGGCTCCAGATTCCTTGCTAGACATACCTTTCCCAGGAAATATGCCGTGAAAGTCGTCTCTCTGGTGGCGTCATACCTGCCGAAACATATACTGTCTCGCACGATGTTTTGTGTTGCTTCCGACCAGTATTTCCTTTTAAACACGTCTTTAAATTCTTCGTAATTCGTGAGATCGTGTCTCGTGGCCGTCCACCAATTGTCATTTATATCACGAAAGTACTCGTCCAGGTACCCTCGGATAATAGTCCATCTATTCTCCCGAGTCTTGGCCAGTTGTTCGTCCACTCTCTCCAAGAATTCCATCGGGTTTCGCCGGTATTGTTTGAAGTTAATTACTTCCCGGTTGTCCATGTGCTGGTACTGTGTTATTACTGGCGGTCTGTTGTTAATTACTTCCAGCTCCTCCCTGATTTTGGCAATCTCTCGTTGCTGGATTTCTTCAATTCTGTTTTTGTTTTGTTGACCTTGTCCGCGAACTTCGTTTACGGCGGTGTCGATCTCTTGGCATTTCTTTCCAAATTCTGTCCTTACCTGTGTTATATTTTGGTCAGTTGCGGATTTTATGGATTCTATTCGGATCTGGCTGTCTTCTTCCATGTTGGTCATTCGTTCGCCGAAGTCTTCTTTCGTTTGTTGCAGGTCATGGCTCGTAATTTCCCATTTCCCATGTATTTCGGAAATCTCTTGCCGTATGCTCATCTCCTCCTCGATTTTCTTATTTACCTTTTCGTTGTTCTCCGCCATCTTCTGGTTCAATACCTCCATATTTTTCTAGCTGTCTTGCCTCAGTTCGTCCATTTTTTCTTCTACGGTCTTACTGTTCTTGTCTATTTTTTCTTCCATGGTCTTACTGTTCTTGTCAAAAATAATTCATTCTTCTATTATAATTCATCCCTTTTTACTCTAGTGTTAATGACTAAATAAATTATCTGGTCATGTCTTCTTCATTATGGTTAGGTGCAGATATGTACCATTACAATATGTATATATTTATATATATATATATATATATATATATATATTGCGACAACACAAATAACTTAACTATTGGCGCATAGGATATGGTAGTGCATGTGTTATAATGCAAAAGTCTATATTGGAGGATTCAAGATTATTTATTGTACACAAGAAATATGAAATCGTTTATGTGATATATTTAACAAGAATAAATAATAATAGTGTTTGCAGATATAGTCTTTTAAAATGTTAAATAATGTTCATATATGATTTGTTGTACATTACATATACGATGATTTCCACGGCAATGTGGAGAGGGTTTTTTTTGTAGTGGAGTCGTCAGGCGTGGCGTACGATGACAGATGGTTGACCCTGGCGATGATTACAGCTGAGCTGATGTCCTGAAGTTCATACGTTGACACTGACGATTCGCACTCGAACACTGATTCTAGTGGTACCGTTAATGGAATTTTACACAGTAATTAGAATAACACAAGTATCTTGGGTAACAGTGGGTATTTAACTAAAAACGGTAAATCAAATTTATACCTATCCGGAATCTTCAAGTGTTCACTCGACACACAGGATCTATCACGGTCAGCAGACCTTCCTAAGCGGAAATCTTCCACTCACACGGAAACTACTGATGATAATATTATAACAATAAGTAAACTATTAAATATTTCTGGTACTGTAGAATACCTCACACAGTAAACCCAGTTTTAGTTCACTTTTATACCCGTTACGTTACAATGAACAACAACAACGTGTCTGAAGATGGATTAATTAAACAGTTTTGAGAGTTCGCATTTGTTACTACCGACGAATGGACTTAACGAATTCTCGCAAGCGAAGAAGCTTGAACGAGAAGCGCACGTTCCCTTCGCGACAGCTAGATGAGAAGAACTGCCCGTACAGCACACGGCTGAGGAAAATTCCGACTGGCCTTCGAAGCTTCTTATTGGTGGAAAAGAAGTCACATGGTTATTGTGCACACGGCACTACTATGGTTTTATGCCGGAAAGTGCATAGAATTTGCAAGGGCATGCATAGATGGTTATCTATGAATGTCTTATCTCAAGTAGAATTGCGTTTTATAAAGAGTTTTATATTTCAAAAGAAATCATTTTCACGTTATATTACGATTAGGAAATATAGGGAAACTGCAGCTAATATAATAGTTTATGTCCAGTTCAAGTGTCAATACGATCGGATAATTATATCACGCACGGCAGGGAAAAAAGTTTATCACTCGTGCACGCGCGCACATTTCCACTGACACAGTACATGATTAAATACAACATAAATAATACACAGTTTGACTTATCCTACTTCCTTATCCGTTCTAAGATACAAAACTTATAGCGAAAAAACCAAATCTAACAAAATACCATTTAAAACCTGAATGTTCATCGTCCGTGTATTTAGATTAGCCTGCACTGCTTATCAGGATCCTGTGTTTCATTGCAATATATGTGTGTGTGTGTGTGTGTGTGTGTGTGTGTGTGTGTGTGTGTGTGTGTGTGTGTGTGTGTGTGTGTGTGTGTGTGTGTGTGCGCGCGCATAATGTTACGACGGTCTACTGATCGTCGTATGGTACAGTGGAAAACAAAATACAAGACACCAATTACGTCACTAATCACCAGCTTTAATTATCACAATTAAACAGTTTGTAATCAATAAGATAATCTCTTACAACAAATAAAATAAAAATTGTTCACACGCAATAAAAGGTCAACTATTATAAAACACAATTGTATTACAATTGTCATGCACAATTATATAGTGACTCAAACTCACTGTGTAATCGCCCGATAATAATTAATTATAATACTACGAACCGAATTCCAATAAATCGCAACTCAAACTGAAACTGAACGTCGCGTCGCTGAGTACTTGTATTTATACCGCGCAGAACATCCAGAAACATCCATTAACTACGCATCAGCTCTACACTAGGACGCAATTGATTGCGGCCTTGACACAGTGCGCGGGGTTGGAGACATCTAGAAAAATCTCGCGAGCGCATGTACGCGCACATTACAGCCGGATTCCTCTGAAACACTCGTTAAACACGTAAATTGTTCTGTGATGTTGTAACACCTCACCCTCATTAAGCCTGTTCGCCCCGAACTGGCAAACCATCTCTGAAGTAATATTCGGCGTGTACATAGCTGGTCTACTTGCGAAAGATAATTCTCCGGTTCTTTAAATTCAGTCTCGTGTGACCCGAACATGAAGTTCCCAGGAATATGAGTCTTCCGCTCAACCACTAGTTTTGCGGGAATCACTCCCTTTGCGTCATGTACTGCTGACCTATACGCCATTAGCTGGTCTAAGTCTGATTGGTTCTAGTCAACAACCTCTTGTGTAACTTTATCTTCAGTAACGTTTTCCCCGGGTTCTTCCATTAACTCAGGAGCAAGCAAGAGTCTTGTCTCGACACCCATAATTGGCTTTCCAATCACTTCTTTTGTCGTTACATTTATTTGTACTTCCTCTGCTAGTTCTTCTTCCATTTCAGCTTCCAATAGGGAGGGTTCCTCTTGACCAGACCTGTTGAGTTTTTCTTAGGCCAATGCCACTCGCTTAATCGGATGGTTAATAGACCCTGTCATTTTAGCCATGCAGAGCTTTGTCTTCTCTTGACCTACCCTCAGGACATTCTCTCTTATGTCCACAACGAATCCGTAGGCATTCATAATGTCCGTGCCAAGAACTACTTTATCGACAATGTCTGGAACGAGCATTTGGTGGCTAAACTCAAGAAGACCCAGGCGTACACGTACGTCTACCTTTCCTAGCACCTTGACGGGGCTTCCAGTCACAGTCTGTATTATACAAAAGCTAATTTGAAGCTGGCGGTTGCTGACTAAGTCAGGGCTCACAATGGACACTGTTGCGCCCGTGTCAACTGTAAATGATGTTGGTTTACCTTCCGCAAATCCATTAACGATCAAGTTTCCACTGGTCTTATGTAGCGTTGAAACTGTGTGCTGTTCTGGAGCTTACTTCTCCACTTGGTGCGATCACTCTCTTCCCTCGATATTTGCTTCTCCCAACAGTCTACCTGTATATGACCACGTTTCCCACAGTTGTAACACTTCGGTCTTCTGTCTTTTTCCCATCGTTCAAATCGTTGCGGCGCTCTTGAACTTCTGAATTGTTTGTCCGACAACATTGTTTTTCTGCAACCATCGTAACGACAATGTGATACTGGGACCTTCTGACTACAATGTGATGGCATAAACCGATTAATGTAGCTGGACGCTGAGTTGCCAGCTTCAAACTCTAAGGCGTGAACAATAGCTTCTGAGCTATTTTGTATCTTGCCATTCGTAACACTTGCTGAAGTTCACAATCTCCGATGCCATCAATAAATGTCTTATTCGAAAATCTTTTGATGCTTCAGGATAGGCCAGTCTTGTCAATCGATCGACATTTGCTTCAAACTCTTGAAGGCTCTCCCCTGAACGCTGTCGCCTCGCTTTAAGTTGAACATGGTATAATTCGCACAAGTGCTGGTCACCGTACCGTAATTCCAGAGCTTTTGTAAATTCGGCATAGATGTTCTGACTGTCAGATGGCACTTTCTGCATTAGCTCTGCGGCAGCCCCTTTTAAAGCAAGAATTGGTGAAAGGCATTTCTCTTCTGTCCATTTATTTAAGCGAGCGGCAGCTTCAAATTGGCGGAGGTACGTTGTCCAGTGACTGCTTCCGTCAAAGGTTGGAGCTTTGACATGAACTGTCCCTACTGCAGAAAAAGTGAGTTTCTCTATTAGCTTATTTTCTGTGTCTTTTTCTGTCTTTATCATTGGTACAGTCTGCTCAAAAATTTGTTTTGTTTGAGTCTTCATGAACTGCTTGACTTCATTTATAATTTGTTTTCTTACGTTTGTAATTGAGTCTTCTATGACAGATATTTTTGTAGACATTGATTCTTCAACAATCGAGACAGAGTTTTCTACTTCAGCTATTTTTAATGTCATTGATTCTTGTACCATCGATATTTCAGTAACTTGTTTATTAAGATCACCTCGTAAAAGGGCGAATTTTGTAGTGTTATCATCTTGTACGAATGTCTTAACGTCGTCTCCTTTACGAATAAATTCTTCTTTTTGCCGTTTCTCTGGTGTTTCTTTTTCACGATTACATTTTTCGTCATGCCGTCTTACTGTTTTTTCTGCTTCCCGTCGGCGTCTTTTCTCTGCTTCTTCTCTTTCCTGTCTTCGTCCTTCTTTTTGTTGTTCCTGTATTTGCTGTAGCATTGCTCGGAATGCTTCTATCATCTGACTGGTATCCAATTTATTTTTATCAACTACTCACTATCACCACTCTTTTACGAAGTATCCTCTGTTTTTACTGTTAACCGTTGTATCCCAGTTCTGACACCACTGTTAGGACGGTCGATTGATCGTCGTATGGTACAGTGGAAAACAAAATACAACACACCAATTACGTCACTAATCACCAACTCTGATCACCACAATACCTCTGGAACATTCGATAAACACGTAGATTGTTATATGATGTCGTAACAATAAACATCCGATACCGACATTCTTGACTACGTAAAATAAATGACAAACACAGACAATATGTGTGAGAGTGAACCGCTCTGTATACACAGAAGAATATCTGTCTTCATTCTACGTTTCACTGCTCTCTGTATTTCTTTTCCTAGTGTAATGTCATGAATAAGGAATGAGACCCTCTCGAGAATACCTAATTGTACCTCTGGTCTGCTTCGTGAAAACAAACACGGCTAATTTCTCCCATCTGCCTGTCTGCCTCTCTCTCTCTCTCTCTCTCTCTCTCTCTCTCTCTCTCTCTCTCTCTCTCTCTCTCTCTCTCTCTCTCTCTCTGTGCCAGGATTCTTTATTGACTTTGCCAAATAATGTCATGTTTATTGTTACACAGTACCAGTTATTGTTTTAATAATTTCACTGTTATGTTGGCTAGAAATTACGTTCCTACAGTAAACATCAATTGCGTATATAATACTTCAGACCCATATTGTTATATGGGCTGCCCATAGCCGGATCCCAAAACCCAAATCCAACGTTGGCACTACGTCAAACGTCATCTTTTTTCTGAGTAGATTGTACCGCAAAGTTGTTTCTTTTTTCATTTTCTCCTATCAGGAAACAGGCGAACCGCCTGTTCTTGTCCCAAAGAAATTATACCCACTTTACTAAATACTAACAATATATTCTTTGCGCGTGTCTTTATTATAAAGCCTATATCTCTTTGCGAACAGCCCCTTTAACAGATCGCACGTACCTGATATTTGATCAAATGTTTCTTAATCGGAGACCACATGTCAGAACCATACAACAACACTAGAACTTGTTGTTATCTTATAAAATTTTAATCAAGTCTGTTCCTTTGTTTTTCTCAAGTCTGACGGGGTTTTCCGCATACTGACTCGAACGTGGCCAAACTACGATGAACATATGATCTAAGTGATAAGTGAATAGTCCAAATATACTCATAAATACTGTGCACTGTGTTATCGCCCGACGTAAACACTGTTTCTAGTGGATTCGAGAGCGCCTGTAATATACACTTGTTTAACACGTCATCAAAAAAAATTTACAGATTGTTCTGGCATCTCAGCGGGGTATAAATATAAGCATCCGGCGACGGTCAGTTCAGTTTAAGTGACGATTTATTCAAGTGAAGTTCGAAGTTTGTGGGAAAGTATTATTGTGTTACAGTTGTGCGGGACTCTATTAGTTGATATTATTATTGCGTGTGGACAATTTTTTAAAATTATTGTACGAGTATAAACTTGTTGATTATAAACTCTTATTTGTGATTAATTAAAGCTGGTAATTAGTGACTTCACTGGTGTCTGTATTTGGTTTGCCACTGCACCATACGACGATCAGTGAGACCATCGTAACAATATTCTATCGCATACACGCATAACCTACATGAAGTTTGCCACATACAAGTTGAGTCACCAGTTCGATGCAACATTCATGTAACGTTTGTCAAAAGCAGTTGACGTTTGAAAGCTCCTGATATTTCCAGATTAACGTAGAAACATTTGGAATCTTCTCGTTACACTGTGTCACAGTTGACCTTAATTGGGTATAGGCCTATACGTAGCAGTTGCTGCAGTCAGTTCAGTCACACCAACTGTTTAAGTACACGATTATACTGAATAATCAGCCTCGAATACTTTATTTAATATTTATATTAACAATGCTCTCTCCGTGTTTCCTATTATGAGTTAGTCTCTTCATTTCCTAATGTCGCACCCGTATATTATCTGTCATATAGTCTCCAGTCCGTCTTCTACAACGCTTTCTACTTACCAGCCTCTCCAGTGTTTCTACTCTCTCATTACGGTGTGTGTGTCGCATAAAGTGTCACAACCAATTTCTCTTCCTTCCCTTAATAATGTACAACACTCTTCTTTTCTCTCTTACCCTTTAAAGCATACCCTCATTTGTCACGCTATCCTTCCAGGGAATCCTCTACATGTTTGTTCATGTCTACATATTGTTAGGACGGTCTCCCGATCGTCGTAATGTACAGTTGATACAAAATAAAAGACACCAATGAAATCACTAAAAACCAGTTTCAATTATCACAATTAACAGTTTGTAATCAACAACTTATTCAACAAGATTATACTCCTACAATAATTCAATTTAAATTCGTCCACACGCAATAATAATGTCAACTAGTAGAGTCCCACACAATAATCACTTTTCACTAACAGCCACTTAAATGCATTGAATAATCGCCCGAAGTAAGACTGACTGTCCGTCGCTGGATGCTTATATTTATACCCCGCTGAAATTCCAGAATAATCGGTCACTGTCTGGATGACGTGTCGAGAAAACTGCGTATTACAGGCGCTCTAGAATCCACTAGAAATCTTGCAACTGTCTGGCCTTGAACACAGTGCGCCGACCGGTAAGGTCTGGAACGGCTTCGATTGTTGATGCATGATAAGTGTCACGTAATTGTCTTTTTTATCTCAGAGTAGGACCAATATGTACGCACACACATTACAACTGGACTTTGCTGGGACGGCCGAGATACTTATAGAACATTCCGTATTACGAAACAATATGAACATAGGAGGCTTGTAGCTTCCTCTACTCTCTGTTCCTCAATCCCCCGTATTAGAATACGGTCAAAATAGTACAATTCACCATCCCCTTTCTTGGCTTTGTGTCTATGTAATTATTATTGTTTTTTGTTGTAGTAAGGTGAAAGCCAATTTACGCATACGCGTAAACAGATCACACTGTCGGACTACCGTCTAAAACGCCCTTCCTTCTACTAAGACACTAACCAGGCACTATTTAGCACATTACTTCAGGCTATAAGCCTCATTTACGCCCACAGTGGTCACTTCTAGGCTTGAGCTACTACCGTCTCTACCCTCTTCCGCAGGATACTCAAAAAACAATGTGAGACCCGGTCCTAGTACTCCTATCCCGAAGCATAGAGTCGACAGTGATTTCTGGAGTGGTGTGGCAAACAAACAAACTACGCTTCCAGCTGTCTTTGATGTTGTGTCCAACGGTCGCATTCAAAGAAAAGAAAGTGTGGTCGGCGTCGACCACTACTCCCGGTCAGTACAGGCAGTTGGAACGTTTAATGGTAGCAATAATAATAACAATAATAACAAAAACGACAAAAACAACAATTATAATAATACACGTTATAATTTAATTATAACGCAGAAGAAGCAATTGAAAGAGACGTTTTTTCGGGCAAATGTGTTAAAATATCGGTATGGAGAACCATACATGACTTCCATGCTCGAAGATTTATATTTAAAATCATATTCGAAATGAAATATTTCCATAGAAACTACTTCTTTCTACTTATTGCTTCAGCCTTAAACCACAGTACTGTGGTCACTAACGTATACCACCTCCCGTTTTCGGACTCGATTTTCACTGAGATGGAAGTCGATGGCACTGCCGAAAAGTCTGGTTTTGCAGAAAACATTGGACTACGGCTAAACAGCCCGGGAAGGAATTTTAACAAAGAACTACTTCTTTGTTGCCGATAACGTAGTACACATAAAAAATTCTCCCCTCCCACATCAACTAAAATATTCATTTATAGAAAATTACCCCACCCCGTTCGCCTAACCTCTTCATTTATAGATATTTCATCTACGTTTCTACAGTGGATTATTATGAGCTTCTTATTAAGATACTTTATTTATCAAAATTAAGTACTTTACACTTGTTAAAACATATAATGTTGCAGGTAAACTACCCTATTCCCTTAACTGATCTACACCAAAACCAGCAGATCTTGAGAATTCTACAATTCAGGGCTGTATGCAAAACATTATTTGATTCTGTTTGAATTTGCGGCTGTTATCGTTTGCCATAGAAAATACCCTTTTAAAACATAAAATGTTGCAGGTAAACTACCCCTTTCCCTTAACCGATCTTCACCAAAAACAACAGATCTTGAGTACTCTACAAATCAGAGCTGTATGCAAAACATTATTTGTTTTTGTTTGAATTTGCGACTCTTATCGTTTGCCATAGAAAATACCCTTTTAAAATATAAAATGTTGCAGGTAAACTACCCCTTTCCCTTAACCGATCTTCACCAAAAACAACAGGTCTTGAGAAATCTATAATTCAGGGCTGTATGCAAAAAAGTAGTTGATTCTGTTTGAATTTGCGGCTGTTATCGTTTGCCATCGAAAAAAATTACCCTTGATTTAAAAAAAACGTTTCTGGTAAACTACCCCTTTCCCTTAACCGATCTTCACCAAAAACAATAGTTCTTGAGTACTCTACAAATCAGGGCTGTATGCAGAAAATTATTTGAAACTGTTTGAATTTGCGGCTGTTATCGTTTGCCATAAAAAAAAATCTATAGATAGACAGACAGACGCACAGACAAACACACAGACACTTTTCGAAAAACGACTTTTTTCATGTTTTGAGTGTAGTACAATCAGAATCTGCAATAATGTCGAACACGATTTTTTTTGCCATCACCATAGTTTAATACCTAAGTTAATTTTATATTTTTGTAAATATTTGTGTTATAGTATAAGATAACCCAGGGTTCGTTTTAAAAAACATAAAAGATTAAATATCAGATGATAATAAAAAAAATTAAAATAATACTGTATGAGGGAAATGGCAGAAGGAAGTAGTGCAATGTAGGAATACTATAAGAGACTAATAAATAATATATAAATTCATTTAAAGTTAATAAAAATATTAAATACTTATATCCAAAGTTATAAGAAAATAAACAGAAAAGTATTATGTAAATCAAATTGGGAAAGAAACCAAAATTAAAAAGAATTATTTTTCTGTAAATAAAAAATAAATTTATAATAATTACAAACTGCCTATTTACTAAAAAGTAAATAGCAGAACCAATAAAAAGGTATATAAAAAATTATGGGTTACTAAGAGTAACGTAAATAACAAGTATTGTTAATCGAATTTAAAAATTAAACCTGTCCAGTTGACAAAATGATGAGACAACAATTTTATTAAAATATCCTTTTAGAAATCTTTGAGAAGTGCAAAATTGGTACAAAATTAAACAACAGTATGAACATTATATACTACTACCTTATTTATCAAAGTTAAATTGCTATACTCCATAATAAAAATGAAAGAAAACCATTTTTGGACGATCAGGCCTAGCTTCGCTGTGTTTCGAGTTTGACGAGATAATATTTGCCGGACGGTTATGAAATTACAACCAAAACGGACACCACCGGAGAAACGGCTTCATCCAAGTAAGAACTTCAAGAAGAGAGGTATTATAAACATTTCGTTTAATATTTAACGAAGAAAACTCATACCGAATGGTAGTATAGAAAAGAAACAATTAAAAATTAACCACATGTTTTAATGAAAACAAACGCACTCTGCTCTCTTACGGACATTTCCGGAACTACGTACTAAGCGAAAATAAACAAATTTTTGAATATTTTTTCTGTATTTGTAAAGCGTAGTATAATTATCCATTTCTGACCATCTCATAACAAAAAGAACTTACCCTTAACCCTGGGGAAATAAATAAAAGAATTATATATTGATTGATGTTTTAAATATAGTGTAAAATTTGGTCAAAAACCATATATTTTTTTTTGACAATTCCATGTTTACTCAATGAAGTCGATATCATGTCTTAATTAAGGAAAAGATCGATTGTGATATTTGTATTTTGGCGGAAGAGAAAAAACCAATAATATTCTTAATAAATATTATTGAAAAATTGAGATTTAAAAATAAAAATATGTGTCCTTTCTTGTAGTGGGTAGTTGTAGTAAGTTTCAGAACAACAAAGAAGAAGACGATCCACCGGGTCGTATACTGCCACAGTGTCGTCTGGTTAATCTATATTTGGAGACTAGTGTTAAAGTCAGCTGATTCGGTTCACGGTGAATATTTGAAAAAATTTAGAAATCGTCCAAACCGAGGGTAAACAAACGGTACTTGCTCTCTCTTCAAAATCAGGCTAAACAACTTCCCTACTTGACCCAAATCACACACACTCGATTTCTGCTTTGTTTGAGTAACATTACCAACCACTTTATTTAAACTTCGGTCTTTATAATTCATAAGTGGCGACTGTGGAGGGGTGTTCTGACCGATCTAAGACTGTAAACAAGACGGACGTTTCGCTAACTAACAGCTACGTTACAGATTGACGCTTACCACCGATTCACAGATTGACGCTTAATTGGGGCTGAATTAACTGAAAACCCGTAATTGCAATACACTCTTGGAGAGGCGGAAACCTTGATAAAACCCGCACGTTACAGATTTGGCGCTCAACGTAAAAGGGCTGTAATTAGTAAAGAATTTTGATATATTTAATAAATTAATATACCAAAAAATCTAATTATCTTCGGCAGTTATGAGAAAACAAGGAATGCATAATACTAGAGGCAGATCGAAGAAGAGGGCAGAAGAAAAGGAGAAGGAAGAAGGTGGACAGGAACGAGAGATAGAAATATTTACGGACAGTGAAATGGAACAACCGGTGGGTGATAAAGAAGAAACTGAAGCAATTATGGGCACGGAAAAGGAAATAGTGGAAGAGGATGCCCAAGGGGACCAACCAGATAAAGCGGAAGCCAGGAGAGAACCAAATTGGCAAGACATGATGAGATTTATAGCCGAGAAGTTTGATAAAATAGATGAGAATTTTAAGAAACAGGAGGAAAACTCGAAGCAAACCAATGAGGAAAATAAGGAGAATTTTAAGAAACAGGAGGAAAACTTGAAGCAAACCAATGAGGAAAATAAGGAGAATTTTAAGAAACAGGAGGAACAAAATAGACAGACCAATGAGAAAATCGATAGCATTCAGGAAAGTTTAGTCAAACAACTAAATGAAAAAATAGAGACCATTCATGGAAATATCAAACAAACCATGAATGAACAATACCATGAACTGAAAGAAACTGTTGAAGGACAAAGAGAAGAGATGAAGGCTAGATTTGAAGAGAATAATGAGAATTTAAAACAATTTGAGAGTAAAATGGAGAAGTTCAATAAGGAGATATGGAAAACTTTCGGGGAGAAGTTTGAAAATGTTAATACACTTAGCCAAAAAGCAGATACATACAAGGAGGAGACAAATAAACAAATGGACCATAGTGTCAAGAATTTGGATGAAACATCAGACAGCACTTCAGAAGGTATTACAGTAAGTCCGAATACAGAAGAGAGGAGGAAGGAAATAGAAATTACAGAATACCAAGGTGTAATGCCATCGGAAAATAAAAATAGCCACAACAAAGAGGATAATCAATACCTGGAAAAGAAGACCAAGGAAATAAGAAAAACATGTAGAAAGAAAATAATAAATACAAGGGAAGAATGGGAGATGATTACAGATGGATTAATTAATGTATTTAACCTCCCAATTAATGAACAGAGGGAATTAATTAAGTTTGGATATCATTTAAATATGTCGACGATTGAAGTGCATCAGAAGATATCAGTCATATCATCAAGACGGAATATATCATTAAAAATTTTGGTAAATTATCCAGAGGAAAACGGGAACGGAATGATATTAAAAATGAGTGAATATGTTATGTCAGAGGAGGTGCAATACCTGTTAGTTAAAAAAGAACTAACAATGACGGAAAACCGTGACTTCTATGAAGACTTTGTATCAGCTGAGTTACGATGCCAGGTGAAAGAGAGGTATTTAACAAATACCAAAATCATTATGAACACCCCAGTAATCCGAGAACATGTAGTACCTGAGTTAATGGACCATGGTTAACCTAAATGATCACAAACCAGAAAAGGGGACTGAAATTTTGAAAATCGACCAAGCAACCCATTGAAAAGAGAATAAAAACCTCAAAATTCTAAAAGCATGTAAGGACATCTTACTCAAGTTATTTTGAAACCATATAATTTAAAATAAAGAGAATAAAAACCCCAAAATTCTAAAAGCATGTAAGGACATCTTACTCAAGTTATTTTGAAACCATATAATTTAAAGTGAAGAGACTAAAACCCCAAAATTCCAAAAAAAAAATGTAAGAACAACTTACTCAACAATTTATCCAGGAACAAGACGATTTAATAAAAACTATGTAAGGACAACTTACTTAATTTATTCAGAAATAATACGATGTAAGATATTTTGAAACCAGTTGATTTAACAAAAAAATAATAACAGATTAGTAAATAAGAGTTATAAAGAATTGATTTAAAATGAAATAATAGGAAAAAGTAATATTTTTAATGGTAACAAACAGAAGAAAAATTAAATGAACAAAAACAATTGATGGTAATGTGCTCAGATAAGAAGAATAAAGAATAATTTAATGACTCCAATGAAAATGAAGGAGGATGATAATTAATACAATGATTAGAATTTCTCGGAATTGAAGATTAGATAAGAAGAAATGATACGGAGAAATATGTCACAAGAAGTAAAGTCAAAAGAATTTTAACATAAGACCTATCAATAATGTTATATGCTATTAGTTAATGGAAAAGAAGAAGGAATCAAGGAGAAGAAGAAATATATAAATAAATGCAAACAGCTACAGTATGAAGAATCCCAAAGGTATTTAGTACTAGTCGCTAATTGACTACTACTTATAATTTTTATTTTTATGTATTGACCGTAGAAATGTTCCGGCAATAATTTTTATGGGCAGGGATGATGTTCCCCTGGTCTCAGAAGGTGTAAGGATGGACAGCGGAGTAATGGACCCAAAAGTGGCCACCCGACTGGTACCACCGCACAGGATAGGGAAAAATGTTAGGGAAATTGAATATTTAGGGGATAAAAATTATAAAATAGCTGAAAAGAGTGATATTAGATTCCAGAAGTATAATGAAGAAAATAGAAGGAAGATAGCAGACCGAAGCTTAATTGATAAAGCGAATTTATAGAAGTAAAGAGAAATGAGCGTTAAAACAAGTTTAATATGATTAGTGTGACCAGTCCTTATCAAATAAAATGTGGAAGTACCACTACCCAGAGAAATAAATAATTGATGAATTTGCCTCCAAGAGAGAGAGAGTAGAGTAAGAAAACAGCAATTACCACCAGTCTGAATTACCAGTCAGTTTACAACCAGTTTGAAATAAATGAAGATATTATGAAGAAAAAAACCAAGAATATTAGGAGAATTGAAACAATCAACAATTTATTTTAATAAACGAGTAAAACCAAAATAAATTTGTTCTAGTGGGGGGGCTTTATGTAACGGTACATAACCCGGTCCCAATAAATTAACTCTTGTAATACCATAAAGGTCAGAAATGGGTAAACTATAACGAGCTCAAAATTACATTGTATCACTAAACATTATAAACGATTAAAGTGGTATACAGTGACAAGTGAGTTATAGTGTACCCAATGAGGTAATAAGTGAAAGCGAAGGGAACTTCTTACAGAATTGTGCTGTAGGTGTGAGAATTATAAACGATGATAGTAGACTATGATGCTACTAACTAATTATGTATTTTGTTAATTTATTGTAGTATTTATATTGTGTAGACAACCAAGTTTAATACCTAAGTTAATTTTATATTTTTTTAAATATTTGTGTTATAGTATAAGATAACCCAGGGTTCGTTTTAAAAACATAAAAGATTAAATATTAGATGATAATAAAAAAAATTAAAATAATACTGTATGAGGGAAATGGCAGAAGGAAGTAGTGCAGTGTAGGAATACTATAAGAGACTAATAAATAATATATAAATTCATTTAAAGTTAATAAAAATATTAAATACTTATATCCAAAGTTATAAGAAAATAAACAGAAAAGTATTATGTAAATCAAATTGGGAAAGAAACCAAAATTAAAAAGAATTATTTTTCTGTAAATAAAAAATAAATTTATAATAATTACAAACTGCCTATATACTAAAAAGTAAATAGCAGAACCAATAAAAAGATATAGAAAAAATTATGGGTTACTAAGAGTAACGTAAATAACAAGTATTGTTAATCGAATTTAAAAATTAAACCTGTCCAGTTGACAAAA
The DNA here is from genome assembly GCA_034769895.1 of Magicicada septendecula. Classification (NCBI taxonomy): domain Eukaryota; kingdom Metazoa; phylum Arthropoda; class Insecta; order Hemiptera; family Cicadidae; genus Magicicada; species Magicicada septendecula. Next base: position 139,041,966 of record CM068373.1, on the reverse strand, counting down.
TGATGAGACAACAATTTTATTAAAATATCCTTTTAGAAATCTTTGAGAAGTGCAAAATTGGTACAAAATTAAACAACAGTATGAACATTATATACTACTACCTTATTTATCAAAGTTAAATTGCTATACTCCATAATAAAAATGAAAGAAAACCATTTTTGGACGATCAGGCCTAGCTTCGCTGTGTTTCGAGTTTGACGAGATAATATTTGCCGGACGGTTATGAAATTACAACCAAAACGGACACCACCGGAGAAACGGCTTCATCCAAGTAAGAACTTCAAGAAGAGAGGTATTATAAACATTTCGTTTAATATTTAACGAAGAAAACTCATACCGAATGGTAGTATAGAAAAGAAACAATTAAAAATTAACCACATGTTTTAATGAAAACAAACGCACTCTGCTCTCTTACGGACATTTCCGGAACTACGTACTAAGCGAAAATAAACAAATTTTTGAATATTTTTTCTGTATTTGTAAAGCGTAGTATAATTATCCATTTCTGACCATCTCATAACAAAAAGAACTTACCCTTAACCCTGGGGAAATAAATAAAAGAATTATATATTGATTGATGTTTTAAATATAGTGTAAAATTTGGTCAAAAACCATATATTTTTTTTGACAATTCCATGTTTACTCAATGAAGTCGATATCATGTCTTAATTAAGGAAAAGATCGATTGTGATATTTGTATTTTGGCGGAAGAGAAAAAACCAATAATATTCTTAATAAATATTATTGAAAAATTGAGATTTAAAAATAAAAATATGTGTCCTTTCTTGTAGTGGGTAGTTGTAGTAAGTTTCAGAACAACAAAGAAGAAGACGATCCACCGGGTCGTATACTGCCACAGTGTCGTCTGGTTAATCTATATTTGGAGACTAGTGTTAAAGTCAGCTGATTCGGTTCACGGTGAATATTTGAAAAAATTTAGAAATCGTCCAAACCGAGGGTAAACAAACGGTACTTGCTCTCTCTTCAAAATCAGGCTAAACAACTTCCCTACTTGACCCAAATCACACACACTCGATTTCTGCTTTGTTTGAGTAACATTACCAACCACTTTATTTAAACTTCGGTCTTTATAATTCATAAGTGGCGACTGTGGAGGGGTGTTCTGACCGATCTAAGACTGTAAACAAGACGGACGTTTCGCTAACTAACAGCTACGTTACAGATTGACGCTTACCACCGATTCACAGATTGACGCTTAATTGGGGCTGAATTAACTGAAAACCCGTAATTGCAATACACTCTTGGAGAGGCGGAAACCTTGATAAAACCCGCACGTTACAGATTTGGCGCTCAACGTAAAAGGGCTGTAATTAGTAAAGAATTTTGATATATTTAATAAATTAATATACCAAAAAATCTAATTATCTTCGGCAGTTATGAGAAAACAAGGAATGCATAATACTAGAGGCAGATCGAAGAAGAGGGCAGAAGAAAAGGAGAAGGAAGAAGGTGGACAGGAACGAGAGATAGAAATATTTACGGACAGTGAAATGGAACAACCGGTGGGTGATAAAGAAGAAACTGAAGCAATTATGGGCACGGAAAAGGAAATAGTGGAAGAGGATGCCCAAGGGGACCAACCAGATAAAGCGGAAGCCAGGAGAGAACCAAATTGGCAAGACATGATGAGATTTATAGCCGAGAAGTTTGATAAAATAGATGAGAATTTTAAGAAACAGGAGGAAAACTCGAAGCAAACCAATGAGGAAAATAAGGAGAATTTTAAGAAACAGGAGGAAAACTTGAAGCAAACCAATGAGGAAAATAAGGAGAATTTTAAGAAACAGGAGGAACAAAATAGACAGACCAATGAGAAAATCGATAGCATTCAGGAAAGTTTAGTCAAACAACTAAATGAAAAAATAGAGACCATTCATGGAAATATCAAACAAACCATGAATGAACAATACCATGAACTGAAAGAAACTGTTGAAGGACAAAGAGAAGAGATGAAGGCTAGATTTGAAGAGAATAATGAGAATTTAAAACAATTTGAGAGTAAAATGGAGAAGTTCAATAAGGAGATATGGAAAACTTTCGGGGAGAAGTTTGAAAATGTTAATACACTTAGCCAAAAAGCAGATACATACAAGGAGGAGACAAATAAACAAATGGACCATAGTGTCAAGAATTTGGATGAAACATCAGACAGCACTTCAGAAGGTATTACAGTAAGTCCGAATACAGAAGAGAGGAGGAAGGAAATAGAAATTACAGAATACCAAGGTGTAATGCCATCGGAAAATAAAAATAGCCACAACAAAGAGGATAATCAATACCTGGAAAAGAAGACCAAGGAAATAAGAAAAACATGTAGAAAGAAAATAATAAATACAAGGGAAGAATGGGAGATGATTACAGATGGATTAATTAATGTATTTAACCTCCCAATTAATGAACAGAGGGAATTAATTAAGTTTGGATATCATTTAAATATGTCGACGATTGAAGTGCATCAGAAGATATCAGTCATATCATCAAGACGGAATATATCATTAAAAATTTTGGTAAATTATCCAGAGGAAAACGGGAACGGAATGATATTAAAAATGAGTGAATATGTTATGTCAGAGGAGGTGCAATACCTGTTAGTTAAAAAAGAACTAACAATGACGGAAAACCGTGACTTCTATGAAGACTTTGTATCAGCTGAGTTACGATGCCAGGTGAAAGAGAGGTATTTAACAAATACCAAAATCATTATGAACACCCCAGTAATCCGAGAACATGTAGTACCTGAGTTAATGGACCATGGTTAACCTAAATGATCACAAACCAGAAAAGGGGACTGAAATTTTGAAAATCGACCAAGCAACCCATTGAAAAGAGAATAAAAACCTCAAAATTCTAAAAGCATGTAAGGACATCTTACTCAAGTTATTTTGAAACCATATAATTTAAAATAAAGAGAATAAAAACCCCAAAATTCTAAAAGCATGTAAGGACATCTTACTCAAGTTATTTTGAAACCATATAATTTAAAGTGAAGAGACTAAAACCCCAAAATTCCAAAAAAAAAATGTAAGAACAACTTACTCAACAATTTATCCAGGAACAAGACGATTTAATAAAAACTATGTAAGGACAACTTACTTAATTTATTCAGAAATAATACGATGTAAGATATTTTGAAACCAGTTGATTTAACAAAAAAATAATAACAGATTAGTAAATAAGAGTTATAAAGAATTGATTTAAAATGAAATAATAGGAAAAAGTAATATTTTTAATGGTAACAAACAGAAGAAAAATTAAATGAACAAAAACAATTGATGGTAATGTGCTCAGATAAGAAGAATAAAGAATAATTTAATGACTCCAATGAAAATGAAGGAGGATGATAATTAATACAATGATTAGAATTTCTCGGAATTGAAGATTAGATAAGAAGAAATGATACGGAGAAATATGTCACAAGAAGTAAAGTCAAAAGAATTTTAACATAAGACCTATCAATAATCAATAATGTTATATGCTATTAGTTAATGGAAAAGAAGAAGGAATCAAGGAGAAGAAGAAATATATAAATAAATGCAAACAGCTACAGTATGAAGAATCCCAAAGGTATTTAGTACTAGTCGCTAATTGACTACTACTTATAATTTTTATTTTTATGTATTGACCGTAGAAATGTTCCGGCAATAATTTTTATGGGCAGGGATGATGTTCCCCTGGTCTCAGAAGGTGTAAGGATGGACAGCGGAGTAATGGACCCAAAAGTGGCCACCCGACTGGTACCACCGCACAGGATAGGGAAAAATGTTAGGGAAATTGAATATTTAGGGGATAAAAATTATAAAATAGCTGAAAAGAGTGATATTAGATTCCAGAAGTATAATGAAGAAAATAGAAGGAAGATAGCAGACCGAAGCTTAATTGATAAAGCGAATTTATAGAAGTAAAGAGAAATGAGCGTTAAAACAAGTTTAATATGATTAGTGTGACCAGTCCTTATCAAATAAAATGTGGAAGTACCACTACCCAGAGAAATAAATAATTGATGAATTTGCCTCCAAGAGAGAGAGAGTAGAGTAAGAAAACAGCAATTACCACCAGTCTGAATTACCAGTCAGTTTACAACCAGTTTGAAATAAATGAAGATATTATGAAGAAAAAAACCAAGAATATTAGGAGAATTGAAACAATCAACAATTTATTTTAATAAACGAGTAAAACCAAAATAAATTTGTTCTAGTGGGGGGGCTTTATGTAACGGTACATAACCCGGTCCCAATAAATTAACTCTTGTAATACCATAAAGGTCAGAAATGGGTAAACTATAACGAGCTCAAAATTACATTGTATCACTAAACATTATAAACGATTAAAGTGGTATACAGTGACAAGTGAGTTATAGTGTACCCAATGAGGTAATAAGTGAAAGCGAAGGGAACTTCTTACAGAATTGTGCTGTAGGTGTGAGAATTATAAACGATGATAGTAGACTATGATGCTACTAACTAATTATGTATTTTGTTAATTTATTGTAGTATTTATATTGTGTAGACAACCAAGTTTAATACCTAAGTTAATTTTATATTTTTTTAAATATTTGTGTTATAGTATAAGATAACCCAGGGTTCGTTTTAAAAACATAAAAGATTAAATATTAGATGATAATAAAAAAAATTAAAATAATACTGTATGAGGGAAATGGCAGAAGGAAGTAGTGCAGTGTAGGAATACTATAAGAGACTAATAAATAATATATAAATTCATTTAAAGTTAATAAAAATATTAAATACTTATATCCAAAGTTATAAGAAAATAAACAGAAAAGTATTATGTAAATCAAATTGGGAAAGAAACCAAAATTAAAAAGAATTATTTTTCTGTAAATAAAAAATAAATTTATAATAATTACAAACTGCCTATATACTAAAAAGTAAATAGCAGAACCAATAAAAAGATATAGAAAAAATTATGGGTTACTAAGAGTAACGTAAATAACAAGTATTGTTAATCGAATTTAAAAATTAAACCTGTCCAGTTGACAAAATGATGAGACAACAATTTTATTAAAATATCCTTTTAGAAATCTTTGAGAAGTGCAAAATTGGTACAAAATTAAACAACAGTATGAACATTATATACTACTACCTTATTTATCAAAGTTAAATTGCTATACTCCATAATAAAAATGAAAGAAAACCATTTTTGGACGATCAGGCCTAGCTTCGCTGTGTTTCGAGTTTGACGAGATAATATTTGCCGGACGGTTATGAAATTACAACCAAATACGGACACCACCGGAGAAACGGCTTCATCCAAGTAAGAACTTCAAGAAGAGAGGTAATATAAACATTTCGTTTAATATTTAACGAAGAAAACTCATACCGAATGGTAGTATAGAAAAGAAACTATTAAAAATTAACCACATGTTTTAATGAAAACAAACGCACTCTGCTCTCTTACAAACATTTCCGGAACTACGTACTAAGCGAAAATAAACAAATTTTTGAATATTTTTTCTGTATTTGTAAAGCGTAGTATAATTATCCATTTCTGACCATCTCATAACAAAAACAACTTACCCTTAACCCTGGGAAATAAATAAAAGAATTATATATTGATTGATGTTTTAAATATAGTATAAAATTTGGTCAAAAACCATATATTTTTTTTTGACAATTCCATGTTTACTCAATGAAGTCGATATCATGTCTTAATTAAGGAAAAGATCGATTGTGATATTTGTATTTTGGCGGAAGAGAAAAAACCAATAATATTCTTAATAAATATTATTGAAAAATTGAGATTTAAAAATAAAAATGTGTGTCCTTTCTTGTAGTGGGTAGTTGTAGTAAGTTTCAGAACAACAAAGAAGAAGACGATCCACCGGGTCGTATACTGCCACAGTGTCGTCTGGTTAATCTATATTTGGAGACTAGTGTTAAAGTCAGCTGATTCGGTTCACGGTGAATATTTGAAAAAATTTAGAAATCGTCCAAACCGAGGGTAAACAAACGGTACTTGCTCTCTCTTCAAAATCAGGCTAAACAACTTCCCTACTTGACCCAAATCACACACACTCGATTTCTGCTTTGTTTGAGTAACATTACCAACCACTTTATTTAAACTTTGGTCTTTATAATTCATAAGTGGCGACTGTGGAGGGTTGTTCTGACCGATCTAAGACTGTAAACAAGACGGACGTTTCGCTAACTAACAGCTACGTTACAGATTGACGCTTACCACCGAGGGGCTGAATTAACTGAAAACCCGTAATTGCAATACACTCTTGGAGAGGCGGAAACCTTGATAAAACCCGCACGTTACAATATATATATTGTGATCCATATTATTGACTGTAAGGGTTCACTTGTTAGAATGTTTGATCGATTTTGATTGTTAATAGCATTGGTAATTGTTAGTAGGAAAAAGGCCATACATACAAACAGTATTTTCATATTATAATGATTAAAATTTTACTAGAGCATGTCCTCTGAATGTATGGTGTCATTTTTATTATTATTTGTGTTACAAGCGTCCACTTGTGATACTGTTTGATTAATTTTCGTGGTTAATGGTATTGGTAATTGATATTCATGCAAATTATATATGTTATATAATTATTATATTATTTTATAATTATGTATATTACATATATATATATATATTTTCTAGATAGAACGAAAGGTAATAACTAATATAAATAAATACAAGAGTTTATTGTTTTACACTGTAGTGAAACATGTTATGATTATGAAGCACTAATAAAAGGATTGCTACTATTAAATGAGTGTTTTATTGCGAGTCTTGTCACCATGGGCTCCAGCACAATTTATCTTCATCTAGGCTAAGTGTCTAGTTATAAATTTTTACGTAACGGCCGCTGCCGTTACACCACGACGAGAAAGGAATACGGAATGCGTTGCACCAGTGGTTACAGCAAACAAATGAGTTCTCCTTGGAAAGCTCAAAGCGGTGAAATGGGAAGGGCATTGAAACCACGTCTCCCGCTTTTCGTCAACTGCCAGCATGAATGACACCTCTAAAACTATAATTTCTTTAAAATACATAAAACATTATATGCAATAAAGTTACTGTTGTAGTTTTAAAAAGTCCGTTAAAGTAAAACGGATATATTTTAAAGATTATGTGTGTGTAATACCAGTAGTTTTGATATTAGAAGGAAAAGATAAACTTTAATTTTTGCCTGTCATTACTGTACAGCTCCACAATACTTTACTACCAACCTCTTCAAAATAACTTTACCACCAAACTTTTATTCTATGCATGAGTATTAAGTTAGACTGTATTGACTGTAGTTTGATTTTATAACTTAGACAATGACGGATTGATATGGCTTAGTAACACACCATACATCGTTAGGATAATGTAAGCGAGAAGTTCGAAAAACATAGGAAAGTAATCCAGATCCATCATCGCTGTGAGTGTCAACTGAGTAAGTTTAACTGATCTACGTTAAGAACAAAGGCACAATCATATCACTTCTCCTTCACTAAGCGGTGAAATCCTGAAGACTTTTACAGATTGAAATGCGTTTGTTTCCAATGTTAAATAAAACACGGTATTAGTGTATGGACAATATAACTACAATTTCGTTACACAGCAGTAATTTTTTAAATAGCGTCTTACGTTGATCATAGGAGCCTGTTTATGGTGCAGTGTCGCCAAGCTTTGCACATGAAATACTGAGTACAGTGAAACAAACAAGAGCATTGATCTTTATTAGAGCAGCCTGTAGTTTGAAGAAGCATTCCTCTTCCCGCTGCTAACAAACCAGTGTGTTTCTCAAGCACTGACCGTCGCCGCCATTCTCAAACCTGCTCTGCGATTGGTTCACTGAAGTTGGTTTCAATCTCCCCTTACAGGTTCGCTTTGTCGAACAGATTACAGATCTCCAATAAATTGAAAAAAAAACAAAAAAAAATTTCCCTTACACGAACACTAACGACTGAACACTTGAATAAAGGGCGGCGAGAACAGTTGGAACACGGTAAACCTCTTATTGACGAGTTATCATAGTCTCTCCTTAGGGCCTCTCTATTTAAAGAACCACTAGCAACCCAGCATCCTTCTGCTAAAACCATGAAAACACATGACACACACTGCCTTGAATGGCAATCCTAGTAGCTCATGGCTTTGCCGGGGGTGTCTTTTGTCAGTCGTACAAAGGTTTTAACGTCCTTCCGTGAGATGTGATGTCCGCTCCTGGGATACACGAGGTGGTGTGGGCCGACCATCGCTTGGCGGTCAGGCTTAATTGTTTAATTGGATAGAGACATTGTCATATATTCACGTCGTGATGGTGTAGCAAGAGTAAGTGATACGCATCGCTTCTACGATGCTCTTCAGTATCCATTGATATTTTGGAATGGACAAGAAATGTATCACTTAAATATACCTCTCATTAATCCACAAATTATATCACAGGGACAAACTCTCAAAGTTGTTGGTGTTAATTTATTACAATCATGTTTTTCACACGGACAATTATACGTCGCATGCACAATAATAACGAGTAATTCGAATTTGTATATATTGGCACCAGATGAAACTCATAATATTGTTTATGGAAGAGCATGAAAATAATGCATACCCATTTTATAACTATTTCATTATAGCTATGTTCAGTTTAATAAAGATATACTTATGTTTCATACTACTTTGATATTTAATTATTTTCATTCCCATTTTCACTGTTCAAGAAACAAATATTTCAAATATATTTCAAATATTTCTTTATAATCCACGAATCATTACATTAACTATATATATCAACACAACATTCACAAACTCTATCTTTTATTCTCATCTAAGCTTGCACGTACCATAATCCACGCGGGCGAAGCCGCGGGTAACAGCTAGTATAAGTATATTTACATTTCATCACTTTTGTACTTTCATTACAACTTTAGTATTGTTATTCATACAGGGTTTGAACTAATTTTTTTAACCTTTGGTGTAAAAAAGGGACAAAGTCTCAAATCAGAATCATGTGACGTTGGAAAATGAGTAAACGCGTATTGTACAAGAAGTGTCGGCCAACGTGGAAGCACAAGTTTTCGTAAAAAAAAAGAAAATATCCTTTATGGGTTTAGTTTATTAAACGAGCGAAACGAGTTGTCACTTTAACTTGACCGTTTGGCATTTGTTTGTCAGTCTGTCTTTTTGGAGTACGTCGACCGATTTTCGTAAAACGTGGCATGCGTTCAGATATTTTATCTTACAAAACCTTAAGGTTTTTGAGATTGACCGTCATTAAAATAAAGAAGCGGGAGACAAAAATTGGGGATCAAAATTGTAAAAAACGGCAAAAATTTGTGCCGAGTATCAGACTGAATGGAATTTTAAACCACATTTGGATTTAGTGTTCATTTTTGAAAATTATAAAATTTTGAAAGGCGAGAACCCTAAAAAGTGTGTAAAGTTTGATAAAATCGCAAAACGTCATGTGGGGTATTAAATTAAAAGGGATTTCAACTAAATTCTAAATTTAATTATAAGGGATTCAAAGTTAAAAAATTTTAAACCAATGAACAACAAATTTGTCAAAATTTTAATAAAATCGCAAATTCTATGCATTCTTTAATTAATGAAAATTTAAGAAAATTGAATATGGTGTACAGTTTTAGAAATTTAAACATTTTTGGACAACAGGAACCAAAACGTTAGATCAAAAGTTTAAAAAAATTGGAAAGATCCTTCCGGGTGTCTGACTAAATGGAATTTTAACACAAATTCAAATGTTAAATGTCTGGGATGTTTAATGTTTATTGTACGATTATCGGCTCTTGTTATTTTACTACAAAACAGTCGGTTTCTACTAGTAGTTAATCTACTACAAGATAGTAGTGTAATCGGGCTTTTGGTAATTTTTCCGATAACTGAGAACTTTCAGTTTGTCTAATAATATAAATAGTCTATTATTATGGTCTAATAATATAATTTATCTACCTCGTTTAAAATAGCGAGATAAATTTATCTGCAGCTTAAAGAGATTACTATTTCTAATCATTTGAGGTAAAACATTTTTCGTGTAAAACTAGTTCCGTACTACTCACCAATATGGAACTAGCTACACGCTAAACGTAGCTTCCGTAAACGTAGACCTAATCTGAGCTAACTCCGAACGAATACAGCCACGCTTCCTTCACCGAATAAAGATCATATTCTGGTTTGAAGGGATTTCAAGAGTTAAGTGTAAGCATCTTCCGCAATGAAATAAATTCTGGCATCGTACGTGGCAACAGGTATTTTTTATAAAAACTTTTCAAATCCAGGATGTTAAGGAAACAACTTAAGCTGACTGTATACAAAAGTCTTATACGACCGGTAGTAACATACCAATGCGAAGCCAGGACATTAACCAGCACAGACAAGCAGCATCTGAGAATATTTGAACAAAACGTTTTGAAAAAAATCTTTGGGTCTCTACAAAGATGGTTATTGGAGGATTGGAAATGAATCATGAGCTGAACCAACTGATTCAGGGTGCCGACACAGTCCGGTTTATTAAGAGTAGAAGGCTTGAGTGGCTGGGCCACGTAAGGCGAATTGATGACGGAACAATGGGTACGAGAATTGCAGATTGGAGACCGGTAGGAAGAAGAATCAGAGGTAGACCCAGAAAGAGATGATTGGATGACGTGGAGGATGGTTTGAGACGTATAAACGCGAGAGGATGGAGACGGATGTGTAATTAGAGGGCAGAATGGAAGAAAGTCATTGAGCAAGCTTAAACCCAAGCTGGATTGTAACCCCAAGAAAAGAAACAAGTGTAAGCATCTCATTGTAACAGCACTGATTGGACAGAAAAACTGAGTGTCGGTGTGTGCGAATGTGTGTGCACACGCGAAGGGGTCGATGTGATTGTGTAAAAAACTTAATTTTACACCTACGGTATCATCGATTTAATCGTGTGTGAATACGGTAGAAGTCGTTTATGGCACAATCAACTTGGAATCAATTAGTATTCATAAATTGCATACGTTAAATATTATATTTGATGTTCATGTTAAAACGTAAGCGCCTATACGATAAAACTATAAATCTACCTGTAGGTATGAACGTGCCTCCGTGTGGTAGTTGCCTTTACGGTCGTCAGAGATCGTAACGACGCAAATATGACGCTCAACGGTCGTTATTACGGACCCTCTAGCTTGTTGGAACAGACAACAGATAAAGGTTCTTTACTCATACTAAACACTATACACCGACAGGCAAACGTAACCTTCAACTCGCCGCTTTAGAATAATATAGCCACAAGGGTTTACCGCTTTACTGTCCATATGACCTAAACTACAGCTGCCGCCAGTAGCCTGTGCGCGCGTCACAATCGTACTACTCACTCTGAAAACATAAATCGTGGCGAGTCACTCCAGCGTTCGCGACCATGTTCATTCGGGAGCGCCGCATGAGTCATTTAATGTTTGTAGAAAAGGCGCCCCACCGACCGTTGTAGGCGCCTAAGCTCCGCGCGCACAGGCTAGTGGCGGGCGCTGTAGTAGGCCTAAGCTTCCTGAGGTACAGACCCCGCTCAGACGTTTAAATTTTTGTAAAATTTTGACTTTTATTTTTACCTCGCGGGCACCTAAAGATAAGACTTTTAAAAACAAACACTACATTCGGATTTGGTTGACATCTTTTTCTTTATTCTCATCTCTGGCATAAAGTTTTACAATTTTTCTACAACATTATAAAAATTTTTGGTTTCCTCCTTTTTCCATTTTTAAACTTAACCACTTTATTCAGACTGTGGTTAAAATTATTTTTAATTTCATATCCCTCTAGGATATTCGCAATATTTTCAAAATGTTGGTACATTTTAAACTCTGACACCCCAACATTATGAAAACTTAATACTATATTTAGATCGTGGTTGAACAATTGTGTTTAACTTGATATATCACATGGGCAATTTGCAATTTTTTTTAATTTTGCCCCTTAAATTTTTGTCCCCTGCCACCCAATTTATGCAGGGGTCAATCATAAAATCAATACTGTCCTGTAGGCTATATGTATGGATATTGTAGTGACCGTTATTGTGACTGGCGGTATAAGTGTAATCCTGTTATTGCGGAAATGAAATAAGGTGACATTTATTATTGCGTGTTGGACGAATTTAATTTGAATTATTCAGTGTCTTCGTTGACTTGTAACCGTTGTTTTGTTTCCTATTAAAACTGAATTAGTGACTTCATCAGGTGTCAGTTATTATGTTTCCACTATACAACACGATGATACATCAAGTAATATATGTATACATGTATCAAGTATACTGTACGTCGTTTATCAATTTTTTTTTACTTTCCTGTTTTTTTACTCTGTTTATAAATATGAAAATTAACAGGTTATAAATAATATGCTAATTATAAAGTAAATTATTAGATAGCTACGAGGGACATTCAATAATTAAAGAGACAAATTGATCTAGAGAAAAAACGGTTGGCAGGATAAATTAGGTACTTTTAGGACTTCATGTTGGCATCCCTGGTATGATTTCTGAGCAGCTATTTCATGAAAATTGTTTTGCTTATAACCTCAAAATCTCATTTAACAATGGCAAGTCCGCTAGAAGTTTCCACATTAGTTGAACAACGTTCACTGATTCGATTTTTACTTTCTGAAGGTAAAAAATCCTCTAATATCTATTCTAGAATGACTAAACAATATGGTGAAAGTTGCATGAATCGCGGAAATTTTTATAAGTTGGTGGATCAGTTCAAAAACGGTCGAACCTCAGTGACAGACGAACAGCGATCTGGAAGTCCAAAGGAATTTTCAACTCCTGCGCTTGAATCTCGAATAGACAATATGATTTGTGAAGACCGTCGTGTTACAGTTGAACAAATGGCTGAAAATTTTCAAGTAAGTGTTGGTACAGTTTATAGCATTATCACTACAAGCTTAGGTACCGCAAAACAAGTGCAAGATGGGTTCCAAAAGAGTTAACGCAACAACACAAGGAAAACAGACTCAGAGTGTGCACAGAGCTGAAGCAACGCTATTGGCTGGGAGACACTACCACACCCCCCGTATAGCCCAGACTTGGCACTATCAGATTTCCACCTGTTTGGCCCACTCAAGGAATCGCTACGTGGTAAGAAATTCAACAACAACGAAGAAGTCAAAAAATTTGTGGGAGACTGGTTCAAACGTCAAGATAAAGAATTCTTTGCTGCAGGCATAAAAAAGCTGATTCATCGTTGGGACAAGTGTTTAGTGTGGGGGGGGGGATTATGTTGAAAAATAGGAAAATTGTCATTTTGTAAAAATACACCATTTTTTCTCTAGATCAGTTTGTCTCTTTAATTATTGAATGTCCCTCGTATATTTAATAAAGTTAACAACTATATTTTTATGATGTAATTGACTTCAGCCGTCTTTTAAATCTCCCACACTTGGACTTACAACTGTTTGAAAATGTTTATTTCAATTTTTGGCCTGTAGTACCACAAAAAAACGTTTTTGGCCCTGTTCAGTTTTTGTCCGAACATCTCATTACTTTCATACATCACATATTTTAAAAGTTTTCAAAATTTACCCCTCTGTTTAACCAGTAGTGTTGATGATCTTTCCAAAACTGAACCCTATTTCCAGGTTTTTGTTTAAATCCTCTTTAATTTTATATGTCACACAAAGATTTTGTTTTGCATTTGTGCCTTTTGCACCTTAGTTGTGAGAAGATCAATCTCAAAAACAATAGAGGGTATATGGGGTAAGATATGAATAGACATGATAAGTTTTAGAAAATCATGTGGTGTGTTCAAAAATTACGTGTGACATATCCCAAATAGAGAGACAGACACAAAAATGTCAAGCAGTCAAGTCAAAACTAAGAACTAGCTTCGCTTGTTCAATTAGACTGTGATCGTTGGCTAATGATTCAGCAGAACGTTGTTACCAACTTTGTCACTTTCATCCTGTCGAAAGGTTTAGAGGTAAATTATTGGATTTCGTTGTCCATGACGTGTCCGTTACTAAGTAATTATATTTAGTTTAGAGGTAAGTTGCAGTGTCCTGGACTTAGACAATGACGGATCGGTTTGGTTGAGTACATCATTAGGATAATGTTAGAAAGGATCGCAGTTCTACCGTCGTGTTGACGCGGCAAGTTTTAAAAACAAGGGAAACTGATCAGATCCATCATCACTGCTCGCCCGTGTTAACTCCCTAATTCAGTTTGAACTGTACTTTGTTGGCAATCATACAGCATATTTATACTGCAGTGAGCAGTTATTATGTTTTAATTGGTGTGTGTGTGTGTGTGTGTGTGTGTGTGTGTGTGTGTGTGTGTGTGTGTGTGTGTGTGTTTCTCTGTTACTGTGATGCATAGAATTGGTGATAAGTAGGCCTAAAGTTATTACTGTATGTCAATTTTTTTACTTCAGAATGGATACTTTGAGTGTTAAGACATAACACTCATTAAAAAAAGTAAATATTTTCAAACATTTGGTGCCACAGTCTTACATATTTTCATACTTTCCATTTATGCTTTTTTCCAACACGTATCTTGGTGTAAGTCCATAGAAAAATTACGTAGGTATATAAGACTCCTCTTTTATTTCTTTCGAAAACCCTCACTTAGAAATGACTGTCAATCAATAATTGAGAAGAGGATTAGCGAGGTCAATAAGTATGGATAAATTTTTACTTCATTTCCGTCGATATTTCGGAAAATTTGTCATCATCAGGACCTGTGTATGAACAAAACAGAAATAATTAACCACATAAACAGACCAATTAATTGAGTGCCTCTGTGTACACTAGCGTGTGTGCGTGAGGCAGTGTGTGCTACATTAGTGTATGATGTTCACTATTCTCACATATTCTTTTACTTAAATAGGTAGAGAGAATTCGGGATATTAGAATTACACCTGTCCATTTAAGTATAGCAATACGTGACTATAGTCAGTATTATTACATAATGCGGGGGGCAGTGTTCCGCAATGCGTTCTCGGGAGTTCGATGGTCAGGAGTTCTACAAGCTACTCGACTAGCCCTCCTGTGTGTGTTTCTGCCAAGGCCGCACTGAAGTATCCTCTAGAGTTTTCGAATGGATGTTAAGGACGCATATTACGAAACCCTGCAGACTATAAATAGCTCACACCTTAATCCTTGTTATACGAGGGACATTCAATAATTAAAGAGACAAATTGATCTAGAGAAAAAACGGTTGGCAGGAAAAATTAGGTACTTTTAGGACTTCATGTTGGCATCCCTGGTATGATCTCTGAGCAGCTATTTCATGAAAATTGTTTTGCTTATAACCTCAAAATCTCATTTAACAATGGCAAGTCCGCTAGAAGTTTCCACATTAGTTGAACAACGTTCACTGATTCGATTTTTACTTTCTGAAGGTAAAAAATCCTCTAATATCTATTCTAGAATGACTAAACAGTATGGTGAAAGTTGCATGAATCGCGGAAATTTTTATAAGTTGGTGGATCAGTTCAAAAACGGTCGAACCTCAGTGACAGACGAACAGCGATCTGGAAGTCCAAAGGAATTTTCAACTCCTGCGCTTGAATCTCGAATAGACAATATGATTTGTGAAGACCGTCGTGTTACAGTTGAACAAATGGCTGAAAATTTGCAAGTAAGTGTTGGTACAGTTTATAGCATTATCACTACAAGCTTAGGTACCGCAAAACAAGTGCAAGATGGGTTCCAAAAGAGTTAACGCAACAACACAAGGAAAACAGACTCAGAGTGTGCACAGAGCTGAAGCAACGCTATTGGCTGGGAGACACTACCACACCCCCCGTATAGCCCAGACTTAGCACCATCAGATTTCCACCTGTTTGGCCCACTCAAGGAATCGCTACGTGGTAAGAAATTCAACAACAACGAAGAAGTCAAAAAATTTGTGGGAGACTGGTTCAAACGTCAAGATAAAGAATTCTTTGCTGCAGGCATAAAAAAGCTGATTCATCGTTGGGACAAGTGTATTAGTGTGGGGGGGGGGTATTATGTTGAAAAATAGGAAAATTGTCATTTTGTAAAAATACACCATTTTTTCTCTAGATCAGTTTGTCTCTTTAATTATTGAATGTCCCTCGTAGTTTCAGTGGACGAATGTTCAAGTTTTATGCAAAAGTAATACAAATTCTCTGATCTGGTCGTTCACACATCATCAATACGACAGTCACAGACAACGTGTGTTTATACAACAGACTTACAGTTAACTAAATAGTCGAATAGGTTAATGAGTATTGACGCATGCGTCGAATGGTTGGCTACTTTGTTACAAGTCAGTTACACAACCAGTTTCCATAATATTCAAAACAGTCGGATACTTTTCGATCATGCCTCGTACACAAGGTCAAAGGCGTGTGCAGGCTAGACAACCTTTAACGAACGCCTTTGCTAATGCTTAGTTAAGGCACTACCATAAGAAACAGTGAATATCAAGGCATAACTTGCTCTAAGGACTTACGTGAAGATTTCTAATATTTGCTATTCCTTTATCAACCTATTTTCCCAATGCGTCCTAAAGAATTTTAAAAATTGTTATGCACATACTCTTAAGTTTTGACACATGTGTTTCGATTTATGTCGTATTGATTCGTAAATATTTTTGACAATTGAGCACACAACAGCTCAGACTTAGTACAAATAAAGGAAACTTTATCTATAATTTGCTACATTGTGTGTAATAGCTGTAGTAAGTGTAAAAATGTTTCAGCAAACCAAAGTACTACTTTTAAGCAAACTAAATGTCCCTTTTTTCTGAAACTCTCCAGGCTGTTTGGCCGTGGTTCAAGTTGTCTATAATCTGTGCCAAACGTTTCAAGCATTCTAATGATGGCCGTCGTCAGTAGTGCGTAAACAGAGACCCAGATTGCCCGCATACGATTAACAGTGAAGAGTGGATTTTGCGTGGTGGGTACAGCCTAACAGCTCGAGAAGATTTAGCAATTTATTATCGGCCGTGAGAACTTACGTTCTTTTATTAAATGTCCCTTACTGTGAATTCATTTAATCATTTTTGTTCACACATATTTACCGCATCAAACGATTGTATTCATATTGAAAGCCAAACGTCTGTGACGTACAACTATTATTAATCATCAGCTTTGTTTGTGTGGTGTAAGACTATGAGAAAATTCCAGAACAAAGACGCTGTCAAGTGTCCTTAATTGAACAATAAACACTTGCGCTAGTACGCTTGATCTGCTAACCTACGGAAAGTAACTGTTGAAAAAAATAATTTGAAAACTGAACTGGAATCTTCCGTCAACGAGAATAGTGAGAGAACTTCCCACGAGAATCTACATATAGCAACCTTGGTTTTACACGTGTGGAAGTCGTGGACCCAACACACCTATACCTTCATACCTTTCTGACTAGCAATCAACGACTAACTATCAAATAGAGGGAAAAGCCAGAAGATGAGGAAAAAGTGTCACTATAAAGAGTTACAGAAAGATGGAAGGACGGTTCCTGGGAATAGTTTAAGAAAAAAATGTGTGCGCGTTAAGTTTCGAGGTGTTAGAAACTTTGACAGCTATATTATAAGGAAATTGTATAGACAATATTCTAACCTCTTAAATTTTAACAGGGGTTACATTCTTGTAAAAATTAAATATTAAATTATGTATGAGTGATAGAATGATAATACAAAAACATTAGTAAAAAAATGTTAAGTAATAAAAAAAAACAATGGTAGAAACTAGGTTTAAGGAGTCTATATATTTTTCACAAATTTAATTACTTAATTATTATTTTAAAAAATTATATTTTTCTTTATAAAAATAAAATATTATTATTTACTCTTAAGTTTATATCTACGAGGTGCATTTCATAAATAATGCACGACGATCTTCTTCAAGAGCATCTGCCCCAAGTTTCACACTTCATTCATCTGTTCACGTTTTCGGCCTTCCTGGTCTTGGATCATCGTCAATGCTCACACGACCACCATGAAAACTATAACCCTACTCATCTCAAACATCACTTAAAGCACTGTAGGGTTTTTACCACGTAAAGTTTCGATCTTTAGTGTACAACTTTGATCTTCAACAGTCACAGTAACCTAGACCCGTGAAGGCTCCATTTCTAACTCTCGTTATTTAAACACAGAGTAGGTTATGAATGAAACAAAACACGTGCTTCTCCTTCATGCCTTCATCTGCAACTGACGTAATTTTCAATGTTGTAGTGTCATCCAATCTGCAGTACTGACAACCTATGTATTATTAATAAAATTTAATATGTAATAAAAGCTAATAATAAAAGCCCTAAGTAATAATTTAAATAAAATTATTTAAACCAAACCAAACGAAGTTACCAAACGAAGTTAGTTTTGAAAACTCCCATTACAGTGGTAAATTGACGTTTTGTTTCAGCGATACAAATTACGTTATATTTTCCCCTGTGTCACATTTATTTGTGTAATACTTCTTGTGTAATAATGTAATTGTTATCATTATCATTAATGTTTAATTATTATTATTATCATCATCATCATCATCTATCTGTCCAGGATTAGGCAGGTTGCCTGTTCCGGCTTCACCATCTCCGTCTCGGTCTGCCAACATTTCTTCTTCCGGTTGGCTTATAATTCAGGATTTTTCTTGGAATCCTTTCTGGAGACATGCGCATAACATGCTCTTTTCATCATTTTTTATAGTTTTTCACTAGTTCCGTTACTGGTTTTACTTTCAATTCCTATCTTATATCTTCGTTCTTTATGTGATCTAATCTTATGCAACCTTTCACAGATCTAAGATATTTCATTTCAGACGTTTCCATCTGCCTATAATCTTTCTTTCTTGATGCCCAGGATTCGGACCCGTATAGTAGCATGGGGACTACCATCAACTTATAGAATTTTATTTGTGTTTCTTTCGTTGTGTTTCCTTTGAGTGTTCTCCGTAATGTCCCAAATATTCTTTTGAAGTTGTTTGTTTTATTAAGAATATCTTTGTCTTCTTCAATATGTAATATCACATCCTAGGTAATTGAAATGTGATACTTGTTCTAAAATTTTATTTTCAATTACAATTTTTTTCCGAATCGAATCTTCTCCTAGGAATGCCATGGTCTTAGTTTTTTCTATTGAAATGTTCAAATTATCACCTTTTAATAACAGATTTAGTTTGTGGATATCCAGTTGTAAATTATCCTTACTATCTTGGATTACAAATTGATCATCGGCAAACAGCAAAGTGTTTAGGAACTCATGTCGGCTAATCTGTATACCTAGAGGAGCACTTTGTTTCTATTCTCGCACGAGGTCATCTATATATATATATATATATTGAACAGTGTAGGCGATAAAGTGCATCCCTGTCTGACACCTTGGTTGGTCATAATTTCTTATGTTAGCTCTTTGCCGGTTCCAGTGTCAATTATAATTTTAGTGTTTTTATAAAGGGCTTGTACCGTTCTAATCAAATGCATTGGATATCCCCGTTTCTCCATTATGTGCCAGAGTTTGTCTCGGTGGATACGATCAAACGCCTTTTGGTAATCTATGATGGCTATGTGCGTCTCTAAATTGAATTCCCTACGCTGTTGTATTATCTGCCTTAAACAGAAAACATCGTTAGTGCATGATCGTCCTTTACGGAATCCTGCTTGCTCTTCAAGCAATACAGTTTCATAGATAGTTCTAAGCCTTTCATTAATAATTCTGCTGTAAAGTTTGTAAGCAGCATTTAACAGACTAATACCCTTATACTTTCTGTCTTGTTTCTTTCACCTTTTTTAAACAAAGATATGACTAGCAGTTTTCCATTCATCTGAGATTTCGTAACTAATCCAGCACATGTTAAAAAGGTGTAACATTCGTAGATGCAGGAAGAGGCCTCCATATTTTATCATTTTGGAATTGACATGGTCTAGACTGGGTGCTTTTCTGTTTCTTGTTTTCTTCAATGGGTTTTGTATTTCTGTCATATCAAGAGGATCTACACCGGTCGTATCTGATTTCCCGAAGATCTCTTCTTTTGTAGGGTTATACCAGAGCTGCTGGTAATATGTAATTCATTCCTCTTTTGGTATTATATTTAGTCTTGCCACGTCTTTCTCTGTTTTGTTTAGGTGTCGTATCATTTTGTAGGTAAATTCTTGCCGACCGTGTACATCATTTTCTACACGACTTACAAAATTATCCCACGATGTCATGTGCGCATGTCGAACTATCATTTTTGTTCTGTTTCTTATATCGTTATAATTGTCTTTCGAATCTTCAGTTTTCATTTGTAGGTATCCTCTGTATGTTTTGTCCTGTTGTTCAATGGCTTCTTTTATCTCCTCGTTCCAAATTTTCAATCTTCTTTTCCGTCTACTATTATTATTATTATTATTAATTTGTGACATATCACATCCTAGATAAAGATAAAAATTCTACTGTAGGAGTTCACTATCTTCAATCTGCATTTTTGATGTTAATTTTAACGTAGTCAGTATCACCAATTGAATAGCTACCTATAAAGATATAATGTTTTATAATATAAAAATTATTAAGAAAAATCACTTGAATTTCCTCATTGACTTGAAGACTGTAGTAATAAATTCAAGTTTCCATTTCAAAAGATATCATTCAAGTTGGCAACGAGTAGAGAGCAAGGTTTCAATTCCGTTCCTTTTCCCTTTTCATCTTTACAAAGAGAACTCATTTGCCTCGACTGACGCTTATTTCTGTAATCGCGCATACCCCATGCTGCCACTGCCTACGTAATCTTTTCAATTTTACTTTATAAACTTTCAATGACGCCCCACGCTCCACGAGAACAGTGTTGCCACAGTATTTTTTCTCGTATAATTGCTCGCAATTACGCGGATAAACTTGAATGCGATTTAGATCAATTCGTCATTCAATGCGAAGTTCATACGGCTGTTTGGGAGTATAAAAGCTTAACTCTTAAGAATAATTACATTGGAGAAAGAAAGTAAATTGCTTTGAAAAACAGAGAAACAGGAGACAGTTGCAAAATGTTTATACATTAAATGATTATTCATAAATAATATTAAGAAAATTTATAACGATGCGACTATTCAAAATAATGCGCTTGATAATGACTTCTCTTATACACATGCATGCAGGTTTGTTTCACGTGGTGTAATATTCATTTAACTAACAGTCGGGGCAATACAACACTGTGTTAATAAACCCAGTTCTCAGTCACTGACAGAGAGACATATACGAATACATCAACGCCTCTGCACACCGTGCAACTGGTCACAGCTTGAGAACAAATGAAACTGGTGGTTCTTCTTCTTCTTCTTCTTCTTCTTCTTCTCAATATGTTTGTAGAGTAGTAGACTGAAGTATATAATAAAATAAAATGATGTTAAAGGGTCGCTAGTAACAGTCACAGGATGCGTGAAAATTATTTAATTAGCACAATTATTTATGAATGAAACCGCACAAAGAAACCAAAACAGTGACAATTACATTTAAAAAATTTTATGTTTGTAGAGTAGTGGACTATAAAGCAGTAAATAAAAAAAAATAAAATGATGTTAAGGAGTCGCTAGTAACAATCACAGGATTCGTGAAAATTATTTAATTAGCATTGAATGAAACCAAAACACTGACAATTACATTTACAATAAAGATTTGAACTGAACAATAAAAACTGAACGCACAAAACAAAACAATATTTCTTAATGATCCATACAGGAACGTCTGATAAATTACGTTATTAGGTCACTGACTTGAACCCGACTGAATTGCTTTGATTAGTATTACTGTTTCATTATTCAGAGCGCAGCACCGTACAGCGTACACGATAGACAGAAGAAAATGCAAAGGAAATACATTCACTTCACCAACGTTTCTTACGTCTTCACTTGCTACGCTGAGGAGATAAAGAACATTCGTGACGCTTTGTACTTATAGAGTGAGTTCCAGTTTTATGCCTGGTAACCACCGAGTAGCGTAGTGGCATTCGGTCTGCGGTATGTTTCAAGGACAAGTGTTGAACCAGAGAGTCCGTAACTACGCAATTATTCTCGGCGCGTTGGCTGGAGAGAGGTAGATTATTCACGAATCTCAGCAGGAATAAAAATGATCGGCAGCGGCCGGCCAGCTTCAGTTTTTGGACTAAAAATATTACAGTACGGTGTAAAGTGACTGTTATTGTGATACTTATTGCAAAACTGAAATAAAGTGGCATTTATTGAATAAATTTTTAATTTAAAAATTCTATAAGAGCATCTTTCTTTATTCCCAACTGTAATTAAAACTGTGATTAGTGACTCTATCTTGTGTCAGTTGCTCTGTTTCCACTGTACAACACGACGACCCGTGCGGCCGTTGTAACAACATACTTTTTTGTCTCATAAGTTTGTATAGCCAAACATCCTTGGGCAACCTGCCTTCTGGAATTCTATTCATATGAGCAATCCACATCTTTTTCTTTTCAGAGCTTGGGCATTAAAATTTTCAACTCTTTGTGTATGTTTTCATTGTGAAGCCTTGGACAGATTGCAAGAATCTTGTTTCCAATATCTGTATTTTACTCAGTGGTGTTAAAACAACACTGAGATAGCTATTACTTTATAAAATATAGGCGAGTCTCTTTTCCTGCTTTCCTTAGCAACGCTTGACCAATTGTTACACATGTTGACTGAAACTTGCCTTATTTACGATCAGGACTGATCTATATCATAATGATATCACAACAAAAATAGCGGAAATGTGGCATATAAACTCCTAATATCTAGTACAATTTTAGTTTGCAAGAAGTATTTTTTCATAAAAACCGTCATTTTCTCTTCACCTCAGAAATTATTGAGTTGTAATTAGAACTGACATATTGTAACTAGAAATTGATCACTGAAACTTGCATATTTTTTTGTTATGATGCTGACCTGATCGTCTGCAAACACCATTAAATTTAAGTATCTTCTATTATTTACTTTTATTCGTGGGTTTAATTGTTGCAGACCACAAGTGGAAAATTCGCATTAAACTCCTGTTTATCTGCAGGATTATAGTGTTTGGTTTAAAATTAATAAGAGAAATCTTTAAGCCGTTGGTGTATATTCTCCAAACATTGGTAACGAAGAAAACTCCGAGTTACGTTACGATGAGTTGGAGAGGTAACTGGATGTGGACAATATCAGGAATCATGTAGTTATAGTCGGTGATCTCAATGCTAAAGACTTGTTTTTCACTAACAATGCGGTGTGATTTTTATAATCAGAACTAGAGAGTGCAAACAGCTTTTGACCTACTGACAAAAGAAAAAAAGAAGAGGAAAAAATGACAATGAAAAAGAGAAAAAAGCAGAAGAAGGAAAGGAGGAATGCAAGGACGACGACGATGATGATGAAAATACTTTTCACAATCAGTTCATACGGCAGAACTCATTGATATCCAATTCTATATTTGCTGTTCTTGCCATATTTGGCTATCATTTTGAATTTCACCATAATTTCAGATAAAAAAAAGAATAATTGTGTTGTTTCGCGAGTATACAATGTTTCATTATTTTGTCTATAGCTGTATTTTCCAATTTAAGATAACCGTAGGCCACTCAGTTAAAAGGACAAAAGATAAGGCGGCAACTCTCCTAACGAGAATTTCAAGCAGCTAAGGGACAGTACAGTTTATTTCATAAACTTATTTATTAACTATAATAAATTTTTGATTAAATAATATATGTTAAACTAAAATCTACTGAAATTTTTGCTGCCTTGATTGAGATTATTCATTATGACACTTTGGCTTGCATTCGTTTGTCATTTGTGAGCTGACACTGCTGCTAAAAGCTGAGCCATATGTCGCTGCTGGGTTCCAGCTGATTTCTTTGCCTAGTTTTCATCAGTCGATCGCTATTACTCTCATGTGCGCCGTTCAGTCACCTGTACTATATAAGAAAAACTGAACGAATACTTTTTTGTATTACGTGGTTCAGTTGAAAAATTCCCGGAGCAACATCAATAGCTTAGCAATAGAACTAAAATTTTTCATGTGTTCTAAGAGTCATATTTCATGTAAACACCTGTTAATTTCCAAAACTATCTACATTTTATTCATTGTTTAGTGGCTGTTTGAAATTACCATGCAAGCGTGTATTGAAAAATGGAGGAATCAACCTTTTTTCCTTTTATTCACAGCTGTGGTCAGCAACTTTTTATCCGTCCAGCTATTCCTTATTTGAGGCAATTTAGTAGTAAATTTTTCCCCTGGATATGTTATTGGCATATCGCAGGGTAAGACGTATGGTGAGGCTCCCACATTCAGGGTTAACGTCCAGCCCGATTTTCTGTCTGGGTGTTGTGAATAAGTTGCATAAGTTCAACCTTATGTGTGGGACTATTAAGCAAACCCTTAAATCAGAAAGTAAAGGAACACGCCTAAATTTCTACAATGTGATGGCTCTTCCCAAACTTCTTTATGGGTCTGAGAAGTGGACATTAAACGAAAGGTCAGACCAGTCCCATCCAAGCGGCTGAAATGAGATTTCTCAAGCACGTGGCAGGGTATACTCTCCCTGATCATAGAAGAATACGGATATACGGCAGGAATTAAATATTAGTATACTCGGCAGGATCGCCCAGTATCGGCTAAATTGGTGGGAACATCTTTGCCGATTGGATGACTGCCGCATCCCCAAACAAATCTGGAACTATATGCCGAGGGGACGGAGAGGTGTGGGACGCCCGAGGAAGCACTGGAGTGACCAGCTCTAATCTTTTCCTATTTGGGACCGGAACAAACCATTTTTTGTTTAATCCGTAAATATAATGATGATGGATAAATCAAACGTCATGATCTGATTGAATTTTTTGTTAGAAACGGTCTAGAGCCAATTGAAATTCACAATAAAACGATAAATCTGTTAGAAAATTCTACGTCTTAAAAAAACAATGGTTTGTAAGTAGATGTTCGCGTCTAAACGTGACCGTAGGAGCATTGAAGATAATCCTCGCTGTGACGCCCAAAAAGTTCAACAAATCCAGATGTCATGAAAAAATGTCATACGCGCCGTTTCATGACCAGCGATTGAGAGTGGATGACATTGCTGAGACCACATATGAACGAGTGTATTGTATCGCAACTTGATGTAAAAACCCATTACGCCATTTGAGTGTCGCATTTTGTATTGCTGCACTTTTTTGTTCGTCCGCTACGGGGATCACATCCAGTGCTCGTACGACCATGTTTAAAATCGAGTGCCCACTTACAAACTGTCGTTCTGAAGACGCAGCATCTCTTAACTCATTTATTACTTTGTTGCGAGTTTCCATTGATGTTAGATCTTTTCTAACAAAGATGTTTGGTTTTGTCCGTCTTCCAAACATGCGTGACACATAAATCTCGAACAAGTGGTAAGCAATGAATAAACTGACAAACGGACAGGTCAATGGAAATTAACATGAATTTTACAACGCACGAAAAATTTCAGTTCTAATGCTAAGCTATACATATCGCTCCGCAAACTCATCCTCATATTTCTTAGTTACATCCCAGACAACTCTTTAGGTTTCCGAGGATCACTGGTTAGATATCATTGATCTATAGCTTATATATCGAGACGAAACGGTAACAGAATACATGAGCATGTTGTTTACGTATTTGTTGTTATGGTTACCGCTGGTAATGACAGTGTCGCAGGAATAAGCAAGTAGAACACACTGCAGTATGCATGTTGTCTTCTCAAGCAGTTTATATTCAAGCGAACCTATTACTAGTACGTGCTCCCACTGTTGATTGCGTCTATCTTATCAGCTTGATAAATACACTAGAATATATTTCATTAAAAGACTTACAATTATGCCAAAATCATATGAGACGGATAGTTGAATTACTCGGTTCTGTTGTCAGAAATTCAAATTAAATACTGGTACATGTTTTTACGAAACATGTTTCAGTTGTTTCTACAATTTTATTTGACAGCACAGAAATTGAAACACTGAAAATAAAATCTGAAGGCAAACAATACAGCATACCAGAAAACAAGTAAAACTGTTTAGATATGAAAATATAACTGCAGTGTTGTAATTTCCTTTACCCTACTTCTCGTCGGTTATTGTCCTTCTGTGTTGTTCCGTCACTTCCGGTATTGTGCAGCCACAGCCTTGACACCCCCTCTCCAACTTGCATTTCACATACTGATATCGATCCCGTGAAATATACAACACTGTTGCTTCACAGTTCTCGGGTACGGAAGTCTATTGATTATATTTGTAAAATGGATATTGTTTAAAAATATGCAAAATATTTTAATTTTTACCAGATTGTTAAATATAATCTTATAATACAAGCAACAACATTGTGAATAATTTACATAAGTTCAACCTTATGTGCGGGGCTATTAGGCGAAAACTCTTAAGTCAGTAAGTAAAGAAACACGCCTAAAATTCTACAGCGTAATGGCCTTTCCCACACTTTTTATGGGTCTGAGAATTGGACTTTCACGAAAGCCCAGGCCAATAGCATATAACCGGCTGAAATGAGATTTCTCAGGCACGTATACTGTAGGCCTACTCTTCGTGGTCATAGAATAAACAGATACACGACAGGAACTAAACATTATGAGTAAACTCGACAGGATTGCCCGGTATCGGCTGAATTAGTAGGAACATCTTTGACGAATGGATGACTGCCGCATCACCAAACGACTATAAGCCGAAGGAACGGAGAGGTGTGGGACGTCCGAGGAAGCACTGGAGTAACCAGCTCTAATCTTTGCCTGTTTGAGTTCGGAACAAACCATCCTTGGTTTAATCATTGAAGATGATGATGATGATGATGACTATTGTTAAATATAAACACTTCTGCGTATTTAGCAATCTTTATGAAGTGGAATTAACTGGACACCAGAGTCAGTAAAATGAAATATGCCAATTTTAATTAAACATATTGTAACGGTACATATAATTCATCCAGAACCCAATGTAAAACAAACGGATTAAAAAATATCCAAAAACAAAATAAACAACAGAAGAATAACATGTAAACAGGAATACAGAATGAATTATGATTAAAATAAGGGAATAACATAACTTATAATTAATAAGTAAATGTATTATAGAAGAAACGGAGACAACTAAAGACAAGACAACGTTGACCCAAATACCCAATAGATCAGACTGTGAGAAGAAAACTGCAACACCTATAACAAGAAGAAATTTATTAAGGAGGATAAAAAAATCAGTGTGAATAGGGAAAACAAAATCAAATCAAATACAAGAAGGAACTAGTAATGATAAGAGCAAAATAAACCATGAGAATAAAATATTATTAATGATAAAGAAAATAAAAGTGATTTAAAAAACTTGATTTAAAACCCTAAGCTGTGACTTGACACTGACATAAAACTATTAATAAACTGATTTTAATGACTTGACGGTACAACCAGAACTCAAAAGTAAAATATTGATAGTAGAAATTAAGAGGGAGAGTGAATATAAGAGTTATAAATGTATAAATGAGTAATGTATAAAAATGACAACTAGATACTCTCCAAAGGACTAGTAAAATTTGTAAAGTAGAAATAAAATTCTCAAACACAACTATTACTCAACAATAAAGGTTGAGATAGTAACAAAATAAAGAAAAATAACTATAAACAATAAAAATCAGCTTTAAGTAAATGTAAAGAATCATGCAATAAGTAAAAAACATAATCCGAAGTTCAACCATTGTCGGGAATCCAAGATATGACATAACCTAAACTGGCCAACAAGTGTCCAATAAAATAGTGAAAAGCAGTGACTGGAATGATGTTAAACTAAAATGTATTGGAGTGTAAACAAACTAGAGACTATAAGGAGCATTTCATTTGCAAAAAGTCATAATATAAAGTAACTTGAGTACAGTATAAATGTAAATTAATATGACCAAGAGTACAACATAGTATGGGTACCTGGAACAAAAAAATCACACATAAAACTATGACAAAAGAATAGGGACTCAGTCAATGATATTAACTAAGACATAATAACATTCATGTGAGGCAAATCAGTGTTTATTGTCATAAAATTAATAATAATAATAATAATAATAATAATGTAAATTATAGGTAAACCATAGCTGATGCTAGATGCAAGAAGTTTAGATAAATTCAAACAAATGTCAAAATATAAGAGCAGAACTAAACACTGCCAAGTATTGACATTGCTATAATAACACTGACACAAAATAGACATAATCAAAAGATAAAGGTGAAAAAATCAAATAAGAAAAATGTAACACCCAAGTATACTGAATAATAGTCAGAGAAAATGTAATTAAAATAAAATAAAACAATAATAGCTAGTGCTAATATAATCAGAAGTGGTAATGATTAGTTCATTATAGATAGGCCACAACAAATATGGGTTACAAACCCCTAAGATTATGAAATAAGTAATAAACACTTAGAATGACAATAGACCAAGAGTCTAGTCAAAAGTAAATTAATAATTAGGAGTAATAATTAAATAATAATGTGAAAAAACTATTGTGCAGTATTGATAAGCAATCACAAAGAACAAAAGTGAAGAAAAAGAGTGTAATAAATATAAGAATCTTTAATATAAGAAGGTGATAAAAACATAGAAATATATGGAAGTAGGCCTAAACGCAAGATGACAATTTTAGCGAATTACCGCCTAAAACTTTAGCGAGAAGGGATGATAGTAACTAAATAAACATGATAATTATCTATCAGAAAATGAACAATATAAATAGAATAAGGTAGAAAATAAGGCATGTAATTAGTTCGTAAGAAATAGTAAGAAATTTATTTTATTAATCCTTATCAGAACTATATGGTGTGAGTAACCAAAATACTCGTGATGAAAAGGTAAAAACGATAGTAGTCATGAAAAGAGTATCAGAGTATTTATAAACAAATAATTTAAATTATAAGAAAAAGAATTAATTACAAGCCCGTGGGCGTACTAGTGCGGACCAAAAAATCGTAGCCTCGACACGTCTCGTCTATCGTAGCCTCGAGCCAAGAAGCGTCTATTTTGCCGAGATATTCCGAGGTACGGGATCTTGACACAGGTCAGATCATCAGTTCATCTCAAGCCTCGACGCAGACTCCACGCTGGTCATCGTAACCAAAAGTACTGAATTGACAGCCGACAGCTGACGAAAGCAACTAACCTCGAAACGCCAAGTTGAGGTTAGGTCGGATATAGGAATAGTGAAAGTTTTCTTTAACCAAGTGATCTTAATCGGAGTATGTGCGCATAGGTAGTGAGCGAGAATGAATTAATCAAAGTTAATTTCATTCAAATAAAAAGAAAATTTTGTGAAATAGTGATACTACAAGATCGACTTAGTACGTAAGTATCAGTGATCATGGCAAATAATTTAAATAAGTAATTCAATAATTAAGGAACGGTATCAGCGAAATTAATTAATAAACTTAGATCAAATATAACCCAACCTAGATTGGAAAAAGATTTTAATAATTAAAACAAACAATTAATAATGAAAAATGTGATCATTAACAAACTTTAACTTTCTAATTAATTAAATGAACTTGTAGAATAAGAGACATTGAATCGTCAATGAGGGAATTAAAAAAAACCCTGGACCTATAGCATCTTAAGCGTTATATTGTGTTTAAATGTAAGATTATAGTTAAATGTAATATACTCATCAACCATAGTAGTGGGTAATTTCCAAATAACGGTTAATTTGTTTGTAGCCAAATGTAAGAAGATAAAATGATGAAAATATCACTAGATTCTCATTATAACTGTGTTATACGAAACTGTTAGCATATCTAAGGAATTATTAATCATTTAAAGTCAAGTATGTTAGGTTAAAATGAAACCAACTTAACCTACAATTCCATTAAGGAACACTTGTTCAATGTTTATGTTTTTTTGTTAAAGAATTATAATAATGCTATCACTCTCCTAATACCAACTATAGTAGTGCATTGTTTTGATTTGAGTGTATCTTGCAGTCTAAAAGAACCTGCGTTATTATTTAGTAATTAATATAGCGAAAGTTAACGTCCAGAGCGGTAGATAGTTCGATTCAGTCTGGAAACCCTGAGATCTAATTATTTGAAAGAGTCCATCAACAGCATTAAAAATTTTAAAAGAAAGTAAACAATATTATTGTATAATAGCAATCATTAATAATGAGTTAGATGAATAAAAAACCAATTCATAACCTATCCACGAGTTTGACTATTATTGTATTAGACTAAACTTTACAGCTTAGGTGAACGACACATGGTTGGCAGCAGTGGCGGCGGCAATAAGTTGATTTGAATTATTCTCACTTTATTACTTGTAATACACCTCAACATTACTAGTAACCAACCGTCACAAGTAAGTACAGTAGAAGCCCGATATAGCGCGGTCCGATATACCGCGGATTCGGATATAACGCAGTGAACAGTATGTCGCCCGTTATTAGCGAAAATTCTTACTTGTAGAGAGTGAGTAAATTATGAATTGTTTATCGTGACTTCCGTAGCCACATTGGAATGCGTTGCGTTTATTGTAAACAAAGGCTTGTTGTTGGAAACGGCGTTGTAAACAACAGCCAGAATTGCCAGTTCAAGTGTACCTGTAGACATAAACAATTGCCCCGTATTTACATTCTCTACGTTTCTAAGAATTCATGCCCAGGCAAGCCTATAACAAAAAGTGGAGGTGGTAAATATTAATGTCACAGTCTACTAAAACGATTTCTGTACATTCGCAGAACCATGTTTAAACCTTCGTAAAGGAAAATAAATCATTACAGTGTTTTAGCCGAGTAGGGAATTTTGGAACCATTGGTGTGGCAGTCCGAGTTGATCACCAGTCCGAGTTGATCAAATGACGTCACAGGCTTATGACATCAGAGATAAAGAGGCCCTGGTAGCTGGTTTCCGAAGTCTCTGTGTACATGTACGTTGACGAATTGGTACATGTGGAAAAGCATTGCATTGCAAAAAAAAAAAAAAACAGTCGCTCTGAGACGTTTTTAAAGTGTGGTTGACTACGTTCGGCTAAATCGTGTCTTTAAACATCGTCGCTTTGTTATAAATCAACGATATTATTACTTTGTTGTTGTGTTATATTAGTATTTGTGTTTACAGTGTTTTAAGTATCTTACTTAATATTCGATAGTTGTTCGTATTTTGTTTGCATATTCAGATCTCAGTTGGGATAATTAAAATGAGGGTTTTCGAAGGAGGAATAACACCGCTGGATATACAAAGGTTTTTAATTACTGGAGCAATTCCTGAAAAGTCTACAAAATCGTATCAAAGTAGAAACTTTAAGAGACAATGTAAACTTTATGTTATTCGTGACAATAAACTGTTTTATCGTAAATGTGACGGGCTAAGAGGTACAGAAAAATTAATAGAAATTGTTCACGACGATAATAAAATACAAAAATTGATGGGAGTAGCCCACAAAGGTGCTGATACTAGCAAACAAGCGATTGGTATGTCTGCACATCGAGGAATTAATAGCACCGTGGACATACTTTCACAACGGTACTACTTTAAAAATATAAAATTAAAGGTGACAGATTTTGTAAAAAATTGTGAAGTGTGTCAGAAAGTTACACCTCCATGGGTGTCTTGTGTACCCGAAATGAAGCCAATTCCTGTTCCTAAGAGAGTCATGGAACAAATTGGAATAGATGTTATGCAGTTACCAGAAGTGCAGGGAAAAAAATACATAGTGGTGGCAGTAGACTACTTTTCAAAGTGGGCTGAGGCGAAAGCCCTTCAAAATAAGACTGGCATTGAAGTGGCTAAATTTATTTATGAAATTATATGTAGACATGGTTGCCCTAAAATACAAATTAACGATAATGGTCGCGAGTTTGTAAATGAAGTTTCTAAAGAATTGCATAGACTGACGGGGACAAAACAAAGATTAACATCACCCTACCACCCACAGGCTAATGGATTAGTAGAACGTCAAAATAGGACAATAAAAGATAAACTGAAAAGAACTTTAATGGAAAACATTAATAACTGGCCTGATGTTCTCGAGAGTGTATTATTTGCGTACAGAACATCTAGACACAAAACAACAGGATTTTCACCTTTTTTTATGTTATACAACAGAGAACCAGTTTTACCATTAGACCTTGTTGATGAAGATAATTTGACCGATGAAGACGAGGAGTCTCTTCAGGTAGCTGAAAAAACAACGGATGTTCAAGAAGTACAGGAAGATATTGTCGAAGAAAATAAAGAAATAAAAAGAAAATTACAAAAAATATTAGAAGTGAAAAAAGTAATTGATGAAGCAGCATTAAAAAATATCAGAAGAGCTCAGATTAAACAGAAAAAGCAATTTGACGAAAGACATACAATAACAAAGAAAATGGAAATAAAACCTGGGAGTAGAGTTTTGGTAAAAAATGTGACAAAATTCAAAAATAAATTAATGTTTACTGAACTTCCATGGAGTGGACCATTTACAGTTAACAAAGTTTTAAGAAACGAGTATTGTATATTACAAGATGAAAGTGGCAAAGTGAGGAAAAAGAAAGAACATGTGAAAAACTTGAAAATTTTCTACAATCTACATGATGATAAATCTGATGTGGAGGTTTCTGGTGAGTGGTGTGAAGTGATTTTTTTTTATGATCCGGTCGACGTAGAGTGGAAAATGGAAAAGTGTAAAGTGTTGGGTCTGTCCTTTGAAGGACAATGCACGTGTATTAGAATCGGGCATAAATTAGCACTTGCAAAACCACACGGTGTGAAGAAAATTGTGGGTGACGGAAATTGTTGGTTTAGGGCAGTTTCCTACGTAATTACTGGCAGTGAAGGTTATCATATGGACGTTAGAAACATAGTTGTCAATTATATGGACAATGAATTGAACAACAACCGAGCCAATGATTTATTTAAAGGTAGAACGTCACTAAAAAATATGATAAAAGAAGGCACATGGGCAACTGAAAGTGAGATATTTGGAACTGCATCACTTTTGAATACAAACATTTTTGTGTACACAAAGATAAACTCAAAAAATGGAGAGAAGTGGGACTGGCAGTTATTTACAGCAGGTGCTTCAGCAAATTTAAAAAAAAGTGAAATTCCAAGCCAAAAAAATATATACATTACAAATGAAAGTGGTTGTCATTATGAAGTTGTTATTTCAGTTCATGGAATGGGTGTAGTTTAAGCAATACCTACGTGTCTACAGAAACGTAAGTAGGCTACTATACTATTATTTTATCTCTTATTGTATATAAAGTGTAATGAAAACTAAAGACATCTTTTTATAGTGTAAATAATTAATAATTTTGTTTTTATTTTTTAAAATTAATTAATTGATACAGCTTTAAACAATTCGTTAAAACGAATTTTAAAATGATTATTATGGCAACTTCGAAAGTTACATAAATTTAGTTTCATGAAACAGATGAAACTAATTTTGTACTGAGAATCCCCGAAATACTCCACTCTGTGCAAGCCGAAACATAACGTTTATTGCATACTGCAAAAATATTTTTTCTATTAGTCTTGTTTTTCTGATTGCATATAATGTACTTTAAGGAATAATGGTTAACACACAAACTAAGTTATTTTTTCATTCAAGTGAGTTTACGTTAAATTCGAATACTTTTAATCCTATAGTCGTTTAATTCTACAAGACCGAAGGAAGTGACAATAAAAGTAAGCGACGATATGACCATCCAATTTGGAATGCTTCATTCGCCGTGTTTAAAGATGAGCTTCTGGAATTTGGAGCTACCAACCACGAAAACATCAGCTCGCACAGTTCGGCGAAATTGGTAAGAAACCTGTAACATTTACTCTGAAATAATTAAGAGTGTGACGGGGCGGCGAATGGGACCGGACCCCACCCCACAAGGTCGACAGTTGACAAGAAATGTTGTTAATCTCCTAATTTTTAAGCTGTTTTATTAATTTCACAGCTGTATGCGCTAATACAGTAGTACCCCATTTTTAAATAGAGGTCTAAAAACAAATTTATTACACAGAATATGCGTGTACGTTTGAAATATGAAATATAGGAAATTCAAGTAAATCAATAAGTATCTTATATAAACAATGTTGCAATAGCGCTTATTACTTCCATATTCCTTAAGGAAATGGAAGTACTGTATGGTGATGGCAAAAAAAATCGTGTTCGAGATTATTGCAGATTCTGATTGTACTACACTCAAAACATGAAAAAAAGTCGTTTTTCGAAAAGTGTCTGTGTGTGTGCTGTCTGTCTATCTGTGTGTAGATTTTTTTCTATGGCAAACGATAACTGCCGCAAATTCAAACAGAATCAAATAATTTTGTGCGTACAGCTCTGATTTGTAGAGTACTCACGACCTATTGTTTTTGGTGAAGATCGGTTGAGGGAAAGGGGTAGTTTACCAGCAACGGTTTTTTTATCAAGGATAATTTTTTTTTGGCAAACGATAACTGCCGCAAATTCAAACAGAATCAAATAATTTTTTGCGTACAGCTCTGATTTGTAGAGTACTCACGACCTATTGTTTTTGGTGAAGATCGGTTGAGGGAAAGGGGTAGTTTACCAGCAACAGTTTTTTTTATCAAGGATAATTTTTTTTTTTGGCAAACGATAACAGCCGCAAATTCAAACAGAATCAAATAATGTTTCGTATACAGTCCTGAAATATTGAGTTCTCAAGACCTGTTGATTTTGGTGAAGATCGGTTAAGAGAAAGTGGTAGTTTACCTGCAACGTTTTAACAAGGGTATTTTCTATGGCAAACGATAACAGCCGCAAATTCAAACAGAATCAAAAATTGTTAGCATACAGCCCTAAATTGCAGAGTTCTCAAGACCCATTGTTTTTCGTGAAGATCGGTTAAGGGAAAGGGGTAGTTTACCTGCAGCATTTTTTTATCAAGGGTATTTTCTATGGCAAACGGTAACAGCCGCAAATTCAAACAGAATCAAATAATTTTTTGTATACAGTCCTGATTTGTAGAGTACTCAAGACTTATTGTTTTTGGTGAAGATCGGTTAAGGGGAAGGGGTAGTTTACCTGCAACGTTTTTTATCAAGGGTAATTTTCTATGACGAACGATAACTGCCCCATATTCAAACAGAATCAAATAATGTTTTGCATACGTCACTGAATTGTAGAGAACTCAAGGCCTTTTGATTTTGGTGAAGATCGGTTAAGGGTAGTTTACCTGCAATCTTTTACGTTTTAACAAGAGTAAAGTACTTGAAAATTCATTTAAACTTTTTCAAACAATGGTAATTGTTAAAAATAAAATAATTTTGTTGTCAGGCAATAAAATTATAATTTTTTCATTTTAATGTAAATCATGTATAAGAGAAAATATATCGTGGGTGGCAGGCAAGCATATCTCACTTATGTACTGTTTACGTTTCCATTTTATTATTATGACTACCGCAATAAAAAGGCAGGGAAGACACACACACACACACACACACACACACACACACACACACACACACACACGCACGCACGCACGCACACACACACACAAAATTCGCGTTATTTCTGGCCTCATTCATGTTTATTTTCTTACATTTGCACGCTTTGTAAATGGAAAGTGTCGAAACCCATACCAACATAACGCGTGCAAGACGAAAAAGTGTTCAGCGTGGATAGCGATTTGCTTCCTGTGGATCGTTGGGCAGTGTAACTGCACGTGTTTACAGAGGAACGATTCATAGACAGACTTTTCGTCTTTAGGGAATGAACCCTCTGCAAGATGCTGAGGGTCCATGAGTGACTTCGGAGCGCTCCTTCTTTTCCGCGTGTTTGTTCTGTGAAACGTACACTGTAGATTCGCAGCTTTACTCTAAGCAACGCTCAATAGGAAATGTTGAAAATTTTTGTCCACGGTGTACCCTCATACACTCTAAACCTGCTCTGATGTTTTAATTACGGACGTCATAATATTAAAACTTTGGAAACTTGAGCACTACTTAATGGAGATCAATCATTAACTTATACAAGCCATTAATTTTATGCATATTTTTTATATATATGTGTACAACGTTATCGGCAACAAAGAAGTAGTTTTTGTTAAAATTCCTTCCCGGGATATTTGGCCGTAGTCCAATGTTTTCTACAAAACCAGACGTTTCGGCAATGCCATCGACTTCCATCATCAGTGAAAATCGAGTGCGATAACGTGAGGTGGTATACGTTAGTGACCACAGTACTGTGGTTAAGGCTGAAGCAGTAAGTAGAAAGAAGTAGTTTCTATGGTAATATTTCATTTCGAAAATGATTTTAAATATAAATCTTAGAATATGGAAGTCATGTATGCTTCTCCATACCGATATTTTTTATTGTGTTGTTACTTTAATGGGACTGAATTCAGTATGTTATTACACGTTTTTAACCCATTTTAAAGACTCAAATATTGATTAGTTTTAACTTGCTTTCTTTTGTATGAAGCCGACTCGACCCCCCCCCCCCTCAGACCAAATTCTAGATTCGCTACTGAGTACATGTCCGTGAGTACAGCGGTGAGTCCCATTACTTCGAAAGTGTTTATGCACGTGAGTTTAAACTCGGCAGTGCCCCATTTTTCTCTATTCCCCGTTACACGTCCCCATATCTCCATGAAACTGTGGAGTAGGCCTAAATTGTCTAAGTTATGCCTTTTGACATGACACAATGAAAACGGAAAAAACAAATAACGGCGCATAAGAACTGGGTGTAGGAAAGAAGCTGGTGTGACCAATCTGGAAGGAAGAACGTCTCAGGATAAACTACATGTGGCACCAACAGACTATAGGCCACACTCGAATCTAAAGACCGTATGCTGAGGAAGCAACATCCAGAATCTGCTAAAACCACCGCAGATGCGCTGTCGTCCAGGTTCGGGCAATCGCTGGCCTTGGCGCGAAAGCCGCCGGTCTCAACGCCGACACCCCACCACAAGCGGCTGGCAACTCAGCTGCCACGATCTAACGTCAGAACGGCGCTAGTCTAATAATCCAGGGGAAACCATAGACCCGCTGCCTCAAACCTTGCGGCTCCCAGCGGTTGAACTACAAAATTAAAGAAAATCGTTACGCCTTTCGCGTCTTGCACCTTACTCCGTCCAGGGAGGACCCGCTAGTTGACCTCTTCTGCCACAAACACGTGTCCCTTAGTATTAGAAGAAACAGTCTCTAATTCGGTTGCATGCTTTCAATTTTTTCATGTTTTTTTTTTAATTTTTGCATGTCTTTTTAATTTTTGGCTTTATTCCTTATTTTGTATATTCCAACGTGTTACCTTTAGGGGGTCTCATTACAAGTAAGTATCGCAATAACTTCATTTGTTGATCTGTTATCTGTTACATAGAGGTTCTCGAACTGTAGATGATATAAAAAATGCTTTGCTCTTTGGTATTTGATGTTCATACAAATCGTTTGGCGAAAAATGATTTCGACGGTTACTAAAGAAACGTGATTTGTATTTACGTGGTTTGTAGTCAGTAAACAAGCTTTCAAAAATGAAAACATCTGAACAAGTCGTGGATTATTTATAAACTTTACGGATTTATTGAACTTTCTAGAAAAACCACATCGCTGCATCCAACATATTGTTTAGTTAAAAATAAATTCGGTACGAGGATGATTGAACTCATGACTTATAATAATCCTGTACGGCGAGTCTCGAACTCATGAGTCAGAGACGGGACGCAGTTTGGGACACGTGTTATGTTACAGTCACAAATACATGGGAGTCAGTCGGACTTGGATGTAACTCTTTTGATGCATGTATCTGTTGACTAATCTTACAGCAATCATTAGAGATATAGTTTGTTCAGTTTTTGGAGTAAGGATAGGACACAGTTACTGTTTTTGTTCATTACGACCTAAGCTGGAGTACACTATAAACATTTTTCACTTCCGTACTCTTATGACTTCTAATCATAGAATTTCCAGTGATTACGTAGAAGGCTGCATATACAAATATCACGTCGATCTTTGTTGAAGTTTTTGCAGAGATCTATAGCCGTAATTTAATTTTCAGAATTTTTTACCATAATCCATAACTGCTACATTCTTGTGAAAGATATACAGTCATATAGCAAACAGCATTTTTATTTGTTATTTCCACTTATAGTCGACTTAATGAAGCATTTTATTAGACAATGTTTAGAACTGTTTGTAATAGAACAAACCGACATGAAACCTTTCGTACTATCTTCTACATAGTGTCCAGCACATTGAAAGTTATAAAAAGTTTTTGTTGGTCTCCCCACTAGGTGGTTTCACCCCTCCACATAGGTGGGAACTAGAAAAAATAAATGACACCTGCAGTTAATAGATCTTTAAATTTTAAGAAAAAAAATTATAGCCTATGTGCTATGTGTATAGCCTATTGATGAAAACCAATGGTTTTTGAGTTTTGCGTTTGTGAATTAAACAATAATTTTATTTTTACACCCTAAAATCGTTACCTCGTAAAACCTTCCGTTGTGTAACTTAAGAAATATTAAATTTGTCAAAACATTATACATTAATTTTGATTAAAATTAACTCCCGGGCTGTTTGGCCGTGGTCCAAAGTTTATGA
The DNA here is from genome assembly GCA_034769895.1 of Magicicada septendecula. Taxonomy (NCBI): domain Eukaryota; kingdom Metazoa; phylum Arthropoda; class Insecta; order Hemiptera; family Cicadidae; genus Magicicada; species Magicicada septendecula. The sequence goes on along the minus strand of CM068373.1, from coordinate 139,003,546 downwards.
AAAAATAACGCTAACGAGTCAACGCTATCGTGGGATGATATACGTTAGCACTACGGTACTGTGTTAACTCGTTTTTACTGAAGATGGCAGTCAGTGGCACTGCCGAAACGTCTGGTTTTGTCACAAACTTTGAATCAAAAACTTTAATTTCTCTAGAACTAACATATTGTAATATACGAGTGTTTAACATGGTGGCTCAGTTTTTTTTTCACTTAAAAAGGGGGGGTAATTACTTTGAATAATTAGAAAACCATAGGACTAATAAAAATACTACTCATATGTTAGATTAAACGTTGATAAATGTCCTTTTATAGAAATTCTGTTTTATTGTAATAGCAGTAAAAATAACATGCGTTCTTCATACATTTCTATGAAAATTGGCAATTTTCTTGCTATCATTTTCTGCTTATCAGGTGTCAGTATTCTATTATTTTGAACACATTTAAATTTTGCAATAGATTTAAAAAAAGTCACTTCTCAAAATATTAGACTTTGAATGTTAGCTTAATTTAGTGATGTAATTGAAAAATTTCCTACTTCTTATATAACCAAACAAATACTAAATTTAGCAAAACCAGGTAAACATACTACATAAAACTTATTAAAAACTAAATTCTTTTTTAAGTTTTTGAAGGAAAAATACTTTCTGGGATATGATTGTTTGAAGGTGTTGGTAAACTTACCTGAATCTATAAATACACAGATGACCACTGAAATGATGCAATGAAAAGTCTTATACATTAAGCCACCTATAAAATTATAAAACTTTATGTAAAAATTTAGGCTTTAATTATTTTGTTCATTGATTTTACTTCCATTTAATTATCTTTTTCTTGACTTTTCTTGACATTTGACCATCACAAGAAAAGTGAATTTACAAAGTATGAACTTCGTTCATTTCACCAACCCCTTAATTTGGCCACTTTGATTTCCTTGTGTTTTATAATGTTTTTGACATCACCTTCTTAATCGGTGTCCTGATAAACTTAAGTTTACATTTTTTCAACATCTCATTTAAAATAGCTTCCTACAATAGACACTTCTAGCAATTAAGGATGATTTCAACCCCATTGTGCCTAAAGTAGTAATGCCATTTTTACCACTGTGCTTTTTTGCTTAAGATTAATGTTCAAATATAATTTTAAAAAAAATTCAAAAAATGTCACGCATTCATGCATGCATTTAAGTAAGCATCTTGCTTCTATATGTTTGTAATAATTAGATTAATGTCACACGCGCGTGTGCATATGCGTGTTGGCTCACTATAGCTATACTAAGCCTTTTTATATGGCTTTATTATTTTGTTTTAAGGATGAAGACAAAAAAAATATGTATTGACCCACATTCCAGAGGAGGGCGAATGCTAAGTATGGTAGGCTTACGCACTTCGAATTCACCTGGAAAAGGTTAGTGAAACGACTTTTAATACGCTTTTTATACACACCTTAAAGTACTAGTTTACTTTAATATTACACCTTTACATTCGTCCTAATCATAGTTCTTATGCAGTAATCTCAAAATATGTAATATTGGATTAATTTACACATCCTTATAATGTCACAAATTTCTGCTTTTTGAGAAAGCGAAAGCTTTTTCAATTACTCACATAGGCGCTACGGCTAAATTATTATTACAGTGAGCTTCCAGAATTATAATAGTGATCTACTTTTTTTTAATTGTGTAATCCGTAATGTCTAATTTTTTATTCTTCTATAAGTAGGAATATTTTAAATATAATTTTTAATAAGCACGTATTGGGCAGGTATTTATTTAAATTTCTGTGCTTAAATAGCACCTAATTTTATAGTGGTGTCTAAAAAATTACGTCTTTGCATGGGACACACTTGAAAAAGTGATTTCGGAATTTTGGAATAAGGGGTAAGGTTGCAATTACTTGTAGACTGAATTTCGTGTAGGATAAAAAGAGAAATACCCTTTTTTTAAATGGGTTCCACAATTTTAGATTGATTTATAAGTTAAATAAGGTATTATTATTTGTAGTTCTGGTACCTGTTTACACTATCAACACATTTTTTTGCTCTAGATTAGACTCATAGTTTTAGTGAGTACTTAAACTATTGTTTATTCACACTTGCAAGAGCCGGACTTGATCACTAAAATAAGGCCTTTTTGTGTACTGTCCTATCTGATGCCTACAGAAAGCAATATTGTAATTACTCAAAATATAAAGCCACACACTGTAAGTGTATAAACAACTTCAGGTGAAGGCAAAAAAGTACTGACTGTAATGTCTGCAATTATAAAAATGTGACACACTTTGCGTAACTGTGTCACCTTGAAGTAACCAAAACATACGGTTTCGGCGCGAAAGTATGGTGCGTCTAGGAACGCGGGAGAATCCTTAAGAGATTTGTTAAGTAATTTCATCTGCCCATTAAACATCACGGCAGTTGTAGTACTACTCAGTAATTGTCACATCAAATTAACATGCAAAACGAATAAAATTTTATCCAAACATAATTTTTTACAAAAACACCAATTCCAATTAACTAATTTGTTAAAGGTTAATACCAGTCTTATGCTTGCAACAGAAATTATCTTAATGATAACTTATGATAACAGAAAAACAAACATGATTAGAATTAATATTTATCGTGTCTTTGCAGTTCCTTGTGTAATGAAAGCTCAAAAAAAACCCTCTTACAGCAACTAAAAACACAAAAGCAACCAGTTTCTCGTACGCGGATGAAAATGTAAGTGTAATTTTTTTGTTATTTTATTATAACTATAATTTATTGAAACGTCTGCTGTTTGACATTGCATTGTAATTTAATATAAAGTAGACAGTAATGATAGAATTTAGGGTTTGGCTGCTGGCTTGCACTATAGTGACGTGTTCCGATAGTCTTATTTTATCAATTTCCTGAGTTTTAGGTTTGCGCTAGTAGGCCTAATTACAGCGGCTTTTCAACAACTAAACCACATACCTAGTGTTGTGTGTTTATTTTAATTTCTTATTTATTTTCTGGATTCATTAATATGATATTAATATAAAATTAAATTTCACAAATACTGAATAAAAACTCATGAAATTAAAAGAAAAACAAATTCCTTAACTGATTCTTAAGCGGTTTATATGGTTGGTGTAAAAACTACATTATTGAGTTTTACTGGTGTTGGTTCAACACTTTAGTGACAGTAAAATTTTGTTGAAAATTGAATATAATATTTACTGCTGTACTAGGTACACAAGATTTTAGTTCAACTGGTAAATGTATTATTTATTTAGTAATCGTAGTAGGTAAATGTGTTACAAATATTTTGTCTTACAACTAATAATGATGACCTTAAAAATAAGCCCATATGGAGAAGGAATTAAACTTTTTACTTTCATGGAAAGTACATTTGATCCATCAACGTAAGCGCAAGCATATACCCAAGTTAAATTAACATCCAGAGTTAAGTTAATTTAAAAAGTATAAGAAATTTGCAGCTTTCTACAACTTTAATTTGAAAATGGATTCTTTAATAAATGCTCAAAATAGGTTATTATTACTATAAAAATAAATACATATAATTACATAATTAATAATAATTGTAATATGAACTAATTATAATTATATATAATATTATAATTAGAATTAACATTATAATTGTAATATATTATGAATTATATAAGTATATAAATTATTTAATGCTGTCTTTAAAAACTTGAAATAATAATAGGCCTACTCATGAAATTATGTCAGCACTGCATACGTAATATGTAATCCAACCACAAAAGCCCCTTACTTAATGACTAAAAAAAAACAATAATGTAGTAATACTTGGCTATAGGCCTACTTTCTTTAACTTTACAGCAAACAGCAATAAGAAGACTAACTTAAACTTGTAATTATTTAAGTTAGAGTGTGATAATTTTAACAGTTTTAACAATTTAACAATCTTTTATATTGAAGCGTCTACCAGAAGAATAGTAATGTAATTTAGCATACATTATAAAAAATGTCATAAATAAAATTGGGTTAGATATCTTATATGTGAAGAGAAACCAGTCTTCATCGAATTATTACATAACTACTAACGTCAAATTGAAAACAGTTTATATTATGAAGAGCTATTTAGTTAATTTTAATGTTACTTTATAATTATATGTATCGAATTTATTTACTAAGATTGACGTTTGTTTGAAATAAGGTATTAACATTTTTTTTAAATTAAAGAAGAAATTTCAATTGTCTTATATTTCGTACATTAGGCCTGCGTCTAAATTTTTATTCGTGGTTAGCTAATAAAAAGGTTACAATCGCATATGTTTTTGTCGCTTTTCTTCTAATTACGAATTGATAAACCTGGTTGTAACTTGTGTATTAATTGGTAACAAAATAATTGTTTTCATTTGTTGATTTTCACAAAACTTTTTTTAATTTGTTTTTTATTAAAGATAGACAAATAAAGCCTTGCAACTGTAAAATTAGTCATTTAGATATAATCTGTGAGTTGAAACACATAAATCTTTAAAATTCGTATTCTCATGATGTTTTTTGCAGCATGCAAAACGGCAGCCATCCGATCACCACTCAGAAGTTCCACACATCATAGAGCATGATATATCTAAGCATGCAACTCCCAAGAAAGTCAGTTACAACAATGAATTGGCGAGCATTTCAAATCCATCATTATATAATCGCCCATCAGTGATCGTCTACGCAAAACGTTGTCAGGAAAAGAAAACCCGCATTTCAAATTTAAGTCCAAAGTGTTTATTTCCTAATAGAATTTCAGATGTAGAAGTCAATAATAACGAAAATAAGACACATGAAACCATAGATGCAGCGTGTAATAATACAGCGCCACAACATACACAAAACCAAAGGAAAAAAAGAAGGTATGATCGATATAATTTTTGTATATTTTGTGAAAAAATTGTTCTTAAATTGCGCAGACATTTAATGAATAATCATAAAAATGAACAAGTTATAGCTTTGTTTGAATCCTGTCCTGAGGAGTTAAAGGACAGGAGAAAAAGAATTATGGCTGATTTAACGCTTAAAGGAAATTATAAGTATAATAAATCACTTTTAAACAATTCACTTTCTGACAAAGTGCCATGTAGTAGCTATTTGCCAGTGAAGAGGCCACCAAAGAATAAAGAATATAGGCCTATGCCTTCCGATTGCATTACTTGTACAGTATGTATGGGGCTAATTGTGAAAAAAACACTTTTACCAGCACGCATCACAATGCAAGAAAAAATATGATGAAAACGCAGCTATTCATTCAAGTAATGAGGGAGAAGACAATGATGTAGAAAACTGCAATAGCAAACAACCTATTATTGAAAGACGAACATGTTATATTAAAGAGTATGGACTTCAGTATTATCCAAACACTAAAGATGCTTGAAAAAGGTATGCAAGTAAACATTCTAAAAATTTTGAGAAAAGATGACTTAGGACAAAAATCGATGACTGATCGTCTGCTACTGTCTGTAGTATCTGATTTTTATTCAAGCCACCTCGCCTTCAAGGACAGGACTCATGTTACTAGAACGCTTAGAGATGGAGCCAGATTACTGGCTAAAATTCAGGATATGGATCCAGACATACAAGAGTTGAAGGACATTTTTGATCCTAATAAAATTTATGTTGTGGTAGATGCATGCCAAACTTTGTGCAATTTAAAAGATAATGGCAATGACTCGACACGTATGAGCAAAAATGTAATTGTGGGAATGAATGGAAGACTGTCATGGATACTTGAGGAAGGAAGTAAAAAATTCATAGATGATATTGTTTGTAACCCAAATCTTACAGACGAAAACAAAATCTTAAAAAAGCGAAAGGTAAAAGACTTCCAAAGTTGCCTGAGGAGGCGTTGGAAATATTCTATTTCCACTAACATAGAAGTAATGATAAGGAGAAGTAAGATATTCAAACCTATAATTATGGCTTCGGATAAAGACATTTTGAAATTTGCAAGTATGCTCAGAAATATGGAAACTGAATATCAACAAAAGGTTGAGAAAGAAGTAACAATGTTGAATTATGAAACGCTGTGCAAAGTTACTATCTGCCACATATTGACATTAAATAGGCGACGACCTTTTGAAGCAACACATTCAGAAATTGAATTTTATATGAGGAAGCAAAGTGATACTAACCACTACTCTCCAGATGTGCTAAAAACGTTAGTCGAAGAAGAAAAAGTATCACTAGGCGAATTAACGTTATATGTTGTGCCGGCGAAAGGAAATGAGGATATGCTACAATACTTCTTACTCGCATAAGGGGGGACAAAGTTACTCACGTCCGCAGCATCCTTAAGCTGTACGTGTCCCCTGGGTGGTGCTAAATGAGTAACAGTGCTGGCAGATCTGACATCCGAAACCAAAATATGAAAAAAAGAGTTACAAACAAAACTGTCCTTATGAGGGCAAAACAGACAGTGACAACTCTGAACATTCTCCAGTGGAATGCAGGAGGCCTTTCTTCTACAAAAATTACAGAACTAAAAAAGATAGTTAACCAAAATAAAGTGGATATTCTTATAATTAACGAAGCCAACATCACGGCAGAAGACACCCAATATTACAACATCCCATACTACACAGCATACACACTCTTCAAGGCAAGACAAATAGCTAGTGGAATACTTGTATCAGTCAGAAATTCACTAAAATCAGAATTCAAGACCATAAAAGGAATGAATGCTCATGATACCGCAGAAATAGTGAGGTTGGCAACTTGGGAAGGAGCTAAGAAATTTACAATATATCGGTTCATATACAGCCCGCCTGGAAACAAAAACTTGTGCCTGGATATACTTAACATCTCCCCAGCCACTATCATAGTAAGAGACTTTAACGCCGCCTCCCCGAATTGGGATACAAATATTATAACCAAGCAGGAAGAACTGTTGAAGAATTTATCAACAGCCATAACTTGGAGCTGTTGTACAAAACAGAAGATGAAAAGACATTTCTACATTATACAGGAGACTCCACAAACCCTGACCTTGCTATGGTATCTTCTGATCTCTGCGATAACAGTAAAAACCAAGTAATGGAAGACTTAGGAGGAAACCATCGAGCTCTCCTACTATCTATCTCGCTAAAGTTTCCTAATGGAAAACCAATCACCCGTACCACATGGAACTTCAAGAAGGCCGATTGGAAGAAGTTTCAAGAACAGGTGGAGACTAAATCAAGTTCAATTAAAAGAGAAGAAACACCCCATTTAGTTCTCAGAAATCTGTGCAACTACATCCAACAGAGTGCAAAGAACAATATCCCCAGAGGGAAACAGTACAATTACAAACCCTTTTGGACGAGTGAACTAGCCCAACAAAAACAGATCAGAGACCAAGCTAGAAAGAAAACCGAAAGAACAAAAATACAGGAAGATTTCAAAATGTGGAGAAGAGAAAGTACCAAAACGAAGCAGCAAGTGGCGAAGGCAAAAAGAGATTCTTGGAGCAAATTCTTAAAAACATTGAATTATAGAACAGATGGAGGAAAGCCACATAAATTTGTAAGTAGACTAAACAACAAACATCCAGAAAACCAATCCCAACCATTTAAAATCCAAAACAAGGAGATTACAGATGACAATAAAATAGCAAATTACTTTAACACCCACTTTTGAAATGCCCATAAACTGTCACACAAACTTAAAAAACAAGAAAAACACATCAAAACAAACATCAGGTACAAAACAACAAATAACAACGATGGACTGAGGCAGATTTTCACCCAAGATTTTACAGAAGAGGAGTTGAAAGAGGCGATCAGTAACACCAAGAAGAGAAAACAACCGGGACCAGACAACACATTCTAAGAATTTATTCATAATTTAGGATCAAAAGCCCTTACGACATTACTATTGGTATATAATAAACTTTGGAACTCCAGAGATAGCCTGCCTGATGAATGGAGGAAATCAATAATAGTCCCCATATTAAAACCTGGCAAACCAACAAACATTCTAAGTTCATACAGACCTATAGCATTAACATCTGTACTAGCAAAAATCCAGGAGAGAACGATCTCAGCCAGACTGTGCTGGTATCTAGAAAACCAAAATCTGCTTACAGAAGAACAAGCAGGCTTCCGTCAAAATCGCTCTACAACATACCAACTGATAAAACTCTCTCAAGAGATAAAAGCAGCATTTAATCGAAAGGAAAGCACCCTGGCAGTGTTCGTCGATTTTAGTGGAGCATACGATTCCGTGTGGAGAACTAGACTCATTGAAAAACTAAAAGATATCAATATAGAGGGAAACATGCTGTCTTGGCTTTCAAGATTTCTGGACCAGAGATGGGCCAGAGTCAAATTCGGTGAATCCTTCTCCAAATACAAACAGACAAAAGTAGGTCTACCCCAAGGAGCAGTACTGAGCACCACACTCTTCAATGTTTTCATAAATGACCTCTCAAAAATTTTAAAAGATAAAAATGTCAAAATGGGAATATTCGCTGATGACGTAGTCATTTGGACCTCAGCCAAAAACAATGCCAAGCAGCAGAATATATTAGAACAAAGAATGAACGAAACCTTGGACTCCTTGCACAACTGGGCCTCTGAGAACAACATGAAAATTAACATCTCAAAGACTGCTTACCAATTTTTCACGATGCGCCATAAAAATGACAACTTCAACTTGAAGATCAACAACCTAAACCTTCCCAAAAGCGAATGTACAAAATACTTAGGTGTACACATGGATAACAAACTATCTTGGAGGGACCATGTGACAAACACAGCAAATAAAGTCAACCAAAAACTGAAACTTATAAAGCGTATTGCTGGAGCTACCTGGGGATGTACGCAGGACACTCTGAATACCACATACAGAACCTATATAAAACCAGTCGTGACATATGGAAGTGGATACTTGTAACAGCCAGCAGCTCTAATCTGAAGACATTGGAAACAACACAAAACAGTGCCCTACGGCTGATTAGCGGAGGTGTGAAGACCACACCTGCCCTTTCTCTTCAGTTGTACACAGGCCACTTACCGATCACTTCAGAAATAAACCAACAAGCTGCCATCTCTCTGGACAAAATAAAAGACTTACCACAGGCAAAATGGGCAAAAAATAGCCAAGACGGGACACATCTGAAGACCCAGACATTACCAGTTAATACTGCCAACAAGTACTTGACACTGCTGGGCATCACAACTGAAATAGAACCTTTTTGCCCAAAAATTAAACCTACAGAATACCAAACAATCAACACCAATCTCTCTCTTCTGTCTGATATGAAAAAGCAAGATGCACCTTCCACAATCTTGCACCAAATGGCACTAGCAACCATTAATGAAAGATATCCCCAGGATGAATACCTTAGAATCTATACAGACGGATCGCTCATAGGAAAACATGGAAAGGCTGGCGCAGGAGTACATTGTAAACTGTTCTCCCACTACATTTCAGTGGGAGAAAATAAAACCAGTTTTGATGGAGAAATAAAGGCAATACATATGGCATTACAACAACTCTTACTCAGACCACTAACTTTTAAAAAAGCCGTTTTTCTTGTTGACTCCAAGTCTGCAATCCAGTCTATCGCATCAAACAGACAGCCTATAGATGACACTGTAAAAGAAACAGGATGCAATAAACCTTCTCAGTAAACAAGGGAAAACAATAATTCTCCAGTGGATCCCCTCACATGTAGGAATAAGTGGGAATGAAACAGCCGACCTGCTAGCTAAAAAGGGTACAACATTGCAAGGGAGAAAAACACTACACAGCACAAGAACAATTAAAAGACTTGTTAAAAACAAAACACAAGAGATGTTCACCAATGAGGCCAGCCTTGCGTCTAGTGGTAAACGGTGGAAAAACATTGGAAACACTTGGGACAAAAACAAAAATATACCCAGAAACCAAGCAGTAGCGAACTTCAGACTCAATACTGGTCACGACTGCCTTGCTGAACACCTCCATCGTATTAAGATCTACAAATCCCACCACTGCACAATTTGTAAGCAGCTGAATACAGTGATGAACAGAGACCATCTTCTTGTGTGTTCGGGATTGGACCACTCTTATCAAGAGACAGGGAATCTATCAAGACTCTATTCGGATGCCAGAAGACAAATGGAATGATTCAATGTCCTGCCATTAGAAAACAACAACTTCTTACTCGCTCTATGGAAAAGAGCATTGATGTAATTATAGAATGTCGCAAAACCCTGAAAATTACGAAGTGTATATATTTGTTTGCGAGACCGGGTTTAAATACCCCATTTGATGGTTCGAAAGTAATGAGGGAGATGAAATTACTTTGTCCGAACTTAACAAAACGCGAGTATTTAACTGCGACTGGATTTGCGCCATCATGTAGCTACAATGGCGCATGTAAAAAGTCCTGCACTGTCTAAGAAAGTCAGTAAATTTATGTGCCATACACAGTCTGTCCACGATAAAAATTACGTGACTCCATTAGCGTTTGTAAATCGTGGCGTCGTGGAGAATTACTTAGCCAAACTAGAAGAGACAACGCTTCTCCCAAAAGAACCTATAGAAAATCCAGTAAACGAACATCACATACACATACCAGACGAAGAAGAAGAAATTTCCGATGACGACGGATCAAAAGCACATAAAAGATGAAGGCGGTGGACAGAAGAGGAAAAACATAATTATATCAGAATTCTCTGAATATATAAAAAAAGGTATTAACCCGGGCACAAAAAGGGGCAAAACGTTGATTGACAAAAGAAATCCTGTTAGAAGGATGTACCCCTGCCCAGATTAATGCATTTGTTGACAACATAAATAAAAAAAAGTAAAGCTTCCATCCTCATTTTCTTATTTAAAACAGGTATAACATTACATTAGAACATTAACATTAACATTACATTTTACAAAGTAGGCTGTATTTCTATATTGTAATGAAATTGGTTATTATTTCCGTTTAATTTAAAATCATATGACCACTCTTCCTACAAAAAACACATAATACAGTAACATGCAAGATTAATCATTTTTGTACATTAGTAAAGTTTATAATCCTCTTTGAGAAACTACCTACAGCACGGTTTTGTTATATACAAAAATTAGTCTCTTCAACATTTTTTTTTCTTTATATTAATAGACTAACATTTAATTATGAAAACCCGTAGTGAGAATAATAACGAATATATGTACTTGACCTTACTCTTAATCACTTTCTCACACCTCCGTTAGTGTTCGAAAGTCGGAAGCTGTAGTGCAAAAGTTGAATAAAGGGTATGATTTTAAATGTAGGAAAGAACGAAATCTGCAAATGTCGAATGTCCAAAAGTAGAGGGCGTATATGGTTTTTTTAAATGAACAATCTGCTTTTCTTATGTATTTATATTTTTGTGTTAGTATTTTTTGTATAGGATTATTCTAATATAACTTGTATGTCATTTGTATTTTCTCGTATTTTCTGTACATAATTTAATATATATAACACATTTTTTCTGCTTTCAGTATACTGCTTAGACTTTTGTTTTAAATGTTAGTTTTATAATCTTTGCATTGTTTGAATTGTTAAATTTTTTACGTGAAAGGTTTTATTAATATAACTTAATTTTAAATTTTTGCTTTGGATTATTGCAAAATGTAATTTACATACGTGATTTATATTTTTTGTTATTATCTGCACTTATCCTTTAATATATATTTAATTATTTGCCCTTTTTATTTTCAGTTTTGATGTAATAGGCTATATAATTAAATTACGTTACTTCTGCAAGCAGTGGCGTAACTAGTAACAGCTGATTGTTGTCTACACGTTGTAAATAAATAGTCAGCTCTTTTCACTATTGCATTAATTTATAATGTTTATAATGTATTTATGTTAATAAATTAGTACTTTAAGTAAAAGTAGTAGTTTCATTTTAATTAATTCTTTTATTAGGAAATAATTATTTTTGGGTTTGTATATATTCATTTTGTGTTTGTATTTTCCCAAATATGTATTTTGTGATTATTTGTATCTTTTTGATTATGTATTTAATATATAAGATTTTTCCAAAATTTGATATTCACTAGTGTACATATCTGGTTTTCAAACTTTATTGTTTTACTCAAAATACTTTTTAATTTAAACATTTACTTTATTTATTAAATTTTTTTAATGTAATACTACTTTAATAAAAAGTATAATATATTATCTTGTTGTTTAATTATTTTCCATATGTTTCACCACTCACAGCACTAAAACCTTTGGAAGTAGCCCTAAAAAGTTAAAAGACCTACATATAAAATACCTTCACCTTCAAATCGTCTAGGTGCGATTACTTAAATTAATACACGGTATGAGTATACGAGGTGAGTAACCATCGAAATTATTAAAATACAACAGTTATTGAGTTGAATTTTTATTCTACCAAATAAGTAAAATCATACAATTGTGCCTTATTTACTTGAAATGAAATTTCCATTTTATTAACCTTTACATTGAAATGAACCTTTACCTTTATTTTGAACTTACAAACTTTTAAATACTAAAAGCTGATTTTTCTCTACACGCAAGATGTGGTTCTAAGTTACTGTGCAGAGAATAATAGACATGTAACTGTGTAATTAAAATGAATATTTTGTTTTCGTAGTGTCCATCAATCAATGAATTTTAACGATGAAGGATTTGCGAGGACCGGTCAAAAAGTATAACACAAATTTTAAATTATTTCTGCCGACGTTTCAACAATATTTAATGGCATCATCATCCAAAAATTTAAACACCTAAACACTACATCTACTCAAAATTGGATGCAATAGTGTACAGTGTGTGGAGAAACGTTTATGTTACTACGATAATAAAATATACGTACTATTATTTAAAAATAATAAAATGAATTAAAGTGGAACTCAAACAATATTTAAATTTACTCAAGATGGTATTAAAAGTGTACGTATTAAAAAAGTAAAAGAAACTTCTCTTCTTCTTTACGATTGGCAAATTACTTATCTCTCACAGACGTAGGCTGAATTTCCTTTATACGACACAAAAACGGTAGAGTTCCACATTGCTTCATAGATTTAAAAATTTAGTTATTTCTTTACTCATTGTTCGAAAACGAATCAGCTAATTGAGCAGATTACAGGGAAAAATAAAATTTGGGTAAGATCATTTTCTTACGAAGTAAACAGGTGTTACAAATAGTTTACTCTTATACGCAAAAACGTAAACTCAGGCACGCTACGTAGCGTAAATAAATGTTGTCTAATATCTGACGCATGTGAATGCACCCAAAGCGCTCCTCTTTAAGTGTTTGTTGAATTGTTACAAACAGATTACTCAAGTAGAATGTGTAGTCTATACGAACACAACGAATGATAAACAAACAACACACACTACCTTGGACAGGCACATGTACGCTTCAACGTACATTGCGACAGCGGAAACCAGCTGCCAGCTGAGTTATCTCTGACGTCATAAGCCAGTGACGTCATTTGATCAACTCAGACTGGTGATCAACTCAGACCTTTACAATTGGAATGTCTCAAAACCCCTTCCCCCTGGTCAGTGACTGAACTGTTCACAAATACGCAGAATCACGATTCAGAAATCGGTGACAACTTTACTTCCAAGAAACGTTCCTTCCAAATACGTTGATAGTAAGTTTGCGATTAGACTAAACAAAGCGTTTAGTCGTTGCACAATCTGCAACGTGTGTGTCTGTAACACAGTTATGTAGACAACACACAGTTCAGATTAATGCGTGTTTTCTGGTTAATGCTCCGCTACACTCTGCTTACATCCTTGATATCTCAAAACTTTTCCTTAACACTTTATTGGATTGTGATCTTAAAATTTTATTTTGACTTTCAGAAAACGGTTAAGCAAAAAAAAAGTATAGGTCATCGCTTTGGAAAAAAAGTTCCCCGCTGGATGAAAAAATGGTTACGCTGGTGTACTTATTCGATACCCTTGATTTAAAAAAAAATCGTTACAGGTAAACTACCCCTTTCCCTTAATCGATCTTCACCAAAAACAAAAGGTCTTGAGTACTCTACAAATCAGGGCTGTATGCAAAAAATTATTTGATTCTGTATGAATTTGCGGCTGTTATCGTTTGCCAAATGAACGCGCAAGACGATTCTTCGTGACGCTGCGCGTGACGATTCTCTCGTAACGTTTTTTTCTGTTCACTCCTCTCCGTGCGGACGCCCGACATAAAAAGCTTCGCTTTAACAATTAGGCCTACAGTAGGTCGAGTGAGCAATGTATAAATAGTGTATTTTATATTCCATTGGATTAAAATATTGGGTTAAAATAGTTTTCTTATTTTTTATTTCTACATTTGGTGACGTAATTTACGTACAGTATATAGTAGTGCATTATGCTGTAGCCTTTTTCCCGGTCCTCCCTCCCCTCACTGTACAGGTCACCTTCCGATATACCGCGGTTACGCCTATAACGCGGGGGAAAGTATGTCACCCGACAACCGCGCTATATCGGGCTTCTACTGTATTTATATAAGCCAATACTTATGTTTTTTCAGTGAAAGGGTACACCAATAGGTTCATCTCAGCGACGAGCGAAGAGCAGAATTATAATACACATTCAACGAACCCAAGAAATACACCAACCAACTTACGTGTTCAATGAAACAACATACAACCGAACTCACATCACCGAATTAATAATAATAATAATAAAAAAATATTTACAAAATTTAAACGAGACGGAACTCGTATTATAATATCAATCTGAACATCGGTTAATATACTAATTGTAACGCTTTATTCTCTGTAACAATCTCTAAAGTCATTAGTAATAACAAATAAACTGTTTACACTTAGCCCAGGTAGTACTACAGTTTACATTTAGGCCGAGTACACGTCTACAGCACGCACGCTTCGGCTCGGGAAGCTTAACGTAATATGTTTTTCAAAAATGTGTGTAAAGTCTTCATTAGGCTGTTTAGACTTCTGTAATTCCTTTTGGACGAGTAGATTGGTTTTAGCCTGAATTAAAATGCAATAAAAAAAAGGTCTCTTGTATAATTTGTTAGTACGTTGCCCTTTCGGTTTCCTTATTAAAAGATGTTTATTTTTTCGTTTTCTATTGTTACTTCCATGTCCCATAAGGAAACGGAAGTATGGTGATGTCGAAAAAAATCGTTTTCGAGATAAGGGCTGATTCTGATTGTACTACCTCAAAACATGGAGAAAAGTAATTTTTCGAAAAGTGTGTAACATTTTTTCTATGGCGAACGACAACTGCCGCAAATTCAAACAGAATCAAATAAGTTTTTGCATACGTCCCTAAATTGTAGACGACGCAATACCTGTTGATTTTGATAAAGATCGGTTACGGTAAAGGAGTAGTTTACCTGCTAAGTTTTACGTTTTAACAAGAGTAATTTTTTTCTATGACGAATGATAACTGCCGTAAATTAAAACAGAATCAAATAATTTTTGCATACGTCCCTAAATTGTAGACGACGCAAGACCTGTTGATTTTGATAAAGATCGGTTACGGTAAAGGGGTAGTTTACCTGCAAAGTTTTATGTTTTAACAAGAGTAATTTTTTCTATGACGAACGATAACTGACGTAAATTAAAACAGAATCAAATAATTTGTGCATGTGTGCCTGAGTTGTAGAGGACTCAAGGCCTTTTGATTTTGATAACGATCGGTTAAGGGGAAGGGCTAGTTTACCTGCAACGTTTTATGTTTTAACAAGAGTAATGTAGTTAATTTTTATAAATAAAGTATCCTGAAAAAAGGTCATAATAATCCACTGTAGAAAGGTAGATGAAGTATCTATAAATTAAAAGGGTAATTGAAGGGGGTTGGGGTAATTTTACATAAATGAAAAATATAGTTGAAAGGGGAGGGGATAATTTGTATATGTGTACTACGTTATCGGCAACAAAGAAGTCGTTTTCTGTTAAAATTCCTTCCCCGGCTGTTTGGCCGTGGTCCAATATTTTCTGCAAAACCAGAAGTTTCGGCATTGCTATCGACTGCCATCATGAGTTAAAATCGAGTGCGCTAACGTGAGATGGTATACGTTAGTGAACACAGTACTGTGGCTGAAGCAAGAAGTAGAAAGAAGTAGTTTCTATAAAAATGTTTCATTTCGAAAATGATTTTAAATATGAATCTTTGAACATGGAAGTCATGTAGGCCTATGGTTCTCCATAAAGATTTTCTGTTGTTGTAATAATATTTCGCTTCATTTTATTGTAGTAAAAATACTGAAATTCGTGTATAAAACTGAATTAAATTTTCAACCGATTACAACTCACAATAGCCTAACATGTTTCCTATTTTTCTAAAATTTAAAAAGGAATTCACTTTACGTATTTTTTTGTGACTACTGCAATGTTTATGGCTATAAAATTACTGCGGCATTTACAAAATATTTTTAAAAATCCTCACAAGATACTGTCACCAATTTCAGGAATTTTCGAGTTTAATCCTCTAACCTAACGTAACCTAACTAAAGTTTAATCCTAGACTAAATCGTCTTTTGGTTTTATGGGTTGTTTTATTATTAAAAAAACACTGAATTCAGCGGCCTATCACTTTATTCGTTTGTTGACGTATTGTTGCCTATGTTACTATTATCACCTTTTGTCAGTAACACACCAAGATACTTGAAAAAGTCTACTGTTTACTTAGTACGTAAGTTTTTTATCATGCCGACACATGATTTTCAATAATCATGTGATCAAAATGTCAATTATAAACTAGCTTCCCTTGTGAAAACAAAATAACCAAAGGCAGAAATTTTGCTCACAATATGTTTCCTTCTACGTTTGATAATGGAGAACTCAGATACCGTCGGTTTTCTAGGATACTGTCGTCTTTCTACACTAACATTATCGACCATTTTTTAGGCGATACATGTGTCTAAATCACTTATGTTTCTCAACACGTGGTAAGCAAGACACAACATTCTGTTACATAAATAACGAAAACGTGTGTCCCGTGCAAAATTAATATAAAAAAGTAGAAATCAGTAAAGTCGTTTCCATAATGAAAAGGGAAACGATGGCAGCAAAGAAAAAGAAAAGCAGCAGTCTTATGGAGGATATGGAATCGATGCCAAAAACGGAAACTGCAGTGTTGTCACAATGTGACGGGGGAAATGCTACATTATTACTTTTTATACATGGAAGCAAGCCAAATAGAAATGAAACAACTTGTACTGTTATTGTTTTTTTACAATATTAAAAAATACATTTAATTTTAGTTATGGTTTAAATAATGTCTTATGACGAGACGTGCACGGATATAGAGTCTACGAACGTGGCAAGAAGCCTCCTTCTGTCATTCAATAGTGACATAAAATGGTGCAAGTATCTCTCTTGTCTCTTCTTTTTCTCCATCTAGCTGTAAATGAGCTTACTATTTCATCCCTTTCGTAGATAATATCTCAAGAGAGTGTGACACCATTCACAGCACTCTTAAACAAAAGATATCCTATTGGAAGGGTTTTCCTTTGCCATCCTATGCCGTTTATTTGACACTTCATCCGCCTTTAGGGATGGTTTCCTCTCCCAAGATCCCCTACACCTTTACTCCCTCATCCGCTATCCTTGCAGTTTGTTAGCACTAGGTAATAGTGGATCTGCTTATCCTGGGAGATGGTCGGCTCCTTCAGTCATCAACCACTTGTTTATACAATATGCATAAGCAAATGTTGCCGCCTCACTACCACGGGGAAGTGAATTGCAGCATTACAACTAGCGAACTAGCTTAGCGGTAGAACTAAAATTTTCCTAAGATTCTTGTAATATTCTTTAAAAATTTCTAGCACAATTTATACTACGTGTAAACACCTGAAAGTTTTTAAATATATATGTCAATTTATTCATCGTTTGCCAATTATAGGAAATTGACGTATCACGCGTGTTTTGAACAATGGACAAACAACGTGCTGTGATTGAATTGTTTGATAAAAAGAAGGTCTAATGATATTCGGATATTCGTAACAAATCTGAATGTGTTGTGAAATGTTGCGCTTTTAGAAAAGTGGTTTTCAAGTGGGCACTCGAGTTTGAACGTGGTCGTAGAGCGTTAAATATGATCCCCGCAATAGACACCCAGAAAGTGGTCAACTCCAGAAATTAAAAAAATTCATACACAGTGTTGGAGGACCGGCGACTGAGAGTGGATGACATTTCTGAGATCATAGACATTTTACATTGTACTGATTAAGCTGTGTGCAAGCTTGAGGCTGCATTTGGAGTTATCGTACTTTTGAGCGTCCAATGCGGCCATCGTCTTTAGTGCCGGTACGAACGCGTTTAAGTTCGATAACTCACTTGCAACCATTGCTTTTTAAAAGTGCAACACCTTCTAACGACATTTAAAATGTCGTTGTGAATTTCCAGTGGCGCTAGACCTTTTCTAACGTACAATGCAATCACAGCGGGATTGCTTTTGTTTATCCTTTAAAACACGTGTGACACGTACACATCAAACACCTGGTACACTGTGAATAAATTGATAGATGGATTTGATAATTAACAGGTGTATATAAAAAATATGGGTCTTACAACACAAGAAAAAATATATCGTTCCGCGAACATTTGACTGAACTTTGTACAGCAGAAATAACAAATGAGATGACAAGACCAGACAAAATATTGGAAATAATAAAGATTCAAAGTTTGAAGAAAGTTCTTGGAATAAGTAAAAGAGATGATTCAAGAGGATATTCAAGACAGATGGTATTGGTGATACTAAGGTGTAAGATATGGGATGACCAGACATACGTAGAGTGGCAGATGATAGACTAAAGGTAAGAGGGACCAAGGGAGGCCAAGAAAGGGATGGATTGGGAAGCCAAGAATCCTCAGAGTGGGAATAAAATAAGGAAACCTTTATGTGCAAGACTTTTTTTGTTTAATTTAACAATTTGGCATCTTCTTGAGTGGAAATTACTGAGGACGAAACATAAATCTTGAAAAGCGAATAATCAAAAGCGACTGCCATTAAAGTCAGATGACGCATAAAGGTGCCACAATTATATAAGTTTTAATGTGTTTAACCGCATTTTGCGAATTGTTTATGCAAGCGATTGCAGTGTGTTATTAGTGAAATGTTGTTTGAGCGCGGTCACAGATTATGGACATTATTAAAGCTAGGTGTCTTTTGTTGTTTGTAATACACTGTGTGTATAGACGTATATGTTAAAGAAGGAATTTAACAAGAGTATGTCTTGAGGTTATGTTTGGTTAATAAACATGCAAACGTGAGAGGTTACGCTTGTCTTTTAAACATGAGGTTAATAAAACTATAGTGAGCAACGATTTTTCTGATACTAGATAAATTTTTAATTGTTTGGAGATCACAAAGTCTTTAATACAACGTTAATACTGTTACAGTAACATAGCCTTATTTATTCATAGTAGGCACAACTACTGAAATTTGTTAAATATACGAATAATAATAGTAATAACGATGACACTGAGCGGCAAAGAAGACTTATAATTTCAACGGCTGTGTTGCGGTTGTGGGATCTAGGACCAGGTCACGACTCGGTATGTCTGCCGATCACACTGAGAGATGATACAGCGGTCTTCTCTAGCTTGCCAGGGCTAGCTTAAACTACACCCTAACACGCTGACTTCTCTCTCGTGGTGGCATTAGGCCTACCTGAGTCGTACGAAGGAACAAGCCGCAGGCTTCATGCTTGATGAAAGAAGATAAGAAGAAGAAGAAGAAGAAGAAGAAGAAGAAGAAGAAGAAGAAGAAGAAGAAGAAGAAGAAGAAGAAGAAGGAGATGAAGAAGATGAAGAAGGAAAAGAAGAAGTAGGAAAAAAGAAGACTTGGCATTAGGATCTTGATAATGTGGAATCAGGGAATAAGCTACACGATACAGCAAAGTGTTCAGAGGAGAAATTGCGGAGATGAACGATTCGTCAGAAGAAAACCCAAGTAAAATCGAAAGAAAAAACTACTAAGAACAAGCCAAAGAATGAAGGAATACTGGCGAAGCACAAAAAAGCCTTCATAAGATGAAGAAAGTTGTTTACTCAAAAACTTTACATGACTGAAAACAGTATGTTTCTCCTTGTCTAGATCTGAACAACTAGTATACGAGATTGCTGAATAACTAAAGAATAATATTGCAAGACAGTAGGTACTACAGAGAATGTGTAACATTTATTTTAAATGGTTTCAATAGACTTCATTTGGTTTTTTATATGTGTGTTTTCCCGCTGCGTAAATCGTGCTCAGTTGTATAGTTCTTTGTGTTAGTAAGTACCTCTTTGAATACAATGATGACAGTGTAGCAGTAAAGCGAACTTATTTATTCACAGTTGGCACTACTGTCGACCTTTGTTACGATAGGTGCAGGCACAACAATGAGAAGTCGTAGCGTAACGCTGTCATGGCAACGACATTTACAGTTTCAATGTAAACAGGAAAATTATTATAAAACCAATTGCAAACACGCTTAATCCAAGTAACCTTTTGAGTAATGCCTTATAGTGTCTACGTTTAGTGAATAGATCTTAACCACATATACTGCGCAATTAACACCGCTTATACGTTTATTTTCTTCGATTTAAATTGAAGAGTTGTTGTGGTCTCTTTTTGAGAACGTCGCGCCGAGCACAAGATCTCGAGATTTAATTCCTATAAAGTCAGATTAACTTCAGATTAACTTTAGTCTTTGGTAGGACTGTCCATAAGGTCCTTTCATCAGTTTTTCAATCAGCAGGTTTTTCGATTTGTTAATGTAATTTTGAACTTGATGTCTCACGCCATTGGTAGTGTAGAGAGAAGGAGCTACGGAACACGATACAGTAAAATAGTGATCATTGGAATATGTATTGCACTGGACAAGACTTTTCGCTGTTTCAAGTTCCATCCAGTCGCAACAGAATACTCCGTATACGGCGGTTTATGCCGTCAATCGTAAACGTAAACGATACTCCCACTGTCCTGGTCTTCCGGTGCTAAATACCTAGGCCTTCACATGGATCGTTGTCTCACCTGACGGTCACATTCTGAAAATGTAGCCCTCAAAACTGCCCAACGTCTATACAAGCTGCGTCCTATTCCATGACCCGCCGCCTAGGGAAACTCGTCGTCATGGCGCCGATGGTTACCTAGGCGATCCCTGTATGGAGCTTCTTGGCCAAAGCCCACAAGCGTAAGCTTCAATCTCTCCTGGACCTAGAACTGTGCTGGACATGTAGTAGGTGCTGGGCTCCCTATTTAACTTCTAACAGGACCATCTGAGAATACCTCCGTGTCCGTGCCCTGAATGCCACCATACAGACACTTTCGTGAACGTTATGCCGCAGATGTGCCCGCATCTCCCTAATTAGCGCCTTCGGTCAAAACCCATCTGTTCCAGATGAATCTTGGACTCGCCCTCGGCGAATATTCATGCTAAACTAGATCTTAATTGAACACCCACTGCCTGTATCAGGCTTTACCTAAATGTTCAGGAGTCTTTTGGTCCCCGCGACGGGAACTCCGTAAGAAGCTCGGGACGGGACAACGCCTTATCTTGACAACACTACGTGTAACCTTTTCTCACACCATGATACCAAATTTCCTCGTGAGAAATCATTATAATTATCATTCAACAGCAGTACCAAAACTCATGAGCAAGGCCTGGCCTCCTAAATGAGTCTCTTCCTTTGTGAATGATCGCCCACATCCCGTCTCCATGCTGACATCCAACCGGTTGTAAGCTTCGTGAGCGTTTCCTACAAATCAACCGTAATTAGTTACAGCCCTGTTCGTGAGAGCCGTGACTCTTTAATTGCACCATAACATTAATGATTTTTGTAAGGAAATCTTTATAATCAGATATAAATTTATTTCAAGTATACAATACGAAGACATTAAAGGGACTAAATTCAGTGGTTGAACTTTGAATCAACCTTTTATTAAACATGAAAGTTAACTTTACAATATTTAGTCATTCAGAACATTCAGTACAAGTCCATATGAAACAGCATAATCTGGTAAATAAAGAACATAGATCATACGTTGATTTCAAAACTGTTGCAACAATACATATATTTGCATATTTATCCAAGGCAGTGTTTTGTAAATAATTAGTGTAAAGAGAGTATGACGAATAGTTTTAAAAATTTAGTGCGTGAAAGTACAGGCGTGTACATACGAGAGCCTGTCTAAAGTGCACGCCTGCCCGACAGTGTAAGTCATTGTATGTGTGTCTGTGTGTG
The DNA here is from genome assembly GCA_034769895.1 of Magicicada septendecula. NCBI lineage: Eukaryota > Metazoa > Arthropoda > Insecta > Hemiptera > Cicadidae > Magicicada > Magicicada septendecula. The sequence goes on along the minus strand of CM068373.1, from coordinate 138,981,416 downwards.
TGAACCAGCACGAACCTGCATTATACTACGTATAGGGGAGGTGTTTTTTGAACGTATGAATTATTGGTTTGTATTATTAAATCAGGTATTGACATGCTTAAAATTAAGTAATCAATATGTTTTTTACCTGTTACAAAAGACATATCACGATTATAAAAACACCATTAACATAAGAACACTTAAACGCCTATGGAAATGCAAAATTATTGCAGATAAACGGAATAATAAAGACGTCATACAAATTAAAGTTAATTACTACCACAATTAGCTAGTAATTAACGAGTGTCTTATGTGTAAATGACGAGTGAAAAATTGCGAAGACAATGCAACCACTCACCTAAAGATAAAGTTTACGTGATCGCGATAACGGATTAAAAAGTGATCAGTTAAAAATAGAGGCTATACACGAATTAACAAAACTGAACAATATCTGACATGTCAGAATAGCTGTCTACTATAAATACCTCTGGCAATTGTGGACGAGAAACAGACTCAAGGAAGCTTCACATGATGACACTATGTCCGTTTGCTAATCAACAGACTCAAGGAAGTTTCACACGAGGTCACTATGTCCGTTTGCTAATCAACAGACTCAAGGAAGTTTCACACGAGGTCACTATGTCCGTTTGCTAATTGACTTGAACTCATCGTCATCACCATCATCTACAATACACCATGATGGATGTAGAAGCGCAGGACCAACATCAACAACAGGCTATAGAATACTGAGAAAGCGTCACCATCTTCATCATCGTCATTGTCATCATTCAGGAGACGCACACAACACACGCACGCACGCACACACACACACACACACACACACACACACACACACACGCAACGTTAACTTCAACATACGCAGGTAACAAATGAACAATTATATTTTTGTGTTAAACAAAGAACACTACAAAATAACAGAATATGAGATAAAGTAATTATAAAGACTTATATGTAAATACCGTAAACATTCAGAGTAAAAGACGTAAATGTAAGTTGGTGTTAAAAATAATTTTATTCTGTTTAATTTAAAAATTGGGTATATTATTATAAGAAAATAATTATTCTTAATGTAAATACAAAAATATTATATTAAAATATTGATAGCAACCATTCAATTTTTATTTGGTAAACTTAATATTATTTTTATAAATGAGTTGCTATGATTTCAAATTTTAATAATAATTTAAAGTCAGACACCCGTGCTGAATTTTGTAATTTGTTCATCATATATTTTTAGATATTTAACACTAAACTTATATGTTATTAATGCGTGCTGAATAGCAAAGATATGTTATGTTTTCAGAGTGTAAACTTATACAAGAGAATATTTTGAATTTTCTAGTTTCACATTTTAATAATCAATTAATTTTCTTTGCAATATTTAATAAACCGTTGAGTGATTCTTTTACTAAGTTTTAATTAATTATTTCATGACATCAACGTTGTATTCCTCTATTTAAAAATAAATTTAGTGTGCAATCACATATACTTAACGCAACGAACACACAAAAATCCTACGACCTAGCCGGTGTTTAACACTATATAGTTGTGTACATGGACTGAAGTGTATTCATTTTAAAATTCTTGTAACATTGCATTATGTTACATTATTCTACTAAAAATGTTACTTAAATATGTAAGAGGTGCTTTAAATGTGCACTGAAGTTACTGTGCTACTACGAAGAAAGGAAATATAATGAAATTTATATATTACATGAAGCATCCGTGCATACCACTCTGAATCATACAGAATAAAGTATATTTAAACAGCGCAGATTAATTAAATTAATGTAGATTTTAAATTTTAAAATAATTTCATTAAACTAATGGATATGCTACAGTTTTCTTGTTCCGTCAAGTGATTTGTCTGTGCGTTCACTAAACTTCTCTCTTTATTGAAAATGAACATATTCAACTCTTTATTTCTCTCCCCTCTCTATCACTCCTTATTTCTTAATCAATCTATCTCTTTACACATGTATCTCTCTCTCTCTCTCTCTCTCTCTCTCTCTCTCTCTCTATATATATATATATATATATATATATATATATATATTTATCTGCCTATCTATCTGTCAAACTACATATTTATTTAGTTTTCTGCCTATCTACCTACATGTATCAACATTTAACCCGACTCTATTTGTTTATCTCTTTTTTCTTGCTAAGTTTCTCATTTTGTCTCTCCTCTCTCCCTCTCAATAATTATTCTGATTTCTCTCACTGTCATTTTCCTCTGTAAACCGTATTTCTGTTCCCAACTACTCTCTCATTCTCTCTTATTTTGCCTTCTTCTGTCTCTTTTTCTCTCACACTCTCTTATTGTCCCTTAATTCTCTTTCTCTTTGTTATTTGCCTTTTCCTTAGTTTCCTCTCCTTTTACTTGTTCTGCCAATCTCACTCTCTCTCTTTCTTTTTCCTTCTCCCTCTCTCTCTCTCCTTATTTTTTCTAATACTAGACGATTAGATGTTAAATCATGTGTATTCCAGGATGCCACCCGTATTGTGACGTATGGTTATGGAGAAGGTTAGGAAGGTTAGATCCAACACGTCAAACAATTGATGAAGGTGGGGGACTAGAAGCGGTAGACAATCTTCGACTTTCAAAGCCTGCTTCAGGTTAAGCTTATGGAGAAAGAAGTCGGGGTCGGGATGGTCACTTCGATTAGATATTTATTATATCAGATCGATAACACGATTGATCAATACCTCCTTGTGACAACCAGTCTCGGTCAGTTGCGGCGAATTATAAAAATTGTTATTATCACTTCTATGTAAATAGTTCTCCTATAGTTGATGGATTATGAGGTCACCAAGTTTACTAAACCTCGCTACATTCTGTTGTAATCTAGCTGTAAAATCTGGCTTTCAGCTTGTATAACAATTTTCTTGCTCTCCCATGTAACATTCTCTTCCTCACTTGCCCTATCAGTCTCCACGTCTCCAGATCATCCTCCATGTCATGAAGGAGACATCTAATTACTCAATGGTTTTCTTCGCATTTTCTTTCTAAGTGGCTTTAATTTAATATTTTCTTTCCTTTGCGTGACGTGACGGATCCGTAATAAAATTCATTAGGGGAGTCTCTCGCAAAAACTAATGTGCTGTCACCGGCGCATCGTCACATCACGACGCGCACACGATCATTGACGTTCTATGAAGCTGAACTGGGTGAATTTGAAAGGCACATTATTTTGTACAGAGCAGCTAAAGTCACCAGTTGCGTAACGATGACAGGAAGATTTCAAATTATCTGTGCCCAGCGTCAGCTAGCCAGATTCTGTAATTTGGAAGCATCAGCTAATCTTTGCACACTGTAACTAGAGTAATGTGCCACCTTTTTGACCCAACAAGTACGTGACTAAGCACAAATAAGTTAAACATATTATTGATAACGCACTATTAAAATACTCGAAGGTAGACGTCGCGTTAGGCGTTTAGGATAAACATACAGGCAATTTAGGTGTTTTATTGTCTTTTTTTATATCCAGCATATAGTGCAGGTATAAAAATGCCTCATCCATTACAAAGCAAGAAGCAGTTGTGCAAGAGATAACTGGGGAATTAATTTTTACCATTCATATCGCTACGTTGAGTTGAAATACAATCACGTGACACTTAACATGTAGCTACATTTGAGGCCGTTCCTGACGTTTGGCGCTCATTCTGCCGATACTCGATCAACGCAGCATGTTTAAGACCAGATTTTGACACAGTTTCCAGAGCGCCTGTGACTAAGCAATTATTTCGCGATTATTTCTCGACAAGTCATCCAAAAAGTGACAGGTTTTGCTGGCATCTTAGCGGGGTATAAATTCCAGCGGCACGTCAACTTCAGTTCAGTTATACCTGGCGATATTAAGAGTGCGGTTTGGAGTTATTGTTGCGGTATAATGATATTCGTGTTAATTAGTGCGAAATTTTTTGATGTCCGTTGGACAAGTTTAACTTAATTTATTGTGTGTGCTTTTGTTGATTGTTTGGGTCTAATTAAAGTTAGTAACTACTGACTCCCTTGGTGTTATTATTATTTAATAATTTTGGATATTTTGTTTATTAATTTTGAATTACTATAGTTTATAAAATCCTGTGTCGCATATGTGCGTTAATATACTCATTATTTTACTAAACTTTATCTTCTGTTTTATGTAGGTATTGAACAACGATTGTGATATAGCCCGGTCGGCGATATTATTTGAGCGACTGGACTTATCCATACATTATGATAGCTTCGCAACACCAGTTAAGTGGATTTTAACCTTTAGTGTCCCTTTGCCAATTATGACGACCTCTGAGAGCGACGCTTCGGTCGTTGCGTAAAGGTGAAGGTGTTAAATAATCACAGGTCTACAAAAAAATATTTTTTTCTGTAACACGAATCAGATATCCTTTTTCTTATGTATTTTGTACCGCTGAATCCGAAAATGACAACAACAAAACTGTATCACGTACAGTTTTTTTGTTACAGTTATCTCCTAAATTTTGTTGAAAGAGCGGAAAATAAACGGTGCAAATACAGATGTATTAATATACAATGAATATATTTATTATTTACTAAACTAAATATATTACATACATCTATTTCACTTTATTTCAAAGAAAAAAAATAATTTTGTACCATTTTTTAAGGTCTGGTTTAGTTTGTATTCACTTTTTCCTCTTATGTGGCGTCAAATCTTCTTTTTTCAAAAACCAGCAATAATCTCCCATCATAGCAGGATCCCAGTGGCCTTGATATCCTGCCTCAATTGTTTTAATATCCTGGTGAAACCTCTCTCTATGTTCATCACTTACTACCACTAAATTCTTGGGGAAAAACATGCGAATGTAAGAAATGTATTTTTAGAGACATTCGGCAACCCATGGCTTTGTAAGCCTTTAAAAGATTTTCAAGCAAAATATTGTAGTTTTCTTCTTTTTTGTTGCCAAGAAATACTTTTACTCCTTTCACAAATGCTTCCCATGCTGCTAGCTCTTTTTGGTTTAACTTTTTCTCAAATTCAGGGTCATGAATCACTTTTCTTATGTCAGGTCCAGTACAAACATCTTCTTTGATCTTAGCTTCACTAAGTCGAGGAAAATGTTCAGTCACATACTTGAATCCCTCTCCTTCTCTATCCATGGCTTTGACAAAATTCTTTGTCAATCCCAACTTGATGTGTAGGGGTGGAAGAAGTACTTTCTTAGAGTCGACTAAGGGATCGTACAAGACGTTTTTCTCTCCTGGATCGTAAGATATTCTCATTGGGCAATCTTTCTTTGCAAAATGTTTCTGAATATCTTTACTATTCCATAAGCATACGAAATAGTAAAACATTGTATATCCACATTGGAGGCCCATTAATATGGCAATTACCTTCAAATCTCCACAGATTTGCCTTAATTGCATTTAGAATAGCAAGAATGTTTCCATAAGTTTCTTTCATTGAAACTGAGTAAGCTACTGGAATTGATGGCTTCTTATTTCAATTATGAAGTAAAACAGCTTTCAGGATAGATTTAAAGGAATCAATAAAAAGGCACCATTGTGTAGTAATATGGTGTATTCCAAGTTCAGCCATCAACCCCACAATGTCGAAGCATACACACATTGAACCCTCCAGTTTATAAAACACTGAGAAGTTAGCACTTCTTTTTCTGAAGGAGGTAATGGTTGTTCCTTTTGCCAAAAGATTCCACTCTTGTAGTTCTGATTCCAAAAGAGAAGTTGAGTCGAGAAGTTCAGATTGCTGTTTTAATAGGCTAAGTCACGGACCAAGTCATTTAGTTTATTTTGCTGAATGAGATGAGGGTCACTCGAAGGAGGCAAATAAGTAGGATCAACATTGTTTTCCAATAAATCTTCAGTTTCAGTATATAGATCTTCATCATCATTGAGCTATGGAAAAATAACATCTTCAAAATTTAATGGTGGAGCTGGAACTGGTATGCCTTCTCCATGAGGAACAGGTCTAATTGCAGAAGGCACATCTGGGTAGTCAATTTTCCTTTTTCCTTTTTTGAATATCCATCAGTATTGGGTAGACAAATATAACAGTCATAAAAATGGTTGGTTGGCTCATGCCAAACCATAGGTACAGCAAATGGCTTAGAACTTCTGTTACCTCTTACCCACTGAATAAGAGATACATTAAAACTCACACAACAAATATTGGGAGCCCAATTTTTATCTGGTCCCCTACCTTGCAACCAAAATACAAAAAGTATGCTTTTCTCACATCTTCTCTTATAGTCCTATGTTGTGACTTCAATACATAACGTCCACAAACGAAACAAAACTTATCTGGTGAAATTTTACACAATCTGCGCTGAACACTTGACATTTTTAAAGAAAACTATACTTATAAACTCACATAACCTCACTGTGCATTGTCTCACTAACGATTAGGAGTAAGCAGAGACAACAAAGGAAATCAACCCCCCACCTCTGATCTGCAATGCTGCCAACCGTCGTATTGTGGAAACAGAAATATATTGTACAGGGACAACACATATAGCACTGCAACATAAGAATGTGACGTGTTGCCTCTTTTATTTCCATATTCCTTAAGGAACGGAAGTATGGTGATGGCAAAAAAAAATCGTGTTCGAGATTATTGCAGATTCTGATTGTACTACACTCAAAACATGAAAAAAAGTCGTTTTTCGAAAAGTGTCTGTGTGTGTGTCTGTCTGTCTGTCTGTGTGTCTGTAGATCTTTTTTCTATGGCAAACGATAACTGCCGCAAATTCAAACAGAATCAAATAATTTTCTGCGTACAGCCCTGATTTGAAGAGTACTCACGACCTATTGTTTTTGGTGAAGATCGGTTGAGGGAAAGGGGTAGTTTACCGGCAGCGGTTTTTTTTATCAAGGGTATTTTTTTTTGGCAAACGATAACAGCCGCAAATTCAAACAGAATCAAATAATGTTTCGCATGCAGCCCTGAATTGTAGAGTTCTCAAGACCTATTGCTTTGGTGAAGATCGGTTAAGGGAAAGGGGTAGCTTACCTGCTACGTTTTATGTTTTAACAAGGGTATTTTCTATGGCAAACGATAACAGCCGCAAATTCAAACAGAATCAAAAGATTATTTGCATACAGCCCTAAATTGTAGAGTTCTGAGGACCTATTGTTTTTGGTAAAGATCGGTTAAGGGAAAGGGGTAGTTTACCAGCAACGTTTTATGTTTTAACAAGGGTATTTTCTATGGCAAACGATAACAGCCGCAAATTCAAACAGAATCAAATATTTTTTGCATACGTCCCTGAATTGTAGAGATCTCAAGGACTTTTGATTTTGGTGAAGATCAGTTGAGGGGAAGGGGTAGTTTACCTGCAACCTTTTACGTTTTAACAACAGTAAAGTACTTGAAAATTCGTTTAAACTTTTTCAAACAATGGTGATTGTTAAAAATAAAATAATTTTGTTGCCAGGCAATAAAATTATAATTTTTTCATGTTAATGTAAATCATGTATGAGAGAAAATATATCCTTCGTGACAGGCAAGCATATCTCAATTATGTAATATTTACGTTTCCATTTATTATTATGAGTACCGCAATAAAAAGGCAGGGAAGACACACACACACACACACAAAATTCGCGTTATTTCTGGCCTCATTCATGTTTATTTTCTTACATTTGCACGCATTTTAAATGGAAAGTGCCGAAACCCATACCAACATAACGCGTGCGAGCCGAAAAAGTGTCCAGCGTGGATAGCGATTTGCTTCCTGTGGATCGCTGGGCGTGTAACTGCACGTGTTTACAGAGGAACGATTCATAGACAGACTTCTCGTCTTTAGGGAATGAACCCTCTGCAAGATGCTGAGGGTCCATGAGTGACTTCGGAGCGCTCCTTCTTTTCCGCGTGTTTGTTCTGTGAAACGTACACTGTAGATTTGCAGCTTTACTCTAAGCAACGCTCAATAGGAAATGTTGAAAATTTTTGTCCACGGTGTACCCTCATACACACTAAACCTGCTCTGATGTTTTAATTACGGACATCATAAAATTAAAACTTTGGAAACTTGAGCACTACTTAATGGAGATCAATCATTAACTTATACAAGCCATTAATTTTATGCATATTTTTTATATGTATGTGTGCAACGTTATCGGCAACAAAGAAGTAGTTTTTGTTAAAATTCCGTCCTTGGATGTTTGGCCGTAGTCCAATGTTTTCTACATAACCAGACGTTTCGGCAATGCCATCGACTTCCATCATCAGTGAAAATCGAGTGCGATAACGTGAGGTGGTATACGTTAGTACCACAGTACTGTGGTTAAAGCTGAAGCAGTAAGTAGAAAGAAGTAGTTTCTATGGTAATATTTTATTTCGAAAATGATTTTAAATATAAATCTTAGAATATGGAAGTCATGTATGGTTCTCCATACCGATATTTTACTTCCTTGTTCCTTAAGTAAATGGAAGTATGGTGATGGCAAAAAAAATCGTGTTCGAGATTATTGCAGATTCGATTGTAGTACACTCAAAACACGAAAAAAAGTCATTTTTCGAAAAGTGTCTGTGTGTGTGTCTGTGTGTTTGTTTGTAGACTTTTTTCTATGGCAAACGATAACAGCCGCAAATTCAAACAGAATCAAATAATTTTTTGCGTACAGCCCTGATCTGCAGAGTACTCACGACCTGTTGTTTTTGGTGAAGATCGGTTGAGGGAAACGGGTAGTTTACTGGCAACGGTTTTTTTTTATCAAGGGTAATTTTTTTCTATGGCAAACGATAACAGCCGCAAATTCAAACAGAATCGAATAATGTTTTGGATACAGCCCTGAATTGGAGAGTTCTCAAGATCTGTCAGTTTTGGTGAAGATCGGTTAAGGGAAAGGGATAGTTTACTAGCAACGTTTTATGTTTTACCATGGGTATTTTTTTGGCAAACGATAACACCCACAAATTCAAACAGAATCAAATAATTTTTTGCATACAGCCCTGAATTGTAGTGTTATCAAGACCTATAGTTTTTGGTGAAGATCGGTTAAGGGAAAGGGGTAGTTTACCAGCAACGTTTTTTTATCAAGGGTAATTTTTCCTATGGCAAACGATAACTGCCGCAAATTCAAACAGAATCAAATAATTTTCTGGATACAGCCCTCAATTGTAAAGTTGTCAACACCTGTTGGTTTTGGTGAAGATCGGTTAAGGAAAAGGGGTAGTTTACCAGCAACATTTTATGTTTTAACAAGGGTAATTTTTTCTATGACGAACGATAACTTCCGCAAATTCAAACAGAATCAACTACGTTTTTGCATACCGTCTTGAATTATACAGAACTCAAGGTTTGTTGATTTTGTTGAAGATCAGTTAAGGGAAAGGGGTAGTTTACCAGCAACGTTTTATGATTTAACAAGGGTAATTTTTTCTATGACGAACGATAACTCCCGTAAATTCAAAGAGAATCAAATAATATTTTGCATACTGCCCTGAATTGTAGAGTTCTCAAGACTTGTCGTTTTTGGTGAAGATCGGTTGAGGTAAAGGGGTAGTTTACCAGCAATGTTTTATGTTTTAACAAGTGTATTTTCTATGGCAAACGATAAGAGCCGCAAATTCAAATTTAATCAAATAATTTTTTGCATACATCCCTGAATTGTCGAGTTCTCAAGATCTTTTGGTGTTGGTGAAGATCGGTTAAGGGAAAGGGGTAGTTTACCTGCAACATTTTATGGTTTAACAAGGGTAATTTTTTTATGACGAACGATAACTGCCGTAAATTCAAACAGAATCAACTACTTTTTTGCATACCTTTTTGAATTATAGAGAACTCAAGAGGTCTGTTGATTTTGTTGAAGATCGGTTAAGGGAAAGGGGTAGTTTACCAGGAACGTTTTATGTTTTAACAAGGGTAATTTTTGTTTACGAACGATAACTGCCGCAAATTCAAATAGAATCAACTAATTTTTTGCATAATGTCCTGAATTGTAAAGAAGTGAAGGCCTGTTGATTTTGGTGAAGATCGGTTAAGGGAAAGGTGTAGTTTACCGGCCACTGTTCATGTTTTAACAAGAGTAATTGTTTCTATGACGAACGATAACTGCCGCACATTCAAACAGAATCAAGTATTTTTTTGCATGCATCCCTGCATTGTAGAGGACTGAAGGTCTATTGATTTTTGTGAGGATCGGTTAAGAGAAAGGGGTAGTTTACCTGCAACAGTTTATGTTTTAACATGAGTAAAGTACTTAATTTTGATAAACAAAGTATCCTGATAATAAGCTCATAATAATCCACTGTAAAAACGTAGACGAAATAACTATAAATGAAGAGGCTAGTTGAACGGTGTGGGAGTAATTTCCTATTACTGAAAATTATAGTTGAAGAGGGAGGGGAGAATTTTTTATATGTGTACAACGTTATCGGCAACAAAGAAGTAGTTTTTTGTTACAATTCCTTCCCGGGCTGTTTAGCCGTAGTCCAATGTTTTCTGCAAAACCAGACGTTTCGGCAATGCCATCGACTGCCATCATCAGTGAAAATGGAGTGCGAAAACGTGAGGTGGTATACGTTAGTGACCACAGTACTGTGGTTAAGGCTGAAGCAATAGAAAGAAGTAGTTTTTATAGAAATGTTTCATTTCGAATATGATTTTAAATATAAATCTTAGAACATGGAATTCATGTATGGATCTCCATACCGATATTTTGATTGTTCATTCGTTATTTGCAAGCCAAATGTACACTAAAATTGATATTTTATTATTTTATTATTTTATTGTATGTTACAAATACACAGTTGACCAGTGAATTATAACACAAAAACAGACAAGCGTAACATTGTTAAAAGTAATAATGGTGTGGAAACGCTGCCGTTCACCTGGAGATGCTGTAACTTCATATTTAAAAACACAAAGGGTTTGGTTGGTTTTCCTAATTACAGTAACCTCATTATTAAAATTAAATCTATCTTTTTTACTTCCATGTTCCAAAAGGAAATGGAAATATGGTCATGGCGAAAAAATCGTGTTGGAGATAAGGGCTGATTCTGATTGTACTACCCTCAAAACATGAAGAAAAGTCATTTTTCGTAAAGTTTCTCTGTCTGTGTCTGTCTGTCTGTCTGTGTGTCTATGTGTAGAATTTTGTCTATGGCAAACGATAACAGCCGCAAATTCAAACAGAATCACATAATTATTTGCATACATCCCTGAATTGTAGAGAACTCAAGGCTTTTTGATTTTGGTAAATATCGGTTAAGGGGAAGGGGTAGTTTACCAGCAACCTTTTATACGTTTTAACAAGAGTAAAGTACTTGAAAATTCATTTAAACATTTTCAAACAATGGTAATTGATAAAAATAAAATAATTTTGTTGCCAAGCAATAAAATTATATTTTTTTCATTTTAATTTAAATCATGTATGAGAGAAAATATATCGTTCGTGGCAGGCAAGTATATCTCAATTATGTAATGTTTACATTTCCGTTTTATTATTATGTTTACCGCAATAAAAAGGCAGGCAAGACACACACACACACACACACACACACACACACACACACACACACACACACACACACACACACACACACACACACACACACACACACACACACACACACACACACACACACACACAATGCGCGTTATTTCTGGCTTCATTCATGTTTATTTTCTTACATTTGCACGCTTTTTAAATGGAAAGTGCCGAAACCCACACCAACACAACGCGTGGAAGCCGAAAAAGTGTCCACCGTGGATAGCGATTTGCTTCCTGTGGATCGCTGGGCAGTGTAACTGCATGTGTTTACAGAGGAACGGTTCATACACAGACTTTTCGTCTTTAGGGAATGAACCCCTGGTAGATGCTCAGGGTTCATGAGTGACTTCGGAGTGCTCCTTCTTTTCCGCGTGTTTGTTCTGTGAAACGTACACTGTAGATTCTCAGCTTTACTCTGAGCAACGCTTAATAGGGAATGTTGAAAATTTTTTTCCACGGTGTACCCTCATACACACTAAATCTGCTCTGATGTTTTAATTACGGACATCATAATATTAAAACTTTGGAAACTTGAGCACTACTTAATGGAGATCAAACATTAACTTTTACAAGCCATTAATTGTATCCATATTTTGAAGTAATAAATGTTTTAATAAATTAATAAAATCTGTGTACTTATTTCTATTATTATATAAGAATTACAAACTAATATGTGCATGTGTGTTGTAACTGAAGTATCTCGAGGGATGGCTTTTCTCTTCCTGTTATTTTGGAAATATAAAATTATTTTTTATTATTATTATTTAAATATTTAATTCTTTACTTTGTTTATTTTATTTAGTAAAAGTGCCTCGGTGATACCCAGTCGTCAAAGACTTCACTGATACGAGAGTGGTGTTCGTAGCCGTACTGTTTGAATTGTCACCAAAATTAATTAATCTTTTTAAAGTGAATCCGATTGTGTTGTTTTTTCACAATCGATTCCTGATTCGAATCGGTTTTCTAGGTTAGCCGGCTTCGTCTCCAAAATTCTCGGAGTTCTTCACTCTCGTCGTGGTTCTACTCTTTCTCGTCTATCTGAAATTATTAAATCTTATCCACTCTAGAAAAATAAAATGCTGGTTCTGTTAACAAATTGATTTATTTGGTATTGTTTTAAAACTTGGATCAGTTGACCGGTTCGTGAGTCGATCGGATATGGTCCGAGTCGACTCGCTCACTAAACTCGATTTGAACAAACAATGTTTAAAATTCAGTACAATATTATTTTTAATATCAGGTAATGGATTCTTTTAGCTGTTAGTAAAGATCGGAAAACGCTTTAGGACAAAATACAATGCAATACAATATGGTAAATTACAACTCTTAATAAATAACAAGACATAAAATAATACTGTGTTTAAAATGTTATAATTCTTAGATCGGTTAACTTTCAACAAAATGGTTGGCCCCCGCCACTCCAAAATGGCGGACTTCCTCCAGCTAGCCGGCTATGCTATATGTCTGACCTAGTATCTTCAAATTAAATATTGTTTTAAGAATTTAATGTCAATAATGTCCCTGAATGAGGTTTTGTTAAGGTTCACAAGTGTTTTTTCACAAGTGGTGTTTTGGTGAATATTGTGTTGTGTAGTGATGTGGTTGGTTCGTTATTAAATAACCAAGATTCTCACCGCCTCGATGTCAATGTTAGACGAACTTGGGAAGCGTTAGTTTAAATAGATCGTCCTTTTTTCATTCAAATTTCGTTTCTTCTGTTATTAGTTTTACAGGGTTATTCTGAATGGTTCTCCGGGAATTCCTATTGCATTTTTTTACGTCTCCTGGTATTTTATTTTTACTTTTTTATCAAAATGTGACTCTGCTACATGCAGTTGACCTATACGGCTTGAGTTTCAACAATAGACTAAAAAATTCTTCCGTTAAAGAAAACGGCTATGACACGGCTTGCCCCGGCTTTTATGGGCTATGATTGGTTAATTACCCCTGACCCCGGTCACGTGGTTTTAATTATTTGACATATGTAAATTTTAAGTCTGTCACCTCAAATTACTCTTTATTTATTTTTGATTAAGTTAAATTTGGGTTATATGATGATGTTGTCTGAAAAAATAGAATTATTTTGATACCGAATGTGACCCATTTCGGCCCAGTATCACTTATTCTAACATATTTACAAATTTTAAGTTTTCTGACTTTTACATATTTTTTCTCAACACTTCTTCTTTCCTCCTTTGATATCTAAATCTGCCCTAATAGGGTTGTACTTATTAATAACAATAATGTCTGATATTTTTACCTTATATATAACATTATAATTTTAAATACCTATTCTTAATTTTCTTATAATAATGAGTTTTGACATATAATTTTACCAATACTTTCCCTGTTTCATTAAGGTCAGGCTTCTGTTTAATTTTATCTGGTTTGGTTAGGATTATTCTTGATATTTTAGTGTTGTTTAAGTTCAGCTCATCTTTCTTGGCCTATAGGCTTAGCATTTTGCCATTTCTTTACAATGATTTTTTACATAATGTGATGTTTCACCAAGTACCTGATATTGACATTTCTGAATAGCTTTTACAACTGCCGTTCTTGAAAACTTAACAAATCTTTTAACCATTAATTCTAACATAACAAAATTCTGGCTATACTGAGCCCTTTTAACAATTAATTATAACATAATATCCTATGAGTATAAAAAAACCATTTAAACACATACTACTTTTATTCACTGGCTCTTAATATGTATTAGTTCATACATAAGACCATTGCTTCACTTTCTCCCTTTCCCACTGGTTTATAACATGATCTTTGATCATCACTATTTCCTTCTTTGTACACTTATCACTTCACTCACTTATAATATACGTTTTTACAATTTTTTCTTAGATTAATGCATATATTTCTTACTCTTATTTATACTATTGCAATGCATTTTCTATAACTCTACCTACTGTCTGATCTTTTCTCTTTAATTATTATTATTAATTTATGAAGCTTTGTTTATTTATTTTTTACCCGGTTATCAACATGTTTTTAGTTTAGTTTCTTTTGTTAATTTTTTTTTCTTTTCATGCATTTACGTTATTTGGTAATTAATGTGGTCTTCACTGTCTTGTTGCTTAGTATGTCTTTATTTTAACTAGTGGTTTCTGTTAGATTTGTTTATACCTCTCACTTACCATATCTATTGGGTTTATCACGTTATTAAGTTCTCTTCTTCTAATACTCGTCATAATTACGATATTACATTTCTTTAACATTTATCTTTCTTCATCCATTGTTTTGTTTTAGCATGGAACCAGTATACACTGCTTAATACACATTTATTTGTAAGTTTCCTTTCATTTATTATTTGTTCTAGTACTTAGTCATTTATTATTTCTTTATCTTAATAGTTCTTCTATGCACGGTGGTGATATGTATCGCCACAGTGTAAACATGAAAAATAAATAACAATTTTCTCCTCTGGAAAATTGTTTGCCCCTCCTTGAAAATATTTTGACCTCCCTCATGGCTAGTTATTTACTAGCCTGCGTGGAATATAGCATTATGACATGGATCAGAATGGTGGGTGTGAAACAGAAAACACAACCGTATTAAGGAAGAAATGTTTTGCTGAGAAATTTATAATTATACGGGTGAACAGAATCGTTGTTCAGGAAATCAGAAGGCGAATGGAAAGAAAGAAAGAAAGAAAGAAAGACTTGATTTTAAACAAGAAAAATGACTAGTATAGTACTGACAGGAAAGACTGATAAAATTATAGACATCATTTACCCTTGGCCGATAACTTGCAGCGAGAGTCTAATTTCATTACAGGAATGAGATCGCAGCTCCCTTTGGCCAGCTCTTCGACCTACAAACATTTTATCCAAAAGTACAGTCCTTTCTCACGAAGGTTGAGGATAGTCTTCACCCACCTGACATGGGGATAACATTTTAGCTGATACGTCATTTCTTCAGAACTCAACCATCGTGTTGAAAATTTAAATATTAAATTAATATTTAAATGATAAATATAAATTTTAGGACATGGAAGTCATATATGGTTCTCCGTACCGATTTTTTTTTAATTGGCTTATAACATTCTACATAGTTTGATACCTAATTTTCATCCATCTCAATTGTTCCACAAGGCCTCTTCCACAAGGCCTCAGTTTTATCTCTTCGTCTGTACCACTCTACCAGGTCTTTCTGGGCCGTCCCTCCTGCTTTCTTCCTCCTGGCTTTCACTGCAAACTCTGTTCCGGTAGCCTTTTTTCTGGCAGTCTGCGAACATGTCAAAACTATATCAATCGATTATCTTTGATATAAAATACTACTGTGCGTGCTGTCTCTATAATGTCTCTTATTCTGGAATCCGTTATTCTTTCCATTCTTGATCTGCCCTCCACTAAAAGTCCATTTCTGTTGCCTTAAATTTTTTTTATTTGCTTTATCTTAAACTAGTCATACTTTTGAGCTGTAGATTACTATGCTTTTTACAATAGTATGGCATATCCGCGTTTTATTCTCTTTGTTAATGCGTTTATTCCCTAGCACACTCTATCATTTCAATAGCTTTCCATTTCAGCATGTTTCTTTCTCAAATTTCTTTGCCCGGTGTCCCATTTTGAGTGATTTTGAATCCTAAATACTTACAATCCATGCAGCGTTTGATATGCTGTCTATTGTCCAGTATTAAATCTCGATGGTGTCTGCCAATACATACGTATTCTGTTTCAAATTCACCTCTATCCTCCATTTTACATATTCTTCTATAATCTTGCGCCTCATATACTTGATATCTTTGTAATCATGTGATATGAGCAGTGAGCACCTCTTCATATGCAAAACACAGAGCGTATAGGATATCATGTTCATTCTGAAGTGAACCCAAACTTCGACATTTCTTTTTCCATTGGCTCAATCAAAATATATTTTAAATAAGATTGGTGAGAGAGAAGATCCTTTTTTCAGTCTTTTTGTTACTGTGAAAACGTACATAACTATCCGAGCAACCCGCCGTAACTATATTAGGCCTACATGAAATAATGTTTTATTTTTACCCGAATCGAAAACCCCCCTCCTTCTCCTCCTCGCACTTTTATTCATCCTCTTATTTCTTCTTGTTCTTGGTCATGTTGTTGTTGTTCTTCTTATTTTTCTTCTGCTTCTTCCTCTTCCTTTTATTCCTCTCCTTCTTCTTCTCTTCTTCTTCGCTTCTATTAGCTTAGTAGATTCACCTGTTTATAACCAACTTTACCGCTCGGTACAATCTCCCAATCTTGATCTTTGTCTTTCTACTCTTTTACATTCTGGACTACTGTCTCGGGACTTCTTGACCAATTTGTCATCATCCAATTTGAGAACGTGGCCCCAATTTGTGTCCTTTCTTTCATCCAGTACATGATATCTGTTATTTTCCACGTTTCTCTAATACTCGCGTTCGTCATTTTGACTCATCCTGTTTTGACTACTATTTTTCTCAACTATTTCATTTCAACAACTGTTGTTTGTCTTCAGGCCGTTAAGGTTTCTGGCATTGCTTCTGCTCCATGCGTCAGTATAGTCCCCATTATAATTTTATGCTTGTTGTTATTTTAAAATTATAAGGTAGTGGTTATAGTGCAAAGACTAAGTTGTTCATGTCACTTACCCCGGGGCATAACACTAAAATGGTTCCCCGTCAAAGCCCTAACATGCTCTTCCCCTCCCGCAATATGAAGATTTTTCAAATTTCTTTGAATCCTTAAATTATTTTCTATTGACAAAATTGCAAAAGTTTTTATTTCGTTACATTGCAGACAGCACACTAAGTTTATAATAGACCTGCCAGAAATGTGATATAGAAAAATCAAAAGCACAATATCAGTTAATTTGAAATAAAATAATTTATTTATGATAATTGCAAAAAATACAATATTTTACAGCGACTAGGTTTTTATTAGCCCTGCTAGTATTATAAATAGTACAACATGTTTAATTTGGAAACTTAAGGGATATTCTTATAATAAATTCACAATTTTCCTTAAATACAAATCTTATTTATTACTTTAATATAAAAAAGAAATCTCTGAAAACACAGAATAATTCTGTAAAACGTGCGTCAGGCGAAAATTAAAACATTTTACTTGCTTAATTATTAAATACCGGTACTTCAAATAAATATTCATAATACTTTAAGACACTATTATTTATCTTTAAAATGAGAACTGAACATTCCATCAGGAGCTTTTCTGTATCACTACTTCAAAAATAATAGCCTATCATTAATATACATTGAAAATAGCAAGTCAATATAACATTTTACAAAAAGGATATATATATATAAATTTGTGATGTTATTCACTTTGTTTCTTCTGCAAGTAGTATACTTCGTATATTCTTTTAACACCTGACGCACGTTTCACTGAAAAATATCAGTATCATCAGAGATTTCCAAGTAAATCAATAACAATTGAAATAATTCTATTAATTTTAAAATTAACGAATAATCGAATTTGTATCGATTTTAATGTAAAATAACTGATAATCGATTTACGTCGATTAGTTAACGATTGTTTTAATGTTTATTTTCTTCAGCAGCTGTTTTCTCGGTTATATTTGAAAATTTGTTGCTTATACAGTATTTTATTCATTTGTATTTTTTAGTAAATTTATAATTTTAAATAGATCGTCTTGTTTTGTTTTTATTTGGGTTTGTTCTTTAATTAATAAATTGTTGTTATTGTGTTTGTAAATGTTAAGATTTTCCCAAATATTCATTTTTTGACCATTTTGTATGTTTTTAATTCATTTTATATTTTCAATTTTTGGAAATTGGTGGTTATTATTTAGACAATGTGTGGCTAAATTAGATTTATAAATATTTGGTTTTAAATATGCATTGCGGTGTTGAAGGAATCTATCTAGTAGTTTTTTCTTTGTCTGGCCCACGTAGAATTTATTGCAATCTGGACATTCTATTTTATATATTCCATTTTTATTTTGAATATTGGATTTAGTTTCAGGTTTTATTTTATTAAAAATTATATTATCTGTATTATAAGATATTTTTAAATTAGTATCTTTAAATATTTTATTTAATTTTTGAGTTATATTTCCGTAATAAGTGAAGACGGTTGTATATTTTATATTATTATTAATAGGTGAATTTTTAAATGTAGTGTTCTTGGGAATTTTATTAGTGATTTTATGTTTAATTTTATTTTCTAATTTATTAATAGTTTTTATTTTGTATCCATTTTTAACTGCTATTTGTTGCATAATATTTCTTTCTTTGCTTCTTTCTGTGTTAGTTTAATGGGTTTCCTAAGCATTCGGTAAATCATGGAATTAAATACTGCCATTTTATGTTGGGGAGGATGATTAGAAGTATTTGGTATTACTAAATCAGTTTGAGAAGGTTTCCTGTATATTGAGTATTCAAAACTTGTTTCATTTTCCTTTATTGTTAAGTCTAAATAATTTAATTTATTATTAGATACTTCTTCTAACGTGAATTTTTTATTTTGGAATGTAAATTATTTATGGAGTTGAATATTTTATTTATATTTATACCATTGTTTTGGAAAATGTACGGAGTGTCATCAACGTATCTAAAATAACATCCTAATGGGTCGTTTAATTTTATTATATTTATTATTTGTTCGTCGAGTTTTTGTAGGAAGATTTCTGATATGATAGCGGAGGTTGGGGCTCCCATAGCAAGGCCATCTGTTTGATAGTACAATTTGTTGGTGTATTGAAAATAATTTTGATTTAAAATTATTTTTAAAGTATTAGTTAACTGTTTAATGTATGTGTTACTTTCGTTATTTGTTTTCAGATTATTTATTAGAATATTTATAGTTTCTTCAATGGGAATGTTTGTATACATGTTTGATATGTCGAATGAATATAATTTTGCATTTCTGTTTAATTCTACGTTTTTTAGTTGTTCCATGAGTTCGATACTATTTTTTATATTGTATTTTGCTGGAAGATCAATTAAGATTTATATTGATTGTGTTAAATTTATATGTTTTGTGTTTATTTAGTAGTTTAAGCATATTAATATATTTATTATTTCATGTATGATAATCAAGTGTGTTGACTAAAAAAGATATAACTTAATTAATTGTTTATTAATGTATTAGATTTTTCTGTAATTATTTGATATTTCGTCTTTAATCCATGTATATTGGGCTTGAGTAATATATTTGTTTAATTTATTGTTTTTGTTGTTTTTTACTATTATTTTTGTGTATTTTGAAAAATATTAAACTGTAGGCATTTTTTGTTATAAAATATGTTTCAAAAAAAAATTAATTAATTGCTTTTTACGTTTAATAAATTTGTGACTGGAATGAGTTACATCACCTTGTATGGTGTTTTCATCCATCATTTTCTATATAAGTCATTCTACGTTTCTTGCAGTAATTATATAAATTTGTGATGTTATTCAATTTGTTTCTTCTGCAAGTAGTATAATTCGTATATTCTTTTTAACACCTGACGCACGTTTCACTGAAAAATATCAGTATCATCAGAGATTTCTAAGTAAATTAATAACAATCGAAATAATTCTATTAATATAAAATTAACGAATAATCGAATTTGTATCGATTTTAATGTAAAATAACATAATCGATTTAGATCGATTAGTTAACGATTGTTTTAATGTTTATTTTCTTCAGCAGCTGTTTTCTCGGTTATATTTGAAAATTTGTTGCTTATACAGTGTTTTATTCATTTGTATTTTTTAGTAAATTTATAATTTTAAATAGATCGTCTTGTTTTGTTTTTATTTGGGTTTGTTCTTTAATTAATAAATTGTTGTTATTGTGTTTGTAAATGTTAAGATTTTCCCAAATATTCATTTTTTGACCATTTTGTATGTTTTTAATTCATTTTATATTTTTAATGTTTGGAAATTGGTGGTTATTATTTAGACAATGTGTGGCTAAATTAGATTTATAAATATTTGGTTTCAAATATGCATAGCGGTGTTGAAGGAATCTATCTAGTAGTTTCTTCTTTGTCTGGCTCACGTAGAATTTATTGCAATCTGGACATTCTATTTTATATATTCCATTTTTATTGTGAGAATTGGGTTTAGTTTTAGGTTTTATTTTATTAAAAATTTTATTATCTATATTATAAGATATTTTTAAATTAGTATCTTTAAATATTTTATTTAATTTTTGAGTTACATTTCCGTAAAGAAGTGAAGACGGTTGTATATTTTATATTATTATTATTAATAGGTGAATTTTTAAATGTAATGTTCTTGGGAATTTTATTAGTGATTTTATGCTTAATTTTATTTTCTAATTCATTAATAATTTTTATTTTGTATCCATTTTTAACTGCTATTTGTTGGAAAATATTTCTTTCTTTGCTTCTTTCTGTGTTATTCCGAATGTACCTAAGCATTCGGTAAATCATGGAATTAAATACTGCCATTTTGTGTTGGGGAGGATGATTACAAGTATTTTGTATTACTAAATCAGTTTGAGAAGGTTTCCTGTATATTGAGTCCATTTAAAAAATTGTAATAAAAATTTGTCCAACCTGTACCTGTTCATGATGATTTTGTCCAACATGTACCTGTTCAAGATGATTTTGTCCAACCTGTACCTGTTCAAGATGATTTTTTTAGTCATTATTTAAAACCCGTTTCCCGCCTTTTTCTACCAGAAAAAAAGTCAATTACTTTTGAAAAGTCTATTTGCTTAGCTCTTTTGATTTCACCTTGGTCATAAACAAGTCCCATGAAAAAAATATGTGAAATACAAACTTTTGATTAACTAATTTTTATATTTTTGCCGTTTGATGGCTCTTTTGCCCGGGCACCACCTGCCTGCCCTATTCAAGTATGTTCGCCAGTTTTATAGATAATACACAGAAAACTCATACATAATGACATCCCGTTTTTTTTTTGTGATTTGGTTGATTATTTCCTTTGTATTGAACCCCAGCTTGTTATCGTTACCCCAGGATAGGTTACTTCCATTATCTGCTCCGCAATTTCATTGTTAACTACTAACTTGCATCTCACTGATGTTTCAGTCACACTAATGTGGCAGTCACACATTAGTTCTAGCTGTAGTCATCAACATATTATGTTGCCTGCACGCGTACAATGTTGTTTGCGACGAAATATTTCAGTAACAGTCTGAAATCATTAACGTCAACAAAATATATGTCTTCAGTGTAGCACTTAAATTGAGGCAAAGCAAAGGTCGTGAAGCCAAGCCACTATAAATCTGCAGCGGGCGGCAGATTTTAACATCACCAAAGTCACAAATCAATTTGGGCGAAAGTGGTGTGTCGCGTAACAACGGGAGATTTATGAACTGCATTTGAAAAATATACAGCGGCGAGCGTTTAAATGAAGTCAGCTGCCTTGAAGTCTCACTCAATTGTTTGGTTGGTTTTCAAATTTATCTCTCTTTGTCTTAACGATTTTAAACTCGTGATTCTTTATTTCGATTGATCAAACTATTTTACTTTTGGCTAAATCTGGACAGACATTATTACTATTGAAACGAATATTCCTTTGTATAAAATACACAATATATAATATATTTATGTAAGTATAAAGAACTAAATTTAGATTTGAAATCAGTAGATATTACTAAAACTAATTTTTTTCAAAAATTGGTAATTTAAAGTCAGGGCGGAGTTGTTCATAATAAGTAAATATTCTACATCTCCATCCAAATTATGTACTTCATGCAACAGTAAAGAAGAGGAAGATATTATCCATTCGTCTGCAATCTCTCAGTATTAAAAGAGTATGGTTTAAAGTATATTTTTTTAAATTTGTGTTAAGTGTTGAAGAGGCAAAAGACTTGCTAAAACTTGGTAAAACTGGAAGTTACTGAGTGAATATTGTAGGCCGTATCGCTAGAAACTAATTTACAAATTTAACTAATAAGATGCCAGGTGTAAACATATAGCACTCTTTTTAATGAGAGCAGTATGTGTTGTATTATCTTGTTCTTCCGAAACTAATCTGTTTATTTCATGTATACATGGCCAGTGTATTTAGACTTTAAACGGTTTATTTAATTGTTTTTGAGCAGAATCAGTTTACCATATATTATACTATTTCTTAAAGCTGTATAGTCTATGTATGCACTTCTATAATGCAATTTTAGTTTCTTTTATAACAATTGTTTAGTACACAAATGTAATAAGTAGTATATAGCTCCTCGGGCACCCCTTTGATTGTCCGTTTCTATTTGTTCAACAGTAAAACACTTATTATTATTATTTTTTTTTTATTATTGTTGTTGTTTTATTATTATTATTATTATTATTATTATTATATAGTTATGCAAGGGAGTTGGTCTTATTGTAATAAATATGATTTAAGGTGAAAAATGAAACGTTTAAAATATAGATTCTGTTAATAGAAAAATGTTCATCTTTAACCACAAATTTATAGAGCTAATTTAACTATTCATTCATTTAATGGTAATATTTTCATTCCACATTTAGAAAATATAACTCTATTAAGACAAGTATTTAAACAATAATAATTTATAGACATACTAAGTTTAGGTAGAGGTAACCAGAGTAGGCTGCCTGGAACCAGGAACTATTGTAGTCAGCACTCCGCTTTAGCCGCCATTATTATCCCACGTCATACCAAGTATCTGCTTCCATTGGCTGAGTCCACCTTAATGTGAAGCCGCTAAACTCGTCGGGATCTCTGAGTTAGTGTAGTCAGACACGTCATACCCGCTGGCTTGATAAGCCCCTAAAATAAGTAAAATATCAATTTATTAATGAGTTCAGATTAATTCTAAAAACAATAATATTTCCAAATCTCTGCATTTCATTAGAGAAAATGTTTAATTATTCTGAATACATTATGCACACTAACATATGTTTCCTTTTTATTAGTAAACTGTTTTTCTAACAATTCTTTTTTAAATAATCTCTTGCAAAATAAATACCTGATGCTAGTATTTACAACTACTGAAACACGTATAATGTTACACTCCGCCATTTGCAATACTAAAGATAAGCGCTTTTGAGCCTCTCAGCTCATCTTCATTTCTAGAACAAACCATAATAATATTATTGTTCGCTCACAACATTTCCACCCCTTACCGAGCCATTAAACTATTTTATAAACAACCGCGCAGACAATCTTGTCAACGACTGCCTACCGCACATGGCGGGGTCAACAACCCTTCTCAATATTTATCCATAATTTCCCTTACATTCTATGTAGACTATAGTCACTACCATATATCAGCTATTTACCCCTTCAAGACCTGTTGACCATTATATTTTCTAACATATTGTAAAACATTATTTTTCAACATTAATTTTAAAATTAACTGTACGTAAATTATTCAGTTTTTCTTTGTTTCTTTAAATACTTTCAACTCCTTTGTAAGATTTTTTCCTCTATATTATTTACCATCTTCAAAATGTTTTAACTTTTTAACTGCTTGAATTTTTCGGTTCTTTTCTAGAAAATGTCTAGTATGTCCAGTACCGACAGCCTTGTGGTACTTCTGGAGAACTGTACATGGTAGAGTCTCTCAGGAGCGCTTTCAAATTATTACAGGGTTCGAGAATTTACGGGTTTCATTTGGTACGGCCGCGGTATATTTAACTTACACCTAATCCAGTACGCTTTAAGTTTCTTTGGCGACAAACCTATAATCGACAATCTTCTGGTAACACAGAAAGTGTACGGTTTTAACTGCGGTCAAAACTACACTTGTTTATAATATTAACGTAATTAAAACATTATCTCTGTGAGATTAGGAGCGTTCAACACGGTGACTTTGCGGATTTGAGGCTGATTTCTCCAAACTTACTTATTTTTTTATAACAGGTCCACGTCAGTCACAATTTAACAACTTGTATTACCTACATCCTTGTCCATGCCCCATTTCAAAATTCTAATTAATAAGGAAGCTAAATTTTCTCTGGTCCCACGCTGCCTTTCGAGACACGGGGTTATTCGATTTCCGGCGGTATCAGGGCTGATAATTAGAAGAATGCATGCGTCCAGCGATTGGTAGCGCGACCCGGATCCGTAGGTTCGGGTCTGGATAGGTGACACACGCACACGCGCTCTCAACAATAATAACACGAACCTACATTAATTACCAACATCTTCATGTATTCGACTAAAAATTTGCATTTACAATAACTTACTTGTCATCATCATCATCATCATCATCCTCAAGGTTTAAACCAAGAATGGTTTGTTCTGTTCTCAAATAGCCAAATATAACACTCCAGCCAAATAGCCAAATGGGTCCAGCGCTTCCTCGGACGTCCCACACCTCTCCGTCCCCTTAGCTTATAGTCCCATAGTTGTTTGGAGGTGCAGCAGTCATCCATTCGGCAAAGATGTTCCAATCAATTCAGCCGATACTGGGCAATCCTGTGGAGTATACTCATAATATTCAGTTCCTGCCGTATATCTGTGTTTATTCTATGATCTTGGAGAGTATACTCTGCCACGTGCCTGAGAAATCTCATTTCAGCCGCTTGGATGCAACTGGCCTGGCCTTTAGTTAAAGTCCAATTCTCAGACCAATAAAGAAGTGTGGGAAGAGAACACCTTGTAGAATTTTAGGCGTGTTTCTTTACTTGCTGACTTGAGGGTTCGCCTGATGGTCCCGCACATAATGTTGAACTTATGCAACTTGTTCACCACGTCGTTGCTTGCATCATAAGACACACTGTAGCCCAGGTATTCAAAACTACTAACTTGTTCCAGGACAGTAGGCTACCGTCTATAACACTTTTTGTCCGTACTGGATCAGTTCCACAAAAAGCTATCACCTTGGTTTTAATTGTGGATATCTGCAATCCAAAGTCTTTGCAGATTCCATTTAACAAATGTATACCCATCTACAATCTGTTTTCAGAGTCCGATAGAATAGCCTGGTCGTCCGCAAACAACAAAGTGTCAATTGTAGAGTGACCAATCATAAAATGGTTTGGAAGACATATCTGCCAGTTTTATATGAGGTCGTCAATATATAAAATAAAAAGGGAAGGTGATAATGGACACCCTTGTCGTACTGCTCAATTGATCAGGCCAACTCTAAAAGCTGTTCTCGGTCTCCCTGCTTCTATTAAGATTTTATTCTCCATATACAGACTCTGTATTGCTCTAATTAGATGTTGTGGGGTCCCTTTCCTTGCCATTACTGCCCATAGGTTGCTCCGATTCACTCTGTCAAAAGCCTTCTCGAAGTCGATGAAAGCTATGTATGTGGGCAGCTAATACTCTCTACGCTTTTCAATGAGCTGGGCTATTGTAAATATACAATCTAATCATGATCTGCCCTTCCTGAAACCGTTCTAGGCCTCCGAAAGTATTGTCTCCGTTATTGTATTCAGCCGTGTTCTTAATGTAGATGGATATAATTTGTATGAAGTATTAAGAAGGTTGACACATCTGTAGTTCCTGCAGTCATTACGATTACGTTTTTGATTATGGGAATTACCTTTGCAATCCGCCAATCATCAGGAACATGACCAGTGGTCCAGCATAGATTAATGAACTGTAGCAAACGATCATACAGCAAGGCTGGTGCACACTTTATAAGCTCCACGTTCAGCCCATCAGTACCTGGTGCTTTTCTATTCTTACAGCGGTGTGGAGCAGCTAACAATTCATCAATTATTATTGGCTCCACACAATCACATATATCAGCAAAGGTTGTTTCTTCCAGTTGATCTTGGGTCCGTAGTTGCTTATAGTATTCAAGCCATTGTTGTTCTGAGATATTACTGACCTTCAGGTTATCCCTTTCCGTTCGATTTAAATGCCTTAATATTGTGTAAGCTTTGTCCTGCCTGCCACGTACATCGTGTTCTATATCACTTAGATATTTATCCCATGAACTTCGCTTGATTTTCCTAACTTCTCTTATGGCAATGGCACAGCAATGCTTTATTCATACCTTGTCTCAGCAGTGTTTAAGGTTAGATGTTTCAGGTATGCCTGCTTTTTAGCATCTATTATTTGTCTAATATCGTCATCCCATACCTGTAGGCCTTGGTTTCCATACCTTTTTTGTCTCGTCCCCAATGCTTCAAATGCTTCTTGTAATATGACGTCTCTGATGTCACCCAATTCTTGATTTATATTGCTACTGATGGGTTTTTGTTGTGCAAACTAACTCAACCGGGTCTGATACAGGTATCTTATACTTTTATCTTGGAGCAGGTGTACTTTAAATGTTTGTTTGGAGCACTGGCGCTCTGTAGATCTGGCCTTTCTCTACCTACCTGGAATTTTTGATATGAGCAGAAAATGGTGAGACTCAACGTGACATCCTCTAAAAACCCTAGTATCCTCCACTAAATTTCCTAATTTTACATTAACTAAAAGATATTCAATTATTGAACGAGATCCTTTTGCTTGCCAAGTATATTTATGTATCTCTTTATGCGGGAAAAATGTGTTGGTTATCCTAAAATTGTTGAATGTGGCAAAATCGATGAGGCATCGTCCATTTCCATTTTTCATTCTTTCGCTGTGACAGCCCATGATATTTTCTTATAGGTGAGTTTCCAACACGTGCATTGAAATCACCTGCTATTATCACATAATTATTCATGTGTATTGCGACAGTACAAATAAGTGATGTACTGAGCATTAAATATAAAAATTTAAATTTACCTAATAAACTGTAAATAATTAATAATATATTAGAAATAAGCATGTCAGGGATTGCAAGCTTGGCTCAGACAAAAATATGAACAGGTGTTTCGACCTGAATCGACGTGCACACACACACAAATGTAACTGAAAGTGTGTACACCAGTATTTTGCTAGTGTGTGTGAACGCAGGTCTATGCAGGCGAGTTTACCACCCCAAGATGAATAATTGCACAATTACTGTTTTTCCGTAATTATTCATAAACTATAATTAAGAATTAAAATCCGAAACCACAATAAAATGTAAGAAAATTTACTAAATACTGTGTACGAAAACCACGCGAAAATGCCACACCGTACGAGTGTAATAGTGAAATAACTGTGTACAAATCGAAAGGGTTAAGTTGCAATGTTAAAAATTACAGTGAACATGTGTTGTAGAAATAATTATAAGATAAGTATAAGAGTATACTTACAGGACTCTGCAATTCGCAGAAAAATAAGAAATAGCGAATTTGACAAAGAGTGGGGGAACTGAATCCAGAGACAGTTTCTGACATGTCGATTTCGTACCACTGCAGGTGTCGACCAAGACATGGGTATAAATAGGACACGCAAGCTACGGTGGTTCTCTTTCTTAAATCATCCACGGTGCAGCGGGAGCTTATGCCCGTCCGCACGGCGTATTTATATTTTTTTGTAAATAATTTAAATTTTCCAGTTACATACAAATATGTAACTAAGTTGTAAAGACAATCATTTTTAAATAATAACAGCAGTATATAAGAAGAATTACATAAGAAGATCCATTGACGTCAGAAACAGCACGAGGAGAGTTCCAGAGAGAGATACGACGCTGGACAAGAGGAGAAGAGAGACAGCCCACGCTGGACAAGAGGAGAAGAGAGACAGCCCACGCTGGAGTGCGAGACGAGGACGACTACAGATGGATCAAAATGATCGAGTATGATTGACGACAATAAGGTGATAAACAACTTATTTACATCTTAATCATACAATGAACTCAAAGACAATTAAAGACATTTCTATTTTATTTAAAAGTAAGAGCCAATGGATCTTGTAAAGTAGAATTAAAATCATAGATGTTTTAGAAATACGATTAACGTAAGAAGAGCTCAAATTAATATGAAATAAAATGAATACAGAGCATTTAAATGAAAACAATTAGTATTTGAGAAAACAGTACTGAGAAAAAAAAAGATAAATTCAATAACTATTAATATTTTGAGTACATTACAATATATAAAAAGAGATTTAAATATTGATATTTTGAAACACATTAATTGACTGAGTAGTCTGAAAATGAGATTTTTCTTTAATACAATAATTAGTAGAATAGAATACTTAGTCAGTAAGGATGTATATAGCATAAGCCTTACGGCATAATAACAAATAATAACGAATGTTTTAAATCGAAGTCAGTGCCATGTGCACAATTTTTAATAATATCAAATAAATTTGAAATATCGTTACAAGTTACATAGAGTTCTTATTGCAGATACACCTGAAACCCAATTTAAATGTTATATTGTTACATAATTTGTCAATCTTGAACGTGAGACCGGTCACGCTAAATTTGTGTATATGTATATGTATTGTTGCATATATTTGGCGCTCCAAGATCGTGGGGCTCCGCAAACAGAAATAGAAGTGTATTTGTATTTGAAATTAAATGTAACAAAATATAAATACGTTGTAGTATATTATTGACAACTTTTTGTAAGATCCTGTAAACTTCTTCTGAGTCTTCTCTGCGTCTTCTCTGGGCTATATACAGCTATCAATGTTGTGTACCCCCTTATGGTTTTGTACCTTACTGTTAATATACGCTCATTTATAAACTAGTAACTATGAATCCTGTTTTCCAACCGCTTCTTTATCATTACTGCTACTC
Organism: Magicicada septendecula; assembly: GCA_034769895.1. Taxonomy (NCBI): domain Eukaryota; kingdom Metazoa; phylum Arthropoda; class Insecta; order Hemiptera; family Cicadidae; genus Magicicada; species Magicicada septendecula. The sequence goes on along the minus strand of CM068373.1, from coordinate 138,952,433 downwards.
CTGCAGCTGCCCGCTTCCCAGCAGCTACACCACTGTATATTAATAAGTAGTCCGCCAATTCAGTCGAACCTTTAAGCTTCTTCTTAGTCTCAAGAATGATGGCAATATCTACATCCATTAAATTTAGTCCCTATTGAAGTTCCATTTCCTTATGTGCAATTCCTCTTACATTCTATACGCCAATTTACTTGTAAGTATAAAATTTAAAATTTAGCACAACTAAAATCAGAGTCTCACATGTAACTCTACATGTTTCATACATTCTCTGACAAACATCATTTGGTTAATTATGAGCCATTACTGTGATGACTCATACATCCAATCACAACCTATACAGTAGAATTTTGTATCCCAATATATAAATTTGTTGTATGCAAATGTGTGTGTTGCCATCTCTGCTTGACACCCACCGCCTCATCGTGGCCGCGGGGTTCGACTGGGGACGATTGACACAGGGTTAATGTGTATGTGTGTGTTTCCAGTGAACGGAAGACAGTGTTGCCTGTCCCTGATAAGTGGCTGCACTAGGAAACAATCCCTGATCTAGTAGGGCTAGTCCTAGCCAACATCATGCGCAGTGAACCCTAGTAGCATAGCTAAGCATCTACAGGGCGTCCCCGATTCGCGGGGGGGAGGCTCCTCAGTTCCTCAGTCACGTGGTTGGCTGAACCCCACTAGGTTGCGGATGCGGAAGGAGCTATAACGCTGATTACTGCTGGCTCCTTCTGCTTCCGAAACACCCACCGTGGTGAAATGTACCTTTTGAAGCGCGAGGTTATCCGATTATCAGCAGTATCAGGGCTAATAATCGAAACAAAACGTGCGTTTAGCGCTCAGTACCGAGACCCAAGGTTCGGGTCTGTGTAACCCGTGCTGCAGGAGCGTGTACCAGACTCGAGCTCGGTAGCTGATAACCATCGTTCGCTTGTCCGGAAACCGAAACGCCGCCTCCCGCCGGGCAAAATTATGTCTTGTAAAACAGTTTATGTTTTTACATACAATACCGGCGAAGTGCGTTAGTCTCCTTCCAAGTAAAGGGTTCCATACCCGCTCATTGATGTATCCAGTGAATGGAGAGCGGGTATGTTGAAAATGGTATATGTAGTGTTTGCGATTGTAAATTTAGAATCAGGTAATGGGGTCTTCGGAACTGGTATGGGGGCTTGCCCCCCCCCCCCTGAGGTACAGTAGTGGAGCTAAGTCACCCTCCACAATAAATGTATGCAAATGTGTGCGGTATTGTGTGTGCGAGTGTGTGATAAAGAGAGAGAGAGAGAGAGAGAGAGAGAGAGAGAGAGAGAGAGAGAGAGAGAGAGAGAGAGAGAGAGAGATATGGACAGAGACAGACAGACAGAGACAGACACAGACAGAGACAGAGAATACAAATTACAAACTTGTAGAATCAAGAGAGTGTAATCTACGAATGATTATTAGCAGCTAGTTCCTGTTATACACATAAACTAATAACTCAACATAAGTGTTAACAGTTGCAGACAGCGCTGGCGTTGTTGAAACTAATTAAGGTCATAGTTATAAGGAAAAACAATATTATATGAAAACGACATAAGGATTATAACGTTCGTAATTCTATCTAATGCAAGGGGAAAAATATAAAGTCTTTCCGACGGTTCAAAATCTCATTATCCACAACACATACCTGTCAAGAGCAATGCATCTTTTAATTTAATGACAGTTTGAATCGAAAAGTATACTAGTAAGATTCCTATACTATTAAAATTTAACATGTGCGCGCATAACGTTCCGAAAAAGTCCAGATTTGTTTCTACTCCGTCTACAGTCCCTTCGGCCATCGTTACTGCCCTGCCTTACAGTCATACTTTACCCTGGCGATCAAACTGTACACATACAGAAGTGATGTGGAGTATGCTTTGTGCTTGACGCAGATTTAAGCACACGTGCTACGTATCAACACGGTGTTCAACTATCCCTCTCTCTTTCTCACTCTCTCTCTCTCTCTCTCTCACACACACATTCAATCAATTAATTGATCTGTTTATGTGTCTCATTATTTTTCTATTTAATTTAAAATTTATAATATACATTTTTTGTAATTCGTCTTGCGATCTTGTAGTTACTTTCTACACTACATGTTTCGCCCATTTTCAGGTGAAGAATTTTTTTATACTCCTATTATATAGGAATCAACGGCATGCCGTATTTGCTCAAACGAATCACTATCAAATTTTAACTGGACTGATTACTTGACAATCGAGCAGTGAGCACTGTTTTCGATACTTTTATAGTTATAACGGTTTTAATTATGTCATTTACAACAGTTGTGGTTGTGTTGTTTATTTGTGTGTGTGTGTGTGTGCGTGTGATATTTTCGCCGATGATTTCTATATAATAGGAGGATAAAAAAATTCTTCACCTGAAGATGGGAATTTATTCCCGAAACATGTAGTGTACAAAATAACTAGAAGATCGCAAGACGGATTACAATAAAGGTATATTATAAATTTTAAATTAAATCTTAATGCGATCTGGAAACTGTGTATAATGAATGTTTCTATTGTCTATACACACGTCCTGATTATGACAATACACGTCTTCGAAACGTCAACGCAAATAACGTAAATAATTCTTTAGTTGTCTACATTGTATTAACATTGTCCTCACAATGATATCTACATTGTATCTATAGTTTTCCACTCCTGATGTAAACAAAGCGGAGTGATACAACACAGAATCATGGACAGTGTAAAATAAAACTTTCTTAACAGATACAAAGAATTATAAAGTAAATTTACCATATTTATAGTTGTATGAATTCCAATTGTGTTAAAAAAAAAGGTGGCTGATACAATTATATTTTTAATCAATTAATTATTATAAATTTGGTACTACTTTAGCTCTAGCGGTGGATTTAGTGATGCGGCCACTCATCTAACCAATCCGGTTCAAGTACAAGCACGTGTTTTTGTTTCCACCAGATTCCACTCTAAGAGTAAACCAACTATTATTGTCTATTTTGATTGAACAATCCCCGCTAAACGTTTAAAGTATATTTCAGTTTACAGAACTGATTTTACTGATTTACATTAGTCCTATAGTAGGCACAGAACAGCAAATAAAAATACTGCATGTACTCTGCAGCAGCTCGACTTTTCGTACACGTTTTCCAAAACGTTCTTGTACAAAATACTAACTTAACTAGTAATTTTACAACATTCAAGTTAAAATAAATAAATTTTATTGTGCTTTAAAACTATTGGGCTAAACGTCCTTGGTCTAATATTAAAATCGGGGTCTCTGTTACTTTGTTTCTATGGCTCAAGTGGGTGTGATGATCAGAGTTTAGAGCGACACCACTATAACGCCTCGTCGTTATAATATCGGGAACCTGGTTACTTGGCTCAGGTCAATTAAACAGGCTGCCATAATCTTAACAAACTCATAAATAACTGGAAAGTAAACAAATGTTAAATAGGATCCCGCGAATTGAGGAATATTGACAGGGGTTTGTAGATTTATTCACTCACCTTTATGGGCCATGACATCTCTTTATTACATAATGTTTTAACATCTGCGAAGAAATTTAGTAATGAGTATATTAAAAATAAATACATTTGCACCTCTTGTACAAATAGAATTAGAGTAATTAATGAATTAACATAGCTTGTACTGCCCTCGGATCCGAGTAGTTTGTTTCAGTATATGACATTAAAATTATAATCTTTATTTCGTGCTATCTGAAGAATGGGCTTATTTAACTTTAACGTGTTATACTCATAAAAGCCTTAAACTTAACACATATAAATTACTATGCATGAAATTACAATTTTATGGTAATTAAGTCAGTCTTTCGTTTTTTACTTTACTTTCATTGGTTAATTAAGTGTCTATCACGTATTATTTTAAGTTAAGTTCTGAACCACGGAAGTTGAACTTCCGTGTCACCTGTGTGTAACATCGTCGGCGAATCGGGGCTTCTATCGGTTGTGCAGGGTGTCTTGGAGATCTTCTGGCTATCGTGTTTTGGTGAAATCTGCTGTCATTCCTAAAGATGAGTCGTCTGCTGGGTCTGTAGATTCTTGTGGTAGGTTTTGGGTTGTAACTATCACTGGTATTCACATTGTTGTACCGCACATATTACTTACGGTTAACAGTTACATGTTTAAAGCTTAACATCACATTTAGGTGATGTTAGTTTGTTACAGAGATGTCATTGTCATACACTTACGTCATTTTCGACATTTTTACATCATTCGGCTATCTCACACAAGCTTCTCCTCGTTTACAGGTTTTTATATTGACTACATACTTTTGTACGCTGTATCAGCAGCGGAGTCTGAGATACAACTGAACTGGCTAACTATAGGGGTGAAGAGGCTGTCCGCGTGCGGGTAGCTTCTCAGCGTAAAAGTAGTTGTCACTTATTATTAATTATTTTCCTTTAATTCGCTTACAACTTAATGACATCGCTCTTTAGTTTGATTACTCTTTTATGTGACTAGGGGTAGTTAAGGATTTATTTAGTTTCTCAAATCTAATTTTATTAACTGCTACATTGGCAAATCGGCAGGTTGCTACCGGTTTGGGGCATGGAGAAGGGTTCATTCGTACCTTATTAAATATAATATTAGTATTATAAAATTTTTTTTTGTGGGATTTAGGCTTATTAAATCGTCACATACTCCTCCACTTAAAGAAGACACAGGGTCAGGGACCGATATGTTTTCAACGGGGAAATAGATTAGAATTGCACTGGGAGTATGCTCGGAATTTCTGTGTGAAATTCCTTTCTCTCTTTTAACAACTTCCTCATGCGGTACATGAATCACCCTCAATTCACTATTTACTATTAGCAAGAAATAAAATACCTTATTAACTAATACTTAAAATACATAAAATTCAAAGGCCATAAAATATATAAAGTACACAAAATTCATCTTAATTCTACTACTTAAGTCTACTACCGGTTTTTTCTTTAGCTTTTTCTTACTCTTGTTATGGAGTTACTCTTCACAGAGTAGGTTTCACATACTTACTGTGTTTCCTTTTCTCTTTCAAGGATTTCGTTGAATCGCGGTTGACGAATCATTTTAGTAAACTAATTGTAAAGTAATTGTAAAGTAACGTTACTTATATTCTGTGTCAGCTGACTTCTCACTTTTCTTATTCTCGATAAACATCTCGATGAACAGGATCTAAGGTTGATCAGGACTCATTCCTATTTATACGACTTGGTAATTAAGTAGTGACTCAATTGCAATATAGCAAATATACGTCTTAATACATCTATCCCTTTCTACTTCATTTAATTTCTTGCTCACTAGCATTTTTCTTTCCGTGATAATATTTTATCTGGGAAACATGACTTCTACGTACATATTTGTTCGTAGTGGGTTAATACAGTGCTACGGTTACGGGAGTTAAGTATCTGTAAATTTTGTAAGGGCCACACCATCGGTAAGATAGTTTGGAGGTGGTCTTATCAACTGCACTACTCGTCGGGTGAGTTTTCTACATCACTAAATCTCCGACTTGATACTTTATTTCTTTACTATCCCGCTCGTGATATTTTCGCGATTTTCTCAAGTTCACTCTTAAGTTAGCCCGAGCTTCGTTCCATATCTTTTTTATATTTTTACCACTAATTTCGTGGGGTAGTAATTCATGTATTTTCCACTTTGTGGATAATGGGTGATTCGGTTTATATTTATACATCAAATCAAAAGGTGTCGATTTATGTCCTTCATGATATGCTGATTTGAAGGCAAATTGTATCCAGGATAGGTTCTGGTCCCAAGAGGTATGGTCGTTTGCATGGTAGGCTATTAAAGCAGATTTTAGGTTTTGCAAATACCTTTCAGCAATATTACCTTGTGGACGATACTCTGTAACGGTAATGTGGTCTATGCCTAGTCTGAAACACATGTCCTTGAATTTTTTGGACTTAAACTGGGGTCCGTTATCTTACACTAGATGTACTGGTGTACCGAAGTCTTTAAATAATCTATCTTTCAAAATCTTCACAGTGGTAGATGCTAACGCTCGTCGCATGGGATACATCCAGACGAATTTGGTAAATGAGTCTACACAAATGAGTAGCATGGTATTACCTGATTTTGAACGTGGGTAGGGGCCAGAAAAGTCCAAGTAAATTTTAGAAAAGGGTGTTGTGGGCGTCTCCGAGATTAATTTTCCTATGTGGCTGTTTCTCGCTGGCTTGCTCAGTGCACACAACTTACACTGTTTTACGAATTTAGCTATCTCGCTGTTCATATTTTCCCAATGATATTCTTTTCGAATGCGATGTATCGTTTTATTTATTCCCATATGTGCTCCAATGGTGGATGAGTGGTAGTATTCCATAAGCATAGGTTTAATAATATCCGGGGCAATTATTCTCAAGGATTTTCCATTAGCTACTCTATAACATAATACTCTCTTACTCAATATATACTTTTCTGAATTATTTCCTTTATCTAGCTGTTCTATTATTGTATTTAAATACGGGTCTTGTTGTTGATACTGAGCTATATCAGTAAATGCAAGGGGGAATTCAGTAATTAGCGTATTGATAATCGATGTTTCACCACTTTCCTTGTTTTCGGATATTTTATTAAGCGGCTGGAACATACGTGACAGTGTATCGGCAACTACATTTTGGGTGCCACGAATGTGTTGTACCTTAAACTTGTAACAATTTAATCTCAATACCCATCGTCCGATACGACCTAACTGTTTAGGGTGATTTAATAACCAAGATAAGGCTTGATTATTAGTTTCTAACAGAAATTCTTTATGTTCTAAAAAGGGTTTGAATTTCTCAAATGCGAATACTACAGCTAAACATTCTAATTCGTATGCGGAGAATTTCTTTCTTTTCCTGGTCGGTTAGAATTCGTGAGGCATAACTGATCGGTAATCTAGAATTATCTACTTCCTGATATACTACTGCTCCTAGTGCTACACTTGAACTGTCTGTCTGTACTACAAATGGTTTAGTAAAATCAGCTAATTGTAATACCGGGGGTGATATGATGCTTTCTTTCAGTTTTTCAAATGCAGATTGTGTTGTGGATTCCATTCAAATTTCGCTCCTTTTTTTCTTAATGCGTTCAACGGAGCTGCTATATCAGCTAGGTGAGGGATATACTTGTGGAAGTAATTTATCATTCCCAAAAATCGGGCTATTCCTTTTGTATCCCGTGGTGGTAAAAATTCTCTGATAGCACGGGTGCGTTCTGGGTCTATAGTTACTTTTCCGTCGGACTTTACTATGTGACCTAAAAATGAAAATTGTTTAACGGCAAAATTTACTTTACTTGTGTTTACTGTTAATCCGGCTTTCTTTACTCGTGATAATACTTCACGTAAATGATGAAGATGTTGATCCATAGATTCGCTGTAGATTACTATGTCATCTAGGTAGTGATATACAAATTTAAATTTTATGTCGTGGAATATTTTCTCTAACAATCGGCTACATACAGAACTTCCTTGGGATATTCCAAAGGGTACTCTAGTAAATTGGTACAGGTTGAATGGGACGGCGAAGGCGGTTAGGCGTTTGATTTCTTCCGATAGTGGTATTTGATGAAATGCCTGATTGAGATCCATTATGGTGAAAACTTTAGCTTTTGTAAAGTAATGGAAGGCGCTGTGGATGTCGGGGAGTGGTATGGACTCGAATTCTTTCCTTTTATTTAATTGTCTATAGTCCGCAACTAATCTATGTTTATCGGTGCCTTTAGGTACTAAAAACGCAGGTGATGAATACGGTGAAGTGGAAGGTTCTATGACTTGTTGTTCTAACAATTTATTGATTTGATTTCTCATTATTTCCATTTTTGGTGGTGATAATTTGTATGGGTGCAGTCGTATTACTTTATTGTCACAATCTTGTACTCTATAAGATTCGTTAATCCTAACTTTGGGGTGAGGACGGTGGAAAATTCTTTTATTAGTTTCTGTATTTTCAGTCTATCTTTACTTTCTAAGTGATCTAATTCAGACTCGCGGTGTTCTAGGTGCGTTGCAGAAGTTTCCATTTTTTTTTACTGTTATTTACCCTTTAATCAAAATTATATTTTTGAGTACGGTCGAATCTAAAATAATACTTCTTATCGTACATGTCAAGAATTATACCTGTTTTACTGATAAAGTCCGCTCCCAATATTAAGTCTGGTCCTAATTCGTCATATACTAACACTGGAAAATACCACGTTAAATTTTTAATTTTTAGTTTAATCGTAACGCTGAGTTTTATGATTAAGTTTTGTTTGTTAGCGGTAGCGCATTTAATATTCACCGGTTGACTACGTTTAACAAGATTGTGTTTAGCTAAAATATCGGCTAGCTGTTGGCTGATTAAGCTCCGTGTCGATCCGGAATCAATTAATACAAGTGTGGTAGTAACGCCAAGGTCAACTTGTATGTAGGGTAATTGACACATACTGGACTTGCATGTAGTAATTGAGTTGCATTTATCGATAAATCTCTCTACGTAGGGGTCTAATAATTTTTTTTTATTATTTTTTTTGTTTGTTTTTTGGTACTACCGGGTTTTACCTATTTTCACGATGCTGCGGAAGACACAGGATTTCGGATCTCCCTGCCTTACATGTTTTTTGAATAAGAGGGTTTTTGGTAGTGCTGTTTCTGTTTACAGTATCTACCGATCTGTCCTAATTTCCCGCAGTTATAACATCTTTTTTCTCTACTCACAGTATCACTTGTATTCTGTTGGGGTTGTTGATTACGCGATTTAGTTTGGTAGTGAGAGGTTGCAGGAATTCGAAATGGTCCTCTATCACGGTGTGTTCTTGTCTCTGTTACCAGGGGTTGTGTTTCATTTCTACTTTGTACCTGGGGGAGTAACGCACGTCGGTTCTGATCCGAATACCATACGTTGGATGAGTGGATACTGCATTGTTCTAATTCTGTGAACGTGTTGGGCTTATTTATAAGTGCTAAGCGAGATCTCTCTTCCGGGGATAATCCTACCAAGATTGTTTCTACTAACTGCTTTTCGCTCCAGTTTACTTGCAGTAATCGTGAAGCTTCTCTTATGTCAGCGACATAGTGGGCGAGTCTCTCGTGAGCTCCTTATACTCGAAATACTGTGTTTCGTTTCAGCTCTTCGTAAATTCCCGTTGGAATAAAATGTCTTATCAGAGTAGTATGGAGTTCTTCTACTGGATGATGAGAGCTTAATGACTCCAGTACACGATCTTTTAATGGTGGTTTACTTTTGGGCAGAAGGACTTGTAATATTTGGCAGTCGCTTAGTTGCTGTAAGTCTTTTATTTGTAGCAGATATTTTATGAAAGCTAATAGTTTGGTGATACTCAATCCATCGGTGTATGGGATTTCTGATAGAATTTTTCTACGGGGTGAGTTATCTTTCCGTAGAGGTCCGCACTAAAGTTTACGTGAGGTGTTATTCTAGGAGGTCCCGATGCTTGATTGGTCATCGCTGAGGGTGGTAACGCATACTTATTGGTGAGATTGTGGAGGGCATTGAGAAGTGATACTTCAGCTATCGGTAGGGTATTCACGTTCCTATTCAGTAACTGATCATTACTCGGTTCTATCCTTGATACCGGGGGGGATTCGAAATTCACGGTAGTGGGTCGCTGTTCTACGGTAGGTGATTGAAATGGGGAGATATATAATTTCGTCAGAGCTTCTTCAATTTCCTCCATTTTAATGAGTCGGACTTTCTACGTAATTCTCTTATTATTGTGGGTAATTGCTGTAATGCTTCATCAGCAAATTTTTGCACATCTGGGGGAATTACAGTAACTTTGGGCCATTTTAATAAATTATTTATCCGACGGCTTAAATGCTCTATTCTCTGTGTGGTACGTAAGATTATAGCGGGTGATTTTTCGTCGTGGAGGGTTTGCGATACTGACGTCAATTCCCTATACTTCGCATATACTTGTTTCTCTTTCGCTATCTTAATCGACCTAACTGTGCGGGTGTATCTGGCCTACTTTCGCGTAACGTTTTGCGTAGTTCCACGACCGTTACGTTCGCGTAAGGGAGTCCGCGCAACAGTGCTTCGTAGCATAATTCGTCTTTTAACAACAATTCTGGATTGAATTGAGCCATGTTCTTAAGATGCTAAGTCTTATACACTCCTTATTCTACTTATACTAAACACTCTATTTTACTATCTTTAGTTTTTTGTAAAAATTTAAATACATGAGAGATATTTACAAATAGGTGATACGAGAGAATCGAATCTCGCCTCAGAGAGAGAGAGAGAGAGAGAGAGAGAGAGAGAGAGAGAGAGAGAGAGAGAGAGAGAGAGAAGAGAAATCTCACACAGCCATATTTTACTTTTCAACATATGGTTAAAATCTGTTGTTACTGGGCAAAGGGGGTCAAACACTTTGTATTAGACCATAGAGGGAGGTGGTGTATTGTCTAACTCGACTTTGCAGCTTGTAACAATGGGATTGTTTCGTACAGGCGGTAACAGGTTATTTTCCTGTCCGAGATTGTCGTCAAACCGACAAGTTGGGGAATGAATTTTTGAACAGGAAAAAACCTGGGCTTACAACATTTAAATATCCTTACCTATATTATGTTGCGTAATAATTATTATAATTTTCTCTCTATCCTTATTTATGATTTTACTTATTGTAATACGAGGTCTTATTTTGATTAATTAAAATTTTTTTTTTTAATTACTATTAAATATTAAGGGTTAATAATAAAAACTTCTTATTTCACTACACGCAAAAGGGAGAGTTGTTGCGTATTTTAAATTAAGACGGTAGTTAAACTAACAGAGTAAATAATTCTACAAAATATTAAATGACAACAGCAGAGTAACGTATTTTATTTTGCTATTGTCACTGGCGCATTAAAACAAAAACAAAGCAGAGTGGCGCATTTTATAACGCCTCGTCGTTATAATATCGGGAACCTGGTTAATTCGCTCAGGTCAATTAAACAGGCTGCCATAATCTTAACAAATTCATAAATAACTGGAAAGTAAACAAATGTTAAATAGGATCCCGCGAATTGAGGAATATTGACAGGGGTTTGTAGATTTATTCACTCACCTTTATGGGCCATGACATCTCTTTATTACATAATGTTTTAACATCTGCGAAGAAATTTAGTAATGAGTATATTAAAAATAAATACATTTGCACCTCTTGTACAAATAGAATTAGAGTAATTAATGAATTAACATAGCTTGTACTGCCCTCGGATCCGAGTAGTTTGTTTCAGTATATGACATTAAAATTATAATCTTTATTTCGTGCCATCTGAAGAATGGGCTTATTTAACTTTAACGTGTTATACTCATAAAAGCCTTAAACTTAACACATATTATTACTAAGCATGAAATTACAATTTTATGGTAATTAAGTCAGTCTTTCGTTTTTTACTTTACTTTCATTGGTTAATTAAGTGTCTATCATGTATTATTTCAAGTTAAGTTCTGAACCACGGAAGTTGAACTTCCGTGTCACCTGTGTGTAACATCGTCGGCGAATCGGGGCTTCTATCGGTTGTGCAGGGTGTCTTGGAGATCTTCTGGCTATCGTGTTTTGGTGAAATCTGCTGTCATTCCTAAAGATGAGTCGTCTGCTGGGTCTGTAGATTCTTGTGGTAGGTTTTGGGTTGTAACTATCACTGGTATTCACATTGTTGTACCGCACATATTACTTACGGTTAACAGTTACATGTTAAAAGTTTAACATCACATTTAGGTGATGTTAGTTTGTTACAGAGATGTCATTGTCATACCCTCATGTCATTTTCGACATTTTTACATCATTCGGCTATCTCACACAAGCTTCTCCTTGTTTACAGGTTTTTATATTGACTACATACTTTTGTACGCTTTATCAGCAGCGGAGTCTGAGATACAACTGAACTGGCTAACTATAGGGGTGAAGAGGCTGTCCGCGTGCGGGTAGCTTCTCAGCGTAAAAGTAGTTGTCACTTATTATTAATTATTTTCCTTTAATTCGCTTACAACTTAATGACATCGCTCTTTAGTTTGATTACTCTTTTATGTGACTAGGGGTAGTTAATGATTTATTTAGTTTCTCAAATCTAATTTTATTAACTGCTACATTGGCAAATCGGCAGGTTGCTACCGGTTTGGGGCATGGAGAAGGGTTCATTCGTACCTTATTAAATATAATATTAGTATTATAAAATTTTTTTTGTGGGATTTAGGCTTATTAAATCGTTACACCACGATGGTACAAGTATCCCAGTAAATCCAGTATGCCATCATATCATAGCAATAGATAATGTTTTATAATAACATATCTATCAATGTTATATGCTTGGGAAGTGTATAAAAGAGAAGGTGCTTGTGTTAGTTACCTTGTCGTTTTCACAGTAACACTGTCCTATCGGTAAGTAAAAAAATGTATTTTTTCTTTCTATTGCTTAATAATTTTTATTGTTATGCCCTGACGATATCTATTTAATATTGATAGATATGATGCTGTAAAAATGTCTTTATATCTGTCGGTGACCTCAGATGTTTAGAGGTCGAAACGTTGGGTTTAGAGTTTTCTGTGAAACGACGGCTAATCTGCGCATCATTAAGGTATCCAAAAAAATAATATTAATATTAATAATAATAACAGCCTTCCATTGAGATTTAATTTTAAGATTTGTATGCCAATAGATGTCCCATCACGGCATCTGTCTCTACTCTGATGATGTAGACAACTCGATCCGCCGAAACGTCAGACAATAACACGGCCGAATGGACTGAGAGCTTTAACGACAGATGTGATTGTCTCAGGCTGTAAAACGTACGAAAGGAAATAACTTTTATACTATTTTCCGTAAAAGTTTTTGAATACTCTAAACAGTCGATTGGTCAACTAAAAACACATCTATTGCCAAAGTCAATGCAATATTCTGTACAAACGATAAATTTCGTTTTTACCATTTTAGCTTAAGATATAAATTCCCTCCCACATAAAATAAATAGTAAAAATGAAAAAAAACAAATTCTATCACTCTCTATGACATTTAACTTAATATCAAATTATTATTTTACACTCCACTATTGCATTTAACAAAATGATAAACAATTTTGCACTCTCCTTTTTGAGTTAAGAAAACAATTCAAGCTATGGACAGAATATTAGTTGTAGAGTAGTACGTTGGTGATAGGGAAATTAAATTTAATTCAGATAATACTGACGTTTGAATTATAGAAACTCAGCTGCATTAGCTCTGTCAGAAAAACTATTTGAAACACGCAAAGCTCAGGTGTACGTGATAATCGAGTTAAAATAATGTACGCATCGTTGGCGTCGAGCCCACGGCGAATTACCTATAAACTGCGGTTTACCGTAACGGCCGGCAGAGGTCGTGGCGGCGCAGGTGTCGTAAACGTGAACCCCCATAACAGATAAGAGGCTTTCTATGTATTTCATACGAAATGGTTGGTTATGAGGCGAACATCAAACGGCGGCAGGGTTACCAACCTTGAACTTGGATAATTTACTCTAATGTATCCGTAAGAATTTATTATCCATGAGATCGTGTATATACGTAGATAATGTGATTGTGGGACTGGTCTGTTGCCTCTTTGCATTTACCCGGTGTTAGATAACAAAGCGATAAATTTTTTAAAGATTATTAGAAAGAAAGTAAGCTTGTTTATTACGAGTCAATTTAATAGCTTTCACAACCGGAATACAATTTTCCGGAACATTTTTCATGTAATATAATGGGAAAATTCATGAGAAAGGAGTCATGTGGGTGAGACTATATACATCACACATCCGAAATGTAATATTAGCAGATCAAAGAGTAATCTTATGTTAGTAGAGACTTAATTATCTTATTAAGTTTGCAGTGACGTTTTTGGCAGGGAGGAAAACTTTACAATGTAGACAAATAAAGTAAGATCATCTGGCGCTCTGGATAAAGTAGGTAACTCCAAATGTGGACAGTGTGCCAAGAAAAATAAAATATTGATATTATACGAAAGATAGAGGATTACAGTAAGAAGCTGACGGAGGTAGAAACGAAGAGAGAGATTGTTCTAGGGGCAAACTGAAACATTTGAAGGACGTTGTACTCGAGCGATACAGACGGAAAAGCTGTAGAAGAATGACGGAAAGAAAGACGATAGCGACTTTGTTATTTATTTACAACCATTATTAAGTCATAAGCGAAAATCTCATTTTTACAGTTTTTTAAAATTAAACCTCCAGTTTTTTGTAAGAGTTAAATTAAACCTTCCAGTTTTTACTTCATACACAATCGTCATTTCTGTCATTTACAAGGTCGCGATTCCTAAAATAAGTTTCAGTAGCCCTAACTTTTTTACTTTCCTGTCTTTTTAATAAAAAGTCGATTTAACATGTTAACACGTATAATAAGTGACATTTACACGTTTAAAACAAATATGTATAACAAACAATTCATCGTATTTGGTTGGTGCAAATTCATAATAATATTAATTTACTTATTCACTGTAAGTGTTAAATTACGCACCACTTCAGCTTTAGATCATACCAGTGTACAGTAGTATCCTGGAGGGGTAAGCACGGTGAGAAAGTGTTGGAAGCTGTGTTTGACCTTGGAGAGCCCATTAAATACAGAGCGAGACTAGCATAAATGTTACGGATAATGACAAGCAATACGAGAATAGGCGGAGGGTAGTATGAGAAACCAACTCGCCACATTGCTGATGGCTACGCTAGTAAATAGAATATTCTTTGTTTTCTTGACTAGCAGTACCCGTGCGCTTTACTGCACGTGCCAATCACAGCGAATTGCATAGGAAAACTACTGTCTGTACTATTATTATAAAGACTAATCTACTACTCATCATCAGCACAATCATCATCTTCAAGGATTAAAAAAAGGATGGTTTGTTCCAGTCTCAAACAGGCAAAGATTACAGCTGGTCACTCCAGCGCTTCCTCCGACGTCACACACCTCTTCGTTCCCTCGGCTTACAGTTCCATGGTTGTTTGGCGATGCTGCATCCATCCATTCGCTAAAGATGTTCCCATCAATTCCGCCGATACTGGGCAATCCTGTCGAGTATACTCATAATATTCAGTTCCTGCCGTATATCTTTGTTTCTTCTGTGACTATGAAGAGTACACTAAACTACTATTAACTGATTAAAAATAAATGGTTAACAAATGTAAAATGAATAGTCTTATTAGTGAATAAATCTTAATATACAAAACGTTTGTGTTGACAAAAAAAGAGGTAGAACGTGCATTTGTGAGAAACGGAAAGAGCGAATCGTTGGTAGGAGGGCAAGTCTTCACAACGGCATGCAGTTAATAATACAAAGGAACAGAGCATCTGGAAACAAAGTGTAAACATTTTTACAAACCCGCAAATAGACTACCTCGAACACGGAAAGCAGCAATTTGAAACAAAACCTAAAAAAATTTGTAATTTCTCTAAATTTTGCTTGCTGACACCATATACACGATTCCTTTCTTCTAGCAATTGGATTAATACGCTACAAGAATGATTTAAACTTAACAAATCTTCCTTTACGTACATATTTTTCCTGTTTATATTATTAAAATTTGTCGCATGCCAAAAATTTGATTACACGAAAGTTAACAAAGCGATATCATGATATGGAACCGTTTTAGGCTTCTGTTCTGAAAATGATTAAAGTTATCTGTTCAAAGTTGTGTCTGAAACCATTGTAACACTTCAAGGAACAAGAATGAATTGATGATTTTTTTTTTAACAAGTCAGTAGTTTGTAAGATTAACCCTAGCAATGACGCACACAAAGATACTACCTTTTTATTATAGTACTGTTAGTACTGTAGATTCATACTTCATGTAGGATATCCATTTGCATAACAAACTTGACTGCGCGTAGTAACTATTCTCAAGTGTTCCGCTACAACAACGCAATGTAATTCTATAACACATTGTTGTGCTTCTTCACTTCCTGTAATGAGTCCATCTAATTACGGTTAACCTCCTTCTTTGCTATGTATTATGTTAACAGAAAATGTAGCACAGAAAACTCATTATCGCTGAATAATGTCACTCTACCACAGAAAACGATAGATTTTATTTACGTATACGGTAACTGTACCATGTCAAAATAAAAACTGAATGACTGTAAACACAAGTTAAAGCCGAAACCCTACGTAAAATAATACATTGCAGTTTGAATCTTGCAATGTATTATTGGTGAGTAGAAGCTACGCTTACGTAGCATTTATTTTACAAATTAAAAGTTTCAATATAATATAAAATTAAGAATAATTACAAATAGCATTGCAAATAACAAAAATAATGACGTTTAATGGTATCAAATCTATTGACAGCATTAATAATTGTTAACAATATTAAGATAAGCGAGTAAACGAATTAATTTCCTAGGTAACTATGGTATCTATTACACAATGGTGAAATAGATGTAGGCAAAAAGTTAATTCACCTACATCGATGGTACAATATATAGAAACCTGAAGAATAAAGTAAGGAAAGCTACGTTAGTAGAATTTTATAAAACTATGGCTATTTTTTTGTTTGTATAACAGTGGAACATGGGAACTCACAGGAACAAATGAAACTTGAATCCAAACAGCAGAGAAAAAAATGCTGCGGAAGATCGCAGGTGGCACAAGCAGAAATAGAATTGACAAATACAGAATTAAGAGAACAGTTACAAGTTGTTAGCTTAAGTGCCTTAATTAAAAAGTATAGGAATAAATGGAAACATCATTTGCAAAGGATAAGCACTGAGAAGATGCCGAAGATTATGTGTAGATTTCGACCGCAGGTAAGGATTTCCTTCGGATGACCAAAAAGATGTGGAACGACCAGGTCGCAACAGACTACTGGCCTAATGTAAGAAGAAGAAGAAGAAGTTTGGGGGTTGTGCAGCAGGCTGGTAACCTTCGCATGCAAAATTTAAATTCTGTTCACAAACTTCATTAGAAGCCTTGGAATAGGATCTGATTTTGTACAACTAACCAAATATACAGTTACGACGGTCTACTCGATCGTCGTAGGTACAGTGGAAACAAAATACAAGTCACCAATTAAGTTACTAATCACCAGCTTTAATTTACACAGTTAAATAGTTCGTAATTAACAACACAGTTTCTTACAACAAATCAAATAAAAAAATGGTTCACACGCAATAAAATGTCCACTAATATTAACCACAATTATTACAATTATGTACAATTATCCCGCCCGATTATTAAACACTTCACTAATAACCACTTGAACGCACACAGTAATCACTTGTAATCGCCCGACAATAAACTCGGACCGCACGGTAAATATATCGCAACTAATACTGAATACTAAGGCCGCTGCCGCCTGTATTTACACCCCCGCTCATAGACGAGAACATTCCTAACTATGCATTATCTCTACTACGGCGTAATTAATTGCGGCCTTGACACAGTGCGTGCTGCTTCTGGCCCAGTCTAGCAAATGCGCCGACAATCACGTATGCCACACACATTGAAGCGAGACTCTTCTGGAACATTCGATTAACACGTAGACTGTTCTGTGATGTCGTAACGCTGCTCCCTCCTTATGCCTGTTCGTCCCGAACTATCAAACCGTCTCTGAAGTAATACTTAGTTAGGCGATCTAGGTGGACGACCTTGAACTTTCGCTGTCCTTCATGTTGAATCCGATTAACAACGTCGTTGATTCTTTTTTTCACAGTATAGGGTCCTTCCCAGTTAGTTTGCAACTTAGGTGAGCGACCACGACGGCGCTTTGGGTTGAACAACCAGACCTGATCTCCATCTTGGAAACCCACACTATTGTTGCGAATGTCATACCAAGTTTTCATTTTATCACTGGCAATCTTCAGCCGTCCTCTTATCAAGCGATTAATTTCTCGCAGTTGGTTTACTAATTGAGAGGAATAGTTCTGTGGCTCTTGGGACTGAGTCTCAGGTGATCCGAACATTAAGTCCCCAGGGAGACGAATCTCCCGCCCAAACACCAATTTTGCTGGAGTCATGCCTGTTGTATCGTGTACTGATGATCTATACGCCATGAGGAATAGTGGTATACATTGGTTCCAGTCTGTTTGGTTCTCGTCAACAACCTTTGAAAGAAATTGCTCAAGTGTCCTATTAAATCTCTCAACCATCCCGTCAGACTGAGGATGCAGAGGGGTTGTCCTGGTCTTTCGAATTCCGAGTAGACGGCATAATTCTTTAAACACTCCTGATTCGAAATTTCTCCATTGATCCGTATGGATTTCCATAGGGGCCCCATCCGGGCGGCGACCTTCCTCTTTAGCTGTCAAGATCGGTCCGATGTCTTCATCAGTCATTTTTTCTTGACGACAGTCTTGTGTTGTCCAGCCGTCTGCCAGGAAATCTACAGTGATGGCTTGAACATGTTCGCTTGAGTTTTGTTCTTCCTTTTTGTGGCAATGTCGATAGCCTTCCAGGCACGGTCTTCGTGATAAGCCATCTGCATTACCATGCAAGCGCCACCGTCGATGTTGTACCTTGAAGTTTTACTCTTGCAGACGTTCGAGCCACCTTGCCAACTGTCCTTCCGGATTTTTAAGTCTCAAGAGCTATGCAAGCGCGGCATGGTCGGTACGTAGTGAAAACTCTCTCCCATAGAGCTATTTATGGAAGTGCTCCAAAGCTTTGACAATTGTCAACAACTGTCTCCTTGTAACACAATAATTTTTCTCTGGTTTAGAAAGCGTCTTGCTGTAATACGCTATTACTCGTTCCTCACCGTTCTGCACTTGAGACAAAACTGCTCCGAGACCAGTATTGCTTGCGTCTGTGTCTACGATGTACTTCCCTTCGGAAGCTGGAAAAGCGAGAATTGGCTGCGAACACAATGCAATCTTCAAAGTCCTAAATGCTTGGTCACACTCTCTCGACCACTGGATGTTTCGTTTATTTTCCGTTAGCTCATGTAGTGGTTTAGCAATAGTAGCGAAGCCCTTCACAAAACGTCGGTAATATGAGCATAACCCCAGGAATCTCCGAACTTCGTGTTTACTCTTCGGAACTGGCCAGTCTCTTACGGTGTCTACTTTATTAGGATCCATGCTAACACCCGATGCTGAAACCAGATGGCCCACATAATGTACTTCCTTCTGAAATAGAGAACACTTCTTCGTGCTCAGCTTCAGTTGTGCACCGTGAATTCTAGTTAAACCTTCCTTACGGTTTTCCAGATGGTGTTCGAAAGTATTCCCGAAAAACTATCACATCGTCTAAGTAAACACGGCAAGCTTTCCACGTCAGGCCTCGGAGTACCAGGTCCATCAATCTTTCAAATGTTACCAGTCCATTACAGAGTCCAAATGGCATGAACTTAAATTGGAATAAGCCGCTTGGGGTCGAGAAAGCGGTCTTTCCCTTGTCTTCTTGATGAAAACCCACTTGCCAATATCCACCCTTCAGGTCCAATGTGGAAAACAGCTATGCTCCGGACAACGTGTCGAGTGTATCGTCAGCGCGAGGTAATGAGGTATTTCTTTGTAACGTCATTTAACCTCCGGTAGTCTACGCAGAAACGCAATCCACCATCCTCCTTCGCTACCAGCACTACCGGAGAAGACCAAGTACATGACGAAGGTTCGATTATTCCCTCTGTCAACGTATCCTGTACTAACCGAGACATTTCCTCTTGCTTAGATAATGGAGGCTTTCGAGGAGGTTGGCGTATAGGCGTTGTGTCCCCGGTATTGATGCGATGTTGTGCAAGAGAGGTTCTTCCCAGTGACTGTCCCTGAACTGCAAAAGACTCTTTAATTCATGTAAAAACCGTCTGAGTTCTTTTACCTTACCCCTTGAGAGGTCGTTAGAAATCTGTTAAATAATTTCTGCAGTTCCTCTGGTAATTTGGAATTATCCGAATCACTGGATCTTCGTTGCGTCATTCCGGCTACCCAGGCCACAGGGGTCAATTTGCCTAGGAGCGTATTGCTTTGTAAAGCGACAGCTTGATCCAGAATATTTTCCACTCTAATAGGTACATTTCCGGTTTCGTCAGGTCTTACTAAACTTCTGGCAATTAGTATGCCCGGTGTGCTGACTACTTGGGGTTCGAATATAGAGGACTGGTTGCCCCTAGTATCTACCTCGGTTCTAACCATGATGATCTTTTCGGAGTTTGGCGGAACAGTTACGGCCACTTGGTTTATGACTTCCATCGATTTTTTTGTTGTCGTCATTGTTGATAGCATTACCTCTTCTTTTCCGATTCTCAAGACATTGTTCTTGAAGACGACTATGAATCCGTATGCGTTCATAACGTCCACACCAAGAATTGCTTCATCCACAGTGTCTGCAACAAGTACGTGATGATTAAACTCAAGTCGACCGAGGCGTAGGTGTATCTCCACTTTTCCATACACTTTTACTGGCCGTCCAGTAGCTGTTCGCAAGCTGCAAGAGCACCAGGTTGGCTTGAGATCTTTCACCACGTCGGGGCACACAATAGAAACTGTTGTGCCTGTGTCAACTGTAATCGAGGTTGGCCTTTCTTGAACAAACCCAATAACTACCAAGCTCCCGCTATTTTTCTGAAGTGTAGAAATTGCGTATTGTCTAGGGGCTTCGTTCTTCCAGTTAGTCAGCACACGCCCCGTTGTACCGACTACTGCTCGTTTCCCTGCTGGTGAACTCTAACCCGACAATCCCGTTGTAGACGTCCAGGTTTCCCACATCGATAACACTTCGGTCTTCCATCCTTTCCTACTTTATTCTGTGGCGCCGACCGTCGAGTCTCTGTCCCTTGTTCTACTTCCTCATCGTCTTTGCCATCGCGATCTTTTAGCGCGCGCACTTTATGACTGGTCCAACCAGACGCTGATTTGGCGGCCTCAAATTGCAAAGCATGTACCAGTGTGTCCGCACTGTTCTGGTGTCTTGCCATTCGTAACACTTGCTGTAGTTTGTTATCTCGGACACCGGCAGTAAATGTCTGCATCGCAAAACTAATTCGAAAATCTTCTGGCGCTTCAGGATAGGCCAGTCTAATTAATCTGTCGATACTTGCTTCAAACTCTTGAAGGCTCTCCCCGGCATGGTGTCGCCTTGCTCTGAACTGGGTGCATTACACATCTCGAAAATGTTTATCACCATACCGTTATTCGAGAGCTTTTATCAATTCGGCATAGGTGTTTTGGCTGTAATGATGGCACTTTCTGTAATAATTCTGCCGCAGGTCCTTTTAATGCAAGAACGAGTGAAAGAGCCTTGTCTGGTACAGTCTGTTCAGAAATTTCTTTTAGTTGTATTTTCATGAACTGCTCGACTTCATTTCTAATCTGCTCTTTTATGTTTGCCATTGAGTTTTCTACTGCAGATATTTTTGTAGACATTGATTCTTCAACACTCGAAACAGAATCTAATTCAGCTATTTTTAATGTCATTGATTCTTGTATTTCCGATATTTTAGTAACTTGTTTACTAAGCTCACCTCGTAGGAGGCCCAATTCGGCGGCACTATGTTATTGCATCTGTTTCTGTTCCTGTATTAATTCCTTGATGTCTTCTGTCTCCTGCTTACGTTTTTCATCATGTCGTCTTTCTGCTTCTTCCACATCCTGTCTGCATTCTTCTTTTTGTCGTCTTTCTGGTTCTCCTCTTTCTTGTTTTCGTTCTTCTTTTGTCTCTTCCCGTGTCTGCCGGAGCAGCGCTTGGAAAGCTTCCATCATCTGACTGGCATCTATTGTTTACCGATTAATTACGAATTACCTCGTCTTGTATAAAGTGTCAACTGTTTCCACTGTTAACCTTTCTATCCCACTTCTGACACCACTGATACGACGGTCTATTTGATCGTCGTAGGTACAGTGGAAACAAAATACAAGTCACCAATTAAGTTACTATTCACCAGTTTTAATTTTCACAGTTAAATAGTTCGTAATTAACAACAGTTTCTTACGACAAATCAAATAAAAAATGGTTCACACGCAATAAAATGTGCACTAATATTAAACACAATTGCATTACAATTATCTCGCCCGATTATTAAACACTTCACTAATAACCACTTGAACCCGCACAGTAATCACCTGTAATCGCCCGACAATAAACTCGGACCGCACTGTAAATATATCGCAACTAATACTGAATACTAAGGCCGCTGCCGCCTGTATTTATACCCCCGCTCACAGACGAGAACATTCCTAACTACGCATTATCTCTACTACGGCATAATTAATTGCGGCCTTGACACAGTGCATGCTGTTTCTGGCCCAGTCTAGCAAATATGCCGACAATCACGTATGCAACACACATTAGAGCGAGATTCTTCTGGAACATTCGATAAACACGTAGAATGTTCTGTGATGTCGTAACAATACTCTTAGACTCTTTCATGTCTATTCGTTGTGCTCCCCTCTCAGTCCCATGTTTTTCACACTCCATCTATCCAGTTGTCTTCTCTGCCTTTTCCCGTCTGCTTCCCAGAGCATCACTGCCTTAAGCAGTATTCCATATTCCATCCTCCTCAAATGATTGTACTATTGTAATTGATCCACAGTTTCTAATATATACTTCCCAACAGTCATAATTTCTACTATCACAGTATTCTTGTCCTCCTTCCCTGACTTCCATGATTTTTTTTCCACAAATCCGTTTCTAAAGCTCTCAGCCTTCACCAGTGTCTTCTATCCACTTTCCACGGACCCTCCCCCCGTCAGAATACAGTTCTTGTTATTGTTTTATACATGATTCCTTTGTTCTAGCAATGGCATTAACACACTACAAGAATGGTTTTAACATATCGATTATATTTAACAATTCTGTCTGTTTACATTATTGTAGATTCGTCTCTTTAGATCAATGAAGAAAAATAAGTGAAATCTTTAGGTATAAACTTAGATAGTCAAAGTTACCAGCGTAACGTGTTGCTTCCATTGTGTTTTAGACACGTCTAATAAACGCTTTCTCGTGTATCGATTGTTTGAGCATCGTTAACAAATACAGCAAGAGTTCAGTCACTTTTGGGGATTGTTTTGGAGCGATCAGAGTGGGACCGGTGACTGTGATATTTTAATTTCCCAGCTTACTTACTGTTAATATCTTTAGTGTGTAGGATGCACAAAGTATAGGTATAATATAGGAGAATGAACCTAAAACGCATACGATTGTTTGTATACGCGTGTTAGAGTCACTGTTACTTTTTCGCAGCATTTAGTAATTTGTTCCACTGTTCTAAGAGTCAAGTACACATTTGAATGTGAATCTAAATGACGGACGTTTGCCATTACAGAAAAATATTAACGCCGGGTTTCGATCATCTACAGAATCACCAGCTTTCTTCAGGCTATTTATAAACTAATACATAAAAAGTAATAACTAACACTCTAATAATGAGTGTTAAAAAAATAACAACAACCAAATTTCGCGTAATATATAATCAAAATACAAAGTAAAACAAATAGATAGTTAACAGGAAAGACACAAAACACTCGCAAACAAAAGCACAGTGCCGAAGAACACTTGCACACCAACAAGGTCAACTAAACACTGCAACAGAGACTCAACAAGCCCAACCCTTGTGTGGTCAAAGTGAAAGTAAACGGAAAAACCTCTCTCTCTCTCTCTCTCTCTCTCTCTCTCTCTCTCTCTCTCTCTCTCTCTCTCTCTCTCTCTCTCTCTCTCTCTCTCTCTCCTACACACACACACACACACACACACACACACACACACACGCACGCACGCACGCACGCACGCACGCGCGCGCGAGCATAAAGAATTTTGACGAAACCGAAACATCGAAGCATGATAATGTTTTGTAAACAAAAGATTTCTAGACTGTGGGGAATCGAAAGTGTGGAAGCGTTACATTTTTCGATGACGCATTTTGTGGAATGACCCCCAGCCTAAAAACATTATCATGTTAAAACACCGCCTACGAACAATCCGCCAAGGCCATCCAACAAATATCTCAAGCGTAAAACGATAGGAACGAAGCCAGATGATCGAAAAGTTTTGCTCAAGTAATTGCGACTCACGTAATTTTTATTTTGAATAATAAAAGCAGTCATTAGGACCCGGACAATAAGACCCAAATATGGTGTGATATCAAAACAGCTGGAACGTTCAAGTATTTAGCTGAGATTCTCATTTTGAACACTAGTGAGAAGACATCAATTGAACAACGTACGAGAAAGACTGTAACAGCGTTTAGACTACGCCAGAAAGCCTAAACGTTTGTATCACTGTTCTATCGGGCCAAATTCACACACTATATTACGGTAGCCCAATTGGAACCTTTACGCTCGGCAAAGACAATAGCTGGTAATGTAGTCTCGGAAGTAGGAGGGAAAAAATGTAAATTGTAATAAAAATTACGTGACCTAGAAAAGTATCAACAAATGAGTCCACATTTTTAAAATGAAGAGTTGTGTGGACATATAAGAGAATGTCTCGACCAGGATAACGGAATACCGAATGACCTTCTATGAGCATCTTACAACTTCACAACTAACTTGAGTGAATGAAGTCCGTCAAGATCTAGAAAATATGTCGAATCAGGGAAGAAGGTGTAGGGAACAGAGATGAGTTCTTAAGGAAAATTGCAGACGCAAAGTACCTGTCAGGGCACATACCACGGAGAAGCAAATGGGCGTTACTGCAAGAAGAACGATCAACAGCAAGCATCAACATAGAGGATTACTGGCAAAGACGAAAATAACTTTAAAAAGTAAAGGAAATTGAGTAATTGTAGTCCTTAGATAGCTCAAATAAAAAAAGGGAAAAGGAAAGAATAAAAACATCAACAGCATCATTTATAATTTTACTTCAGAGGGGAAAATTGCTTTATGCACCATCAGAGGAAACTGTCTGTCCCCTGGTGTGTGGGAATCTCTCACCCACTAAAAACCCCACCTCTAATTCAGGCATTGATATTCATCGTGGAACCACTTACTGTATTACTTTGCATGGATCCTGTTCCGCCCTTATAGTAATTTTAATAATAATGATAATTATAACATTAATGGCATACAGGGAAGGTAAATCAGTTAGTACAACTCTTCAGGCGCGCATTACTACCACAGCCTAGGCTTCGTATGTAATATAACTACTAAATGTACTGTTGTTTAAAGAATTTAGTGGTATAAGTCTACATAGAACCGGAACGTTTGCAACAGGCTGACTGTTTATTAGAGTGGATAACAATAGAATAATACAAAAAAAAAATGGAGGGCAAAGACCAAATTACCGCACAAGAAAACTGTTGTTGCTGTGGATGTGTATGAGAGAAATGCGTAAATAGACGAGGACAAGTCTCGATTTCTGATTACAGTGACATGGGAGTCTCAGGTAGACATTTCTAAAATATGAGTAGGAAAGAAAGATTCTGAGGAGGGTATATTTGGAGGTGTACTAGATGGCGTAATGTGGCATATGATGACAAATGTCGAATTGTACGAACTATACTAGGAACCGGACATCGTTACAGTAATAAAACAAGGTAGAATTAGGTAGGCAGGTCACGTTCCTCTAATGACAGAGGAAAAGCCAATGAAAATTATTCATTCGAGGACCAGCAGGAAGAAGAGCAAAATGAAGGTCAAGAAGAAGACACAGGATAGAGGAGTGAAGGCACGTTCGTTCTGGAGGCCAGGGTTCTTCACGAGTTGTAGCGCCGTGGAGTAGTAGTAGTAGTAGTAGTAGTAGTAGTAATAGAGGGTAGTAGTAGTAGTAGTAGTAGTAGTAGTAGTAGTAGTAGTAGTAGTAGTAGTAGTAGTAGTAGCAGTAGCAGGAGTAGTAGCAGTAGTTGTGGTAGTAGTAGTAGTAGTAGTAGTAGTAGTAGTAGTAGTAGTAGTAGTAGTAGATGTAGTAGCAGTAGTAGTTAGTAGTAGTAGTAGTAGTAGTAGTAGTAGTAGTAGTAGTAGTAGTAGTAGTAGTAGTAGTAGTAGAGTAGCCCCGCGGGCTAAAAATGCAGTTACATTTTTATGGGGCTACCCAAGATACGAACCCAAGCCATACCTGCTGGTCTACTTAGCTCCCCATATTACACGAAAATGATATTAACATATACCTTATTGTAGTTGTTTTGTTACGTCCAATAAGGGCGCACCATTGTAGAGTACAACGCAGGGCAGGCAAGCGTTGGCTTCGTGTGTTGGTTATAATGTTATTGCTATACTGGCTGTAGCCAATTCTCTACACTTGCACACGTGTTACTGCAGCACAGAAACTGGGTTTAATTGAAGAGATCACCGGCAACACCAGTACAAATATCTACAAACACACATTGCATTGTTCTTGGATATTAATCTCATTGTAGAAACTCGCATATATTGTAATAATTTGACGTCATGCCGTACATGTAGGTAAACTAGGTTAAATGTTTTTGTTATTTTTTATAATACGGTATTATCAAATTATAATTTCTTCTGAAAGTAGGTGCATATTGTTTATTATCGTTTTAACTTACCTGCCACATAGGAAATAGGGGATATTATGCCAACAGTAGACTACTGAGAAGCAAACTCATTAGACTTCACACACACACACACACACACACACACACACACACACACACACACACACATATCTATATATATTCAAACACTTTTTGCTAAAGTCTGTTTCTTGATGTATAAAATATATTTAATATTTATAAAGATTTTACTTCAAGATTTTTTTCCTTATTTGGAACATGTTTCAGAAAGCCTTGTGTTCCCAAAAATCAGGGAGGCTGAAGATGGGAACACAAGGCTTCCCGAAACATGTTCCAAATAAGGAAAAACATCTTGAGGTAAAGTCTTTATAAATATTAAATATATATATACACACACACATACATACATAAATATATATATATATATATTGCAACGATACGTTTAGCATAAGTATATGTATCAACCCCTGACTGAGGTATGATAGCATACGAAAGCAAGTATGAAATATATAAGATGTATTTAAGAAAAATAATGTAATAAATATACGTTATGTATAAGAAATAATATAAGGAAATAAACGTAGTATTTAATTTTAAATAAATTAAATATTGTAAGTAAGCATGCGTATGGAATCACATAGCTTAGTTGGTTTTTAAACGTAACGAAGGGGAGAAAATGACACGCGCTGACCGGCAGAGGTGACGTCAGAACGACATGCGGCCGCCTGTGTATTAGTCTGCGTGTGTGTGTATGTGTACATGTGTAAACGACAGACAGGTTGAATTATGCAAACGAGGGTGGAAGATTTTACACAGTTTTTTAAGTACTGAACGTGAACCAGAAGTCACACGAATCAGCGACATATGTAAAAACATAGCTGACGCCTGGCGCTTCAGTTTGGCGTTAAGTGGTCATTAATCTTGGGAACCGTTCAGACACCGTGTGAAATTTTGCCATAACTGCCATAATTTACACAGTGTAACATTCATAATTTGCATAAATAAAGTTTAATATTATACCGAACGATTGGTGAAATAATATTTATAAAAAAGTGTGCGCTTCATAGAAAGACGCGTAGGTTGAAAGTAACGATTAAACCGACGCGCCGATCTGTTCAATGTTGTCAAAACAGTTTCCAACAGGAATTTCAACGACGGCAGCAGTATAAAACCCCAGCGAGCGACACACTCTTTCTGAGATGATACTCAGATAAAGCTCAGATATTACGCAACATCTATGCATCTCGATACCGTAAATTTTACAAAGTTTTAGTAATGTTTTAAATAGTATTCAATAAAGTGAAGTGCGATGGAACCGGCATTACGTCGGTGCAAGTATTAATGAACACGAGTGATTTTAAAAAGACTATACTAACGAATCTACGAGAGTTGTAACTACGAGGATATTCGAGAAGTCTACATAGAACTTCAGACATCTACGAGGGACATGAAAAGAAGAGGACAGGAACTAGAACAAGAAGACGAGAGGACGCAGGGACAGCACATGCAGCTACATCGAGCCGTACATCATCACCACTAGAGGTCCACGTCAGAACTCAGCATCCAGGAGACGGAGCGAGGAATTTCAACAACGAAGAGACAGAGAAGGGGATACCGAAGAGGATCAACAAACTCGAGAGTCCAGATGACGGTAACAACAAAGTTAAATGGTTGCAGAAAAATGCAGGTGAAGTCAGACATTTATTTAATATTATAAATGACCCTGAGGTCTATCGAAAAAAGCTCTAGTTTCCATATACAAGTTTACAAAAACATTAGTATATTTTTTAATTTGCATAATGAATAAATAATTGTTCAAAATATAATTGATAATAGAGAATATAACTGTAGTAATCTCATAAATAAATGGTCAAAGAAGAACCATATTTTTATTGTATTTTGTAATTGATTAGATGAGTAATTTCAAATATGAGAGTTACGTAATTAGAAGATTGTTAATTAATTGAGACATGAAATAATAGAATCAATTAAAGTAATAAATGTTATCTATTAATATTTTAATAAATGTTTAAGTAATTAAAAGTTTTATTAAGTGGTACATATTGAAAACCACACTTGCGAAGACAAGATGAATATGGAATTTTATACGTATTAATCACGTTTTATAATAATTATATGTGTTATATGTTATGTGTCTGTGTAATATTTCAGGTCATATATGATTTATGTATGTGTTGTGTATACTATGTCTTAGAAATATAAGAAATAAGATTTAAACACGTTATAAGTGCATTATATTCAGATCGAATATAAGGGTTCAAATAATAATTAACCCATACAAAACAATTAATAATACGATAATTTGAATTTTTAAAGAATAAATCAAATGAATGTGATTTTATTAAAACAGTCGTACTAATTTCACAACGAGTACTAAATCCTCTGTACTCTTTACTTGTATTAAACTTATATAACGATATTCACGTGCTTATCCACACTCAATCAACGACCAAAGCCTTCGACCCAGACGGGGAACATCAAGGTAAATACTGCAGAAGAAGAGTATACCTCCGAGACGTGGGTAAGTGCGCACAAATGAGTAAGAGCATACGTGTAAAAGTAAGTGTCTAAAAATAACGTTGTAATATATATATTGCAACCATACAGCCATATGCTGTATTGAGCATTGATTTAAATAAATATAACATTTGTAAAATTATTATAAGTTGTTATTATAAGTTATTAAGTTAAGTTATGTTGTAAGTTATTATAAGTTATAAGTTCGATACCAAGTAAGGTACTCTCACGAGTAATTCTTGAAAGGATAAAACAGCGAGTTAACTCAAGGTTGAGGAAAGTACAAGCAGGATTTAGAGAAGGTTATTCCTGTACGGACCAGATCAATACACTGCGTATAATTATAGAACAATCCACGGAGCTGCAGTCGTCACTGTATATACTATTTGTAGACTTTGAAAAGGCGTTTGATAGTGTAATGAGGAAGAAGATGTGGAAAGCCATGAAAGAGTTTGGGATTCCAAAGAAATTTATTAAGTTAACTCAAGAAATGTATGAGAACTACACATGTCAAGTTTTACACCAGGAGATGTTGTCCGAGCCTATCCCAGTAGATAAAGGAGTGAAGCAAGGATGTTTGCTGTCACCAATATTATTTATTATGGTGCTGGATCTCATGATGAAGAAGGCAATGAATCGCCGAAGAGGAATTCAGTGGGAACTGACAGATAGGTTGGAGGACTTGGACTTCGCGGATGACCTGTGCTTGCTAACCAACAGTTTTAAGGATATGGAAGCAAAGCTGAACGATTTAAAAATTGAAGCATCAGAGGTAGGATTGAAGATTAATGGAAAGAAAACCAAGGAGATGCGTTATAATAACCGCAATAAGGCACTATTATTTTTAGGAAACCAAGAGATCGAACAAGTCAAACAGTTTTGTTACCTGGGAAGTATGGTCACCACGGAGGGAGGAACCGTAGAGGATATAGGAAATAGAATAAATAAGGCTAAAGGATCATTTGCAATGCTGAGACCAATCTGGAAATCAAGGGAACTTAACACCAATACCAAACTACGCATCTTCAACACAAATGTCAAGTCGGTACTGCTCTATGGGTGTGAAACTTGGAAGACTAACAAACAACTGATTAGCAGACTCCAAACATTCGTGAACAGAAGTTTGCGGAATACCCTGAGGATATGGTGGCCACAAGTTATCTCCAATGAAGAGCTGTGGAGAAGAACCCATCAAACACCCATTGACATTGAGATGCGTCGTAGGAAATGGAAGTGGATTGGGCATACATTACGACGAGATGGAGACAACATAGCAAGACAAGCCCTGGAATGGAACCCACAAGGTAGCAGGAGAAGAGGCAGACCAAGGAACACATAGAGGAGGAGTGTAATAGCGGAAGGGATGGAGAAAGGAGGGAAGACCTGGCCCGAGATCAAGACGATGGCGCGGAACAGAGTCCGGTGGCGGAAGTTCATTGATGCCCTATGCTCCACTTAGGAGATGCAGGAATAATGATGATGTTGATGATAATTATAAGTTTGGGGTAAATGGACAGGTCTGGGATCGTAAAGATGATTCATTGTTATACTAGGAGAGAAATTAACCTGTTTCAACAGGCAAAGAACACCTGCGCGATTGTATATGTGTTACGCGTGTATCTTGTGTGTGTTTGTTATGCATGTACAGACAGGAATCTCAGCAACCCTCCCCAATTAATTACTAAAATAATTATTTTAATTCACTGTGTGAAAACTAATTAGTGTATAAACAAACAAAAGGCACCAAAGTGTGTGTAAATTTTATAGGTATCCACAGTAAAAAATGACGTTAATAGGACACACTACGCGAAGTCAGTGCGAAATAAATGTGCCAAAAATACGCAAATTACACTAAGACGCTCAAATTAATACAGTGAGTGCTTAATCAAATTAGCTATGATTTGTACTATCTCAATTCCGTACAAAACATTGCCATTTGCAAAACAAAATTGCAAATATATGAAAAGGTTCGGGAGCGGGGGCTATCATGTGATCTGCACGTCTCGACAGGATAATTTCGGAACCAACATGTGCGGAATCTCAAGAGGGTATAAATTAAGTGTTCGACTGGAAACACTTCTCTTCTTTTCAAAACACGTCTTATAAGTGTATGTAAATGTATTAGTCGTAAAAATGAGCGATCGCATATAGATAAATATAAATATAGAAGAAAAAAAGAGAGTTTAATTTTGAGACAGTATATTTTTTTTTATCAAAGTAAAATAATTTAAATGATTTGATATTTGCATTTTGTAGAAAAGAATAATTTAAATTTTGAATACGAAACAAATGCCAGTCTAAGAGTAAACAATATAATATTTATTATTTAAAAAAAAAAAGAAACATTGGTATAGATTGAGCAAGCTGAGGTCAGATCTGAGTTAAATGAATTCAATTAAAATAAAACTTAATTACATTAAAATTTTTTTTTAAATCAATTTGAATAAATGTCTAGATTAAGATTATTAACGTGTCTAGAGGCAAGAGTGTTTTAATTGTGTGTAACACCATATAGCTTAAGAGATGAACTTAATAATGAGTGATATCTTGATCGGAGATTATTAACAATGTTTTATTATTTATAATGCTTGTTAAAACAATTGTAACCCCTCTTTCCATTGTATGCTTTATAAAAAAAAATAATCCTTTTTTTTTTGTATTTTTTTTTTTTTTGAAAGAGAGGCCACTCGTTATTTAAAACTAGGCAAGAGCCTAGAGAAGCCAAAAATGCGCTGGGTCCAGTAAGCAAGTCAGAACCTAAGTTACAATAATCAGTAGCATCAGTATGCTTTTACAATGTCAAAATTATTAGTATATGCCCACAAAATATAAAATTTCTTTTTTCTTAAAGTCAGACATCTGTGTATAATTAATTTTACAATAACAGCATGTTGTATCCTAGCAGATGTGGAAGCGTGCCAGCATGTGCCAGACTATATGAGACAGGTATCAGACCTGCCTAAAACTGTATCAACGTGTGCCTAACTTGAGAAAAAACTATGTCCATTTTACACCCGAAAACAGCCTGAAAAACGAAACCCCCCAGCCCTTGAATGTTAAACGAAAATAAGAATAAAATATGAACCCCGTCCTGAACCAGCTGGAACAGAACCAATAAACACATGGCTTAAAGTTAGATTAAAAGTATAATGACTCTAAGGCCTTTGTACATAAAAAAAAAATGTGTAAAGGAGTAAAAAGCTCTGGCACGCTCCCCCAGTGCAGCACACAATTACAATCATAGTACGTTAGAGTTATGAAGTAATATTATAATAGTTCAAATAATGTTCATAATGAATGTCCAGTTGACACACACTTGAATGGACTGTCTAGCGGCGTAAGCACATGGTTTAAAAGGAAAACGATTTGTAACACTGATGAGCAGCGGGCCAGGCCAACGAAAAAATAATAAAAGTTTATATCACCTTAATAGCATGAGTAGAATGCATCTTACAGCTGGTCAGCAAGCTCCCTTCTCAGAACAGATGAGTGTTGGATGGTTCATGGCTGGTGAAGGTTTCGGTACACCAGCCGAGACCAAAATCTCCGACTGGGAGCGAGAACCCTGAGAATTCACAAAGGATTAGAAATTCTGTTCACTAAAATATGCACCCTAGTTCAAGGTAATAACCTCAGAACGGGCCTCCAACCAACACAAGATAAATGCATAAGTTTCGGTTTTTTTTTTTTTGAAAATTGCCTGAGGAGTAATTAAGTCTACAAGGTGATAATGAACTCACTAAATAAAAAAAATATTATTAAAAGGTGTATAGTAAAAAGTCACTTGCACTAGATCTAACAAGTGCCGACATAATCAAACAGGTTGGCCTCGCCACGTGGCAACACAATTATCGTAATTTGCCAGAAAATGACCCCACTAAAAGCACTTACAGTTACATACAATTAAAATATTTACAGTGTTTCATCTAAGGGTGGTCTCACAATTTATTTTTAACTGCCATAATTAATTAAAAAGAACACTCTTGCAGTCCAATGCGTGTACATACATAACCCACACAACTCAACTCTGTCTATACGTACTGGCGTTAGCTATAATTTTATATAATAATTTAATAAATGATTACAGTGACTGTTGTATAATAATTACAAGAAATACTGGCTGTATATACTGAACATCAAATAAATTTCTTACAACACACACACTCGTCCGATCGCATCACGTACATTCTCCTTTCGCATTCGGCTGAATATATTTAAGTTTAATTATTTTCTTATTATTCACTCATTTTCTAGTATACTATAATCACTCACCGGGAAGTCTCGAAAATTTAGCTTGCCATCAGGTTGAGAAGAAAACTACTCAATTATTGTCTGTCCGAGGTCGGGAGCCTGTAGATTCTATGAGAACCGGTGCCGAACTGAATGCAGTTACAATGCAACAACCAGCAACATTCGACGCGAGATGGCGCGCGCAGTATCCCAGGGCCATCCAAATATCGCGGCTAAACGACACTGATACTCGCGTTTATATTAAAACAAAATTTATAATACCTTCAATTGCCGGGTTATGCAAACACCGGCACACAATAAACATGAAATGTTAACTATTTTACTACTCTTATTATACCTGGTAGTTACACCTGGTATCGTTATAATTATTACAACCTGCATACATAAAACATATTGTTGTATAAATTTTGGCACTCCATGATTGTGGGGCTATTCAAACACAAATAAATTTATATTTACAACATGAATACACAAATAGGTTTGTATTTGTATCGTTATAATTTTGTCTCCCAAAAGCGTGGGGCTATACAATTTAAAATACATTTAAATTTGTACACAATTTGTATTGTTATAATTTTGGCGCTTCAAAATCGTGGGCCTCCACAATATAAATTATATTAAACAATTTGTATTGTTGTAATATATATATGTATATATATATATATATATATATATATATTGTAGCGTGACAGAAAATCCACTACTTATTAATTCATATAAAATCATAAAAATTAATTACACCACATATGTTAATATAATATTGAATGTGATTTAATGAAATCAAAGGAATAAACAACAATAAAATAAAAATCCTCAATACATTATATAAAAACCACTGTTAAAAAATCAAAGAAATTATTAAAAGCAACTCACATTATAAAATCAGGAATTTACCCAGGAAATTAGGAGCAGTAAACAAATTAGATTACACAATATCATGAAGAGAGAATCAGTTTGAGAGTGGTGAAACAACAAAATACCCCAAACACAAGAAGAAGGAAGAATAAAATTTATGATCAGGAAGTAAACAATACCCGGAAACCTTTAGCGAAGAGCAAAGTCAGTATCAGTAAATAACTTCGATACTCCAAACTAAACATCAGTCGAGATAACACGAAGTACCTTGGTTTACCCAAGAGTGAAGAATGAAGACAAGAAGACAAGAAGAAGGAAGACCAGAAGAAAGACAAGAGTGAAGACAAGAAAGAAGAGAGACAAGAAAGAAAACAAGAAGAGAGGAAGAAATAGTATGAAAGAAACACCGTTATAAAACCTATTATTAAATACCATCAACCCCAAAACCATAGAGACAATTAAAAAGAAAGTATAACATCCCAAAATCCTATAAAAATGTAATTATTAAGAAATCAAAAGTGTTGTCTAGTATAATAAGAAGTGAACCAACTAAAGCTATTGTGTGATAAAGAAAATAAACAAATCTTAACAGTCCATGATTACTAAAGGTCTGGTCTGAGATAATAAGACTGAAAATATCAGAACCACCAGTGAAAGTGAACTTGTGCAAGTGTTTTTGGAAATTCAATAAACTTAAAGTTGGTGATACTATGATTTATCAATATGCTATATAACAACTTTTATATTCAATAATACACATCATCATAAAATAATAAAATGGAAGATTTCCAATATTTTATTATTTTAATGTAACTCTGTTATTACAAGACATTTGTAAAAATGATAGTAACTAGAGTATTGGTGGACATGTTTACTGATGAAGGGGATAATAGATAATAATGGTTTAGACCAGAAAGGACTGGCATTAATTTATATTCATAAGTTTAAATTGTTTAAAATGGCTATTTGTTCACAGCCATGAACTCAATAGGTTTATAAGAATTTTTAGTAAATAAGATTTATATGTGTTTAAATTGAATTATGTTTGCCAAATAACAGCATGCATACCATTAATAATGTTTCAGTAGGTATGCTGTATTAATTCAAAAAGAATTAAATGTATGTTTTCAAACCATGTCAGCAATATGTTCAATTGTACAGAATGCTAATTATTGTTCCATATTATTTTTTGTATAACAGTAGTATTAATCAAATACTACACTTCACAATGGGTTTGTAAAACGTTTTTTTTTCATGTAATAATAACTATGTAAAGTCAGAGGAGGAGTAGGATTAAATTTATTTGAGAAAGACAGAAATATAAAATTCTCAACTCTAGGCCATGTGGTGAATTCACAGAAGCCATATAAACCAGTTAATTCACTTATAATTCCTGTAAACTAGCAAGATTTAGGTAAGGTAAATCAGTTATCCACTACTGTAAATGATCCTATGAGTTAAATGGATAATAAGGAAATATACCTTAAAATATTGTAAATTTTCAAAATATATAAATTAATTAATTTTAAAGAGCAAAGTCAAATTCAGAGATTAACATAAAAAACCAGTTCAAAGGTTCAATTTATATGTATTTAAGGAAAGGAAGAGAAATATGACTAATTAAAATTTATTATAATCGTATTACTAACAATTAAAATGGCAGAAAAATTATATGAAGGCGGAAACCAATTTTTGAGCCTAGATTTCCAAAAAGAGAGAAATTTGGTAATTTCCACAAAATGTCAACAGATATGGACTATAATATATCAACTTAAAAGGAATGAGATGATTAAACCAATGATAAGGTTCATAATTCATGAAGGTGATGAATAAAATAAATAAATTCCATGTATAATGTAAGTTTGTATCATGTGTATGGGAAATCGAAATATTTTAACAATACTTTTTCAAAGATTATCTGGGCCAGATTTTGACTAACATGAAGGAAGTTAGTTTAGTCTTTTGTTGAATATCAAGCTGAATAGTTGTGTAATATAACGTTCCTTAAAACCGTGTAGAAAATGGTACTACGGTTACCTTCTAATATCAGTGAAGCGAGAGTTAAATAAATTAAACATTTTTCTAACTAAAACTACAGAAATTTTAGCGAAAATAGTGAAAACCAACACCAAACTTCATTATACTAGTGATTTAAAACAGTAAAACAATATATTTGTGATAATTAACGCTACAAATCATAACCACTTTTTGAGCAGTTAACCCACAGAAGTGAACACAAATCAAATAACATAATTAACACAAGTATACACGGAACACTTCTTCAGAACACACCAAACAAACTATTAGACAGATTACACCAGTGCGGGGACATTTCAAACATTTATGAAGGTAATTTTGCTGTGAGATTTTAACACGACGATATTCCCAGTAACCTCGCCATATCTAGGAGCGGCCATCTTTGAAAATACGAGTCTCTGCCTTCCTCATCGAGTGACGTCAGAAGCTACATATGGTTTGACGATTCAACTTTTTTAAACATTATATCAGAATTATTTAAATATTGTTAGATGATAATTATGGAACTACTTTAATTGTTAATGTTATACTTTCTCGTTACCCTTCTCTGACTATTAATATAATCGCTCCAAGAACCTTTTTTATATAATACTTGTAATAATTTTTTCCACTGTATGAACGAATCGATTATTCCCTGAGACGGAATCGATAATTGCTCCCAATCGATTAAAAATCGATTATTTATTAAATTTGTTAATA
The DNA here is from genome assembly GCA_034769895.1 of Magicicada septendecula. Taxonomy (NCBI): domain Eukaryota; kingdom Metazoa; phylum Arthropoda; class Insecta; order Hemiptera; family Cicadidae; genus Magicicada; species Magicicada septendecula. The sequence goes on along the minus strand of CM068373.1, from coordinate 138,915,696 downwards.
AATCCATTTATTTCAATTGTTTGTATCTATTATTATTTCACATGCTAATTTAAGGTTTATTTATTAATGCAACGAGACTTCAAGAAGAAGAAAATATTAATTAACAGCGAGATATTGGACCAGCACTAAACATCATAAATCGATTGCTGACCGGAGTTATTCTGATTAACTCCAGACTTGGTTCAGATCTTCCAGAAGTGCTCAATAATTAATAAATACATTCTTAATTATTAAAATTTTTCACAGAACATTAAAACAGGATTATTTCACAATTACAGACATTAAATAAAACATAAACAAATTTTTTTTTATTATTGAAAATTTTTTTTTTTTAAATAAATTTTTCTCTTTTATATCTTTTTTTGTAAAGACCGCATACCGGCAATTCCTTACAAAGTGGCGTCCAACTTAGAGGGCTTGATATTATAAGCCTAGCAGCGATTAATTAATAGAGACAGAAGAAAAATGCAAAGACGAGCTACTTCGAAGAAGAGGGCGGCAGAGGCCGAAAAGGAAGTGGACATGGGGGATAAGGAGGCAACACCCGTGGAGGATCGGGAAGAGTCACTACCCCCGGTGGAACATAAACAACCTGAACCACCAGAGGAACAACTAAAAGTACCAACGCAGACAATGGAAGTCAATGTCCCAGAGAAGGAGAAAACTAAAACAATGGAAGAGAAGATAATGGAAATGCTCCAAAACATGGAGTCTAAATTGGAAGGAGTCAATAAAAATATAGAATCCACTAACAAGAAAATGGACTCTACTAAAGAAGAAAACAGTAAGGAAAGAAAGGAAGACAAACAAGCTTTGAAGGAAGATTTGGGTGGAATAAATAAAAGCATTGAAAATACTAACAGAAGGATTGAGGAAACCAGTAAGAATTTGAATAAGAAGATGGAAAAGGAAATGGAGGAAACAAGTAGGAAAATGGAAAGCGACAATCAGCAACTGAGAGAAAAGTTGGAGGAAAATAATCAGAAAATGGAGGAGAAGATGGACGAGAATAATCAAAGGTTAAGAGAAGAACTGAGGGAAGTTAACCAGGAGAGCATGAATAAGGTAGACGAGAGAATAGAGTTGGCAAAAGAAGAGTTAAATAAAAGGATAACAGAGACGAAGAAATCCATCGTAAAGAAGTTAGAACAGGAAGTCGTGGTTGTTAACCAGCAGATCAGGGAAGTAGACGAAAGATGTCGTCAGACAGAAAACGAAGTGCTGGACGTCCGGGAGGTAATACATAAAGAGATTACACATGTCAAGCAACAACAGGAAACGAAACTGGAAGAAAACAAGAAATTTGCCCTGTAAGAAGTGAATAAAGTGCGGACACATGTAACCGAAAGATGCGACGGCGTGGAAGCCGCTATGACGAACATCACAGGACAAGTGCGTCAGAGCCAGGAGGAGATAGAATTGATAAGGAACAGACCAACTGGTTACCATCATTTCCCGATGTCAGAAAACAAAGAATGGCTTAATTTCCGGCAGTATAAACGGAAGCCCATGGAATTCTTAGCACGCATAGAGGAGTACCTAGAAAAACATAGAGGGAACCGGTGGGTCCAGAACCGAGAAATCCTAGACGAGTCGTTTCGGGAGGTGAATTACCATTGGTGGATGGCCAACCGGAGCGACATCGAAAGTTATCAGCAATTTAAGAGCCTCTTCAGGGCGAAGTACACTGGTCGGAGACGACTCAAAACTTGATAAGAGATAATATATGCCACGGCCACTACAAACCACAAGTCGGTAGTTCGATGACAGCATATTTCCTCGACAAGGTATGTATGGCCAAGCATTTAGAACCGGCCATAAATAATAAATAAATAAATTGTCATACCACTATGACGAGGAAGTCATACGAGCGAGGAGAGGCAGCCAAATAAAAACAATCCAGGCCATGACCGAACTCCTCGAAAACTTCGAAAACGAAGACTACTACCGACAGAGCCGGTGAAAAAATGATGGGCCCGAACCAAGGACGTATCCGAACAACAACCAGGGTACGAACAACACCAATACTGGGTACCAAGGAGGCCGGGCATACCCGCAGAATAATAGTTTTAACAATAGTAATAAATTTAGCACTACTAATCAAAATAATAGTAATAATACAAGTCCAAACCATGTGAACCCGAGTCGACCATCTAATGGTTATCAGGGTAACCGCAATCCCTACCCTCATAACACAAATAGTCAGAGAAGCCCCAATTATGGTAATGATCGTTACCATAATAATAATAATCGTGCGGGTCCAAATAATGGTAATCCCGTTAATAATAGGTTTCCCCGCCCACGAGTGAATTTCATAGATGGACGACAGCGAAGATACAACAACAATCGAAGAAACAGCTACCGAGGATATGAAGACAGGCGGAGGAGCCTAGAACGGGACCAACCAAGGTACTATCCGACGAGAAGGAGTACTAGTTTAGACGATGCTGAACGGAGGTCTAACCACGAACGACCGGAAGACCATAGGGACAGATCGACAGGGGCCCACTCTAAGCATCCCAAATGATGCTTCAACTAGTATGGCACAAGGGAACAACGATGTCGAGCCTTTAAACGGGCACAGGTAGTAATAAATCGCCGGAACCCGTTACTGCTCCTAAATACTGGGTATCTTAATAATGAGTGTAATAGTATAAATAATAATAATCGTATCACAGTCATCGGGTGCAACTACCTAAACGACATCCGACATGAGTTATTGGAAGAGGATAACAGTAATCCCACCAATAACTTTAATAACGAAATCATACATGTCAACGCAGAGGTAGAAGGCATCCCAGCCAAGTTGATGATCGATACTGGTTCAAACGTGTCAATCATAAGTACGACGGAGTTGGAGAGGATACAGCTAGAGTGCGGGAGAACTTTACCAACTTTGCCATTAAATAATATTATTTTGTTGGGTGCAACCGGCCGACAAAATAAAACAATACATAGGCAAGTCTCCGCCAGTGTGATGAGCTGTGGTATAGCAATTGATATGGAATTCTTGGTGGCGAGCGGGCTGCCGTTTAATATACTGGTCGGGTGTGATGTGCTAAGGAGGAATTCCGCCATCATTGATCTGAGAACTGAGAAATTGTCGCTGTTTACTAACGGACATACTTGGACGGCGAACTTGGTGGGTAGTGACCAAGTCATTCCCGATAGTATCCACCAGCAAATTCGAAAAATTAACTTCATCCATCCAACAACTATAATTGAACAAAGAATAGACGACACCTCCAATGAAGATTTATGGTCACAAAAAATCCAGGAGATCAGGGATTTCCGGAGCGGTATAACTGGCGAAAAATTAACTTTAAACCAAGCGAACAAATTAATCAACATCTATAACAAATATAAATCAGTCTTTTCTGATGAGCCCGGTAAAGTGAAAAACTTCCAGTGTATTCTACAGTTCCGAGACACAGTGGACTTTAACCGGCAGTCTTACCCCATCGCGCAATCACGAAAGCAAGCAGTAAGAGCTGAAATAGAACAAATGATTAACCGTGACATTATAGAGAGTAGCCAATCCCCATATACAAGTCCTATCGTGGCTATTCCTAGGAAAAACGGACAAGTCCGTTTGTGTTTAGATGCGCGCGAAATAAATAAAATGATCATAAATGACAGGACTTCGCCCGGTGAGATTGAGGAGATTTTAAAACGGTTCCACGGCACCAAGTACTTTAGTACCTGGGATACGGTGTGCGGGTACTGGCAGGTGGAATTACATCCACAGAGTCGCCAGTATCTGGCCTTTATATTCGAAGGGCGGAACTACCAGTTTAAGAGGTTGCCCTTCGGACTGGTAAACTCAGTCGCAGTCTTTGTGCACTGCATGGACCAGATACTTAGCCAAGAAGCACTACAGTTCACCACCGTATACGTCGATGACTTGCTAGTGTCCTCAGAAACTTGGGAGGAACACTGCTACCGTGTGGAACACGTATTACAGAAGCTAGCGGCAACTAATATTACGCTAAAATTAGCAAAATCTCATTTTATCGCTAAGGAAATACAATTCTTGGGTTTCATCTTGAATGATCAGGGAATCTCACCGTCGGCTGAAAAAGTCGAAGCGATTCAGAACTTTCCTACACCTAAGAATCGAAGGCAGTTACAATCATTCCTGGGACTCTTTAATTACTACCGCAAGTTCCAGGAAAAGTACTCAGAACTGACGGCCAGATTTCAGCCGCAACTGTCATCCAAAAATAAATGGGTCTGGGGTAATGAACAAAACAATATATTATCTTTAATTAAACAAAAATTCCTTGAACCCATCATACTTCGCCATCCAGATTTTAGCAAACCTTTCTTTCTTAATTGCGATGCCAGTGACATCAGCCTCGGCACTACCTTATATCAAGAGGATGAGGAGGGCGAAGATCTGGTGATCTGCTTTGCCAGCAGAGCATTGAATCAATGTGAGAAGAACTACCACGTTACAGAAAAGGAATTATTGAGTGTCGTGTTCGCGTGTGGAAAATTCCGCACTTATATTCTTGGTTATTCCGTTACCTTCCGGACAGACCATAAGTCTATCTCGTTCCTAAAGAGATGTAAGTTAAGCCATGGAAGGTTAACACGGTGGATACTATTGCTGCAATAATATGACCTGAAGTGGGAGTATATCCCCGGAAAGAAGAATGTCGTCGCGGACGTATTGTCTAGAGTAGACATTGATAAACAGACGTTCGAGGGGGAGAAGGAGAGTATTCTTAAAGTGTACCATATTCTAAGCAGCAGCGCCGGTCTACAATCAATTTTGGAACACCTGAGCACACACCAACAAGCTGACCCGAAGTTAATATCTATTCTAACAAGATTGGAAGCAGGGGAAGAGACGGTCTCTCAATATTATAAAATCCATAACGGAATCCTGTTTTCACGACCATCTTTATATAAGGAGGAATGGAAGGTTATTATTCCAACCCATATCGAAAAGGAGATAGTGTTTAATTATCATGTTCGATATGGGCATATGGGCGCGTTCAAGGTAGTAAAAGCCCTGGAAGAGAGCTGCCATATCAAAGACATAAATCGGAAGGTACGAAGGTACATAAAAACTGCCGCATTTGCCAACTCGTAAAAACCAACAACGAGAAAAGAGAAGGGCAAATGATTCCGATAACCTCTCAATCGAAACTTGAGAAAGTATTCCTGGATATCTGTGGGCCATTTCCCCGCAGCGGGGGCCGCCACAGATACAAATATCTCGTCATCGTAATGGACCATTATACCAAGTTCGTAAAGCTATACCCAGCGAATCGGGCGACTACAAATAAAGTTCTCGACATCCTGACCAACCAGTACTTCCCAACCGTCGGAAAACCAGTGTCGATCATAACCGACCACGGAACACAATTCAAGGGGAGGAAATGGCGGGATACACTACTGTCAATGGGGGTTCATACCTATAAGACTTCGGTATACCACCCGAGCAGTAACCCGGCCGAAAGAGTCTTGCGAGAGGTGGGGCGCCTATTAAGAACGTATTGCCACGATCAGCAGAGAAGGTGGCAAGAATACTTGGAGGCCACTGAAGAATTCCTCAACCTGGCATACCATCCAGCCATAGGAATAACCCCATACTCCGCCATGTACGAAAGACAACCCCCAAGGGAGATCGAGGAAATATTGGCGTTCCCCAGAGAGCATAAGTATATATTTAATAAAGTTCAATTTCATAATAAGGTGGCCGAAGATCAGGAGAAACGGCGGAATAAATACAATAAAAGCATGGGTAAGATTATTACTTATACCGTTGGAGAGAAGGTGTTGTTAAAGAATAGGGAATTACCCAGTTCTTTAGAAGGGATAACAAAAAAATTATTGCTTCTGTACACTGGTCCCTATATTGTCTCTAAGAACAATAACAACAACACGTACGAAATTAAGGAGATGGGTTCCAATAAAGTTAAGGGTGTCTTTAACCAGGCATCCATAAAGAAATTTTATGATTAATAACCCTCAAAATTCTAAAAATAATCTAATACCAAATTACATACAATTATTTAAAAGAATCATTTTGGAAAGAGAAGAAAAAGAATTTAGAAATCAACTAAATTCAAAAATAATGTAATACCAAATTACATACAATTATTTAAAAGAAACATTTTGGAAAGAGAAGAAAAAGAATTTAGAAATCAACTAAATTCAAAAATAAGGTAATACCACATTACATACAATTATTTTAAGAAAAACTATTTGGAAAGATATAAGAAGAAGAATTTGGACTTAATAATCCAAATTCTAAAACAATTGTAAGAACACCTTACTAACTAAAAATTTGAAAAACTTTATGACAAGAATATAAAAGAAGAATTTTGACTCATCCAAATTTTAAAACAATGTAAGACCACATTACTAACCAAGTATTTGAGAAAAACCATTTTGCAGAAATATAAAAAGAATTTTGAATTGAAAACAAATAAATTTAAAAAGAAAGCAGCCCACCTTACATACAAATTATTTGAGAAAACTTTATGGAATAATATAAGAAGAATGAATTTTGAATTGTGTATAAATCAAGTTTCCAAACCAAGAGTAAGTACAACTTACCGACCAATTATTAATAAAACACTTGGGTGAAATAAACAGAAAAGATTTAATACCATATTTATGGTAAGCATAAAATATATTTACCATGTTTAAAAAGAATCGTAATGGGGTGAATAAAGGAAACAGACTTTAGAATTAAAACAAATAATTCTCGAGAAATATGATCATGTCTAATTTCAATATAAAGTGTAAAAAACTTTCCATAAAATGATACAAAAGGAAATAAACCGTGTGATACGATTTGAGTGATTGAATATAATAAAATACAAAAACTTATGTGGAATTATGAGATAATAAAACTTTGAAGTGGTATGAGGAGAAATTATGACCTCATTATAAAATTAATAAAAAACATTAATTCGAAAGGATAATAACCATGACAGGAATAATGTGAGAATAATATCAAAGATATATGTAATTAAACGAATTAATATAAAATGATTTATGAATTAAATGTCAATTGTGATAATGACCGTTATAGAAAGTTCTAGAAAATAGAACAAGTGGAAATAATAAAAACAGAGTAATAAAATAAAAATGTCATAAAGATATGCTACTATAAACAATGCAGATTATAATAAAAAAACCAGAAGGTAATAAAGAATTTATAACCAAAAGCTTTATATGATAAGGAAAGTTGAAGAATGTAATAATAGAAGAGCTTCCTACCATAATATCAAATGAATGAAACATCAAGTTAAAGAGTCAGAAGAACAACTGAGATAGGAATATTAAAATCTCTGAGAAATATAATAAGTAATAAGTGAAGTATCCCAAAGATATATTTTTTTTTAATAGTAACAAATGTGTACTATTCTGAATAATTTTTTAATCTGTCTGTAGATAATTCCAGCAGTATTAATATGTTTTTTGAGCAGAGATGATTTGCCTCTGTACTCAAATATGTGTGAAGTATTGGACAGCAGAGGAAGTAGCGTACAGTGCCTCTCTGAACTAAACCAGCTCACAAAGTAGGGAAAGATAGGGAGGAAATATCCCAAGGAGAAAATACTAAGAAGAAATATGAAAATGAAATAATAAATATGAAACTCAGATGACTATTACTATCAAGGAAGATCAAGTGAGAATGAGAAGGATATAAGCTCAAATAAATATAAGAAAATTTTTAAAATGGAAGGAAGTCAAGAATAATAACAAAACTACAATAATTATCATAAGCAATTGTTTCAGACAAAGCAAGTATAGTCTGAAAAAATCACTTCTGGAGAAGGGCATTCTGTAGCGTGACAGAAAATCCACTACTTATTAATTCATATAAAATCATAAAAATTAATTACACCACATATGTTAATATAATATTGAATAAGATTTAATGAAATCAAGGAATAAACAACAATAAAATAAAAATCCTCAATACATTATATAAAAACCACTGTTAAAAAATCAAAGAAATTATTAAAAGCAACTCATATTATAAAATCAGGAACTTACCCAGGAAATTAGGAGCAGTAAACAAATTAGATTACACAATATCATGAAGAGAGAATCAGTTTGAGAGTGGTGAAACAACAAAATACCCCAAACACAAGAAGAAGGAAGAATAAAATTTATGATCAGGAAGTAAACAATACCCGGAAACCTTTAGCGAAGAGCAAAGTCAGTATCAGTAAATAACTTCGATACTCCAAACTAAACATCAGTCGAGATAACACGAAGTACCTTGGTTTACCCAAGAGTGAAGAATGAAGACAAGAAGACAAGAAGAAGGAAGACCAGAAGAAAGACAAGAGTGAAGACAAGAAAGAAGATAAGAAGAAAGATAAGAAAGAAAACAAGAAGAGAGGAAGAAATAGTATGAAAGAAACACCGTTATAAAACCTATTATTAAATACCATCAACCCCAAACCCATAGAGACAATTAAAAAGAAAGTATAACATCCCAAAATCATATAAAAATGTAATTATTAAGAAATCAAAAGTGCTGTCTAGTATAATAAGAAGTGAACCAACTAAAGCTATTGTGTGATAAAGAAAATAAACAAGTCTTAACAGTCCATGATTACTAAAGGTCTGGTCTGAGATAATAAGACTGAAAATATCAGAACCACCAGTGAAAGTGAACTTGTGCAAGTGTTTTTGGAAATTCAATAAACTTAAAGTTGGTGATACTATGACTTATCAATATGCTATATAACAACTTTTATATTCAGTAATACACATCATCATAAAATAATAAAATGGAAGATTTCCAATATTTTATTATTTTAATGTAACTCTGTTATTACAAGACATTTGTAAAAATGATAGTAACTAGAGTACTGGCGGACATGTTTACTGATAAAGGGGATAATAGATAATAATGGTTTAGACCAGAAAGGACTGGCATTAATTTATATTCATAGGTTTAAATTGTTTAAAATGGCTATTTGTTCACAGCCATGAACTCAATAGGTTTATAAGAATTTTTAGTAAATAAGATTTATATGTGTTTAAAATGAATTATGTTTGCCAAATAACAGCATGCATACCATTAATAATGTTTCAGTAGGTATGCTGTATTAATTCAAAAAGAATTAAATGTATGTTTTCAAACCATGTCAGGAATATGTTCAATTGTACAGAATGCTAAATATTGTTCAATATTATTTTTTGTATAACAGTAGTATTAATCAGATACTACACTTCACAATGGGTTTGTAAAACGTTTTATTTTCATGTAATAATAACTATGTAAAGTCAGAGGAGGAGTAGGATTAAATTTATTTGAGGAAGACAGAAATATAAAATTCTCAACTCTAGGCCATGTGGTGAATTCACAGAAGCCATATAAACCAGTTAATTCACTTATAATTCCTGTAAACTAGCAAGATTTAGGTAAGGTAAATCAGTTAACCACTACTGTAAATGATCCTATGAGTTAAATGGATAATAAGGAAATATACCTTAAAATATTGTAAATTTTCAAAATATATAAATTAATTAATTTTAAAGAGCAATGTCAAATTCAGAGATTAACATAAAAAACCAGTTCAAAGGTTCAATTTATATGTATTTAAGGAAAGGAAGAGAAATATGACTAATTAAAATTTATTATAATCGTATTACTAACAATTAAAATGGCAGAAAAATTATATGAAGGCGGAAACCAATTTTTGAGCCTAGATTTCCAAAAAGAGAGAAATTTGGTAATTTCCACAAAATGTCAACAGATATGGACTATAATATATCAACTTAAAAGGAATGAGATGATTAAACCAATGATAAGGTTCATAATTCATGAAGGTGATGAATAAAATAAATAAATTCCATGTATAATGTAAGTTTGTATCATGTGTATGGGAAATCGAAATATTTTAACAATACTTTTTCAAAGATTAACTGGGCCAGATTTTGACTAACATGAAGGAAGTTAGTTTAGTCTTTTGTTGAATATCAAGCTGAATAGTTGTGTAATATAACGTTCCTTAAAACCGTGTAGAAAATGGTACTACGGTTACCTTCTAATATCAGTGAAGCGAGAGTTAAATAAATTAAACATTTTTCTAACTAAAACTACAGAAATTTTAGCGAAAATAGTGAAAACCAACACCAAACTTCATTACACTAGTGATTTAAAACAGTAAAACAATATATTTGTGATAATTAACGCTACAAATCATAACCACTTTTTGAGCAGTTAACCCACAGAAGTGAACACAAATCAAATAACATAATTAACACAAGTATACACGGAACACTTCTTCAGAACACACCAAACAAACTATTAGACAGATTACACCAGTGCGGGGACATTTCAAACATTTATGAAGGTAATTTTGCTGTGAGATTTTAACACGACGACATTCCCAGTAACCTCGCCATATCTAGGAGCGGCCATCTTTGAAAATACGAGTCTCTGCCTTCCTCATCGAGTGACGTCAGAAGCTACATATGGTTTGACGATTCAACTTTTTTAAACATTATATCAGAATTATTTAAATATTGTTAGATGATAATTATGGAACTACTTTAATTGTTAATGTTATACTTTCTCGTTACCCTTCTCTGACTATTAATATAATCGCTCCAAGAACCTTTTTTATATAATACTTGTAATAATTTTTTCCACTGTATGAACGAATCGATTATTCCCTGAGACGGAGTCGATAATTGCTCCCAATCGATTAAAAATCGATTATTTATTAAATTTGTTAATAAATCCATTTATTTCAATTGTTTGTATCTATTATTATTTCACATGCTAATTTAAGGTTTATTTATTAATGCAACGAGACTTCAAGAAGAAGAAAATATTAATTAACAGCGAGATATTGGACCAGCACTAAACATCATAAATCGATTGCTGACCGGAGTTAATCTGATTAACTCCAGACTTGGTTCAGATCTTCCAGAAGTGCTCAATAATTAATAAATACATTCTTAATTATTAAAATTTTTCACCGAACATTAAAACAGGATTATTTCACAATTACAGACATTAAATAAAACATAAACAAATTTTTTTTTTTATTGAAAATTTTTTTTTTTTAATAAAATTTTCTCTTTATTATCTTTTTTTGTAAAGACCGCATACCGGCAATTCCTTACAAAGTGGCGTCCAACTTAGAGGGCTTGATATTATAAGCCTAGCAGTGATTAATTAATAGAGACAGAAGAAAAATGCAAAGACGAGCTACTTCGAAGAAGAGGGCGGCAGAGGCCGAAAAGGAAGTGGACATGGGGGATAAGGAGGCAACACCCGTGGAGGATCGGGAAGAGTCACTACCCCCGGTGGAACATAAACAACCTGAACCACCAGAGGAACAACTAAAAGTACCAACGCAGACAGTGGAAGTCAATGTCCCAGAGAAGGAGAAAACTAAAACAATGGAAGAGAAGATAATGGAAATGCTCCAAAACATGGAGTCTAAATTGGAAGGAGTCAATAAAAATATAGAATCCACTAACAAGAAAATGGACTCTACTAAAGAAGAAAACAGTAAGGAAAGAAAGGAAGACAAACAAGCTTTGAAGGAAGATTTGGGTGGAATAAATAAAAGCATTGAAAATACTAACAGAAGGATTGAGGAAACCAGTAAGAATTTGAATAAGAAGATGGAAGAGGAAATGGAGGAAACAAGTAGGAAAATGGAAAGCGACAATCAGCAACTGAGAGAAAAGTTGGAGGAAAATAATCAGAAAATGGAGGAGAAGATGGACGAGAATAATCAAAGGTTAAGAGAAGAACTGAGGGAAGTTAACCAGGAGAGCATGAATAAGGTAGACGAGAGAATAGAGTTGGCAAAAGAAGAGTTAAATAAAGGATAACAGAGACGAAGAAATCCATCGTAAAGAAGTTAGAACAGGAAGTCGTGGTTGTTAACCAGCAGATCAGGGAAGTAGACGAAAGATGTCGTCAGACAGAAAACGAAGTGCTGGAAGTCCGGGAGGTAATACATAAAGAGATTACACATGTCAAGCAACAACAGGAAACGAAACTGGAAGAAAACAAGAAATTTGCCCTGGAAGAAGTGAATAAAGTGCGGACACATGTAACCGAAAGATGCGACGGCGTGGAAGCCGCTATGACGAACATCACAGGACAAGTGCGTCAGAGCCAGGAGGAGATAGAATTGATAAGGAACAGACCAACTGGTTACCATCATTTCCCGATGTCAGAAAACAAAGAATGGCTTAATTTCCGGCAGTATAAACGGAAGCCCATGGAATTCTTAGCACGCATAGAGGAGTACCTAGAAAAACATAGAGGGAACCGGTGGGTCCAGAACCGAGAAATCCTAGACGAGTCGTTTCGGGAGGTGAATGACCATTGGTGGATGGCCAACCGGAGCGACATCGAAAGTTATCAGCAATTTAAGAGCCTCTTCAGGGCGAAGTACACTGGTCGGAGACGACTCAAAACTTGATAAGAGATAATATATGCCACGGCCACTACAAACCACAAGTCGGTAGTTCGATGACAGCATATTTCCTCGACAAGGTATGTATGGCCAAGCATTTAGAACCGGCCATAAATAATAAATAAATAAATTGTCATACCACTATGACGAGGAAGTCATACGAGCGAGGAGAGGCAGCCAAATAAAAACAATCCAGGCCATGACCGAACTCCTCGAAAACTTCGAAAACGAAGACTACTACCGACAGAGCCGGTGAAAAAATGATGGGCCCGAACCAAGGACGTATCCGAACAACAACCAGGGTACGAACAACACCAACACTGGGTACCAAGGAGGCCGGGCATACCCGCAGAATAATAGTTTTAACAATAGTAATAACTTTAGCACTACTAATCAAAATAATAGTAATAATACAAGTCCAAACCATGTGAACCCGAGTCGACCATCTAATGGTTATCAGGGTAACCGCAATCCCTACCCTCATAACACAAATAGTCAGAGAAGCCCCAATTATGGTAATGATCGTTACCATAATAATAATAATCGTGCGGGTCCAAATAATGGTAATCCCGTTAATAATAGGTTTCCCCGCCCACGAGTGAATTTCATAGATGGACGACAGCGAAGATACAACAACAATCGAAGAAACAGCTACCGAGGATATGAAGACAGGCGGAGGAGCCTAGAACGGGACCAACCAAGGTACTATCCGACGAGAAGGAGTACTAGTTTAGACGATGCTGAACGGAGGTCTAACCACGAACGACCGGAAGACCATAGGGACAGATCGACAGGGGCCCACTCTAAGCATCCCAAATGATGCTTCAACTAGTATGGCACAAGGGAACAACGATGTCGAGCCTTTAAACGGGCACAGGTAGTAATAAATCGCCGGAACCCGTTACTGCTCCTAAATACTGGGTATCTTAATAATGAGTGTAATAGTATAAATAATAATAATCGTATCACAGTCATCGGGTGCAACTACCTAAAGGACATCCGACATGAGTTATTGGAAGAGGATAACAGTAATCCCACCAATAACTTTAATAACGAAATCATACATGTCAACGCAGAGGTAGAAGGCATCCCAGCCAAGTTGATGATCGATACTGGTTCAAACGTGTCAATCATAAGTACGACGGAGTTGGAGAGGATACAGCTAGAGTGCGGGAGAACTTTACCAACTTTGCCATTAAATAATATTATTTTGTTGGGTGCAACCGGCCGACAAAATAAAACAATACATAGGCAAGTCTCCGCCAGTGTGATGAGCTGTGGTATAGCAATTGATATGGAATTCTTGGTGGCGAGCGGGCTGCCGTTTAATATACTGGTCGCGTGTGATGTGCTAAGGAGGAATTCCGCCATCATTGATCTGAGAACTGAGAAATTGTCGCTGTTTACTAACGGACATACTTGGACGGCGAACTTGGTGGGTAGTGACCAAGTCATTCCCGATAGTATCCACCAGCAAATTCGAAAAATTAACTTCATCCATCCAACAACTATAATTGAACAAAGAATAGACGACACCTCCAATGAAGATTTATGGTCACAAAAAATCCAGGAGATCAGGGATTTCCGGAGCGGTATAACTGGCGAAAAATTAACTTTAAACCAAGCGAACAAATTAATCAACATCTATAACAAATATAAATCAGTCTTTTCTGATGAGCCCGGTAAAGTGAAAAACTTCCAGTGTACTCTACAGTTCCGAGACACAGTGGACTTTAACCGGCAGTCTTACCCCATCGCGCAATCACGAAAGCAAGCAGTAAGAGCTGAAATAGAACAAATGATTAACCGTGACATTATAGAGAGTAGCCAATCCCCATATACAAGTCCTATCGTGGCTATTCCTAAGAAAAACGGACAAGTCCGTTTGTGTTTAGATGCGCGCGAAATAAATAAAATGATCATAAATGACAGGACTTCGCCCGGTGAGATTGAGGAGATTTTAAAACGGTTCCACGGCACCAAGTACTTTAGTACCTGGGATACGGTGTGCGGGTACTGGCAGGTGGAATTACATCCACAGAGTCGCCAGTATCTGGCCTTTATATTCGAAGGGCGGAACTACCAGTTTAAGAGGTTGCCCTTCGGACTGGTAAACTCAGTCGCAGTCTTTGTGCACTGCATGGACCAGATACTTGGCCAAGAAGCACTACAGTTCACCACCGTATACGTCGATGACTTGCTAGTGTCCTCAGAAACTTGGGAGGAACACTGCTACCGTGTGGAACACGTATTACAGAAGCTAGCGGCAACTAATATTACGCTAAAATTAGCAAAATCTCATTTTATCGCTAAGGAAATACAATTCTTGGGTTTCATCTTGAATGATCAGGGAATCTCACCGTCGGCTGAAAAAGTCGAAGCGATTCAGAACTTTCCTACACCTAAGAATCGAAGGCAGTTACAATCATTCCTGGGACTCTTTAATTACTACCGCAAGTTCCAGGAAAAGTACTCAGAACTGACGGCCAGATTTCAGCCGCAACTGTCATCCAAAAATAAATGGATCTGGGGTAATGAACAAAACAATATATTATCTTTAATTAAACAAAAATTCCTTGAACCCATCATACTTCGCCATCCAGATTTTAGCAAACCTTTCTTTCTTAATTGCGATGCCAGTGACATCAGCCTCGGCACTACCTTATATCAAGAGGATGAGGAGGGCGAAGATCTGGTGATCTGCTTTGCCAGCAGAGCATTGAATCAATGTGAGAAGAACTACCACGTTACAGAAAAGGAATTATTGAGTGTCGTGTTCGCGTGTGGAAAATTCCGCACTTATATTCTTGGTTATTCCGTTACCTTCCGGACAGACCATAAGTCTATCTCGTTCCTAAAGAGATGTAAGTTAAGCCATGGAAGGTTAACACGGTGGATACTATTGCTGCAATAATATGACCTGAAGTGGGAGTATATCCCCGGAAAGAAGAATGTCGTCGCGGACGTATTGTCTAGAGTAGACATTGATCAACAGACGTTCGAGGGGGAGAAGGAGAGTATTCTTAAAGTGTACCATATTCTAAGCAGCAGCGCCGGTCTACAATCAATTTTGGAACACCTGAGCACACACCAACAAGCTGACCCGAAGTTAATATCTATTCTAACAAGATTGGAAGCAGGGGAAGAGACGGTCTCTCAATATTATAAAATCCATAACGGAATCCTGTTTTCACGACCATCTTTATATAAGGAGGAATGGAAGGTTATTATTCCAACCCATATCGAAAAGGAGATAGTGTTTAATTATCATGTTCGATATGGGCATATGGGCGCGTTCAAGGTAGTAAAAGCCCTGGAAGAGAGCTGCCATATCAAAGACATAAATCGGAAGGTACGAAGGTACATAAAAACTGCCGCATTTGCCAACTCGTAAAAACCAACAACGAGAAAAGAGAAGGGCAAATGATTCCGATAACCTCTCAATCGAAACTTGAGAAAGTATTCCTGGATATCTGTGGGCCATTTCCCCGCAGCGGGGGCCGCCACAGATACAAATATCTCGTCATCGTAATGGACCATTATACCAAGTTCGTAAAGCTATACCCAGCGAATCGGGCGACTACAAATAAAGTTCTCGACATCCTGACCAACCAGTACTTCCCAACCGTCGGAAAACCAGTGTCGATCATAACCGACCACGGAACACAATTCAAGGGGAGGAAATGGCGGGATACACTACTGTCAATGGGGGTTCATACCTATAAGACTTCGGTATACCACCCGAGCAGTAACCCGGCCGAAAGAGTCTTGCGAGAGGTGGGGCGCCTATTAAGAACGTATTGCCACGATCAGCAGAGGAGGTGGCAAGAATACTTGGAGGCCACTGAAGAATTCCTCAACCTGGCATACCATCCAGCCATAGGAATAACCCCATACTCCGCCATGTACGAAAGACAACCCCCAAGGGAGATCGAGGAAATATTGGCGTTCCCCAGAGAGCATAAGTATATATTTAATAAAGTTCAATTTCATAATAAGGTGGCCGAAGATCAGGAGAAACGGCGGAATAAATACAATAAAAGCATGGGTAAGATTATTACTTATACCGTTGGAGAGAAGGGGTTGTTAAAGAATAGGGAATTACCCAGTTCTTTAGAAGGGATAACAAAAAAATTATTGCTTCTGTACACTGGTCCCTATATTGTCTCTAAGAACAATAACAACAACACGTACGAAATTAAGGAGATGGGTTCCAATAAAGTTAAGGGTGTCTTTAACCAGGCATCCATAAAGAAATTTTATGATTAATAAGCCTCAAAATTCTAAAAATAATGTAATACCAAATTACATACAATTATTTAAAAGAATCATTTTGGAAAGAGAAGAAAAAGAATTTAGAAATCAACTAAATTCAAAAATAATGTAATACCAAATTACATACAATTATTTAAAAGAAACATTTTGGAAAGAGAAGAAAAAGAATTTAGAAATCAACTAAATTCAAAAATAAGGTAATACCACATTACATACAATTATTTTAAGAAAAACTATTTGGAAAGATATAAGAAGAAGAATTTGGACTTAATAATCCAAATTCTAAAACAATTGTAAGAACACCTTACTAACTAAAAATTTGAAAAACTTTATGACAAGAATATAAAAGAAGAATTTTGACTCATCCAAATTTTAAAACAATGTAAGACCACATTACTAACCAAGTATTTGAGAAAAACCATTTTGCAGAAATATAAAAAGAATTTTGAATTGAAAACAAATAAATTTAAAAAGAAAGCAGCCCACCTTACATACAAATTATTTGAGAAAACTTTATGGAATAATATAAGAAGAATGAATTTTGAATTGTGTATAAATCAAGTTTCCAAACCAAGAGTAAGTACAACTTACCGACCAATTATTAATAAAACACTTGGGTGAAATAAACAGAAAAGATTTAATACCATATTTATGGTAAGCATAAAATATATTTACCATGTTTAAAAAGAATCGTAATGGGGTGAATAAAGGAAACAGACTTTAGAATTAAAACAAATAATTCTCGAGAAATATGATCATGTCTAATTTCAATATAAAGTGTAAAAAACTTTCCATAAAATGATACAAAAGGAAATAAACCGTGTGATACGATTTGAGTGATTGAATATAATAAAATACAAAAACTTATGTGGAATTATGAGATAATAAAACTTTGAAGTGGTATGAGGAGAAATTATGACCTCATTATAAAATTAATAAAAAACATTAATTCGAAAGGATAATAACCATGACAGGAATAATGTGAGAATAATATCAAAGATATATGTAATTAAACGAATTAATATAAAATGATTTATGAATTAAATGTCAATTGTGATAATGACCGTTATAGAAAGTTCTAGAAAATAGAACAAGTGGAAATAATAAAAACAGAGTAATAAAATAAAAATGTCATAAAGATATGCTACTATAAACAATGCAGATTATAATAAAAAAACCAGAAGGTAATAAAGAATTTATAACCAAAAGCTTTATATGATAAGGAAAGTTGAAGAATGTAATAATAGAAGAGCTTCCTACCATAATATCAAATGAATGAAACATCAAGTTAAAGAGTCAGAAGAACAACTGAGATAGGAATATTAAAATCTCTGAGAAATATAATAAGTAATAAGTGAAGTATCCCAAAGATATATTTTTTTTTAATAGTAACAAATGTGTACTATTCTGAATAATTTTTTAATCTGTCTGTAGATAATTCCAGCAGTATTAATATGTTTTTTGAGCAGAGATGATTTGCCTCTGTACTCAAATATGTGTGAAGTATTGGACAGCAGAGGAAGTAGCGTACAGTGCCTCTCTGAACTAAACCAGCTCACAAAGTAGGGAAAGATAGGGAGGAAATATCCCAAGGAGAAAATACTAAGAAGAAATATGAAAATGAAATAATAAATATGAAACTCAGATGACTATTACTATCAAGGAAGATCAAGTGAGAATGAGAAGGATATAAGCTCAAATAAATATAAGAAAATTTTTAAAATGGAAGGAAGTCAAGAATAATAACAAAAACTACAATAATTATCATAAGCAATTGTTTCAGACAAAGCAAGTATAGTCTGAAAAAATCACTTCTGGAGAAGGGCATTCTGTAGCGTGACAGAAAATCCACTACTTATTAATTCATATAAAATCATAAAAATTAATTACACCACATATGTTAATATAATATTGAATAAGATTTAATGAAATCAAAGGAATAAACAACAATAAAATAAAAATCCTCAATACATTATATAAAAACCACTGTTAAAAAATTAAAGAAATTATTAAAAGCAACTCATATTATAAAATCAGGAACTTACCCAGGAAATTAGGAGCAGTAAACAAATTAGATTACACAATATCATGAAGAGAGAATCAGTTTGAGAGTGGTGAAACAACAAAATACCCCAAACACAAGAA
The DNA here is from genome assembly GCA_034769895.1 of Magicicada septendecula. NCBI lineage: Eukaryota > Metazoa > Arthropoda > Insecta > Hemiptera > Cicadidae > Magicicada > Magicicada septendecula. The sequence goes on along the minus strand of CM068373.1, from coordinate 138,896,842 downwards.
GAAGGAAGAATAAAATTTATGATCAGGAAGTAAACAATACCCGGAAACCTTTAGCGAAGAGCAAAGTCAGTATCAGTAAATAACTTCGATACTCCAAACTAAACATCAGTCGAGATAACACGAAGTACCTTGGTTTACCCAAGAGTGAAGAATGAAGACAAGAAGACAAGAAGAAGGAAGACCAGAAGAAAGACAAGAGTGAAAACAAGAAAGAAGATAAGAAGAAAGATAAGAAAGAAAACAAGAAGAGAGGAAGAAATAGTATGAAAGAAACACCGTTATAAAACCTATTATTAAATACCATCAACCCCAAACCCATAGAGACAATTAAAAAGAAAGTATAACATCCCAAAATCCTATAAAAATGTAATTATTAAGAAATCAAAAGTGTTGTCTAGTATAATAAGAAGTGAACCAACTAAAGCTATTGTGTGATAAAGAAAATAAACAAGTCTTAACAGTCCATGATTACTAAAGGTCTGGTCTGAGATAATAAGACTCAAAATATCAGAACCACCAGTGAAAGTGAACTTGTGCAAGTGTTTTTGGAAATTCAATAAACTTAAAGTTGGTGATACTATGACTTATCAATATGCTATATAACAACTTTTATATTCAGTAATACACATCATCATAAAATAATAAAATGGAAGATTTCCAATATTTTATTATTTTAATGTAACTTTGTTATTACAAGACATTTGTAAAAATGATAGTAACTAGAGTATTGGCGGACATGTTTACTGATAAAGGGGATAATAGATAATAATGGTTTAGACCAGAAAAGACTGGCATTAATTTATATTCATAGGTTTAAATTGTTTAAAATGGCTATTTGTTCACAGCCATGAACTCAATAGGTTTATAAGAATTTTTAGTAAATAAGATTTATATGTGTTTAAAATGAATTATGTTTGCCAAATAACAGCATGCATACCATTAATAATGTTTCAGTAGGTATGCTGTATTAATTCAAAAAGAATTAAATGTATGTTTTCAAACCATGTCAGGAATATGTTCAATTGTACAGAATGCTAAATATTGTTCAATATTATTTTTTGTATAACAGTAGTATTAATCAGATACTACACTTCACAATGGGTTTGTAAAACGTTTTATTTTCATGTAATAATAACTATGTAAAGTCAGAGGAGGAGTAGGATTAAATTTATTTGAGAAAGACAGAAATATAAAATTCTCAACTCTAGGCCATGTGGTGAATTCACAGAAGCCATATAAACCAGTTAATTCACTTATAATTCCTGTAAACTAGCAAGATTTAGGTAAGGTAAATCAGTTATCCACTACTGTAAATGATCCTATGAGTTAAATGGATAATAAGGAAATATACCTTAAAAATATTGTAAATTTTCAAAATATATAAATTAATTAATTTTAAAGAGCAAAGTCAAATTCAGAGATTAACATAAAAAACCAGTTCAAAGGTTCAATTTATATGTATTTAAGGAAAGGAAGAGAAATATGACTAATTAAAATTTATTATAATCGTATTACTAACAATTAAAATGGCAGAAAAATTATATGAAGGCGGAAACCAATTTTTGAGCCTAGATTTCCAAAAAGAGAGAAATTGGTAATTTCCACAAAATGTCAACAGATATGGACTATAATATATCAACTTAAAAGGAATGAGATGATTAAACCAATGATAAGGTTCATAATTCATGAAGGTGATGAATAAAATAAATAAATTCCATGTATAATGTAAGTTTGTATCATGTGTATGGAAATTGAAATATTTTAACAATACTTTTTCAAAGATTAACTGGGCCAGATTTGACTAACATGAAGGAAGTTAGTTTAGTCTTTTGTTGAATATCAAGCTGAATAGTTGTGTAATATAACGTTCCTTAAAACCGTGTAGAAAATGGTACTACGGTTACCTTCTAATATCAGTGAAGCGAGAGTTAAATAAATTAAACATTTTTCTAACTAAAACTACAGAAATTTTAGCGAAAATAGTGAAAACCAACACCAAACTTCATTATACTAGTGATTTAAAACAGTAAAACAATATATTTGTGATAATTAACGCTACAAATCATAACCACTTTTTGAGCAGTTAACCCACAGAAGTGAACACAAATCAAATAACATAATTAACACAAGTATACACGGAACACTTCTTCAGAACACACCAAACAAACTATTAGACAGATTACACCAGTGCGGGGACATTTCAAACATTTATGAAGGTAATTTTGCTGTTAGATTTTAACACGACGATATTCCCAGTAACCTCGCCATATCTAGGAGCGGCCATCTTTGAAAATACGAGTCTCTGCCTTCCTCATCGAGTGACGTCAGAAGCTACATATGGTTGACGATTCAACTTTTTTAAACATTATATCAGAATTATTTAAATATTGTTAGATGATAATTATGGAACTACTTTAATTGTTAATGTTATACTTTCTCGTTACCCTTCTCTGACTATTAATATAATCGCTCCAAAAACCTTTTTTATATAATACTTGTAATAATTTTTTCCACTGTATGAACGAATCGATTATTCCCTGAGACGGAGTCGATAATTGCTCCCAATCGATTAAAAATCGATTATTTATTAAATTTGTTAATAAATCCATTTATTTCAATTGTTTGTATCTATTATTATTTCACATGCTAATTTAAGGTTTATTTATTAATGCAACGAGACTTCAAGAGAAGAAAATATTAATTAACAGCGAGATATTGGACCAGCACTAAACATCATAAATCGATTGCTGACCGGAGTTAATCTGATTAACTCCAGACTTGGTTCAGATCTTCCAGAAGTGCTCAATAATTAATAAATACATTCTTAATTATTAAAATTTTTCACAGAACATTAAAACAGGATTATTTCACAATTACAGACATTAAATAAAACATAAACAAATTTTTTTTTTATTGAAAATTTTTTTTTTTAAATAAAATTTTCTCTTTATTATCTTTTTTTGTAAAGACCGCATACCGGCAATTCCTTACAAAGTGGCGTCCAACTTAGGAGGCTTGATATTATAAGCCTAGCAGTGATTAATTAATAGAGACAGAAGAAAAATGCAAAGACGAGCTACTTCGAAGAAGAGGGCGGCAGAGGCCGAAAAGGAAGTGGACATGGGGGATAAGGAGGCAACACCCGTGGAGGATCGGGAAGAGTCACTACCCCCGGTGGAACATAAACAACCTGAACCACCAGAGGAACAACTAAAAGTACCACGCAGACAGTGGAAGTCAATGTCCCAGAGAAGGAGAAAACTAAAACAATGGAAGAGAAGATAATGGAAATGCTCCAAAACATGGAGTCTAAATTGGAAGGAGTCAATAAAAATATAGAATCCACTAACAAGAAAATGGACTCTACTAAAGAAGAAAACAGTAAGGAAAGAAAGGAAGACAAACAAGCTTTGAAGGAAGATTTGGGTGGAATAAATAAAAGCATTGAAAATACTAACAGAAGGATTGAGGAAACCAGTAAGAATTTGAATAAGAAGATGGAAGAGGAAATGGAGGAAACAAGTAGGAAAATGGAAAGCGACAATCAGCAACTGAGAGAAAAGTTGGAGGAAAATAATCAGAAAATGGAGGAGAAGATGGACGAGAATAATCAAAGGTTAAGAGAAGAACTGAGGGAAGTTAACCAGGAGAGCATGAATAAGGTAGACGAGAGAATAGAGTTGGCAAAAGAAGAGTTAAATAAAAGGATAACAGAGACGAAGAAATCCATCGTAAAGAAGTTAGAACAGGAAGTCGTGGTTGTTAACCAGCAGATCAGGGAAGTAGACGAAAGATGTCGTCAGACAGAAAACGAAGTGCTGGAAGTCCGGGAGGTAATACATAAAGAGATTACACATGTCAAGCAACAACAGGAAACGAAACTGGAAGAAAACAAGAAATTTGCCCTGGAAGAAGTGAATAAAGTGCGGACACATGTAACCGAAAGATGCGACGACGTGGAAGCCGCTATGACGAACATCACAGGACAAGTGCGTCAGAGCCAGGAGGAGATAGAATTGATAAGGAACAGACCAACTGGTTACCATCATTTCCCGATGTCAGAAAACAAAGAATGGCTTAATTTCCGGCAGTATAAACGGAAGCCCATGGAATTCTTAGCACGCATAGAGGAGTACCTAGAAAAAACATAGAGGGAACCGGTGGGTCCAGAACCGAGAAATCCTAGACGAGTCGTATCGGGAGGTGAATGACCATTGGTGGATGGCCAACCGGAGCGACATCGAAAGTTATCAGCAATTTAAGAGCCTCTTCAGGGCGAAGTACACTGGTCGGAGACGACTCAAAACTTGATAAGAGATAATATATGCCACGGCCACTACAAACCACAAGTCGGTAGTTCGATGACAGCATATTTCCTCGACAAGGTATGTATGGCCAAGCATTTAGAACCGGCCATAAATAATAAATAAATAAATTGTCATACCACCATGACGAGGAAGTCATACGAGCGAGGAGAGGCAGCCAAATAAAAACAATCCAGGGCCATGACCGAACTCCTCGAAAACTTCGAAACGAAGACTACTACCGACAGAGCCGGTGAAAAAATGATGGGGCCCGAACCAAGGACGTATCCGAACAACAACCAGGGTACGAACAACACCAACACTGGGTACCAAGGAGGCCGGGCATACCCGCAGAATAATAGTTTTAACAATAGTAATAACTTTAGCACTACTAATCAAAATAATAGTAATAATACAAGTCCAAACCATGTGAACCCGAGTCGACCATCTAATGGTTATCAGGGTAACCGCAATCCCTACCCTCATAACACAAATAGTCAGAGAAGCCCCAATTATGGTAATGATCGTTACCATAATAATAATAATCGTGCGGGTCCAAATAATGGTAATCCCGTTAATAATAGGTTTCCCCGCCCACGAGTGAATTTCATAGATGGACGACAGCGAAGATACAACAACAATCGAAGAAACAGCTACCGAGGATATGAAGACAGGCGGAGGAGCCTAGAACGGGACCAACCAAGGTACTATCCGACGAGAAGGAGTACTAGTTTAGACGATGCTGAACGGAGGTCTAACCACGAACGACCGGAAGACCATAGGGACAGATCGACAGGGGCCCACTCTAAGCATCCCAAATGATGCTTCAACTAGTATGGCACAAGGGAACAACGATGTCGAGCCTTTAAACGGGCACAGGTAGTAATAAATCGCCGGAACCCGTTACTGCTCCTAAATACTGGGTATCTTAATAATGAGTGTAATAGTATAAATAATAATAATCGTATCACAGTCATCGGGTGCAACTACCTAAACGACATCCGACATGAGTTATTGGAAGAGGATAACAGTAATCCCACCAATAACTTTAATAACGAAATCATACATGTCAACGCAGAGGTAGAAGGCATCCCAGCCAAGTTGATGATCGATACTGGTTCAAACGTGTCAATCATAAGTACGACGGAGTTGGAGAGGATACAGCTAGAGTGCGGGAGAACTTTACCAACTTTGCCATTAAATAATATTATTTTGTTGGGTGCAACCGGCCGACAAAATAAAACAATACATAGGCAAGTCTCCGCCAGTGTGATGAGCTGTGGTATAGCAATTGATATGGAATTCTTGGTGGCGAGCGGGCTGCCGTTTAATATACTGGTCGCGTGTGATGTGCTAAGGAGGAATTCCGCCATCATTGATCTGAGAACTGAGAAATTGTCGCTGTTTACTAACGGACATACTTGGACGGCGAACTTGGTGGGTAGTGACCAAGTCATTCCCGATAGTATCCACCAGCAAATTCGAAAAATTAACTTCATCCATCCAACAACTATAATTGAACAAAGAATAGACGACACCTCCAATGAAGATTTATGGTCACAAAAAATCCAGGAGATCAGGGATTTCCGGAGCGGTATAACTGGCGAAAAATTAACTTTAAACCAAGCGAACAAATTAATCAACATCTATAACAAATATAAATCAGTCTTTTCTGATGAGCCCGGTAAAGTGAAAAACTTCCAGTGTACTCTACAGTTCCGAGACACAGTGGACTTTAACCGGCAGTCTTACCCCATCGCGCAATCACGAAAGCAAGCAGTAAGAGCTGAAATAGAACAAATGATTAACCGTGACATTATAGAGAGTAGCCAATTCCCATATACAAGTCCTATCGTGGCTATTCCTAAGAAAAACGGACAAGTCCGTTTGTGTTTAGATGCGCGCGAAATAAATAAAATGATCATAAATGACAGGACTTCGCCCGGTGAGATTGAGGAGATTTTAAAACGGTTCCACGGCACCAAGTACTTTAGTACCTGGGATACGGTGTGCGGGTACTGGCAGGTGGAATTACATCCACAGAGTCGCCAGTATCTGGCCTTTATATTCGAAGGGCGGAACTACCAGTTTAAGAGGTTGCCCTTCGGACTGGTAAACTCAGTCGCAGTCTTTGTGCACTGCATGGACCAGATACTTGGCCAAGAAGCACTACAGTTCACCACCGTATACGTCGATGACTTGCTAGTGTCCTCAGAAACTTGGGAGGAACACTTCTACCGTGTGGAACACATATTACAGAAGCTAGCGGCAACTAATATTACGCTAAAATTAGCAAAATCTCATTTTATCGCTAAGGAAATACAATTCTTGGGTTTCATCTTGAATGATCAGGGAATCTCACCGTCGGCTGAAAAAGTCGAAGCGATTCAGAACTTTCCTACACCTAAGAATCGAAGGCAGTTACAATCATTCCTGGGACTCTTTAATTACTACCGCAAGTTCCAGGAAAAGTACTCAGAACTGACGGCCAGATTTCAGCCGCAACTGTCATCCAAAAATAAATGGATCTGGGGTAATGAACAAAACAATATATTATCTTTAATTAAACAAAAATTCCTTGAACCCATCATACTTCGCCATCCAGATTTTAGCAAACCTTTCTTTCTTAATTGCGATGCCAGTGACATCAGCCTCGGCACTACCTTATATCAAGAGGATGAGGAGGGCGAAGATCTGGTGATCTGCTTTGCCAGCAGAGCATTGAATCAATGTGAGAAGAACTACCACGTTACAGAAAAGGAATTATTGAGTGTCGTGTTCGCGTGTGGAAAATTCCGCACTTATATTCTTGGTTATTCCGTTACCGTCCGGACAGACCATAAGTCTATCTCGTTCCTAAAGAGATGTAAGTTAAGCCATGGAAGGTTAACACGGTGGATACTATTGCTGCAATAATATGACCTGAAGTGGGAGTATATCCCCGGAAAGAAGAATGTCGTCGCGGACGTATTGTCTAGAGTAGACATTGATAAACAGACGTTCGAGGGGGAGAAGGAGAGTATTCTTAAAGTGTACCATATTCTAAGCAGCAGCGCCGGTCTACAATCAATTTTGGAACACCTGAGCACACACCAACAAGCTGACCCGAAGTTACTATCTATTCTAACAAGATTGGAAGCAGGGGAAGAGACGGTCTCTCAATATTATAAAATCCATAACGGAATCCTGTTTTCACGACCATCTTTATATAAGGAGGAATGGAAGGTTATTATTCCAACCCATATCGAAAAGGAGATAGTGTTTAATTATCATGTTCGATATGGGCATATGGGCGCGTTCAAGGTAGTAAAAGCCCTGGAAGAGAGCTGCCATATCAAAGACATAAATCGGAAGGTACGAAGGTACATAAAAACTGCCGCATTTGCCAACTCGTAAAAACCAACAACGAGAAAAGAGAAGGGCAAATGATTCCGATAACCTCTCAATCGAAACTTGAGAAAGTATTCCTGGATATCTGTGGGCCATTTCCCCGCAGCGGGGGCCGCCACAGATACAAATATCTCGTCATCGTAATGGACCATTATACCAAGTTCGTAAAGCTATACCCAGCGAATCGGGCGACTACAAATAAAGTTCTCGACATCCTGACCAACCAGTACTTCCCAACCGTCGGAAAACCAGTGTCGATCATAACCGACCACGGAACACAATTCAAGGGGAGGAAATGGCGGGATACACTACTGTCAATGGGGGTTCATACCTATAAGACTTCGGTATACCACCCGAGCAGTAACCCGGCCGAAAGAGTCTTGCGAGAGGTGGGGCGCCTATTAAGAACGTATTGCCACGATCAGCAGAGGAGGTGGCAAGAATACTTGGAGGCCACTGAAGAATTCCTCAACCTGGCATACCATCCAGCCATAGGAATAACCCCATACTCCGCCATGTACGAAAGACAACCCCCAAGGGAGATCGAGGAAATATTGGCGTTCCCCAGAGAGCATAAGTATATATTTAATAAAGTTCAATTTCATAATAAGGTGGCCGAAGATCAGGAGAAACGGCGGAATAAATACAATAAAAGCATGGGTAAGATTATTACTTATACCGTTGGAGAGAAGGTGTTGTTAAAGAATAGGGAATTACCCAGTTCTTTAGAAGGGATAACAAAAAAATTATTGCTTCTGTACACTGGTCCCCATATTGTCTCTAAGAACAATAACAACAACACGTACGAAATTAAGGAGATGGGTTCCAATAAAGTTAAGGGTGTCTTTAACCAGGCATCCATAAAGAAATTTTATGATTAATAAGCCTCAAAATTCTAAAAATAATGTAATACCAAATTACATACAATTATTTAAAAGAATCATTTTGGAAAGAGAAGAAAAAGAATTTAGAAATCAACTAAATTCAAAAATAATGTAATACCAAATTACATACAATTATTTAAAAGAAACATTTTGGAAAGAGAAGAAAAAGAATTTAGAAATCAACTAAATTCAAAAATAAGGTAATACCACATTACATACAATTATTTTAAGAAAAACTATTTGGAAAGATATAAGAAGAAGAATTTGGACTTAATAATCCAAATTCTAAAACAATTGTAAGAACACCTTACTAACAAAAAATTTGAAAAACTTTATGACAAGAATATAAAAGAAGAATTTTGACTCATCCAAATTTTAAAACAATGTAAGACCACATTACTAACCAAGTATTTGAGAAAAACCATTTTGCAGAAATATAAAAAGAATTTTGAATTGAAAACAAATAAATTTAAAAAGAAAGCAAGCCCACCTTACATACAAATTATTTGAGAAAACTTTATGGAATAATATAAGAAGAATGAATTTTGAATTGTGTATAAATCAAGTTTCCAAACCAAGAGTAAGTACAACTTACCGACCAATTATTAATAAAACACTTGGGTGAAATAAACAGAAAAGATTTAATACCATATTTATGGTAAGCATAAAATATATTTACCATGTTTAAAAAGAATCGTAATGGGGTGAATAAAGGAAACAGACTTTAGAATTAAAACAAATAATTCTCGAGAAATATGATCATGTCTAATTTCAATATAAAGTGTAAAAAACTTTCCATAAAATGATACAAAAGGAAATAAACCGTATGATACGATTTGAGTGATTGAATATAATAAAATACAAAAACTTATGTGGAATTATGAGATAATAAAACTTTGAAGTGGTATGAGGAGAAATTATGACCTCATTATAAAATTAATAAAAAACATTAATTCGAAAGGATAATAACCATGACAGGAATAATGTGAGAATAATATCAAAGATATATGTAATTAAACGAATTAATATAAAATGATTTATGAATTAAATGTCAATTGTGATAATGACCGTTATAGAAAGTTCTAGAAAATAGAACAAGTGGAAATAATAAAAACAGAGCAATAAAATAAAAATGTCATAAAGATATGCTACTATAAACAATGCAGATTATAATAAAAAAACCAGAAGGTAATAAAGAATTTATAACCAAAAGCTTTATATGATAAGGAAAGTTGAAGAATGTAATAATAGAAGAGCTTCCTACCATAATATCAAATGAATGAAACATCAAGTTAAAGAGTCAGAAGAACAACTGAGATAGGAATATTAAAATCTCTGAGAAATATAATAAGTAATAAGTGAAGTATCCCAAAGATATATTTTTTTTTAATAGTAACAAATGTGTACTATTCTGAATAATTTTTTAATCTGTCTGTAGATAATTCCAGCAGTATTAATATGTTTTTTGAGCAGAGATGATTTGCCTCTGTACTCAAATATGTGTGAAGTATTGGACAGCAGAGGAAGTAGCGTACAGTGCCTCTCTGAACTAAACCAGCTCACAAAGTAGGGAAAGATAGGGAGGAAATATCCGAAGGAGAAAATATTAAGAAGAAATATGAAAATGAAATAATAAATATGAAACTCAGATGACTATTACTATCAAGGAAGATCAAGTGAGAATGAGAAGGATATAAGCTCAAATAAATATAAGAAAATTTTTAAAATGGAAGGAAGTCAAGAATAATAACAAAACTACAATAATTATCATAAGCAATTGTTTCAGACAAAGCAAGTATAGTCTGAAAAAATCACTTCTGGAGAAGGGCATTCTGTAGCGTGACAGAAAATCCACTACTTATTAATTCATATAAAATCATAAAAATTAATTACACCACATATGTTAATATAATATTGAATAAGATTTAATGAAATCAAAGGAATAAACAACAATAAAATAAAAATCCTCAATACATTATATAAAAACCACTGTTAAAAAATTAAAGAAATTATTAAAAGCAACTCATATTATAAAATCAGGAATTTACCCAGGAAATTAGGAGCAGTAAACAAATTAGATTACACAATATCATGAAGAGAGAATCAGTTTGAGAGTGGTGAAACAACAAAATACCCCAAACACAAGAAGAAGGAAGAATAAAATTTATGATCAGGAAGTAAACAATACCCGGAAACCTTTAGCGAAGAGCAAAGTCAGTATCAGTAAATAACTTCGATACTCCAAACTAAACATCAGTCGAGATAACACGAAGTACCTTGGTTTACCCAAGAGTGAAGAATGAAGACAAGAAGACAAGAAGAAGGAAGACCAGAAGAAAGACAAGAGTGAAGACAAGAAAGAAGATAAGAAGAAAGATAAGAAAGAAAACAAGAAGAGAGGAAGAAATAGTATGAAAGAAACACCGTTATAAAACCTATTATTAAATACCATCAACCCCAAACCCATAGAGACAATTAAAAAGAAAGTATAACATCCCAAAATCCTATAAAAATGTAATTATTAAGAAATCAAAAGTGTTGTCTAGTATAATAAGAAGTGAACCAACTAAAGCTATTGTGTGATAAAGAAAATAAACAAGTCTTAACAGTCCATGATTACTAAAGGTCTGGTCTGAGATAATAAGACTCAAAATATCAGAACCACCAGTGAAAGTGAACTTGTGCAAGTGTTTTTGGAAATTCAATAAACTTAAAGTTGGTGATACTATGACTTATCAATATGCTATATAACAACTTTTATATTCAGTAATACACATCATCATAAAATAATAAAATGGAAGATTTCCAATATTTTATTATTTTAATGTAACTCTGTTATTACAAGACATTTGTAAAAATGATAGTAACTAGAGTATTGGCGGACATGTTTACTGATAAAGGGGATAATAGATAATAATGGTTTAGACCAGAAAGGACTGGCATTAATTTATATTCATAGGTTTAAATTGTTTAAAATGGCTATTTGTTCACAGCCATGAACTCAATAGGTTTATAAGAATTTTTAGTAAATAAGATTTATATGTGTTTAAAATGAATTATGTTTGCCAAATAACAGCATGCATACCATTAATAATGTTTCAGTAGGTATGCTGTATTAATTCAAAAAGAATTAAATGTATGTTTCAAACCATGTCAGGAATATGTTCAATTGTACAGAATGCTAAATATTGTTCAATATTAGTTTTTGTATAACAGTAGTATTAATCAGATACTACACTTCACAATGGGTTTGTAAAACGTTTTATTTTCATGTAATAATAACTATGTAAAGTCAGAGGAGGAGTAGGATTAAATTTATTTGAGAAAGACAGAAATATAAAATTCTCAACTCTAGGCCATGTGGTGAATTCACAGAAGCCATATAAACCAGTTAATTCACTTATAATTCCTGTAAACTAGCAAGATTTAGGTAAGGTAAATCAGTTAACCACTACTGTAAATGATCCTATGAGTTAAATGGATAATAAGGAAATATACCTTAAAATAAAGTAAATTTTCAAAATATATAAATTAATTAATTTTAAAGAGCAATGTCAAATTCAGAGATTAACATAAAAAACCAGTTCAAAGGTTCAATTTATATGTATTTAAGGAAAGGAAGAGAAATATGACTAATTAAAATTTATTATAATCGTATTACTAACAATTAAAATGGCAGAAAAATTATATGAAGGCGGAAACCAATTTTTGAGCCTAGATTTCCAAAAAGAGAGAAATTTGGTAATTTCCACAAAATGTCAACAGATATGGACTATAATATATCAACTTAAAAGGAATGAGATGATTAAACCAATGATAAGGTTCATAATTCATGAAGGTGATGAATAAAATAAATAAATTCCATGTATAATGTAAGTTTGTATCATGTGTATGGGAAATCGAAATATTTTAACAATACTTTTTCAAAGATTAACTGGGCCAGATTTTGACTAACATGAAGGAAGTTAGTTTAGTCTTTTGTTGAATATCAAGCTGAATAGTTGTGTAATATAACGTTCCTTAAAACCGTGTAGAAAATGGTACTACGGTTACCTTCTAATATCAGTGAAGCGAGAGTTAAATAAATTAAACATTTTTCTAACTAAAACTACAGAAATTTTAGCGACAATAGTGAAAACCAACACCAAACTTCATTATACTAGTGATTTAAAACAGTAAAACAATATATTTGTGATAATTAACGCTACAAATCATAACCACTTTTTGAGCAGTTAACCCACAGAAGTGAACACAAATCAAATAACATAATTAACACAAGTATACACGGAACACTTCTTCAGAACACACCAAACAAACTATTAGACAGATTACACCAGTGCGGGGACATTTCAAACATTTATGAAGGTAATTTTGCTGTGAGATTTTAACACGACGACATTCCCAGTAACCTCGCCATATCTAGGAGCGGCCATCTTTGAAAATACGAGTCTCTGCCTTCCTCATCGAGTGACGTCAGAAGCTACATATGGTTTGACGATTCAACTTTTTTAAACATTATATCAGAATTATTTAAATATTGTTAGATGATAATTATGGAACTACTTTAATTGTTAATGTTATACTTTCTCGTTACCCTTCTCTGACTATTAATATAATCGCTCCAAGAACCTTTTTTATATAATACTCGTAATAATTTTTTCCACTGTATTAACCAATCGATTATTCCCTGAAACGGAGTCGATAATTGCTCCCAATCGATTAAAAATCGATTATTTATTACATGTGTTAATAAATCCATTTATTTCAATTGTTTGTATCTATTATTATTTCACATGCTAATTTAAGGTTTATTTATTAATGCAACGAGACTTCAAGAAGAAGAAAATATTAATTAACAGCGAGATATTGGACCAGCACTAAACATCATAAATCGATTGCTGACCGGAGTTAATCTGATTAACTCCAGACTTAGTTCAGATCTTCCAGAAGTGCTCAATAATTAATAAATACATTCTTAATTATTAAAATTTTTCACAGAACATTAAAACAGGATTATTTCACAATTACAGACATTAAATAAAACATAAACAAATTTTTTTTTATTATTGAAAAATTTTTTTGAAATAAAATTTTCTCTTGATTATCTTTTTTTTGTAAAGACCGCATACAGGGTTTCTTTACAATATATATATATATATATATATATATATATATATAGATAGATAGATAGATAGATATATATAGATATAAAGGCGCTTATTAGACCGGTTGTTACTCATGGGGACGAGCCATGGACATTAACAAAATAGGCACAAGAAACACTAAGAAAGTTTGAAAGAAAAATTGTAAGACGTGTTAATGGTCTGATTAAAGAAGATGATGAATGGAGAGAAAGAAATATCCAAGAGATAGATGAGGTATTGAAGCATAAGAACATTGTAAGATTCGTAATGGCTCAACGAATACACTGGCTAGATCACCTAGAGCTGACAAAAGTTCAGCGTATCCCAAAGAAAATCCTGAGGGTACAAGTCTATAAAAGCGGAAAGAGGGGCCGACCCTCGATAAGACGGTTGGATGATGTGCTGGAAGATCGAAGAAGAATGGATATGAGGGTTACACTGAGATGGGAATGGATAGGAGACACTGGATAAAATTGGTGTTGAAAACTAGGCCTCACGTTAGGCTGTATCTCTAAAAAAGAAGAAGAAGAAGAAGAAGAAGAAGAAGAAGAAGAAGAAGAAGAAGAAGAAGAAGAAGAAGAAGAAGAAGAAGAAGAAGAAGAATTGACCTGCGCACGTTTCACTAACTCTATCTTCAGAGGTTTTTTAAAATTAAGTACAAAAAATTAAGCTTCTTATTTTTTGTACATAAGGCAAATCACATACACAAAACAAAATATAATAAATTGCGATCAAAATATTTACCTAGTTGAATATGGTCATCTTTGCTGTCATTGACCCAGAAAATTTGTATGTAAAAATAGTCATTCCCGTGAACGGATGGGGTTTCTGGCCGGCTGGCTCTATTACTGGCGACAGTCGTTTTGTCTGTTAATGTTTCTGGACTTGCCTCTGCTCCATACGCCAGTATAGGCGTCTTTTTATTTGTATTTGTGTCACTATATTTAAATTTGTATATTCTTGTTTCAAATTCCAAAATTGGCAAATTATTATTTCAGATAATATCACACATACAACTCAACATCCTGTTTGCTTCTATTATTTTCTATTAAACCACAATTTGTTATTGTTATCTTTAGTTAGTTGATGTTTATTATCTGATCCACAATTTCAGCAACAGTCGTAGCATTGATATTAGCTATAGAGATCGCCACATTATGTTGACTTCACGCGGTGTACAATGCTGTTTGCATCGAATACCGCTTAGTAAAAGTCTGATTTCATAAACGTCAAACAAATTTTTGTTGTCTGTGTCAATGGTGCAGCACTTAAACCACCTAAAGTGATACAAAGGAAAGGTCGTGAAGCCAATCCACTATAAATCTGTCGCAACGGTGACAAGCGTTTGATGTCACCAAAGTCACAAATCAATTTGGGCGAAAGTGGTGTGTTGCGTTCAGACGGGAGATTTATGAACTGTAATTGAAAAATATACAGGGGTGAGCGTTTAAATAAAGTCTCACTCAATTGTTTGGTTGACTTTCAGACTTACCTCTCCCCGTCTTAACGATTAAAACTAGTAATTTGTTATTTTGATTGATCAAACCTGTACTTTCGGCTAAACCTGGAATGAATTTATAGATGTATAAATGAATATTTAATTATATAATATACCTTCTCTAATACAATTAGGAGGAAAATAACAAGAATCCTGATCACTCTACTATTTCTGTAGGAATATAGCAATTGTGCAGCGCACAATAAACACTAAAACTTAGAAACGTTCAGATTTCAATTACAATTACTTTTAGACAGAACGCTGCTGGTAAACTTTTAGACTAACCATTTGCCTTCAAACTATTATAAAACTGGCGTGCTTATAATTTATGCTTAACGTAAGTTTATAAAAGAAATCAAGAAGTGAGCACACTGTGGTAGCCACGATGTTGTTACGTCCTTCCTAATCTTTGGATGCAGTGTTGGTCAAGCCTGTATTAGGCAGTGACGGAAAAACAAAACTGTCGAGCACATCTAATTGCACAGAAGAATCTGGTCTGCTGATATGTAGTTCATGTAAGAGAACGATTTACACTCAAACAGATGGACTACCCATGGGCTCCCCTATATCAGGTATACTAGCCGAAATATTTATACACACCATAGAACAGGAACACATACTGAACAATAACAAATACACCGATAAAATAATATATTGGCACAGGTATGTTGATGACATTTTACTCCTCTACAACGGCAACAAAAGACAAATTGAAAATTTCCACAAATACATTAACACTATACACCATAAATTAAAATTCACACTTTAAATAGAACTAAATAATAGCATAAACTTCTTAGACCTTACAATCACGAAAGCAAGCAACACACAAACATACAAAATATACACGAAACCCACCACATCAGACATGGTCATACATAACTCATCCAACCACCCAACTCAACACAAACATGCAGCTTTCAACTACATGCTCCATAGGCTCACTTCATTACACCTAAACACACATGACTACCAAGAAGAATTAAACACAATCAAATATATAGCAGTCAAAAATGGATACAACCCCGATTTAATAAATAAACTACACAAACGCATCCTAAACACAAAAAGGAAAACACATCAGACCAACAGCACACAACCCAGTAAATACATAACACTTACATACTACAATTCCAATACGCACAAAATTACAAACACATTTAGAAAACATAATTATAAAGTAGCCTACAGAACCAACAACACATTAGGAAACACATAAATAATACTAACAAAGACACAGGCACATAAAGCAAAACAGGAGTATATAAATTAAATTGTAATGATTGTCACCAATTCTACATCGGCCAGACGGGAAGGTCTTTTTCCTCCACATTTTCAGAACATTTAAAAGCCCTCACCACAAACTACATACATTCCACATTTGCCACTCATTTACAAAACGGAAACCACAGTTACACAAACATAGAACACAACATGGAAATATTACACTACTTACCTAAAAGTAGAAAACTAAACACAGCTGAACAATTTGAAATATACAGATATCACACACTACAACCAAAGAACATATTAAATGAACAATTACATTATAGATCACATACACTATTCGATACAAACACACAAATACACTGATCCAAACACACAATTTGAACCTCAGCGCCAATACCCTCCCACCATCAACCCCCACCTACACCTATAGTCCATAACCGTTATTCTGTAAAACGACATTCAGTATTTACTCCCACTGAGGAAGAGGAACATCACCTCGAAACGTGTGGGGAAGTGATAAAGAAAGTAAGTTCATATTGTGAAAGTTTATATATATAATAATATTAATACTTATCTAATCCCCTTTTTATTTTTAATTTAAATAACAAATTTTGTTAGTAGAATTTATCATTAAATTGAATTAAATAATTTATTAAATATTATTAAATTATTTAATAATATTAAATTATTTAATAGTAATATAAAAACTAAATACCGTGAAGTTAATTTTAATTTCAGCTCTTTATCAACTTTATCCTTTACATCTTCAGTTCCGTTGCCATAACGTTGGTCCATCCCTTGCAAACCACCACCTTGAAAAATTAAAACCAGCAATACATAAAAGTTGCAACAATACGGCTAGGCGCTAGTTGGTTAGCCTGAGGCTGAAACAATTGTAACTGAGATATAGCATATAGCTCCAGAATTTTTAGAAGAATAATCTTTTAAATAGTTGGTTCAATGAAGAAAAAAAGCCCAATTGCAGTCAATTTAGTTTGCAGAAAATATAAAAATTAACACGAGATACAATAAAATAAAATAAAGCTAATAATATAAAATAAAGGTTAACAAACCAAAGAACTGAAAACATACCAAACAAGTTAGCAGCTTGAGTTAACAGTTTAAGATTTATAAACGTAATCTTAGTTGTTGAGTACCATTAAAGTGACAGAGAAAATTATACTTTATTTCAAATAAAGTATTCGAAATCGGACGTCTTCAAAATCGAATTACAGAATGTCAACTGTTCTAATATGATCAGAGTAACTGTTTGAAGTAAAATTGTATGTGATAATCAAGTTAAAACGTACACGCCGTCGGTGTCGGGCCCATGGCGTATTACCTATAAACTGTGGTTTACCTAACGGCCGCCAGAGGTCGTGACGACGCAGGTGTCGTTAACATGAACCCTAATAACAGATAAGAGACTCTCTATGTATTTCATATGAAATAGTTAATACGGCGAACATCAAATGCCCCAGCAGCGTTGCCAACCTTGAACTTGCATACTTTACTTTAATGTACCCATAAGACTTTATTACCCATGAGGCCGTGTATATACATAGAAAATGTGTCGTGGGACTGGGTTCTTGCTCCTTTGCATATTCCTGGGCTTAGGTAATGGAGTGATAAATTGTTTACACGTTATAACAAAGAAAGTAAAGTTTATTTAATAGCAGTCCATTCAACTTAAGTTTCCCTGACCAAAATTTAATATTCCGGCAACTTCCTCTAGTAAGACAATGGCAAAGAAGAAGTTATGGGCTTGAGACTGTACTGAACACTTTCAAAGTATAATACTAGCAATACAAGTAGTATTATTATATTAGTACGGATTTAATTGTCTTATTAAGTTAGCAGTGGTAGATGATGAGGTTTCTGGCTGAAAGAGAAAAATTTAAATATAATAAATGTGGGTAACACAACTAATGAATCCCTAATGGAAAAGACAACTTTTGCAGATTTTATTGAATCATTCTCTTTTTATTTGAAACAGTAGTTGTTATTTCCGTAATTTGAAAGAATCATTCTGTAGCGTAATAATTTTATAGAGTTTCGGTGGTTATAAATTTTTAGTTTGATAGTTTTTCCATAAAAAATAGACTTTGACATAGTCATGCGTTTGATATTGACTGAATTTTCAGCAATTATTTTGTTTCGTCATACACAAAGGCTTAATGCACATAACAAGTGCTTACATCACTGCGTTTACATATATATGTTTTAATTACAACATAAACACAAACAAAATAATATAAAACACAACAGAAAATATAAACATATATAGGCCTACTGTATTAAAAATTAGTACAAATTATGCTCTGCATTCCACTCAGCTGAGACAAATCCAAACTGACATGCTGAACTAGCAGAATCAGTGTGCGGGTCGCATGGGCAGCCCCTCTTAAGATTGCCACTGCCGTTGAAAATGTACGGTACTTCTTTACTCGTACACAGCAAAATGGACTAACTTTTTACCGTGTATAAGGGCAACAGCTCGACCGTCCGGTGTTACCATGCAGAAGGCGTCGAGTGATTGGTTATTAGTCGTCTCCAAAGTTTAATAGGGAACAACATGTGAAGGACGAATATTTGGACAAATGGTAGGATAGGTGGAACAATTATGACAGGGCTAGCGTCTTTAGCTACTGATGATGCATTACGTCAGAGAAAAGATTGGGTGTAGAGTCGGAGTAAAACACAATGACACTTATCTCCTGACAGACCAACTTATTCAAGTAACTGTAGGAGCTACCTGAATAAGATTGGATTCGATCTTTAAACCTAACTTTTGATGGTACGTAAACATTTTCAGAATGGTTTGGTCGGACTATAACCATCGGTAGAAGCTGCCACACAATGTCTCCACTAAACAATTTGTGGTCGTCACAGGCCTGTGGTGTGAACTTGCGTCAGTCCGGTTGTGCTTCCCGGTTCTCTCCACCGGATTTACAGCGCAAGTAGCGGATCTTTTTATATAGTTTTTCTACAATTGTGTTTAGCTTTGTAGGTGGCGACGGTAGCTTATTCTTTGGACAGGTCACGCTTGTTAGTGAACGAAACTCGGCCAGGCTTATATTTGTATTTAATGTATTATTTCAATTTACAACCACAGATATTTTAATGGTCGTTGTGTGGCAAATTCTAACAATGGTTATTGTCCGATGTAACTCTCTGATAACGTAACGATTGCAACGGAGCTACGTAAATGGTGTGGAGTAGCAGGTACCTTAGCAGATACTGGCTTGCACAAGCCAGAGAAAAATTTGTCATGAAAATATTTCATTTGGCGTCAAAAAAACTTGACAATGGAAACCAGGAAGACTTTTATAAAGAGTTTTGTTTTGAGAATATGTTCATGTTGCTTAACAACCTGGACTTTTAGAAAATTGGAGAGGGGCCACCTTGAAACTTTCAGCTGTGGTGTTGGAGGAGGGCCTTAAGAGTATCCTGAACGGAAACAACGCCTAATGATGAGGTTTTGAAGAGAGTAGGTAAAAGGGAGACATTGATTGGAGCCGTTGTGGAAGAGAGAAGCAGTATGGTTGGTAACCTGTAACTCTGTTCAAACTGGTTTACCACTCTGACCGAGGGAATGGCCAAGGGGCGCAGTGTGAGAAGACTTAGACAGGATCATATGGATGAGATTTAAAGAGACGGAAGTGGGAAGTAAGATTGTATGAATATGGTAATTAAGAGACGAAATGATAGAAGTTGCAAGCCTACCAACCGCTGGACTGAGAAAAAGATGAAAGAGAGAAGGTTGTTGGCAATATATAGAGCAAAGGGGGGATGATTATTTACACAACTGAGTCAGATGGGAATCAGCTTAGACTTTACAAAAACACGTAAGCATAATAAAGCAGTGGAGGTTCTTAATGATATAGTTTCAAGAATAGATATGGTTAAGGACATGGTGAGGACACTAAACACGTGTTAGAGAACGGAAACGGATAGCCATAAATTGTGCGAAATTCAACACTTACGTCACCTGGCGACTTCGTAAAAGGAGATTCTCCAGTAATGACAGGAATAAATTAACAGGATTGGGGAGAAATTGTCAGTGGTAGCTTTAGAGATGTGAGCAAACTAAAGCAAGCAATTTCTGACACGAAATTGTGGCTTGCCACTAGTGACAGATCCCCAAAATTGCTGGGCGACCTATCATAAATGGAGGCCAACTCAGGGGTAACTTGTATCGTCTAAATCAACTTGTCGCTGGTTGGATAGCACCGTGGATATAGTTTGCCTCTCTCTGCGCCCCGATTAGCATCAGGTGGAGGCGAATCTGAGAGATTGGGTTGACCTCCCGGCTTTGAAATCGAAGTTGACCTGTCGTTTCCTATTTTTTTATGTGGATCGACTCGATCCATAACAGAGCTAGAAATAAACAAATGGAGAGCCTTTTCCAGTCCAAAAAGTTGATCGTATCAGATACTATTCATATCAGAAACATGAAATGGCCCCCAAAACTTTAAAACATTTTTTTTTATAAATTTTTTTTCCAGGGGTCGTTACTTAATTTTTAAAACTAGGCACCTGGCCTAGACGAAAGAAAAAAAGTACTGAGCCCAGCGTCACAGGACTTGCAAAAAACTAATCATATAACTGTAAGAGTAAGAGCATTTTATCGGTGCTTTCTTTTTTATAAACATTATATTATACCACATCACTTCATCTGAGAGACAACTTGTATAGCTGCATATTATTAATATTAATACTCGCATTGCAACAATGAGAATTAGTGCAATCCCTATAACAATTGGATACCTGTACAAGAAATGAAATTAAATTACAATAGATGTATATTCCCACTCCTTTTACAATTATTTGACTTAATCGTTATATAATTTGGAAGCTCAATTAACTGTGCACCTTCTTTTAAATTTGAAACATGAATTCTTACATTACCCCATATCAGCACCAGTGCTTAGCTATATTAAACGTTATAGACATATATGTATACTATAACGGTAATATTTTTGCAAATATAAATTTATTTGTGTTTTTAAGGAGCCCCACGATCTTGGAGCGCCATTTGATACAACGACACATATCATTAAATGTAAGCGTGTCGAGCCCCAAGTTAACGGGCAACAAAATTATATAAACTCACAATTATATATGTAGGTTGTATGTAATTATAACAATACCAGGTGTAACTATAATAAGAGTATTAGATTTATGAGAATTTAAAAAAAATTCATATTTATTGTTTTCTCAAACCTTATAAATAATAAGACATCGTTAATAATCTTCGGTCAAGATATCACTCATTATTAAGTGTTTATCTCTTAAACTATACGGTGTTACACACATTTAAAACACTCTTACATCTATACATGTTAATAATCTTAATCTACACATTTATTCCATTTGATTTACTAAAACAAATAAAATTAAAATGTAATTTGAATTGAATTCTTTTAATTCAGATCTGACCTCAGCTTGCTCAGTCTTACCAATGTTTAAAAATTAAATTTAAAATTATATTAATTACTTTTAGACTGGCATTTGTTTTATATTCAAAATTTAAATTGTTCTTTTCTACAATGCAAATATCAAATCAATTTAATTATTTACTTTGATAAACAAAAATATACTATTTCAAATTTAAACTCTTTTTTTTCTTATTTCTTTATATGCGATCGCTCATTCTTACGACTAAACGTTTATCTAAGATTCTAATATATTATTTCTAATTATAAACTTTTTTCTTTGTTTTAATTTATTGTCTTTTTGTATAGTCTTTTTGAGCTCTTTTAAAAAATCATTTATAAATGCATTATGCATGTCACCTCGAGTTTTGATGATCTTACGACTTATTGACGGGGTCCAGCGTTGTCCAGAGTTGGGTTTCCGTTACTCCTGGCTTAGCGTGTTCCTGGATATGTCCTGAGTCCAACGTCGTTCTCCAGCAGTGTGTGGTCCGTCTCAGAGAATTGCTATCTGCTGCAAGGTGGATCTCAATCGTTGGTTAGGCGTCAAAAAACATCTCCTAACGTACAGCATTCCTTGTCGCTCTTGTAGCTTCTCCGTAGATACTCTTTGTAGACTTAAACGGTTCCGGTACTTTACGCTTCCCGAAATATTGTCAACATAATTACTGAACGTCTTTATTCGTTCATAAATGAGACTTATAATACAATAAAAACTGTTCTGCCGACGGACAGCATGTCCGACTGCAACTGTGTCTTGAAATGAAGGGAAGGGTTTTCAGTCGAACCCTTAATTTATACCCTCTCGAGATTCCGCACCTGTTGGTTCCGAAATCATCCTGTCGAGACCTACAGATCACATGCTAGCCCCCACTCCCGAACCTTTTCATATATTTGCAATTTTTAGCAAATAGCAATGTTTTGTACGGAATCGAGATAGCACAAATCATAGCTAATATGATTAAGCACTCACTGTATTAATTTGAGCGTCTTATGGTAATTTGCGTATTTTTGGCACATTTATTTCGCACTGTCTCCGCGTAATGTGTCCTATTAACGTCATTTTCTCACTTGGGATAACTATAAATTTTACACACACTTTGGTGCCTTTGGTTTGTTTATACACTAATTAGTTTTCACAGTGAATTAAAATAATGATTTTCTTAATTACTTGGGGAGGGTAGCTGCGATTCCTGTCTGTACATGCATCACTAACACACATACAATCGAGCAGGTGTCCTTTGCCTGTCGAAACAGGTTAATTTCTCCCCTAATATAACAATGAAATATTTTTACAATCTCAGACCTGTCCATTTACACCTAACTTATAATAATTCTACAAATTTTATGTTTATTTAAATCAATGCCCAATACAGCATATGGCTGTATCGTTGCAATACATAATATGCAGCCTTGCCCTTGTACAAGGTATTATTAATGAAGTTCATCATTTAAATTACAAACATGTATCCATAAAAGCTCTAATGTCTCTTTTACCATAATGATTTTACAAATTTTGAATATTATAAATGTCCCATGTTCCATGAAACGATGCTGTGTAGTGTAGTTAAATTTAAATTGGAAATTTCCTACCTGTATTTGGAGAACGGAAGGCGGCTATGAATCCTATGATGGTCGGTGATAATGGTGCTGATGGGTGAAGAAGTAAGTGGTTACATTTTGGATGGTTGTCCTTCGGGAACTACAGGATCTCCCTCTGTGGCGGGCGACGTGGGGAGCCGTTCACTGTCGATCTTCTTACATGATGATGGCTGGTGTAGGTGCTATCATGTCAGCTGCTTTCCATCCCTCGACGGTTCGAGGACCCTTTAACGTCATTTATTTGTAAATGTCTATCACCAATTAAATTCACCTACGACACTTTCTCGCCTCAGAATAGCAACACCACACACACACTGTCTAATACTTTGGAAATTATTATTCTCTGATTACTCAAAGCAAAGTCGAAAACTGATCACTGCATCTTGATTAACATTTGCAGGATACAACACCCATACATTAATTCATCTTTACATTTTCTTAATATACATACATAAATTTTATGAATTCATTTTGTTACAGTTACATTCATAATTGTTTAAAACCCTTTAGCTCAATTCATTTTAAACCTCTTTTATTTAGGTGCACACTCGCTCTAAATTAAATTTTCAAACATGCAAGTACAAGATCGCCACGTGCCGGAAGAAAGTACAATTTACATAAAAATAGATACATTAAAAATAATTTTTTTTACATATTCG
Organism: Magicicada septendecula; assembly: GCA_034769895.1. Classification (NCBI taxonomy): domain Eukaryota; kingdom Metazoa; phylum Arthropoda; class Insecta; order Hemiptera; family Cicadidae; genus Magicicada; species Magicicada septendecula. Next base: position 138,872,693 of record CM068373.1, on the reverse strand, counting down.
GATCACACACACACACACACACAAATGTAAGACACTTATGCCCATTAACCTAACACGAAAATTGCAACAATGCTTACCTGAGACCTTTTAAAAGTTTAAGAACTCAAGTTGCGTCGGAAAGAGTAAGATTACGATTCAAGTCGCCAGACCACAAGAGAGCACTTCGGAAGCTAAAGACGAAATGGAGAGCGAACACACGTTCTACAATTCCACAAAGGTACGGAAAAAACTTGTAGCATCAATCAAACAGCTGTTACGCGGCTGCTCACTGAATATTGACGACGCACACGCGTTGCGCTATCTCGCTCAGGTAGACTGAGTGGGACCGAAGGCAGTGGCCTTGGCGCGACTTTTCGAATATGCCGAGCGCTTTAGCACAAACAGAATACTGTACTGAAAATTAACAGAGATTACAGTGACAGTTGACAGTCCGCCAAGCAAAGTCAGCAACTCCATATATTATAGTCCACTTACAACTAGTAGCCTATACCATGTCTTTTGAGAATAGGAAGTCATGGATTATCGTTCTTATGTTGAGTTACTTTTATAAACGATAAGTGAAATAAATGAGAACTGGGGTTTAGTGGACAAGTGGGCGTGGGGCCAGCTACTAATCAAGAAATCTCGGGTTCGAATCCCGCCGCACTGTAAATCAAAGTGCGTTTTAAAAAGTGAACACAGACTCTCGCAATAGGAGTTGTCGTAGTTGTTCGATATGTTAGGCCTCGGCAAAATATAAGCATTTCCTGAAAAGTTAAAAAAAAAGTCAATAAAACGGGAACACGGTAGTGCAGCCCCCTAAAGACGAATGTTTTTTTTAGCGTTTCAGAAAACTTTTGGCGTTTCAGGGAATCTTTATTTGGGACCTCGGGCTAATATCCCGGTTAATATGTCTCATACAATAAGGTATGTTTTGTTTTCAGCGCCCCCATGTCGACTCGGCCTGTGCCAGTAAGTACCTGAGATACGTTCCTGGGGAATTATGAGTGCCTGATACGTAGTGCTGGCCAGACTGCCTTCCTTGTATGCCGAACAACTCACATGAGGCATCCTACCCTGGAAAACTCTTAGACTGCCCGTAGACGGTAACAGAGTAACCGTCATTATATTATAAACGATAAACATACACATGAAATTTGTGTTTTCCTTCTGTGAAAATGGTTACACTATACACCACGGTTCATCTGTCATTCTGTGTGTGTGTGTGTGTGTGTGTGTGTGTGTGTGTGTGTGTGTGTGTGTGTGTGTGTGTGTGTGTGTGTGTGTGTGTGTGTGTGTGTGTGTGTTTTCATTCCTGTAATTTGCTTTCACGTATTTCGTGCATAATTAAAATGGCACAATTAGTCGTGAGCTATTGTGAGTGACATAACCTTAGTGACTGTTACATTACCTGCGTGGCATTGCCGAAAATTCCCAATATTCCCTACACCGCGACATTTGGTTATTCCGATGAATTAGTGGCCTTCATTGCTCTGGATAATCGGGGCTATTCTGTGTTGTGTTCCAGCAACCGCTTATTATCAACCGCGCCTAGTTTAAACAGGATAACGTGACAAAACCAAAAATTGGGCACCCATAAATAGGCCTATCCGGATTGAATTTGTAAAAAAAAACAATATATTACAGACAAGGTTAATTAAAATTTATTAATTATAAACATCACTATGTCACAAACAGAATAAAACATTTTATTCATTTGTAGAACTAGATTAAAATCTATGTAATCGAATACAGCGTCTCTAGAGGATATTCCCTGAAGTTCAATCCGTACTACTTTAAGTTATAATTACTGTTTGAAACAAAACGAATGAAAGCTTTGTTATCAGACTGTAGTTTACAAAGCTATTCGTATAGCATCTAGGTAACACATGCGCACTCAAACAATCTGCATTTTGTATTGTCCTTTATACTTGTGTTTCAACATTCTGATGCTGCAGGGAGACATTACTTTGCATAAAATAGTAACACTCTGTCATCTGTTGCAGACACAGAACCTTTCAAAACCAATGCAAATACAAGAATGTATGTATTGTATTTACGCACACACACACACAGACACACACACAAAACACATAAACACGGTTTCTGTCGCTGTAAGATTATTATTTTCTGAACGGGTGTGCTTTATTTTCTAACCCTATTAGTGACTTTGTACTGACAACTACATCGCTAAAAGCTGCTGCTGGAATACCCCACAGTAATATGCGGTAAAATTTATTGCCCCGTTGTCTCCAGTGCAAGGCCGACTGCTCAAGTGTACTGCAACAGTTTGATGCATGCAACTTCTGTTTTAGTATTACAAAAAATTGCGTTGCAAGCAGATAGCTGGCCCTTGATTGGGAATTAACAGGTCACGATTTCTATCTCCGTAAGATCCAAAGTATACCCGTATGTGCTCAGATCTCCGCATCGTAAAGTAGTACTGAGTGCGTAATTGACATTAGTAATCGTCGTTTGGAACGTTTCGGATCGCTTGTGTTAACCATAATTCTACGGAACGCCGTGGTCACGCTTGCAGCCTAATCAGTCACCTAACAATAATAATAAATCTAATTTTAACATATACACATCATAGCCCGGATAATTTTAATCAAGTAGAACTAGGTACCCATTCATCTATCTAATTGTCGACGATATCTTGGTTTTTGGTAGATAGCTGGTGCTAATAATTATTTTGATTCTATTACCACCTGAAGACAATCACAGATTATCAGTGTTCGAAAGTTTGTAATATTTTAACAACTGATTATCTTCAGCTACTTTACAAATATATTCTTTACACTAAACATTTAAATTGAATTGTCGGTAAAAGAGTTTTTTAATTAGATATCGTACTTTAATCTCTTCGTCTTCCCGTCTTCTCGTCTTCCAAATAACCTTTTCTTATCGTACATATTCTTGAAAAAATGAAGTCACACGTTTGTAGTTGCTTCTATTGAATTAACAGTAACTTATTATTTTTCAGCCTAGCCAATTTGCTTTCGTTTACGTTTGAAGTACTTGAGCTATCAATGCCTAACTTAATTTCTTGGATTTCGTTGTCCATGACGTGTCCGTTACTTAACTAAATATAATTATTTCACTACTGACTCGGAAGACTTTTCCGAGTCAGTAGTGAAATAATTATATTTACCTAACTTAATCGTTATTAATCCCACAGTAGCTGCTGTCACTAAAATAATGTTAATAACTTATTAGCATTACTTATGCCTAAAAATTACAGTTTCAGTTAAAGCCGGTTTAAATATTTGTGAACAAAACAACTGCTGCTTGGAACTTTCAAATGAAGTTCGCATTTCTAAACGTGTCGATCAAGTTGGCAGGGGAGAGAAAGTGAAACCCGTGGTATCAATTCCTATCCTTTTTCCCCTTTCGGCTTTTTACATTACACAAAGGGAATTCGTTTGACTTCCGTGAATGGCGATGCTTATTTCTGTAATCCTTTATTCGGGGTATTTCTCTTCCCTATAAAATCTCATTTTCTCAAACTTTGAATTGAAATTACAAATACTCTGTACATAATCCGTCCCATTATCACCCTCTTCTATAACTGGCATCAATCTTGAATGAATATAAGTTTTAAATGATTTGGGCCGACAGCTCTCAGTAAAAAAAGTATATTTAATTTTGTCGTTTAATGGTTAAAGTTAGTAGGGGTTTTTAATTGAAGAAAACAAATTCTGTAAATAAAGCAAATTAAAAAATATATACTGTGCAAATATGAGGAAGAATTTATAAAAATGTTAAGCCAATCTACATTAAATACAACGGTAAACCTAAACACTACGGTGATGATGTTTGCATTATGTTTTATTTATTAAATTTGTTCCATCATACCTAATTACTGACCTAACAAAGTGTATCCAAAGTTTCTCTCTTCGTAACCAGAATAAATGAAATATTTTTTTATTTTATTTTTTATTATTATTTTGTTTTTAATGGGTGTATTTGAAAGAGAAAACAAAAACACATTTTGTTTTCTTGTTGTAAAGAATACAAATGTTCAAATTCTAAATAGACAAAATAAAGTTTTATAACTTACTTATTAAAAAGAAGAACAACATTTGTATACATTTCTGTAGGCCTACTTTCAAACTATACGAAAACAATATACAACAGACGTGGCGGATATTGTTCTATGTTGTTCCAGCAGATCCGGTTATATGAAGGCTTGATATCCACGTGCTCACTGGCGTCTTGGAATCGATCCCTTGCTGTGTAGGAATGTCCGTAAACATACAAACAACAATATTTTTAAGTCTGTTTTCGACGAATATTGAGTTTCAGTATTTATTAATGTTAATACTATAATCAAGATATCGTTAAAAATTAACATGATTTTTCACAATGCAAATTCTTCGTCGGCAGCCCAGAAACTTCGGTCAAAACGTTTATTATATTAGACGCGACTTGAAAGGTTTAATTAACTGAGTCAACGGGTCAACCTTTCACGGCACTTTGCATGTTGAGGCCACGTTTTTAGTTGGCCTGAATCTGTTTTTCCATACATTTACCCTGTGGGGTCCACAACAGCTTTCTGCGTTATTTCCATCCTTACTGCGTGACCGACCTAGGTTAATGTTTGTTGTTTAATAAACTCTTATACGCGTAAATCCTTATATTCTTCCTTATATTCGCGACTGAATTTGACTCTCCAGAGTCGATTACCGTTCAGCGAATCTAATATTCTTCTAATGATGTTTCTAAATTTTGGAGCCATAGCATAGAAGCAAACAGAAATTATCGTAACAAATTGTTTATGTGAGACTTAAAGTTGTGGTTCTGTGGCGTTTAAGTGCTGTTAGTTATATTGTCGTATTTCTACCTTTATTCAGTCAGTTCTAAAAGAAAAGAGAATACATGCCCAACTTGCACTCAACGAGCAGTAATACATAAGAGACAACTAGAAAGAACCCGATAAAGGGCGCAATAGGCTCCACTCTGAAATAATACGCTAAGTGGTCCCAGGGTGGATATCAGTGCCTGAATCATAGACGGCTTTCTAGTGGATATTAGCACCACAAACCAGAGACGGTTTCCGCTGACGGTGCATAAAGCATTTTTCCGCCCTTAAGACGAAAATCTGTAACTCATAGTAATAACAGTAAGTAAAAACTATTAAAACGCAACAGAAAATTTATCAAAACCAGACGTTTCGGCGATGCTAACGACGGCCTTCTTCAGTAGCGAGGGAAGAGTAAACAAGCCCCGCGTGAAGTTAGAGAGTGTAGTAAGTCTCCTGTGAAACACACTCGTACTTGTGACTTCAATCGCAGTCACATCACGCTCGTCTCCGACTGGTTTACATCAAGGCCGACAATCAGTGAATGCTAACTGCAATAATAATAATAATAATAATAATAATAATAATAATAATAATAATAAATCAAATTTTAACAGATAGGCCTATAACCTACTGCCTAATACATAAAAATTTAATCAAGTAGAACTAACTATGGCATTGGAAAGGAAGCCGGAGGGAGTAAGGACGAGTGGAGGTCCGAGGAAAAAATGGAGAGAATGGGTTTTGATGTAGATGCGAGTGGCAGGTTGGAGGAGTAAGGCTCTGGACAGAGAAGAATGAAGGAGAATCATTGAGCAGGCCAGGGTTCTACAGGGACCGTAGTGCCAGAGGAGAAAAAGGAGCTAATTACCGATGTATCCGTTTGTCGACGATATTTTGTTTTATTATAGATAGCTAGTTCTATTTTCTAGTTTTATTCTATTGCAACCTGAAAACGATTACAGAATCTTAATTTTCGAAGAGTTACAGTCATTAAAAAAATATTAACTACACCGAGTAACCAAAACATATTCTTAATAATAAGTCACTGTAATTGATTTTTCGATAAAAGGGTTTTTTATCTAGATATCGTGCATTTATCTCTTCATCTTTCTGTCTCCCTCACAGACACAGACTCAGAGTTACTGTGACTTTCAAAAGTGTGCGCACCACGTTGCTCAGTACACATTAACTAACGCTTTGCATATATTGCGAGCCCATTACTGTTGTCAACAACAACCCCTATATTAAGGATCAATAGGATTTCCAAGGATTAGAGCGGTCAGTAATCCTCGTATTGAAATGTTGCCCATTAGTCGGTACTGTTTCTACGCAAAATGAGTGAAATTAATCCGGGTTTCAAGCTTGAGACCCAAAATCGGTTGTGCACTCAACAATACCTATACAGTAAAGCTAGGATTTTAAGATTGTCAGGATTAAACCTGTTATTAAAAAAATATCAAATAATAACTCAGAATTAATTGAAAGTATCGATTTTGATTTGATTTTTTTGTAACAAAGTTTTAAAATATATCAACCATAGAAATAAATATTTTTATTATTATAAATAAAAAAATTTGTCCAACGATACAACATGGTATCAATTAAAGCGAATTTCATAGTGCTTTGTATTAGAATGAAAAATATATAATCAAATCTTTTGCTCTATCTAGTTATTTCACCTTTGGGGTTTAATGAACGACAAAACACCTCGACGAGCAGAACAGAGAAGAAAGAGAGAGAAATATCGATTGCTAAGCGGTAAACGGATGATGATGACCAAGGGGCTGTGCGGGACGAAGGGCAGCCCGTCGCCCTCTCGTATGCTGCGTCCCGAGCTTCAAATAGAGCTCCTGTCGCAGGGACCACACATGGCTGGATATTAGGGTGTGGCCTGCTACCGGCCGTGGGTTTTCAATTAATTACTTAATTGAGGGTGAGTGTACGCCGAGGCCGGGTCCAAGATTCACCTGGCACAGATTGGTAGCGACCGAAGGCGCTAAGAGGTGGTTGCTCTGAAATCGGGCGGTGCGGAGATAGAACTTTCGGTACACTGTCCGTATAGTGGCGTCCAAGGAACGGACACGCAGGGCTTCACGGATGGTTTCATTCGATGTCAGGTAGTGGGCTTTGCACCGCCAGCGCAATCCTCGGTCAAGAAGAGACTGAAGTTTTTGCTTATGGGTCTTAGCCAAGTAGCCTTAAATGGGGATCCCGTAGGTAGCCATCGGCGCCACATAGATGGATACGATAAGCTTCCCTAGGCGGCTGGTGATAGATTTGCTGCAAAGCAGGGGACAGAGTGAGTATAGGCGATGAGCGGTCTTGCGGGCTACTTGTTCGGAGTGTGTCCGCCAGGTAAGACGTCGATCGATGTGGACCCGAGGTAATTAACCTCTCGAGACCAGGGCAACGGAGTGTCGCCTACGTACAGTCTGTCAGGGAGCTTTAAACGCCTCTAGAAGACTATGGCTGTGCTCTTGGCAGTGTTCATGGAGACCCTCCATCTCTCTGCCCACTCAACGTATTCGTCAATCTGGTTCTAGAGCCAGATAACTGCCATTTCAGCACTACGATCGACGGCATACACCGCCGTGTCGTCGGCGAACATGGCCAATCTGGTTCCCGGCAACTAGGGCACGACGTTGACATACACAGAGAAAAGCAGGGGGCCCAAGGCGCTTCCCTGAGGTACACCAGCCGTAATAGTCCTTTTTCGAAGAAAGGGTGTTATCAACTCTCACCCGAAAGATTCTGTTCCCAAGAAAGCTAGCAATCAGATGAATGTAACAGTCCGGAAGCAGAATCTCCGTAAGTTTCTGTAGTAGGCCTGGATGCCAAACACGATCAAACGCCTTCTCGACATCAAGTAAAACTGCAAAGGTCGGCTCTCGCGAGCAACCAGCCCGGCCACTGTCTCCACGAAACGCATCAGTTGATGCGTCGAGGAGTCCCGGCTCGAAAGCCGAATTGCTCGGGGATCAGAATGTTGAACCGTTAAAGGTGATTCGCTAGCCGCCGCTGGACTAGTCGTTCGAAGGCTTTCGACGTGGACGACAGCAGGCTGATTGGCAGGAGGTTCTCGGCGAACTTGGGGCCCTTCCCCGGCTTCGAGATCACTGTGACCGTAGCCGTACACCATTTCAGAGGAAAGTAGGAAGCAGGCATTAAAAACGTCGAACAGGAAGCGAACTTCCCGGTCTCGAAGTCTCTGTAGGGCGGTGTTATTAACACCGTCTGATCCAGGGCTCTTCCGGGGTCGAAGCGCTAAAAGCCTGTCCCTAACCTATTCTACTGAAGTGAGTTCGGGTTGGGAGGTGATTGCATTCCCGAGGTAAGCCTCAACGTCGTCTTCTATCTCTTCGTTGGAGTCCGGGTCCCCGGACTGGTTAGGAGCAAACTGAAGCTCCAAGCGCCCGGCAAGGGACTCAGATTTCTCGTCCGGCTTGTCAAGGGGATGTCCCCCAGTTCAGTTGATTGCCGGGAGTAGAGGACGGCGCCTCTTTCCGGTCAACGCGGAAGGCTTTCTGTAAACGGATCTCTCCTCCGGTCACACGTCAGCCATTTTGTTGACCGTAAATTTTCAGCAGCTTTGTCGAAGGCCTGCAAGTCACGACGTAACTTGCCGGTCGCCCGATTGAAGCCGGCCCTGTCGACCGATTCTCCGAAGTCAGTTCTTCTCTAAAGCGAGAAGACGGATTTCATCGGGGATCCGGTGGAAATCGGGCGTAAGATTGGACTTCATCCGAGAGCACACCCCGACGGAAGAGACCACGGCATCATCGAACAAGGCGACCCCCTCGTCGATATTCTGGGTAGTATCAAGCGGGACCTCCTCAGGAAGCCTTCGACAGAAGGCAGGCCCAAATCGGTACCACTGGATCACCCGTCGTGCTGTTCTCCCAATCGTGTGTCGGGTAGGCACGTGCACCTCAATGGGACAATGGTCAGAAGACAGCTCCGTCAACACGGCCACCTCGATCTGGGTGGCAACTCCATTGACAACAGCAATGTCAGGTATGTCAGGTTGATGGCCAGGAATACGGGATAAAACGAATGTTATGAGAAACAGATGCTACGAAACGTGTGAATGGATTTGGTATACAACTGTTACGTGATTGATCAATACAACAGCCAATCAAACCTTGCGAGTCGGTATTATATAAGCAGAAATCTATTGAGATCACCATTGTCACTGAATTAGTCCAGTTAGCCATAGAGTTCGAATTAATCGATTTGCGAATGACTGAAGAAACGTGTAACAGCTGACGACGACTTCAAATCATGGCACGATGCAGCTTGTCGTTACCCACAAATACAGTAATGAGCCACTGTCAATTTTGGTATGAGTTTTAAATTACCCTTTTTTCTGTAGCCATAGAACCGTATTTGTATTTCTTAGATTCCCAATTTTTCACTATAGTAATCAAATACAGTTTTTCTTATACTTTGATGTAATGAAAAATTTCACACCTTTTTAATCTAACTTTATTTTTCTTTATGGACCAGTGTGGGACGGAGAGATGTGGAGGATAAGAAAGAATCGTGAGCTAAGAGACCTTTATAGAGAATCGAACATAGTTGCACCAGTGAAGGCGCAAAGGTTGAAATGGTGGGGCACGTGGTGGGAATGAGAAGTGAACGAGGCCCAAAAATGGCATTGGAAAGGAAGCCGGAGGGAATAAGAATGAGAAAACATCCGGGGAGTAGATGGTATGAAGATGTGGAAGGGGATTTGAGGGAGAAAGGCTCTAGATAGAGAAGAATAGAGGAGATTCATTCAGCACGCCTTGGTTCTACAGGGACCGTAGTGCCAGAAGAAGAAGAAGAAGAAGAAGAAGAAGAAGAAGAAGAAGAAGAAGAAGAAGAATTTTACATTACCTTTTTCGTACACCCGTAGAGCCGTATTTCTTCAGGTCCCATTTTTTTTATTATAATCATTAAGTACAGTCTATCTTACACTTTTGTTCAGTGAAACATTTCAAAGTTTTTACACCTAATTTTATTTTTTAATCGGTTTCAAATATACTGAGTAACATAAAGCTAAACTTATGTTAGTGAAACGAAACAAAATACATGCCGCGTGAAGAGCGCTCCAGTGAGCACTGTAACCTAACATAAAGTCAAAATTTTCATTTGGTATGGCTGTTTGACTAAATTCTTGTAATTGTATTATGAGTCCTTCGTCATCGAGTGCCTTCCTTGTCAGCTTGTTGGGATGCACTGTTCTTGTAAATATTTGTCTAACGTGTGTCCTTAAATTTACAACAAAGTCTAATTTACTACAATTGGGAAACATTCAGTAACACTAAACAAAATGTGTTTAAAATGAAAACTATAGGACATATATTCATATTAAGACGCCTTTGATAGATAAACTCTACAAATATAATGAGTTAACATATAATTATATGAGACTTTGCAGAACTCGTTTAAGCACAAGCCTAAATTATACATAAAACATTGATGTGTTTATAAAAACAGACTTATAATATATGGACTTAAAAAAGCAAGAAAGAAAAAGTGCTTTTCTGCCAGGACTAAAAAATTCCAATTAGTGGATATGTCGAATTTTTAAAATAACCTATTCTTTTCACTACCATGGTCCACATGCGTGACACGATGTGGTTGTTTCTGCTGAACTAACAGTAACTTATTATTTTTTAGCTTTTAAATTTGTTCTAATTTTCAGTTTTGAATACTTGAGTTAGCAATTACTAACTTAACCATTATCGATCCATAAGTAGTTATTATTGCTACAGCATTATTTATATTTGAAAGTTCCAGTTCCAGTTAAAAGCGGTTTAAATACTTTTAACCTCAACAGTTGCTGCTTGGATTTTTCAAATGAAGTTCGCATTTCTAAACTTGCCAATCAAGTTGGGAGAGGATATAAGTGAAAGCCATGGTTTCAATGCCTTTCTTTATTCCCCTTTCAGCTTTTTACGTTATACAAAAGAGACTTCATTTGATTTCGCATGAACGGTGGGTCTTGTTTGTTTAATCCTTTACTCAGCTCTGTCTCTTCCCTTCGAAATCTTACTTTTTTAAAAACTGCGAATTAGAAATATGTACGTTCTGTGCATAATTCGTTCCTTTATTACTCATTTTTATAATTGGAATTAAATTACTTGAATGCGCTTAAGCATAAGTTATAAATAAATTGGGCTGACAACTCTCAACAGAAAAGTTTTATATTTCAATGGTTAGTAGTTTGTTCAATAGTTAAAGTTGCTAAAGATTTTTAAATTGAAATAACAATTTTTCTAAACAATAAAAACTTAAGAAAAGTGTACAATGTGAATATGTGGAATGATTCATAAATGTAAAGTCATTATATATTAAGTACGATGTTAAAATCTAAACTATATGGTGACGATTGAGGTTAAATTTCTCTTTGCGATTCCTTTTGAGTCTTTATTAAATTTGTTCTATCATTCTTAAATATTGACTTAGTCTTTAATCGGTTTAATGACGACTATATATTTTGTTTTCTTGTTGTAAAGACTATAGAAGCTCCAAATTCAAAATAGACCAAATGGAATTGTTTACTTATTAAAAACAAAGAGCAATATTGATAAATATTTCTGTTGGCCTACTTTCAAACTATATAAAAACAATATACAACAGGCATGGGGGATGTTGTTTTGTATTGTCCCGTCAGATCCGGTAATGTGAGGCTTTGATTTCAGTGACGTCGTTGCATAGATCTCTCGGTGTGTAGGAATGTCAATATACATGTGTAGGAATGTATATTCATAAATATACAAAGAATAATATTTTAAAGTGAGTTTAATGTGGTCAATGGCTATTAAGTTTATGAATATTATTAACGTTAAATGTAAAATCGAGATTCGATTTTGATTCGACCTGTTCAGTCGAATAAACCCCGGCCAAACGTTTACTGTATCGCACGTGTCACAGAATATAATTAACTGAATCAACTCCCAAAGCTGTTTGCATGTTTGAACTAATATTACCAAACGTACTGTGGTAAAGTGAACTGAACAGAATTGTTTGTGGGACTAGTCACTACAGAATGATTGTGAAAGCATTCAGGTAGCTAATTGATAATTACATGCATCATAATTATCTTTAATGTTGTATAGTACCATGCATAAAGGCCAACGTACTGGGATGCACAGAGTGCCTAATTACTGGATTTATTTTCCATGGTGTGTTCGAGAAGTAGTAACACGTTTTGCACTATTTCTGGCTACAAATCACCACCGTTATTCCAGGGGCTACAACACATTGCTGAGACTTGACTTCCTCCAGCAACCTTAGCCAACGGTCCCGGTCTGACGCGATGGCTCTCCAGTCACTCAATCCAAATAGTTTGGTATCATTGCTCCCATCGCAGATTTGCCCTGACAAACTTTGATTTTTTTTGCCTTTGTCAGTGTCTGCAGTTTACTCCGGCAACGCACTACAGGAAGAGCCAAAGTAATATTAAGCAGACGTGCGTATCCACTCCAATTTTGTACGTAAATATTTCTACGCCAATTACGTCGAAAAGTCAGTACTGTCAGCAGTTCACATTTGCTACCGAACAAGGAACGTGGTGACTTATGCCATTCCACTGCACGCATCACTGTAATACTACACATTTGAAATACGTTTAACATAGTTTCGGTGTGTCTTGACTGTCTCTCACAAGGTATTTCTTGTAGGGAATAAAAAAAACAGACTTTAACAAAATATTCAATAAATTACACTTGCATATGATGTACGAACCTTCAATCTAATACGCACACAAAATTACAACTAAATACATCTTCTGAACATCTGAACAATTTTTACAGTAATACCCGACCAACACAAGCGCGCACTATCATTCAGTAGACCCCCCGCTCCTCAGGCATCTCGGCAGCAAAGCTGGTGTGCATACAGTACGTGCAGTTACGTTCTCGGCTAGCCCAGCGTGCGACGTCTGCGACAAGGCCGCCCATTCTAGTAGCACTCCAGGCTCTTCTAGTACTGGTAACTAAGAAAATTATGTTGGCACGCCGACAGCAGTATGGAAAATTATTCTGGAACATCTGCAGGCTATATATAAGCAACAGCGGCAAGCTTAGTTAGCTACACCAGGCGAGATTGTAGAGTGCGGATCAAGTGATTGTGAAAAGTGATTACTGTGTAATAGATTAGTGCGGAACTCCAGTAGTTGACAATTATTTTTGCGTGTGGACAAATTTAACTTAAATTATTGCATGAGATACCTTTTAGATTTTAAATTGTTAATTGTGACTAATCAAAGATGGGAATTAGTGACTTCATTTGTGCCTATATGTTGTTCTCACTGTACGATACGACGGTCCGTGAGACCGTTGTAACAATATATTACAAATTTTTTAATCAAAAACTCATTACAACACAGCAAATATCGCTGCCCCATTATTGTGTCAACCAACTACAAACACCAACCAAAGCACAAAAACGTCAACAGAGAACACGCCAGTATTAACGACGTTGAGTATACGACATGACGCTCACAGAATGTCTCATATAAAACATAGCACAGCGTGACACCGTAATCATAATAACTAACTGGCAGGAAACAATCTAACGAACTTAAAACATTATACTGTTTAAACGGTAAACGGTGAGTCTGTAAACTTTGCACAGAGAGGACAGCAGCCGTAACCAACAGTTCCAATAAACAAAACAATTAACACTTGTCTACACCAATTCTTCAAATTTACGATTGTCCAACACACGGTAACGTAACGAAAAAATATCACCTAATTAATTCTGCTGCAATAAATAATACAACTCACTAATTACAGATGTCCGCACACACTAATTTACAATAATCACTTTACACTAAATCGCAGTAAACATGTGAAACATATCGCAAGTTACAAAGACTGTTCCGATAATGCGGACTGAATTGTAAATTCACGACTCGCCAAACACTTTTCATTCCTTTTGCTATACAACTTCAAACTGACTGACTGGCCGCTTTCAAAACACGGCTAATATACTTAGCATGTGTGGCGTAGTATGTGACAAAATTGACCTGGATGCCAACAGAACTGTGGACCGACTTCTAAAAGGCGCGTCGATAACGTGCGAGTACATTGCATAATCCTGCCGATCATACAACGCTTGCAAAACTTTACGTAGCTAAGCCACACAATCTCTTAAGCATAGCAATACTTTAGATAGACTTGCACCAAAATGCGTTGATCGTTTTTATTCTTTTTTTTGCGTTTGGCCATTGTGGATTACGTTTTGTTCAACTGGTTCCTCTCTACTTCTCCTCTCTCTTCCTCCTCACCCACATCTCCTTCCTTCTTGATCGATGTCTCTCCCTCCTTTCGTCAGTCTAGATAACATTGTCTTCTTCTCAAGTTTTCCTAAAAACCTTGAGCATTATTTAATTTTTTTTTTTTTTTTGATTGGCAAGCATTTATCAATGACTTTTTGAGTAATCTAGAGTTCTTCTGTCTTTTCCAGTTCCTTTGAACCACGTATTGGACATTTTGAGCTTTTTAAAATACAAGCAGAATGATCACTGTTGCACACCACTATATAAAGATATCTCGATTAGCGCTTTCAAGCTTCACAGCTCATCGTCAGATCGGAATTGAAACAAATAACCTGAAAACAAACCCTTCACCCCTACCCCACCCACCCTGCTAACACACAACAAGCTATAATTCAAATGTCCCTTCCCCACCCCCTTAGCCCTGTCCCTCCATCTGGAGAGTTACATATTTTTCTAGCAAATTCCTTGTGTTTCAGTGTGTGTGTGTGTGTGTGTGTGTGTGTGTGTGTGTGTGTGTGTGTGTGTGTGTGTGTGTGTGTGTGTGTGTGTGTGTGTGTGTGTGTGTGTGTGTGTGTGTGTGTGTGTGTGTGTGTGTGTGTACATTCCTTTTAAACCTACCCGCCTTTCTCAACCACAGATGTGGGTCAGTCACACACCCTTATTTTAAAAACATCCAAATAGTCCTATGTAATTTAATTCTTAATCTTATCTATCTGTCCTCTGTCTTTTACTTCTTAATTAAGTTATAAAATATTTCTTCATTATCAAATTTAATTTTAGTATTAATTAAATTGTCTAACCCTTTTTCTCTTTCTTTCAATATTTATAACTCCTCCCTAACCTTCCTTTCAACTGTGTTATTTACTACTTTTACAATTTCGTAGTCTTTCAAAGGATTAACAAACTTATGATGTGACGATTTAAAGATTATTTAAATAGCACAAATTAATTTTTTTGTTATTATAACAAGTGAGAGTATAATCCACCCCCTCTGTACCTAGACACCTGTATCAACTTGCAAAAGGTCTAGTACGAACATGCAAAGTACAATGTTATTAAGCGAAAACTAATAATCATTTTATTTAAATAAAAGACGTAATAATAATAACGGAAATATCTAACTCCTAACTAAGAAAAGGTAGGATAATTTATTGTAGTTAATTAATGGACAATTAATAATAATAAAGGAACGAACTACTTTTCTCTCAGCGCGTAAACTGCGCTAGCTTCCAGACTCCCTGCCGCTAAACTAACGCCAGTCGCCGGAGAATCTCTCACATGTAAGCAGCTCGAAAATGTGTCGTGAAGTTAAACTTACGTTTATGTCGCTAAAAAACGATGTAAAATTAGTGCTTCTCATTTAATTAAACCAATCTAGCGTAAACGAAACTTAAAAACTAGTAATGTAGTTCAGACGTTGAGAAAATATTCTTAATAAATAAAAAACTTAGCCGACACATCTCTTTATATATAAAAGTAAGTGGTAAGATATGTTCCTTACCATGTAAAAGGTAACATCAGTGCTGTTAAAATAAAAAGGAATCCAATGTGAAAAGTGAACACCAACGCCAGGAGGGAAGTTACTACAACAACTGTACGAACTCCAAGTAGCAGAATTCCAGCGTCATGACCTAGACCACAATTCAGAAACAACCAACTAAATGGAGGATCCAGATGGACAAAGAACTACACCCAGGAAGATCTACTGAAGAGGATCATCTCGACCGCCTGCCTCAGACTCACGTTATATTCAGGTGACACTAAACCATATCTTCTGTGCATACATTGTTTTTAACAACCGCAACAAAAGAACAGTAAAGTTTCTTGTAAAGACTTTTAGATCACATAAATATTAGCATATTAATGTTTGTAATTTCTGTAATGCTATAGTAATAACCTGATGATGTTTAAAGGTAAAGTTAATCTGAAATTACATCAGACTATTCTTCAAATAGTTTGGATGATGTTAAAGTATGTTAGAATATTACAAAGTTAGAACCCGGATCCGTGGTAATCAAAGAAATAAACAGCTATATGATTTTGAGATACTAAGAGTAACAATTTAAAGAGTATTTAATGCAGAATCTATAAGAATTTTCTTTTAAAAGTAAAGTAAAAAACAAAAGATGATCATTAAAGCTATTATGTTTATATCCATAGTTAAAATACAATAATAAAGAGATGTTTTCGCTAATATCCAGAGAGTGAATAAATTTATGAAACCTTGGACAAATTCCTGATATATACATTGTCATAATTTGTTGGTAAGTAATTTTTACTAACTACGGCAGCTAGTTTAATTAACAGCTAACAATTAAACTGGTTCCCTATGTTATAATGTCTTAACAGGAGAGACGTTATAATGGTTGTCTTCTATGAAATGTCTTGCATATAACGAATTGGTTGTTCTATTACCTTCTCCACGTTTGTGGTCAGACAACCTGCATACGAATTTTCGTCCTGTCTCACCTAGGTACACTTTGTTGCAGTCTTTACATTTTAATTTATAAATTCCGCTTTTCTGTAATACTGGGATTTTTTCTATATTTTTATTACTTATCTTATCAAATACCGTTTCACATTTTTTAATAGCTATATCTACTCCGTATTTATTAAAACATTTTATAATTTTTCTAGTATGTGAACCTATGTATCTCAATGACCCTGCATAATTCTTTTGTTCTGGTTCATTTTTAGCTTTTTGTATGTTAACCCTTTTCATAACCTTACCCACTATTTTGGTGTTACAGTTGTTATTCCTTACAATTCTTTTTATCGTTTTTAGCTCCCTATCTTTTGATTCGGTCTCTTTTAAACACTTCTGAGCTCTATAAGAAAATGAATTGATTGCCGCCATTTTATATCTATAAGGGTGGTAAGACTCTCTTGGTATATTTATATCAGAATACGATTCTTTTCTAAATATCCCATACTGTAGTTTCTCATTATCTTTAATTTCTATGTTTAAATCTAAGTAATTTATTTTCTTACCTCCTATCTTTTCTTTAAATTGTAAGTTTTTATCCTTATTATTTACCTCATTTATAAACTCATGCCCTTCTTCTATGCTTCCTTCCCAAATTACTAATACATCGTCAACGTATCTAGTCCATAATTTTATATTGTCTTTATACTTAGTGGAACTAATTAATTGCTTTTCAAAATGATTCATGTATATTTCTGCAAGAATAGGGGATAATGAAGACTCCATACGTAATCCTTTTTGCTGTATATAAAACTTGTTATTAAACCTAAAATAGTTCTGATTTACACATTCTTTAATTACTTTAATCAACTGCTTTTTATACCTGTATTCTCCCATATTATTATCGTTTATTAACTTAATAACTTTATTTACTGTGATATTGGTAAACATGTCCTTAACATCCAGTGATATCAATTTTTTATTTTCATTAATTCTAATATTTTCTAATTTTTCTATCAATTTTACATTATTCTCTATGTTGTATTTTGTCCCAAACTCATATTTATCTTTCAGTACTCTGCTAACTTCCCTTGATAATTTATAAATAGGTGCATTAATAAAAGAAACAATCGGTCTAATTGGTTTTCCTTCTTTATGTATCTTATCCTGACTTTTAAAAGTTGGTGCTGTTGGGTGACTTTCCAATAAATACTTTTTCTTATTTTCTTCTCTAAATGTTATCTGTTACATCATTTGTTTTATCCTTGACTGGTACTTACTTGTATAATCATACTTTATTTCTTCATATGGTCCTTCACTTATAAATTCTTCCGTTTTATTTATGTATTCGTCCTTTCTCAGTAGTACCATTGTATTTCCTTTGTCCGCCTTCGTAACTATAATATGATTCTTTTTTATTTTATTCTTTAGTTTAGTTACAGTTGATTTGATTTTTTGTTCATTTTTTGAATTATAAAAATTTTTCTTAAATATTTTATCTACTACATTCCTTACTTCCCACCTTATTCTTTTTTTATTATCATTTTCATTTCCTAGTTTTTGTATTATGCTTTTTTTTATATAGTGGTGTGCAACACTGATCATTCTGCTTGTGGTTTTAACCACTAACACAACTTTCTTCATTAAACTTTCTAAAATAGTTAAAAAGCTTTCCTGTTAGTCTGTCGTCAGGATTCATTCTTTGAACATGTCCGTAGAAAATAATTCTTCTGTTTCTAACTACGTCGACTTTATACAGTCCGACTACTGCTTACTACAGTACTACCAATTGCAAAACAAACCAGTATTGACTGTGCGCATTGTTACCTATGTACTGCACTTATACATTTTTTCTTTCTTTAATTAGCATTAGGATTATACATTCTATGAACTAACTGGATGAAACCATAAACATAAAATAATCGGTAATCGCCGTGTTTCCTGCTTGAGTGGTGAACTGATGTCTTGAACATAAATCAGTCTGAGGTCACTGTGAAGCATTTGATCTGAGACGTAGACCTACTCCGAGCCGATAACTATTATTGTCATTATTTTCTAATTATCTCTTTGGTGACAGCTGGTGCATCATCCTAATTCAATGTCATAAGTCAATACAGGCGTTATTATTGCCCTATAATAACTAAAATAGGAGTTACGATTTTATTATTTAGAAATAAATTTGATACAAACGACGAGTATGTCTGCTGAAAAATAAAACACAAAAAAAAAAAAAAAAATTTATTCACTCTGCGGTCTTAGAAAGCATAGTCATCTGTAACTCTGAAACTTGCAAAACAAACCAGTATTGACTGTGCGCGGTACTATATCATTTCTTTCTTTAATTAGCAATTAGAATTATACATTCTATGAACTAACTGGTGACAAATTTAAGAAATACCCGAAGGCTCCAAGGGGTAGAAACGGATTTCTAGAGAAAGTCTTGTGAGTTTCCAATCCAGGCTCCAGTTCAATGGAAACGAAGATGTGTCAGAAACTTTGTGTTGAGAAAACAATTTCAGACACCATAAACACGAAGCGCCTAGTATGGTACGGCCACGTGGAACGAATATCTAAAGACCGTTGAAAAGTAAGTATCCAAAAAGTAATTAAAGTGTGTTCTAACTAGACGACGGAAACAAGGTAATATCAGGAGATCGTGGAAGGAGGAAATTCTCTAGGAGGTGGAAAAAAATGCTTGCAAAGCGGTGATCGGAACAACAGTCTTTGGTGAGTAGGATGGAAGAGACGGCAGTAGCTGTAAAAACAGTTGCAAACGAATAAATGGATAAATTAAATCTTCTTTCCGTTAGACAATCAAGGCGTTTGGTGGATAAGTCTATTTACTCTGTTTTTGAACATGTCATCCTTGTAGTTAAATAGTTGAGAAAGTTAAAGTTAGTTCTGCAGCAGCATAGTACAGACCATAACAATCCGAAGCGATCTACATCTACTACATCTGAAACCGGTGTGTAACAGACTTTCTGCTTAACATAACCACATAAAGAATGTGAGACAACGATCGACGGCAATAGTGAATATAATCCTGTCCGTGACCCCCATTCCGTCTTGAAGGCCTTTAAACCAATATCTGACGAACCAGTGAGGTTAAGCACCATCTAGACGAAAAGTTATTTTCACGACAATGAAAGTAAAATAAATCATAACATATTGTTTATAAACTGTCAGGACGATTCCGCATTTGCAGTCATTGAAAGGAAAACAAATTATTAAAATTAATTAGGACCACTTCATATATTTGGACGAGCAAAGTGAGTTCTAAGTTGTACCTCGACCATTGTCAGTCTACCCGCATGGAGCTGCGGTACATCTCATTAAAACTTTTAAATGTGGCTACCAATTTTCCTAAAACTGAGCACAAAATATGAACCGGCTGCCGGGAAAACTTTCAAGAAATAAAATTTGAAAATATTATACAAATTTTTTAAAGCGTAAGATTTAATAAAATTTTAATTCCAACCTGAATTTAATGTTTAATTTATAAAATTTCAAAATTTTTTGAATGTCAAAATTTAAAAAATTACCAGAATTAGGAAAAACTAAAAAAATGTACGTGAAACATTAAATTAAAGAATATTTTAACCTAGATGTGTGCTATTTACTTTTAAAAATTTCAAAATATTGGGATACCAAAGACCAAAAAAAGAGTCAAAAACTAAAAATTTCATGCCAGGTGATAGTAGAGGTAATGTTAAACCAAATCCAAATGTAATGTTTATTTTGAATTTTATTTAATTTTAGAGGCCCGAGGGACCAATAACAGAAGTCAAAATTTTAAGCAAAGTTTCTAATTTTATGTAAAGCATCAGGTTATGGGAAATTTTATACCTAATACGAACTTGATATTTTTGAAAATTTGACATAATCGATATTTGTGAACATCCTTTCGAAACTTTGTAAGATATGTTTAAAAAAAATTACATATTGTTATCAATTGCGTACATTATGAAGAGAATCCCGAATAGGCACACAGACACACACACACACACACACACACACACACACACACTTAGGATACTTATATATTCTATATCAGTAAGTTTCAAGTACGTCAGGTTAATTGAAACAATAAAATACATTACAACTACTTGCAGAAAAAAATTATATTTGAAAATATATATAATATTACAAATATTATTACATAGTATACACACACACACACACATACAGAAAGTAAACATTAAATTACTTGTCATTTAGGCACTGTGATTATAAACTTAAAAAAATGTAATACAATAGGAAACATAAAAAATTATGTACTGTAGAGGATTTTATTGTTTATTGTATTCATAATAATAATAAATAAGAATAATGATTATCTTATTTACAACTGAGGTACAGAAAAACGTTCATTAACCTTTAATTAACATTAAACAAAATAAAACAAAGCTGCAGTAAAGCACACAAATCAGACTGAACAGTCGAAATTTTAAGATTAACAAATAAAGACGTAGAATATAATTTTGTTACTGTAGGTTATAATATTTATTTATGACAAATGTACTGCAACAATTAAACGTTAAGCAAACAATCACGAAGGTTTATGACGACGTAAACTTTTTTTTGAATAAATTGATGAAAACTTGTTAAAATTCAGTCAATGACTACTCTTATTACTATTACACACAATCCACAGTAGTTGGTACATATTAACAGTAATGTTAGATACATGTTAGCACAGCACAAATTAATTTTCATTTGCTTTGTATTTTGTTGTGTTATACAATTTGTCGCCCGTTACGTGTGGCATGACACGCCTACATTTAATAAATAAATGTATGCTCTATAGGTAAATGTGTGCACAGAATTTTATGTATGATAATTGATGTTTATGTATGAATATTTTTGTATGTTGTTTATTTTGTTGTGTTTAATGACACAACTGGCGCTCACCGATACATTAATTTTCTATGATAACAGGTGTAATCATAATGTTGTAACAAGAGTAATAATAATAACCACTAATAAAAATAAACAAATAAATTAGTAAAAGTAGCGAACAGTTGTACAATATTAATAATTTTAATAATAAATTTAAATACATCGTATTCATTATGGTAGCACCAGGAAGCTTAGATATGGAAGCGTTTCAAACTATGATGTGTGCCTGGGTCGATGAATTAAGCACAAAACAGACAGAAAATTTAAATGCTAGAATAGACGAATTAAAAGAATTTAATAAGAACCAAACAGAAGTTTATAAAATAAATTAGAACAACAGTCTGAAAATTTTAAACAAAACCCATAAAAATAACGCAGAGTTTAAAAGGGTTAACAGAAAAGATTGTTGATACCAACTTACTGTACGTATTGACACTCTTACAGAAAATATATGTGAAGTAATTGATAAACAAACAGAAAAAATATGTGAAACAATGATATGGGAACAAACCATAATAATTGAAAGTAAGAAAGAACAGACGTTCGTAATTAATAATGATAATTCAGGAGGGGTAATTAACACTAGGGAAGAATGCAAAATAAAAATTAAACAATCGTACCTAAGTAGCAAGAATATCCAATTAGCAGGGTACACACACAGTATTAAAATTCACAGTAAAGCAATTAAAACAGTAACACGTTGAAAACATAACCTTTGCGACGAGAACACGCACGGTAAGTATCGAGCGAGCGTTAATTATAGTAACAGTAATTGTAACTATAATTATAAAAACTATAAAGATTATTATAGGCGACGCACGAGAGCAGGTCACACACGAAATAGTAAGCAGTGCGTTCGACAAGAGAAGCAACTCGGAGAGAATGAGAGAAAGAGGGGAGATTCCGTTTGGCCGACAGGCAGAATGAAAACTTTACCCTATAAACCGGTTAATTATGCAGTCACATCAGGTGATCGCAGAGTCGCAGCATTACAATGGAATATCAACACGAGGGTGAGAACAATGGCGGCGACTAGACTACAAAGGTACAATGAATTTCCTTTATACGACAAACAATTGTTAACTTAGAGAAGTGTGTAAATTAAACCACACTCAACCCCCGAATGTGAATAATTATTTAAAAAAAATATTACTGTTAATTATTAATAAGAAAAGGAGTTAAATAATAAGGAATAATAATATGTTTAAAAAGGGTAGAAGTTATATTTAAGGAAATGTTATGATTGCAACAAAAAAATGTTAAGGAATTAAATAAAAAAAAGAATGTTTATGCTAAATAAATATAAGAAATAAAAGGAATGTTAATGTTTTAAAGAAATGTAAGGAATGTTATTGTTAATGTTAAGAAAGGGTTAGAAATGAGAAAGAAATATTATAATTGTCAGACGGCTGATCAAGCGAAAACTTCATACCTTAGAGGAAATGCAAGGACACAGAAGAAAGCGAAAGTGGAAGTCTAAGGGCAGAGACTACTTAGGACTCAAGTACTACGATTAAAATATCGAGTGAGTTAAGCACATAATAGTCTGGATATAGACGTGTTTCTAAGGCAGTCATCTGTAGCCGCCTACAACAAAGCTAAAAAAGTATTCTGTTACGAAAGTGTATTTCAGCACAGGGTAAGAATGAAGAAAATTATTAGTGATCAGAAAGGAAATGTAAGAATGAAGATTGGAATAAAATGTTAAGAAAAGTTTAAGGAACGAAAGAAGGGTATGATTAAGGAAATGTAAAATTCCAGATTGAAGAATGGCATAAAAATGTTAAGATGCAGAATGTTTACCATTTTTCGAGAAAGCAACTAATTTAGGAAGTTCTACACATAAAATATATAGGTCAGTGGAACTAGTTTAAAGGAGAACAATATAGTTGTTAAAGCGGAGCTACGACTAACTTGTTCAGCAACACCTGTATAGGGGAGGGGAAACATTACTTGCTCAATCCTCCAACTAAGGGTGAAATGAAATGATTACTATTCATTATTATTGGTTGTATTGTATGAATAAATATAGAAATAAATAATATGAAATATAAAAATATGATGTGTCTAATGATAATAAAAAAAATGTTAATAAATAAATTTATTAAATTTTTTTACCAAGCAGAGGAATAATGCGACAGTACAATCATATGCTGTACTGTGCATGTAATAGATTATATAAATATTTAAATTAAATTAATAAATATGTAATAAATATGCATGTCAGAGTTTGAAAGCTGAGGTGATGTTAAATTACTGCATGTAGAGATGCAGGAACCGACCTGTACTATCACGCGATTGTCGCTGAGAGTATGTACAGTAGTAAATAATGTGTGTGCGTGAGGCCTATTCAAGCCTCAAAGTTTTCACTCTCACCCCAAATAGATGGTAAATTATAGTTTTTATTTAATTATAAGAAAACCATAAATGGTAGAAAAATTGCAAAGACTTCTAAATATGAATAAAATTAAGACACATGTGCAGTGCGAATTCAGTGCGATTTTAAAAGCGTAGTAATTTCACGAATGATGCGATTACGATGGTAATTACATTGAACATGTGTAATTAAATCGGTCACCGTTAGAGCACCTTGTAATCCACGTTAGACATTGCAATTGGCAGAAATGTGCTAAAATATGAAATTGGACGGTAGTGGGGGAACTGACGCCACCAAGCAATTCCTGACATGCTGAATTCTGTCCCAACAGGTGCGGTAAGATGCTCGAATATAAATAAGGGCACGGAAGAAGCCAAATTATTCTCAATCAGTCTTCAGAAGCGGAGGGACGCTATGTCCGCTATCGACGCGATTTTTAAATTTTGTTTATTGAACTGTAAATTCGGATGGACGATATGTTCATCTAAGTATCAAACAGTAACTCGTGGTGTGATTACGAATACGATTATAGAACATACTCTACGATGTCTACACCCACAAACGCTCAAGACAAACAACAAGGTTACATCAGGCAGAGGAACGCTATGCAGAACAATAGAGGCGTCTACAAGAACAACAGCAGCAGGTACAGAGCAACATATCACTCTACACAACAGCAACCAGACGGGACCATAAGGAACGAATAACCGGAAGAGGACAAGTGG
The DNA here is from genome assembly GCA_034769895.1 of Magicicada septendecula. Lineage (NCBI taxonomy): Eukaryota > Metazoa > Arthropoda > Insecta > Hemiptera > Cicadidae > Magicicada > Magicicada septendecula. Next base: position 138,848,210 of record CM068373.1, on the reverse strand, counting down.
AACCGACGAACGGGAAGGGAACTCCATCAGAAGAGGACCTACGGATCAACGGAGGACTTTGTTATGAGTTACAGAACTAAGGTGACAAATAATCAATTTATAAATTTTATGTGAAAGACTAGAGACATTTAAAAGACACTTTGAAAGTTAGAAAAATAAGTAAGAGTTGTAAAATGTAGATATAGAGATACAGAGAATCGAATTTAAATTTAATAAATATTTTCTTTGAGGATTAACAATTAATTTAGTAAATTTAAATTTTATTGAAAGTTTGTAAAGTAATCAATGAGTAATATGTATGCAATGCATAAAGTAACGTAGTAAAAGTTATATAAAGAAAATAAAACAAAGCTGCAGTAAAGCACACAAATCAGACTGAGCAGTCGAAATTTTAAGTTACTGTATGTTATAAGATTTATTTATGACAAATGTACTGCAACAATTAAACGTTAAGCAAACAATCACGAAGGTTTATGACGAAGTAAAATTTTTTTTTTTGAATAAATTGATGAAAACTTGTTAAAATTCAGTCAATGACTACTCTTATTACTATTACACACAATCCCCAGTAGTTGGTACATATTAACAGTAATGTTAGATACATGTTAGCACAGCACAAATTAATTTACATTTGCTTTGTATTTTGTTGTGTTATACAATTTGTCGCCCGTTACGTGTGGCATGACACGCCTACATTTAATAAATAAATGTATGCTCTATAGGTAAATGTGTGCACAGAATTTTATGTATGATAATTGATGTTTATGTATGAATATTTTTGTATGTTGTTTATTTTGTTGTGTTTAATGACACAACTGGCGCTCACCGATACATTAATTTTCTATGATAACAGGTGTAATCATAATGTTGTAACAAGAGTAATAATAATAACCACTAATAAAAATAAACAAATAAATTAGTAAAAGTAGCGAACAGTTGTACAATATTAATAATTTTAATAATAAATTTAAATACATCGTATTCATTATGGTAGCACCAGGAAGCTTAGATATGGAAGCGTTTCAAACTATGATGTGTGCCTGGGTCGATGAATTAAGCACAAAACAGACAGAAAATTTAAATGCTAGAATAGACGAATTAAAAGAATTTAATAAGAACCAAACAGAAGTTTATAAAATAAATTAGAACAACAGTCTGAAAATTTTAAACAAAAACCATAAAAATAACGCAGAGTTTAAAAGGGTTAACAGAAAAGATTGTTGATACCAACTTACTGTACGTATTGACACTCTTACAGAAAATATAAGTGAAGTAATTGATAAACAAACAGAAAAAATATGTGAAACAATGATATGGGAACAAACCATAATAATTGAAAGTAAGAAAGAACAGACGTTCGTAATTAATAATGATAATTCAGGAGGGGTAATTAACACTAGGGAAGAATGCAAAATAAAAATTAAACAATCGTACCTAAGTAGCAAGAATATCCAATTAGCAGGGTACACACACAGTATTAAAATTCACAGTAAAGCAATTAAAACAGTAACACGTTGATAACATAACCTTTGCGACGAGAACACGCACGGTAAGTATCGAGCGAGCGTTAATTATGGTAACAGTAATTGTCACTATAAATATAAAAACTATAAAGATTATTATAGGCGACGCACGAGAGCAGGTCACACACGAAATAGTAAGCAGTGCGTTCGACAAGAGAAGCAACTCGGAGAGAATGAGAGAAATAGGGGTGATTCCGTTTGGCCGACAGGCAGAATGAAAACTTTACCCTATAAACCGGTTAATTATGCAGTCACATCAGGTGATCGCAGAGTCGCAGCATTACAATGGAATGTCAACACGAGGGTGAGAACAATGGCGGCGACTAGACTACAAAGGTACAATGAATTTCCTTTATACGACAAACAATTGTTAACTTAGAGAAGTGTGTAAATTAAACCACACTCAACGCCCGAATGTGAATAGTTATTTTAAAAAAAATATTACTGTTAATTATTAATAAGAAAAGGAGTTAAATAATAAGGAATAATAATATGTTTAAAAAGGGTAAAAGTTATATTTAAGGAAATGTTATGATTGTAACAAAAAAATGTTAAGGAATTAAATAAAAAAAAGAATGTTTATGCTAAATAAATATAAGAAATAAAAGGATTGTTAATGTTTTAAAGAAATGTAAGGAATGTTATTGTTAATGTTAAGAAAGGGTTAGAAATGAGAAAGAAATATTATAATTGTCAGACGGCTGATCAAGCGAAAACTTCATACCTTAGAGGAAATGCAAGGACACAGAAGAAAGCGAAAGTGGAAGTCTAAGGGCAGAGACTACTTAGGACTCAAGTACTACGATTAAAATATCGAGTGAGTTAAGCACATAATAGTCTGGATATAGACGTGTTTCTAAGGCAGTCATCTGTAGCCGCCTACAACAAAGCTAAAAAAGTATTCTGTTACGAAAGTGTATTTCAGCACAGGGTAAGAATGAAGAAAATTATTAGTGATCAGAAAGGAAATGTAAGAATGAAGATTGGAATAAAATGTTAAGAAAAGTTTAAGGAACGAAAGAAGGGTATGATTAAGGAAATGTAAAATTCCAGATTGAAGAATGGCATAAAAATGTTAAGATGCAGAATGTTTACCATTTTTCGAGAAAGCAACTAATTTAGGAAGTTCTACACATAAAATATATAGGTCAGTGGAACTAGTTTAAAGGAGAACAATATAGTTGTTAAAGCGGAGCTACGACTAACTTGTTCAGCAACACCTGTATAGGGGAGGGGAAACATTACTTGCTCAATCCTCCAACTAAGGGTGAAATGAAATGATTACTATTCATTATTATTGGTTGTATTGTATGAATAAATATAGAAATAAATAATATGAAATATAAAAATATGATGTGTCTAATGATAATAAAAAAAATGTTAATAAATAAATTTATTAAATTTTTTTACCAATCAGAGGAATAATGCGACAGTACAATCATATGCTGTACTGCGCATGTAATAGATTATATAAATATTTAAATTAAATTAATAAATATGTAATAAATATGCATGTCAGAGTTTGAAAGCTGAGGTGATGTTAAATTACTGCATGTAGAGTTGCAGGAACCGACCTGTACTATCACGCGATTGTCGTTGAGAGTATGTACAGTAGTAAATAATGTGTGTGCGTGAGGCCTCTTCAAGCCTCAAAGTTTTCACTCTCACCCCAAATAGATGGTAAATTATAGTTTTCATTTAATTATAAGAAAACCATAAATGGTAGAAAAATTGCAAAGACTTCTAAATATGAATAAAATTAAGACACATGTGCAGTGCGAATTCAGTGCGATTTTAAAAGCGTAGTAATTTCACGAATGATGCGATTACGATGGTAATTACATTGAACATGTGTAATTAAATCGGTCACCGTTAGAGCACCTTGTAATCCACGTTAGACATTGCAATTGGCAGAAATGTGCTAAAATATAAAATTGGACGGTAGTGGGGGAACTGACGCCACCAAGCAATTCCTGACATGCTGAATTCTGTCCCAACAGGTGCGGTAAGATGCTCGAATATAAATAAGGGTACGGAAGAAGCCAAATTATTCTCAATCAGTCTTCAGAAGCGGAGGGACGCTATGTCCGCTATCGACGCGATTTTTAAATTTTGTTAATTGAACTGTAAATTCGGATGGACGATATGTTCATCTAAGTATCAAACAGTAACTCGTGGTGTGATTACGAATACGATTATAGAACATACTCTACGATGTCTACACCCACAAACGCTCAAGACAAACAACAAGGTTACATCAGGCAGAGGAACGCTATGCAGAACAATAGAGGCGTCTACTAGAACAACAGCAGCAGGTACAGAGCAACATATCACTCTACACAACAGCAACCAGACGGGACCATAAGAAACGAATAACCGGAAGAGGACAAGTGGAACCGACGAACGGGAAGGGAACTCCATCAGAAGAGGACCTACGGATCAACGGAGGACATTGGTATGAGTTACAGAACTAAGGTGACAAATAATCAATTTATAAATTTTATGTGAAAGACTAGAGACATTTAAAAGACACTTTGAAAGTTAGAAAAATAAGTAAGAGTTGTAAAATGTAGATATAGAGATACAGAGAATCGAATTTAAATTTAATAAATATTTTCTTTGAGGATTAGCAATTAATTTAGTAAATTTAAATTTTATTGAAAGTTTGTAAAGTAATCAATGAGTAATATGTATGCAATGCATAAAGTAACGTAGTAAAAGTTATATAAAGAAAATAAAACAAAGCTGCAGTAAAGCACACAAATCAGACTGAGCAGTCGAAATTTTAAGTTACTGTATGTTATAAGATTTATTTATGACAAATGTACTGCAACAATTAAACGTTAAGCAAACAATCACGAAGGTTTATGACGAAGTAAAAATTTTTTTTTTTTTTGAATAAATTGATGAAAACTTGTTAAAATTCAGTCAATGACTACTCTTATTACTATTACACACAATCCCCAGTAGTTGGTACATATTAACAGTAATGTTAGATACATGTTAGCACAGCACAAATTAATTTACATTTGCTTTGTATTTTGTTGTGTTATACAATTTGTCGCCCGTTACGTGTGGCATGACACGCCTACATTTAATAAATACATGTATGCTCTATTGGTAAATGTGTGCACAGAATTTTATGTATAATAATTGATGTTTATGTCTGAATATTTTTGTATGTTGTTTATTTTGTTGTGTTTAATGACACAACTGGCGCTCACCGATACATTAATTTTCTATGATAACAGGTGTAATCATAATGTTGTAACAAGAGTAATAATAATAACCACTAATAAAAATAAACAAATAAATTAGTAAAAGTAGCGAACGGTTGTACAATATTAATAATTTTAATAATAAATTTAAATACATCGTATTCATTATGGCAGCACCAGGAAGCTTAGATATGGAAGCGTTTCAAACTATGATGTGTGCCTGGGTCGATGAATTAAGCACAAAACAGACAGAAAATTTAAATGCTAGAATAGACGAATTAAAAGAATTTAATAAGAACCAAACAGAAGTTTATAAAATAAATTAGAACAACAGTCTGAAAATTTTAAACAAAACACCATAAAAATAACGTAGAGTTTAAAAGGGTTAACAGAAAAGATTGTTGATACCAACTTACTGTACGTATTGACACTCTTACAGAAAATATATGTGAAGTAATTGATAAACAAACAGAAAAAATATGTGAAACAATGATATGGGAACAAACCATAATAATTGAAAGTAAGAAAGAACAGACGTTCGTAATTAATAATGATAATTCAGGAGGGGTAATTAACACTAGGGAAGAATGCAAAATAAAAATTAAACAATCGTACCTAAGTAGCAAGAATATCCAATTAGCAGGGTACACACACAGTATTAAAATTCACAGTAAAGCAATTAAAACAGTAACACGTTGAAGACATAACCTTTGCGACTAGAACACGCACGGTAAGTATCGAGCGAGCGTTAATTATAGTAACAGTAATTGTAACTATAATTATAAAAACTATAAAGATTATTATAGGCGACGCACGAGAGCAGGTCACACACGAAATAGTAAGCAGTGCGTTCGACAAGAGAAGCAACTCGGAGAGAATGAGAGAAAGAGGGGAGATTCCGTTTGGCCGACAGGCAGAATGAAAACTTTACCCTATAAACCGGTTAATTATGCAGTCACATCAGGTGATCGCAGAGTCGCAGCATTACAATGGAATGTCAACACGAGGGTGAGAACAATGGCGGCGACTAGACTACAAAGGTACAATGAATTTCCTTTATACGACAAACAATTGTTAACTGAGAGAAGTGTGTAAATTAAACCACACTCAACGCCCGAATGTGAATAGTTATTTTAAAAAAAATATTACTGTAATTTATTAATAAGAAAAGGAGTTAAATAATAAGGAATAATAGTATGTTTAAAAAGGGTAGAAGTTATATTTAAGGAAATGTTATGATTGCAACAAAAAAATGTTAAGGAATTAAATAAAAAAAAGAATGTTTATGCTAAATAAATATAAGAAATAAAAGGAATGTTAATGTTTTAAAGAAATGTAAGGAATGTTATTGTTAATGTTAAGAAAGGGTTAGAAATGAGAAAGAAATATTATAATTGTCAGACGGCTGATCAAGCGAAAACTTCATACCTTAGAGGAAATGCAAGGACACAGAAGAAAGCGAAAGTGGAAGTCTAAGGGCAGAGACTCCTTAGGACTCAAGTACTACGATTAAAATATCGAGTGAGTTAAGCACATAATAGTCTGGATATAGACGTGTTTCTAAGGCAGTCATCTGTAGCCGCCTACAACAAAGCTAAAAAAGTATTCTGTTACGAAAGTGTATTTCAGCACAGGGTAAGAATGAAGAAAATTATTAGTGATCAGAAAGGAAATGTAAGAATGAAGATTGGAATAAAATGTTAAGAAAAGTTTAAGGAACGAAAGAAGGGTATGATTAAGGAAATGTAAAATTCCAGATTGAAGAATGGCATAAAAATGTTAAGATGCAGAATGTTTACCATTTTTCGAGAAAGCAACTAATTTAGGAAGTTCTACACATAAAATATATAGGTCAGTGGAACTAGTTTAAAGGAGAACAATATAGTTGTTAAAGCGGAGCTACGACTAACTTGTTCAGCAACACCTGTATAGGGGAGGGGAAACATTACTTGCTCAATCCTCCAACTAAGGGTGAAATGAAATGATTACTATTCATTATTATTGGTTGTATTGTATGAATAAATATAGAAATAAATAATATGAAATATAAAAATATGATGTGTCTAATGATAATAAAAAAAATGTTAATAAATAAATTTATTAAATTTTTTTACCAAGCAGAGGAATAATGCGACAGTACAATCATATGCTGTACTGTGCATGTAATAGATTATATAAATATTTAAATTAAATTAATAAATATGTAATAAATATGCATGTCAGAGTTTGAAAGCTGAGGTGATGTTAAATTACTGCATGTAGAGATGCAGGAACCGACCTGTACTATCACGCGATTGTCGCTGAGAGTATGTACAGTAGTAAATAATGTGTGTGCGTGAGGCCTATTCAAGCCTCAAAGTTTTCACTCTCACCCCAAATAGATGGTAAATTATAGTTTTTATTTAATTACAAGAAAACCATAAATGGTAGAAAAATTGCAAAGACTTCTAAATATGAATAAAATTAAGACACATGTGCAGTGCGAATTCAGTGCGATTTTAAAAGCGTAGTAATTTCACGAATGATGCGATTACGATGGTAATTACATTGAACATGTGTAATTAAATCGGTCACCGTTAGAGCACCTTGTAATCCACGTTAGACATTGCAATTGGCAGAAATGTGCTAAAATATGAAATTGGACGGTAGTGGGGGAACTGACGCCACCAAGCAATTCCTGACATGCTGAATTCTGTCCCAACAGGTGCGGTAAGATGCTCGAATATAAATAAGGGCACGGAAGAAGCCAAATTATTCTCAATCAGTCTTCAGAAGCGGAGGGACGCTATGTCCGCTATCGACGCGATTTTTAAATTTTGTTAATTGAACTGTAAATTCGGATGGACGATATGTTCATCTAAGTATCAAACAGTAACTCGTGGTGTGATTACGAATACGATTATAGAACATACTCTACGATGTCTACACCCACAAACGCTCAAGACAAACAACAAGGTTACATCAGGCAGAGGAACGCTATGCAGAACAATAGAGGCGTCTACTAGAACAACAGCAGCAGGTACAGAGCAACATATCACTCTACACAACAGCAACCAGACGGGACCATAAGGAACGAATAACCGGAAGAGGACAAGTGGAACCGACGAACGGGAAGGGAACTCCATCAGAAGAGGACCTACGGATCAACGGAGGACATTGGTATGAGTTACAGAACTAAGGTGACAAATAATCAATTTATAAATTTTATGTGAAAGACTAGAGACATTTAAAAGACACTTTGAAAGTTAGAAAAATAAGTAAGAGTTGTAAAATGTAGATATAGAGATACAGAGAATCGAATTTAAATTTAATAAATATTTTCTTTGAGGATTAACAATTAGTTTAGTAAATTTAAATTTTATTGAAAGTTTGTAAAGTAATCAATGAGTAATATGTATGCAATGCATAAAGTAACGTAGTAAAAGTTATATAAAGAAAATAAAACAAAGCTGCAGTAAAGCACACAAATCAGACTGAGCAGTCGAAATTTTAAGTTACTGTATGTTATAAGATTTATTTATGACAAATGTACTGCAACTATTAAACGTTAAGCAAACAATCACGAAGGTTTATGACGAAGTAAAAAAATTTTTTTTTTTGAATAAATTGATGAAAACTTGTTAAAATTCAATCAATGACTACTCTTATTACTACTACACCCAATCCCCAGTAATTGGTACATATTAACAGTAATGTTACACACATGTTGACACAGCACAAATTAATTTACATTTGTTTTGTATTTTGTTGTGTTATAATGTGTGTGTGTGGGGGGGAGACAGACATATAGATAGATAACCTATATACGCGCGCGTGTTACTGTGTTTTGCTGTAATTAGTTTTTCGCTATTTCATGTATAATTCAGTAGACGTAATTGTTGCAAGTAAGCTAGTGTAACAGAAGCTACATGACCACAGAGTTACGTGTGAATTATTTTGCTAAAAACCGAGGTTTCTCTAAATCGGAAAAGTTTGCTTATTGGATAAAGAGGTGACCTTGATTACTCCGGATAATTGAGGTCACGGTAGGCTACATAGAATTCATTATATGGCGATCGAGACTATGCTGTGTTGTGTCCAAGCTGCCGCCTTTCCTCGATCGCGTCTTGTTTTAAACACAATAAGCCGACTACTCCAAAGTATGAGCACTCATAAATCTGTGTATTGAGTTTGTAGGAATGAGATAAGAAATCAAGAATATAAAACAATAAAGTTAATTTTAATCAAAATTTTTAATTTTCACATATCTATTGGCGAAACAAAATAACGAATTGTATTTATTTATAGAGCTAGGTTAATATGTATTTGATTGAATACAAACGTCTCTAGAGGATTGCTCAACATTTCGCATGAAACTCAGTTTGTACTACGTACTTTAAGTTACAATTATTGTTTGAAACACGACCGATGAAAGCTTTGTTATCAGACTGCAACCAGTAAAACGATTTATACAGAATCCAGCTGGCACATGCGCACACGTACACACTGCATTTTACTGTTCTTTATACTTGTGTTCCAATATTCAGATGCTACAGGGAAACACTACTACCCAACAGATACTGCCCGCCTTTTGTGTAATATACAAGTTTCATTTTGTACTGTTGCACACATAGAAGCTTTCAAAACAGATTCAAATATAAGCATATATGTGTGTGGCACACACACACTCACACATTCTACACTGATACCTATCGTAGTAAGTTTATTATTTCTGCAATAGTGTGCTTTATTCTCGACCCCTGTGTGACAAACATGTCACTTGGAGTCGCTGCTGGAAAATACCACAGTAATACGAGGTTTGATCAAAAGTTGCAATTTCCACCGCTACATGTGCCCTATTAAAACTTTTTTTGGGTTAAGGGTACTAGAAGTACTAGAAGTACCTGCACCGGTTGTAAAACCAGGAAAAGGTTTTAAAGTGACCCGCTGTCAGCATTTATCACTGACATGTCTATTTTTATAGGCTTTACTGGGGTTTCCAACAGTTATAAATGTACGTGGCTACTTATAGCGGTTTTAGAGACATTTGTAGTGCATCCGTTGGTTAGTGTTGTGCAAATCCGTTCCTTACTGAAATGGAGTTGAAAAGTGTTAATAATTTTCTAGTTTTCATTGAAAAAAGGTTTTAGAAAATGTGTTCGTGATTGGAATCTTCTTCCGGATTCAGTACAATGTGTAAAATGTGAAGGTAACATGTTAATAAATGTGAAAGGACGAAGAAACTTCACCTTTAGATGTGCTAGACGGGACTGCAGAGCTACAAAAAACATATGTGATATCACTTTTTTCGGAATAGCGCGTATTCCTCCCTTATCTATATTGTGTGTATTAGTCGCTTGGATTTTAAAATATCCAGTTTCAGTCATTTCAAGGGAGGTCGACATAAACAGAAAAACTACGCGAAAGTTGATAAACGAGTTCAGGGAGGTTCTGGCTGATGGAGAACAGCTCACTCTCTGGCGGGCCAGGAGATATTATTGAAATAGATGAAAGGGCGTTTGGTAGAAGGAAGTACAACAGGGGCCGATTAACCAAAACTCGGTGGGTACTTGGGGGAATTTGCAGGAGAACAAAGAAGTGCTTCCTAAAGGTGGTGGATAAACGCGATGCAAATACACTACATAGTGTAATTTTAGATAATGTAGAACCAGGGACTACTATAGTTACAGATATGTGGCGCGGGTACAACTCGCTCTAACAATATGGGTATACTCATTTGTCTGTGAACCATTCGCTTAATTTTGTATGTCCTCACAACACTGCTGTTCACAACCAAACGATCGAGAGCCACTGGTGCAAAATTAAGCGTGATATGCGGAGAAGAGTCGGTAGAATGTCTGTAAGTACATTTCAAACGTACTTAATTGAATATATTTGGGGAAATATGTTTTTTTCTGCAGAAGAATTGTTTAATGATTTTTTAGCAGCTATTCATTATGTTTACCCGCAATGTTTAAATTGAATATATAGTAATTTGTAGTTAATAAGTTTAGATAGAAAGAAGTAAATTAGAAAAATCTAAAAATAAATAATATTAAAAAAATAAAAATAGATAAAAACAGATTTAATACATAGATAGGTTTTTAAATAGATATAAGAAAACGACAAGGCCTTACTGGCCGCTGTTAGTAAGTGAAGCAATTGTTGTTTAAATACCAGTATCAACATTTCTCTCTTACTATTAGCGGCTGTGAGCATACTCTACACGAAAATATCTGCCTGCATGAAAATGTCTCTCAGGCCACTGGAGGTAGCCACATACGTTTATAATCCTCGGAGAAACCACAAGCCTACATAACAATAGACGTGTCAGCGTACAGTGTCATAAAATAACCTTTTCCTGGTTTTACAACCGGTGCAGGTACGCGGCGACTTCTAGTACCCTCAACCCCTTTTTTTATGTTATGTTGCTACACGTGTTCGTAATAATCGTCTAAAAGATTTCACGCCCTATTTGATGGATAGTTTAGATTTCACAGCTAATTGACTAAGTCGTCTTTAGGATTTTTTTCTCATTCTACAACGCAAGATTGAAGTACATGGATTAAATGTTGTGTAAACTGTGGGATAATCTGTTCTGTCCTGCCAAACGTGTTCAAAAGTCTTCTGGCAGGACTTCTGTGCGTGAACAAGCAGTTTACAAGCGTCAAAGACTGCAGTAAATGAGTTGAAGATCGCGGTTATCAGATGAAAATTATGTTTTTGTGTTCTATTAAATATCATCGCTAGGCGTAGTCGTAAATAAAGAGTACTATTAGGACTTTTTACGCCATTGTATAAAGCTATTCGTTAAAAACGGGCAGAGTTACGGAAGAACAATTCATGAAAATTGCAGCCCGATACTGCGCTTGGACGCATGTTGTTGCTTGTTAAGAATTGTGGCAGTAGGCAAAAGAACGTCATAATGATGACACGACAACTGTCGTATTCACCAGATGTGTCCTAACGTGATCTTTCTTTCTCACGATAGTGATAATTTCCACGAAAGGACAATATTTTGCGACCGCTGAAGACGTAAAACGGAAATTGCTAAACAAGCTCAAGGCTGTACCAAAAAGTCCATGCTTGAAATATTTTTAAGACTGCAAAACGGCTGAAATATTCGACTGAAACTACTTTGAAGGGGGCAGTATGTCTGTTAATGAAGGCATAATTTTTGAAATAAAAAAGAACCGCATGAACTTGATCAAATCTCCATATGGCATGATATGTATTGTCCCGTAGTTTGAATTGCAAGGCCGACAATATGTATTACAACTATTTCATGCATGTACGTTTGTTTAATTTAATTCTATTACAACTTGAAAACGAATACAGTTTCTTAATGTTCGAAACTTTGTTGGCCTAATCTTTTAAAAAATCAACTACAGATAGTGTACAAAGAATATTTTAAATAATATTCATTTGAATCGTTGTTGTGTCCGAAAAAGGTTTTTTATTTATATCATCCATTTATCTCTTCACACACACACACACACACACACACACACACACACACACACACACACACACACACACACACACACACACACACACACACACACACACACACACACTTAAAGTTTTTTAACTTTAAAAAGTACGACAATCTGTGGCATGAGGCTCGGCACACATTAACTAAATTACGCTTTGCATATGGGCTACTGCGAGCTATTACTATTGTCAACAACCCCTATATTAAGGATCAATAGGATTACCAAGGATTAAGGCGGTCAGTAATCCTCCTATTGAAATATTGCCCATTAGTCGGTATTGTTTCCATGCAAAACAATGAGTAAATATAATCCGGGTTTCACGCTCGAGACCCGCCTTTGGTGTCGCTCACAACAAAACTTATAGAGCCGCGCTGTGTTTTGACATTGTGGCGAATAAAGTTGTTATTAAAAATAACAAATAATAACTCAAAATTAGTTAGTTAATTGAAGTATGGATTTTAGTTTGATATTTTGTATCAAAGTTTAAAGATGAATAATCCAAAAAATAAATATTTCTGTTATTGTAAATTAAAAACAATTACAATGCATTCCATAGTTCTTTTATTTTAGAAAGAAAACACTCTTTTGCTTTTATAAGTTGTTTCACGTTTGAGGTTTAAAGAAAGAAAAGACGGTAAAGACAAAAATATCTCAAGAGATAGTATATAGAAGAAAGAGAGCGAAAATGTCGATCACTAAGCGGTAAACGCATGTTATGAGAAACGAGTGCTATAAGAGGCGGTACATTTTGTATTTAGCCGTTACGTGATTGGTCAATACACCAGCCAATCAAACACAGCGAATTTAATTAGCAAATTTAGTGAGAAATAGTCCAGTTAGCCACGGAGTTAGAACTAATCAGTGAGTAATTGCTGAAGGTACCCATATGACCCATTTTACGGTATGAGTTTTAGTTAGCCTTTTTTCTGTTTCCATAGAGATGTATTTCTTAGGTTCAATTTTTGCTTTATTCACCTTATTAAGTACAGTCTTTTGTGTAGGCTTAATGGCCGAAGTCATTATTTAATAACAGAGTTTATGAGATCTGTACTATTGGCTCGCTGTCGGGCTGTTGCTTGAAATAACACTTTCTAGACTTTTCGATCACCTGCCGGAGACCTTCTTCACTACTGAAAATTTTTTTTAATTCTTCGAACGTACTCCACAGCCCAATATCCCGGATATTATAAACACTTTTATTAATAAATAATTTAGTTTTACGCTTTGATGTAGAGGAACATTTAAACGTTTTCAGCTTTATTTATTTTTTAATCTGTTATAAGTAGCCTACATTTAATAACACTAAAGAAAATTTATGTTACTGAAAGGAAACATAATACATGCCATGTGGATGGTGTTCCAGTAAGCTCTGTAATCTAACATAAGGTCAGAAACTCTGTTTTGTATGGCTGTTAATTTGAAACGTTTTAATTCTCTTCCAGCTAGTTCTTTGTCATCCAATACATCACTTGCCAGCTTGTTGGGATGCGCTGTTACTGTGAAGAGTTTTATAACATATGTTTTTAAATTTACAAAAAAATTTAATTTTTTACAGCTGATAATCACTTAATATTACTAAATAAAATGTGTCTAAAATGGAAACAATATGTAGCCTACTAATTAACACACTTGTGCATTTGTTAGAGAAACATTACATGTACACAGGAACAACATGTAAATTTCCCGTAACCGAGAGACTGTAGAATTCATATTTAATTACAACTCTAAATTACATACAATGTTATTGTGCATATAGTAACAGACTTATAACAGGGGGATTTATAACAGTTAAAAAAGAATTCGTTTTCTGCCACGCCTAAAAACTCCATCTAAGGACTTAGTGGATATCTCGGATTATTTAAATAACTGATTCATATCACTAGCATAGTCCACGTTCGTGACATGGGGTTGGAGTCGTTCGTGTGTGATTCTTTCTATTGAATTAACATTAAATTATTATTTTCGGTTTTCTCAATTTGTTTTAATGTTTCGTTTAGAATCCTTGAACTATCAATGCCTGACTTTTATAACATACGTTTTTAAATTTACTTTTTTATTTTTCTTCTCTTCTTAAAGGATTAGGTTATATAAACCTGTTCCGGCACCCAGCTCATCCTCGGACGACCCATGTCCCTTTTACCAATGGCTTTATAGTTCAGTGCCGCTTTCGGCAGTCGTTCCTCTGCCATCCTTGGCGGATGATCCACCATCATTGTCTTCTGTAAACTGAAATAATTTAATTTATGTCCTATACTTCGAGTCTGATCTGATATCTTCATTCGTTATTCTATCTTACAATGTATAATTTAAAGTATTTTGAAGAAACTGCATTTCAGCACTCTGAATCCTGCCGCTTACCTTTTTTTGTCATGACCGACGCCTCACTTGCATAAATCAACAATATTTGGTATTGTTCATATACAAACATGTAAAAGAAGAGGCCCACGCAAATCTATTGAACATCATGACGGACTTCAAAAATCGTATCACATTTGAGATATTACGGCAAAATGAAAATCAACATAATCAGCTGATATAATATATAGACCTGAATGTTAACATAAACACTTCGCAACGAAGATAAGTTCTCGAAAAACTTTGAACACAAACATACGTTTCACGATCAGTGTTTTCGAATTAATTTTTTTTTTATATAGTAACTGTTTGGTAATATCGTGACTGGAAGTGTATAGTGTAAATATCCTGACGATGGTCTATGAGAAAGAAATTAAGACTAGAAATGGTCAAAATCGATAGAAATTAAGAATGTTAATAATTTAAAACTTGATTGTAGGCCTACATCATATGTATGGTATCTTTAGGCTATGATCAATGAATACACTAAAATAGAACGTTGTTGTGTTTATGAAAACAGACTTATAACTAGGGAATTTAAGAAAGTAAACGAATAAGTAGTTTTCTCACGCCTCAAAAATGTAATCTAGCGAATATGGTCGGATTTTTCAACTAACCGATTCTTATTACTAGTATCGTCCACATTCGCGACACGTTGGAGTCGATTGTGTATAATTCTTTCTATTAAATTAACATTCAATTATTATTTTTAGTCTTGCCAATTTGTTCTAGTTTTTGGTTAGAATCCTTGAACTATGAATGACTAACTTAATCATAATTATTACGTCAGTAGCTGTTGTCACTATTATACTTGAAAGTTCCTGTTACAGTTAAAAGCGGCTTAAGTACTTTTAGCCTCAACAAATCCCGCTTGGACCTTTAAAATGAAGTTCGCATTTCTAAACGTGTCGATCAAGTTGGCAGCGGGTAGAAAGTGAAGGCCACGGTTACAATTTCGTTCCTTTTCCACTTTTACTATTTTACATTATATTATGCAAAGGGAATTCATTTGACTTCTCGTGAACGGTGGTGCTTATTTCTGTAATCGATTATGTATCTTACCTACAAAATCTCCGATTTTTTAAATTTTAAATTGAAAATCCGGAGGATTGGTTGCATAATCTGTCTCATTATTACACTCTTTTATAATTGACATCAAATTACTTGAATGTGCCAGAAAATAAGGGTTATCATTTTTACAATTAATTTGGATGTTTTAGAGTAAAAATGCTCTGGAACCTTCTTAAACTGAAGAACACAAGTTCTGTAAATGGTGCAAGTTAAAGAAAGGTATACAATGCAAATATGAGGATTAATATATAATTAATACACCAATATACATTAAGTACAATGATAAACCTAAGCACTATGGTGACAGTTGAGGTTAATTTTTTGCGTTACGATTCCTTTCGAATCGTGATTAAATTTTTACCGGCATGCCTAATTATTGGTAGAAAAGATCTTACAAATTTTATACAACAATTCTCTAAAAAGAAGTGTTTTCTTTTTATTCGGCATTACAAAAACAGAACGAAAACAGAAACGGGTTTTGTTTTTGTGTTGTAAATAAAACGGACCGTCCTGTTTATCCAGTTCCTATTTAAACCAGTTGAAGTTGTTTGTTTGTTAAACTAAAAGAGCATATTGGCCGTTGGCCAATTGCTGTCATTGCTGTTGTCCCACTTTTAAACTCTACGGGAAAATGTACGACAGTCGCGGCGGATATTGTTCTGTGTTCTCCGGTATCCCATAACACGAGGCCTTGATATTCACGGTCTTCGGTATCGATCTTGTGATATGTTCGTAAACATACAAAGTACAATATTTCAATGTTTGTGATTGATGGATATTGTGTTCAAGTATGTTGATAATGTTAATTCTAAAATGAAGATTTTGTTTCAATTCAACATGATTTTTCCATTGCAAATTTTTTATTAACAATCGCAAAAACCGCGGTCAAAACTTTAATTGCAACTGACTCGAAGTAGAAGATATAATAACTGAGTTGACCTGCCTTGGCGCCTTGCATGTTTGGGCTAATATTACCACAAGTACTTAGTAAATTGAACTAGACAAAAATTGTTTTAGGGGACAAGTCACAACAAAATGATTTCTGTATAGTGAAAGTGCCAGTTGAAGGTTATGATGCCGTTTAATGTAACATACAATAACATACATACATAATGATGCCGTTTAGTACTATACATTGTAATACAACGTTTATGGTGTTGTTGTATCACAAACTATTGATGGTATATAAGTAGATATATTCGTGTGGTCTTCAATCAATTCTGCCCCGCGATGGAGCGCCACGTTGTAATACAACGATTATTTGTTGTAGTGATGTAGTGATTGATATAGTGGTGTAGTAGTGTAATTGCAGATACGCACCGGTATCTACGATAATGTTGTTGATAAAATGACCAGATTATAATTATTATTGTTATTAGTTTGATTGTATTGTCGAATAGGTGGGTATCGATGGTTCACTTCTTTAATTTTAAAATATTTCTCGCACTCCGTTAGTAACCTCCCCCACTTACCACACGTGGATATCGTAGTCCTGTTCGGTGACGGTTCAGCTGAAATACACACACTGCATATACAAATAGATATTCTGGTTGAATATCCAATGTGACTATCATGCACAATATAAATGATATAACAGCTAAATAAAGTTCTGCGTTATTAGAAATATTTGAATTCTTCCGCCACCTTTGGGTAGAACTGACTAATAATAAATGAACTAATTTAAATTTGAAATAATACTCTTTTTTCACTGGTAATAAAATGTAGAGGTTTATTAACGGTTAATGACTTTATAAAATCTTTTAAAAATTGACAATCAGTTACTAATAACTTTACGGATAATAATTACAATTAACAAAATTTAAAATAAGACTCTGCTTAGCCTCAAGGCTGGTAACCCTGTTGGTCATACAATAGTTTTAATTTTAAGAGGTTATGTCCTCTTGTATCAGTTAATTACCATGTTCGTGTGGTTCTTTTAAGTAGCATGATACCAGGTACAAGATGTGGCATTTATAATGATATCAATTGAACAATAATTAAAAAACAAACAAACAAATATAAAAAATCGAAAATTAGTACCATATAACTGATAGTTATGGTATTATCGTACTCGGGAATCCGCATGCATTATACAGTATTTAATAGACAATCAACGAGTGCGTTAGCTTGCACTACTGAATGTATTACTTTATTTTAATAATTCACTTTAGGAATTATTTACTTACAAGAGAAAAATTTATTAAAAAAAACTCTTGTTATCATTTCCATCTGGTTTGGATTTACTTGAGAACAGACTTGTAACAGAGAAAGTGGCAAGTTACAATTATGACTTTAAGGTTATCTCATAACGTGAATTGTTATTATGGTTAATTATCTTTAATATTTATTTCTTCTTAATCTAAGTATAGACATATTATTCATAATAGTTTTGATGTGTCATTATCAGTATCATGCAATACTCCTTCGCATGAAAGTTAAAATATTTATCTTCAAATATAGAAAAATCAAGAAAACAACGTTAGTCAATTGAGCGACTATTGATATTGCTCGTGTTTTGTAATAAATACTTCAAATATGATTCTTTTAATTATGATAAATAATTAAAATATTTATTCAACATATTAATAATTGCGAATTAATACTTTCATTAATTCTGATAAATTGCATCATCATTTTTGATACTTCGCTTTTTACTGACTTGCGTAGTATATCAACATTACGTATTTACAGAAATTTTATTTCTGTTTCAATGTTAATTAAATAAAAAGAATTGTACTCCCTGTTTTTATCTTTTACACAACACTCGTAAGTACGATCGATATTGTACACTAATCGTACTTAAATATTATACACTCCGCACATTTCACTCGTTTATGCTAGTGTGGTTTGTAGGTTATATGTGTGTCGATTTACTGATGTATGCTTGTCGCGCACAATTCAAAAAATAAACTTCTTCATATCGGAGAGTGACATGACCTGTCTGTATGATGACTGATGGGTGACTGTGACGCTCCTTCGAAGCGTCTGTGGCTTGTCTGCCAATGTTCATTCATTCGATTGGTTGAAATGACTAAACTCTCTAACCCAAAGCACTTTATTTTCTTAAAATATTTAATTTTTTACCAATTTTGGCCTTTGCGTTTGAGGCTATATGACGTCAGCACTGGTACAAAAAATAATTGAAAAGTTTAAATTCGTAATAACTTTCTTAATATTTGACTTATCGTTAAATGGTTAGTGTCAGTAAATTGCGGACATCCTGCGCTTTAATTAAAGTCCAAACAAGATTATTTTCCGTCCATTACTTCAATCACTATAACGATTGTAATGATTTTTTATGGTGCATCTTATATTTAATAAGTTTATTACACCAAATTTAATTATATACACTAAAACACTTTTAATTAAACGCTCTGAGTCCATATCTCAACTGGTTTAATTCAAAACTTGGGAATTATTGTTACCCAAACAATATCTCGTTATGGCGTCTTTGGGCGTCCATATTTGATTTTTCACAAATGTACTTAAAACTAATTTTTCTTATCTAATAACACTAATACTGTAACCTAATAATAATAGAAACGTCTATTTACATAATTTTATACTTGATTATATGTACAGGGCTGTATTTCATATACTATTTACATTGTTTTAGTACCCTCCTATCTCTTTTCTTACAATTGTCACTTTACTTCTGGTTTTTTCTATACAAGTTAGATTATGTAATAAATGCAATTAGTGTACACTTATTGTACCTAATTCCCTACATATAATTGCTAGCTTTTAGCCATCTGAGAACCCTTCAATTTCTAGTAATGGGTCTGTTTACATTATGTCATAGCATGGTAGTCAGTTATTTTTGTTAAAACAATAATTAAATTGTTATTGTTACACTTGATTTAAATTTCCAAAGTAGTATCAGACATTCTTCTGATTCTTGGTAATAATTTTATCTACTGTTAAACAAGTTTGTATGCTGTACTTTGCACAAATAACTTGCTCCTCATTGTTTGTTTACATTTGGATTCCACCAACATGGTCATTTGGTTTTTAATAATTTATATATAAAATGACTATTCTCATGGTCATGGCCTGTTCTCAAAGTAGCATTAGGTGTCCCTCTTACTACTGGTAACACTCTTATCAATCTTTGTTCAAGCTTTAATACAGTATTTTGCTTAACTAGTTGTTTACATTGTTGCTGCTTACTTCTGGTTATGTGTTCTTAGTTAGCTAGTTTACAATATTTTGGTTACAAAATTATTGTCATTATATTCAAAATCTGTTCTCACAGTAGTACCAGATGTTAGATAAACATCCTATTGGTCCTTATTTTGTTGGTTCCCCTCACTGTTGGATCCTATTGGGCCTGGTTACTGATATTTTATTTTGGCTCATGGTCATTTTCTTTCTTCATTTCGTATTTGATGCTGCTATGTTAATACTATCTTCCTCATCGTTGGATTGTTTTACTAATATATCTGTAGATACACACTTTTATACACATAGGTTTATTTATCTAGACATACTTTCATGCTTTTCTCTTACTTGACGTTATATTAGCTTATTTTATGTAACTGCCATATTTGGTAACGTTACAACATACAGGTTTGCCCCTGAGAAAGTACATACAATAGATATACAAAGTGTCAAATGCTAGGATTTTGTTTTACATGGCGTGTCCCAGTAGTAATACAGTACTACGTTTTGCACCATTGTGGCTATGAAACACTACCATCATTATCATCATCCGTGTTGCTACAATTTATTGCTGAATTGACCTTCTCGAGAAGCTTTCTCCAAAGCTCACGATCTGACGCGATGGCTGTCCACACCCTCAATCCAAATAGTTTGGCATCATTGCTCACAACGTCAATCCATCACAGCTTTGCCCTGCCTCTTTTTCCTACCCAACTGCTTCGTCAAGAATTTTCTCTGTATTTCATCCTCCCTCATCCTCATCGAATGCCCGGCTCACCTAAAATTTGATATTATATTTATAATGACAACATCGCGAAAGAGTGCTCATAATATAACATTATTAAACACACATTTTAACAAAATGTTTATCTTCGACTGAGCAACCTTTTGTTTATTGCATTTATCATCGATGAGCGCAGTCAGTTGCGATGCTGGAAGAAGCACCACTGTTACAAATGATCAAACATATACTTGTATTGTGTGTGTGTGTGTGTGCGTGAGTTTGTGCGTGCGTAAAAGAGAGAGAGTGGGAGGGAGAGAGTAGGTCCAAAGAGAATTGTGTTGTTTAAACCGAATGTGTTTATCTATCTGTTCTCCATGTTTCTGTGTATTTGTGAGTTTCTAATTGATCACTTCATCCCTTTGTGTTTATGTGAAGGATGTTGTTTAATGTTAGTGTATGTGTGATCAGTTTCATTGGGATGGTATAGAGAAGTGGATTCGGCGGTTGAGAGTAGTGCCTTCGTGTGTTCACTGTAAGTCTGCTTAAAGATGCGTACTGTTTGGCCTACATAGAATCTATTGCACTCCGAGCAGTGCAGTTTGTAAGTTCACGAAAAATAAAATGATGTAATTAACACTTTTGATATCACTAGCTGGGGGTAGAAAGGGGGAATATAAAAATCATGGTGTTGGGAAATGGCGTTAAAATTTGTGAATACTCTCAGGATAGAAAGGGCGAATAAATATGTATTTCACTATTAAAACACAGATTCTGATTATTTTACACTTATTTATAAATAGTTAACGATAAGTAAAATAAAAATAATAATATAAACACAAAAAATAAGAATATTCTAAAATTTAAATTAATTGAATGAAATTTCGAAATGTTGATAACTTAACACTAGGTATTAATATTAAATTTTTAGAAAATTACATACTACTGTGTAAAAAAAGTGGAGCCTAGTATATTCCTTAAAATTAAAATTAAATAACGATTAGTATGCATTATTGAAATTATATTTAAAAAAATTATTTAAATTTAATAAAACTAAAACGTAAAAACGTAGAAACAATTGACATTAATGATTAACAAATTTAAAATAATTAAGAATGTTAGCATTACAAAATCTCTCGTCAGGGCAAATTATTTTATACTTTTTACATTTTGTATTTTCTTGCATTTATTAACAATCCAATTTTCTGTATATTTCTGTCTTTACATTGACCTATTGTTACTTGCCACTTTACAAAAACCACACTCACACTCACTGTTGTATGGCACTATTAGAATAAGACACTAAGAATAATGTATGAAATGTAAGAAAGAACAATCTAATCACATTGAAATACCGACTCATACTGACCAAACGTTTCAATACATACCAGGTTAACTATAACTACGACTAAGCGTGGTGGGGAAAGGGCGAACCTAAGAAAAATATCATGCTGACGTGTGACGTATATTCGCCGTTACTCCACCAATGTTACAGCACTTAGCTCTCAGCTGGTTTTATGCAGTCCATACATGCTATTAACGAAATACTAAGGGTGAATATAGACATGATAGTGGTCTTACCGTGTTCTTTACATGCCAGAAAATAGGATTCCGTAAAAAAATTTGTTTTTTGAATTGCCCTTTCTCCTCCGATCTCCTGATATATCTTACCACGTATACCTAAATGTACAACATTTATTATGTCGCTAAAAATGTGAAAATATAAGAAACACAGTGAAGATATAAGGAAGAGATAAAACATTGCATATTTTCATAAAACCCTCAATGTGAAAACTGAAATCTATCTGTTGTAACCACCAGAATAGGGTGTTCCGCACCAAGCTTTTAAACATTTTAATATATAATATTTAATTTATATTTAATATAATAAAAAATGGTAAAAGTTACTAGTAGAGTCCCGCTAATCCGAAACCCGGTAATCCGAAATTCCGGTTAATCCAAAACCCATATTCGGTAAAATAAAAAAGATTTGGAAAAGGAAAAATGCACTTTATAATAAAAACCTAACTTTTTTTTTACAGACTAATAATAAAACAGTTGAAAATCACAATGTGAATTAGTATGCATGCAGTTCTACACTTTCGTCACAATTACTGTAATAATCTATCAGCTTGTACTTTTTAAATAACTCTGTTATATTTGCCTAGTGTTGTGACGAATACCTGCAAGTTGATGCTATATTGCGCCAGCGTCTTAAAACCTGATGTCTCCTGGAGTAGCGGCAGCGTGGTGCTCGACGTAGCGTAGGACCAGATCAAAGGTGGCGGTGGCGTTCGCGTGAGATACTGAGTGTCCCGTCTCCTTCATTGTTGTTCTCTTTAGAGGTACTGCCAGGCTCGTGAGTTACCATTTTTACGAATTCTTGGTCTGTGAACACTTCGTTGTCCTCTAACATCCACTCTTCAACACCATCAACACTTTGCTTCTTCAAATCGGGGATGCGTTGTACGAGCTCAAGATCATTGTTCCTTTAATTTTCCTAATCGGATCATTTAACATAGGTGCGACTAGACCAAATTTTCTGCCAATATTTGCATTGTGTGTGTACTTTATGAGAAATTCCGATTACTCCAAAAATTTGGTAATCCGAAAAAGCTGCGGTCCCAATTATTTTGGACTAGCGGGACTCTACTGTATTATGAAAATTATTGTTAGGATTATTGAGTAACAAAAACTAGTGAACAAATTTCTAATAATATCTTGCTTTAGCTGTCGCACTGCATGATCACTGCCTCACTGTTTGGATCTTGAATTTATCAGTGTAATTGAAACGTAGTAGATTTCTTACCTACAGGCGTGTTAATGAATTCCAAGATGCCCGGTAAACAAATAAAGTGAAATATACGGTATTTATTAGTGAATCAGTGCAACATGTTTCATAGATTCCCCATACTAGATCAATCTTAGTTAAAATAATATTTTAACACTCGTTTACGTGTTAAAGAAAATAGAGTAAAAACTAAATTGTTTTGCAAAGATAAAATGGCGGACAGCATAAAAAGGTGTTGCGGGCCGCCATTTGAAAGTCACTTATCTAGAACGATAGCGATATAAACATATGTGGAAAGTATAGAGATATTTTCAAAAGAACGGCAAAGAACAGGCCTCTAAATGAAGACAAAAATGAGATACCCAGTACAGTAATCAACCAATACTGACAAAGTCATACAAAACGAGCACAAATTATTAGCCCTTAAAAATTTATCATAAACGGTAAATAAGTGACGTGTAGAATTTTCTTTAACAATCTTAAGAATACGTAAGAAAAAACAAAATAGAAATAAGGAAAGAGGATTACCAACTTTAAATAAAAGTAAATGTACTCTTTCAGATTAAAAAAAAAAAAAACAATGATTTTACTTCCTATTGGCTCACTTCCAAAGTGGAAACCATAAACAACAGGCATCTCGCGGATATTGTACTGGCACGTTCGGGCTAAAGTCTTGGTATCCCCACTCGGCATGTTATATTCCACTGACTTATATTTGTTGGCATCTTTCCCGTGACACTGTAAGATAATGTTTTGCAACGGAGATGAAATTTCATTCATTGTTCTTCAAAATTTTGTTTTTACATATATCAAATGTAATGCTGTTTCGTGTCTCTCCTATTCCAGAAGACAGGCATTATACTGTCAGTAAACCATCGCTGGTTTCTACAATTCAAACCTCACGATCTGTCCGTGAGAAAAAAAATTCGTGCCCACAGGTTAAAGTCCTTGTGTTTACACCCATTGTACTTTTATACCCAAACAAGAGTTTTGGCAACTCACGTAAACAGGAAGCGTTTACATTTATGATACAGCGTGATGGCTAAACCGGTTTCTGTTGTATGGCTTTCTGTGAAAGTTGGAAATGGAAAAAGAAAGGTTTTAATAAATTCAGAATAAAAGGAGACAATAATTGTATGCTTACGTTTGCCGATGGTATTGCCGAGGGAGCGGAGAGTGAAGAAGACCTGAAAGTAAATCTGCTAACAATTGACCAAAATTTTAAAAGAGCACAAGACAAAATCAAATTAAATTAAAAGGGAAGTTATGCTTACTAGCAGGGATACTATAGAGCTTGATATACGTAATCGGTAGTAGAAAACTGAGACACATTAATTCCCCCACGTACTTAGTAAGCAAGAAACCCGCTAGTGGAAGAAACATAGACGACAGTGAGTGGAGAATAACTCAAACTAAGTTGCTTTCAACACGAAGAAAAGCAATTCACATCAAACAATGTCAGTATGGCAACTAGGAAAATGTCTTTCAAACGTTTTGAATGGAATGTGGCTGTGTGCGGATCGGACATGGACAACTGGTGACAGAAATGAGAAAACCCGGAGGCTTTGAAATTTGGTGCTGGAGACGGCTTCAGACTATTTCGTGCAAAGGGAAACCCTTAAATCAAGAGATCGTAAAATAACTAAATAAAAAACGCGTAACGGGGGAACGGACACAAATAGCAGAAGAAATAAATGGATGTGACATATTTCAAGGCATAATAGGTACCTCTAACCACCAAAGAAGGTAAACTACAAAGGAAGAAGTACAGAGGACGGCCAGGGAATCAATGCATGGAACACGTAACTGAGAGTGTGGTAGCAGCAGCACATTAGAGCAAACTGAAGAAGATGTGAATGGTGAGGAAGTGAGTATGTAGTCATCCTTTAATCTGAGCACTGAGGCGCGAAGAAGATGATGAAGAAGAAGAAATGGAAGTTCGGAGTTGACAAGAAACCATTGAAGACTTGAGGCGTCAGATATGTCCTTTCTGCAGAACATTAACGGCTGTACTGTCTGGCCGCGATTGGAATGCGCGACTTGGCGTCCCCACCACTAGACCGGCAGATGCATTGTTACTGCATTGCCCATTCCCCCACTTTACCTACCCTGCGCACTCCAATCGCGGCCAGACAGTACTCCGTTGGATAGATGTAGACTGAGAAATGTTGTAATGGCAGAAGACCTACCAATGAAGACCATCGTGGGCGTTAAACCGAAGGGAATGGCGACAATACCCACAGGAAGAATTCCGAAAGCAGCATTGGTTGGTCCGTAAACCTATGGGCCGAAGAAATGTTGGTATACCTTGGAAGAAATGGCAAGTCAAAACTGGCAAAGTGACTAATCCTTTATAGTGAAGAAGGAGGAGGAGAAGAAGAAGAAAAATAATCAAATAAGTAATGTATATCTTACCGTCTGTGACTTACAGCAAAATGTATTTTCACGTTAAAATTTACATGTTTCGGGACCTTGTCCCATCATCAGAATTTAAAATCGTCTTCTTATCCCATCGTGCGATGGCATAGTTATAGAAAATTTCCAAAAATATTAAATCCACATTATAAATAAAACAAAATAAGAATACACTATACAAATAGCGCGCACAACGGTTTCAAGTTGGGATACTTGATTTTATCCCAACGCACGATGGGATAAGAAGACGATTTTAAATTCTGATGATGGGACAAGGTCCCGAAACATGTAAATTTTAACGTGAAAATACATTTTGCTGTAAG
This sequence comes from Magicicada septendecula, assembly GCA_034769895.1. Taxonomy (NCBI): domain Eukaryota; kingdom Metazoa; phylum Arthropoda; class Insecta; order Hemiptera; family Cicadidae; genus Magicicada; species Magicicada septendecula. The sequence continues at coordinate 138,822,157 of CM068373.1, read as the reverse complement.
TCACAGACGGTAAGATATACATTACTTATTTGATTATCAAATACGTGGCTTGGTACTATAATCGGAAATATTCCATAAATATAGAAGAAAAATGATGATGGTGATGATTGTAGTGCAGATAACATCCACCATAATTAAATTGTATAAGCCGACTTGTAAATTTATTTAATAAAGTGAATTATACTACAAATTATTCATTTGAATTTAAATTTTAAACGAGTTCACCAGTCACCTTTTTTGAACATGAACAGGGGAATTCATGTTGGCGCAAAACCTCCATTCACCGAATTAACGCCATATGATCACCTTCCTGCGGTGTTTCTCTGCTAACGCCACGCCTCATAAGTACAAAGAAGTTACTGACAGTTTCAAAAGAGAATTTTTTTTTTTTTGCTTTCAAAATTTTTAATTAGATTTCATCACACCAATAAAATAGTATTTCCAAAATATTCAGCGACTTCTGCAGCTCAAGACTTAACGATAAACTTCATATTTACTATTTAGCTTGAAGTACAAATCTTTGTATCTCACAAAACAAATTACGCCGAGTTCACTGAAGTTTAATCTACAAACCAAACTACTCATAGTGCATAGTAAAATGTGCACATCAAAAATATCAACACTTTACGCTGTTCTGCTTAAGTATAAAATTAAGTACAGACTATCTATTGCTGTTTGAAAAGTAGAATTTCATTATCACCATCTTCACGCATTAAACCGAAAATGGTTTGTTCCGGTCTCAAATATGAAAAGTTATAGCTGGTCACTCCAGCGCTTCCTCGGACGTCCCACACCTCTCCGTGCCCTCGGCTTATAGTTCTATAGTTGTTTGGGAATGCGGCAGTCATTTATTCGGCAAAGATGTTTCCAACAATTCAGCCGATACTGGGCGATCCTGCCGAGTATACTCATAATATTCAATTCCTGCCGTATATCTGTGTTTCTTCTATGACCATGGGGAGTATACCCTGCCACGTGCCTGAGAAATCTCATTTCAGCCACTTGGATACAACTGACCTGGCCTTTCGTTAAAGTCCAATTCTCAGACCCATAAAGAAGTGTAGGAAGAGCCATCACCTTGTAGAATTGTAGGCATGTTCCTTTACTTGCTGACTTAAGGGTTCGCTCAATGGTCCCGCACATAAGGTTGAACTTATGCAAGTTATTCACAACGTCGTTCCTGGCATTATAAGAGACACTGTAGCCCAGGTATTTAAAATTGCTAACTTGTTTTAGGTCAGTACCATCTATAACAATTTTTGCCCGTACGGGATCAGTACCACGAAAAGCCATCACCTTAGTCTTACGTGTGGATATCTGCAATCCAGAGTCTTTGCCGATTCGATTTAATAAATGTATCCCCATTTGCAATAAAAAAGTAGAATTTCTTATTATATATTTACAGTAATAATAATAATAATAATAATAATATCGATCACAATATGTTATAGAACATAATTTTTTACGTAAAACACCAAGTTGAAGGGAAAATCAAATTCAATTCGAATAATAGGGTACCGTAGCTCGAATTACGGATAGACAACTTTATTAACTCCATCAGTATAACTGTTTGAAGCAAGCAGACCACAGTGTAGGCCTATGCGATAATCAAGTTAAAATGTAAGTATCGTCGGCGTCGAGTGACGATAACCTATAACCTATAAACTGTGGTTTACCGTAACGGCCGGTAGAGGTCGTGACGGCGCAGGTGTCTTTAACGTGAACCCCATAGCAGATAAGAGGCTTTCTATGTATTTCATACGAAATGGTTAATACGGCGAATACCAAACGCCGACAGAGTTGCCAACCTTGAACTTGGATACTTCACTTTAGTGTGCCTATAAGACTTTATTATCCATGAGGGTGCGTATATAGGCTACGTAGATGTGGTCGAGGGGACTGCTTTGTTGTCTCTTTGCATGCACCTGGGCTTAGATAATGGAGTAATAAACTTTTTACATGTTATAGTACAGAAAGCGAAGCTTATTTATTAGCGCTCTATTGTACGTAATTGCTCTTTTAATCAGAACTTAATTTTCATTGATAAAGAGGGTCACATAGCTTCAGACAAAGCAGAACACACCTGATACAGCGAAATGTAATATTAGCAAAACAATGAGGAATCTTATGTTAACAGGAGCTTAATAAACAGCTGTAAATGATGTTTCTGCCTAGGAGAAAAACTTAACTCTAACAGAGGCTGCAAAAATAACGTCAGCACAAAGCCCACCAACACGGTTTACAAAAGGTAACAGTTAAACGTTTCAGTTTTTATTTCAAAAAATAGTTGCAACTTTCCTTAATTTACAAGAATCAAATCATACAGTAATGTTTCCTTAGAGTTTTAGTGGTTCTAAATGTTTAGTTTATAAGCTTGTTTCTGCCGTGACCAAACGTCTGATATTTAATAAACTCATAGATGTTTTTACGTAGAATACAATCTACACACGTTTACGCATAGTATAAATACCTTCTTCTTCTTATGTCTTCAGTCGTAAGATTCGTTTGCAGCAGTCTCCCATTGTGATCGATTTGTGCTTTCCTATTTATAAGTTTCACAATTTACATCCTCCATAATTTGCTTTATATACTGCAGCCTTGGTATTCCCTTATATCTTTTACCTTGTATTGTTCCCTCCATTACCAATTTTAGTAGTCCTTCACGCCGCAACGTATGTCTAATAAGTTCTGCACTTCTTCTAATTTATACTCTTCAACAAACACCTCTCATTGCCTATTCTCTACAGCATGTCTTCATTTGTAATTTTGTCAGACCATTTGATTTTTTAGCATCTTGCGATAACGTTATATCTCAAAACTGTCAAGTTTCCTTTTTGCCATCATACCTATTGTCCACGATTCGCCACCATACATGGCAATGCTCCATATAAAACTCATAAATTTCGACTCATGGAATACTACTGATACTAAGGATGTCATGTGCAGTGATTTCCAGTTGCCTTCTGCTTCTATGCCATTTGGTCAACTACTGGTTCATCCGCCTTTTGGGGCCATTTTTAGCCCCAAGGAAACAATAGTGTGTAACCCCTTAAGGAAACTTATAACCCCTTATTTTCATGTAGCGGTATACACGTAAACTACAATATTAACAAAAACAAACCTATAAACAAACACAAGTGACAAATAGGCAAATAAATCGAATCAGATGTTACTTAAATTTATAGACTACATTCAACTCAGCTAAGACAAAACCAAACATACATAACTATCAGAGTGAGTGCGTGGATCAGATATGCTCTCCTAATATACCCGCTTCGGTTGACTGTACACCACTTCACCGTCAAACGGGCTAAGTTTACTTTTTAAACATTTTTGTTTGTTAACGGTCCAAGTCACGTGTTTTAATTTCTTATTTTCTTACCTTTGTTAGGTCCGTCTTGTGACTTTTATCTTTAGAATAAAATTAGTGTGACGCGTTTCAGGTCATCCGACCCATCTTCAGACACTTGCTCGAAAAGAGGTCGTCATATATTAAAATTCAATTAAAATAAAAACACACATATGTAAATTCATTGTCAATAATTAAATGTTCAAAAACATGAATAACACTGTTGTCGTGGTGCACCACGCGATTACCGATCGATACTGAGTAGTGTAACTTTTCAACGTTTTGTTTTTGCGAGCGCTAGTATTGCTGTATCATATAGCGGGTTGCTTTTGAAATTAAATTTATCATTCAATATGTTGTTCTTATATACAGGGTTGTTATGACCCCTGTATATTTCAAATTCTTCAAGTGCATTCATCCTGAGTCCTTTGTCACAAAAATGTAGGGGTATGAAGTTTGTGTCAAAACTTCTATATGAGTGATTATTATCTACCAAATGTTGAGCATAATTGGATTTAATATTATCTAGTGAGCCGATATTTTTACTAATTGATTTGTGAGGGGTATGTTCTTTAAATCTTTTTATAAATGGGCGCCCCGTTTGACCCACATAGTAACAATCACAATCGTCACATGTTAATTTATATATACCTGTTCTTGTCTTAGTGGGGACATGACGTTTATGTCGTATTAGATTTTATATTTGATTGCAGGTTTTGAAAACTATATTATATCCTATTTTATGAAAAGTAGGAGTTAGTATTTTTGGCATTATTTCTGTGAATATGGTAGAAACATATTTGGTTGTTGGTTGCATACTATGTGTTTGTCTCGATAATCTGGTTTTTTGTTTCTTGACAATATTATCTATAATATGATGATCGTATCCATTTTTTGATGGCTATGTGTTTTAATCAGTGTTATAATCATCTTTTTCAAGAGAAACGGATAGTAATCTGTATACAAGAGTATTGTAAGCAGCTAATTTTTGTGGATATGGGTGATGTGACTCAGCGTGGATGGTTATGTCAGTAGTAGTAGGTTTACGATATATTTTAAATTTCAGGTTATCTCTATTTTTGATGACTGTTAAGTCCAGAAAGCAAATTTCATTTTCGGTCTCGGTTTCCATTGTAAATTGGATATTGTTATTTATTGCATTTGAAACATTCTTCAAGTTGTTAGAATGTGAAGTAATTCTGTTGTAAAATAGTCTTCAATAAGAGTATTAGTTCTTGTATCTTTTGTGTGTCCAGTTTTTTAGTAGTTAATAAATTGTTGTTTAAAATGTCTATAGTTTGTTTCACAGGTATGTTTGTATATAAACTGACAATGTCTAAGGAAGCTAATTTATAATTAGGTGAAATTTTAATATCGCGTATCTTGTTTATGAAATCTAAGTTGTTTATAATAGTTCGATTATTATTTAAAACGATGTTCTCTTTAATTATTTTCGCTAGCTTTTTTGCTGTCTTATATCCTGGCGCTGTGGTAAAATTTACCAGCGGTCTAATCGGAGTATCCGTTTTATGCAGCTTAGGTTGACCAGTCAGCATGGGTGCTCTTGCATTTATGGGCTTTAATTGACGTCTTGTGGGTTCATCCAATAAGCTCGTACATTTATTGATTGTTTTGTTTAAAGATATTGTGTATGAATTTGTAGGGTCGTTATTCAATGTTTCGATATTATTATCCAATATAAACTTATGTACTTTTTGTTTACAAGTGTTTCTGTCTATTATTACGAGTGTATGACCCTTGTCAGCTTTTGTGATAAGTGCGTCGTTATCTATTAATTTTACTTTTATGTTCTGTACCGTTTTGAATTCTGTGCGAGCTTTAATTTGTTTTTGTGTGAAATATTTATTATCATTATATGTATTTAATGTCTTTACAAATTTATTATTAATTAAATGTCTTGATTCCATCTGTGTATTAGGATCAGTAATTGCCTTAATTGCGCTTTCAGCACTAATTATTTCATTGAAAATTTGTTGCCTATGTGTAGGTGGAATGCTGTAGTTTAATCCTTTATTGAGAAGGCAGGTTTCATTATCATCGAACACAATGTTTGTGAGGTTAACCGTGCGTGGGTAGAATGAATAGATGGGTAGTTTTGGTAGATACATTTTTTAAAACATTTTCTGAACATTAAATAAGACTAGAAATGTATTAACATTAAATTTTGACAAATATACTTTTTTAATTCAAAAATCTTTTCGACATTTAAAAAAAAATCCAGAAATTTTTGTACCGTACTAAAGTAAAAAAACGCAGATTATCAAGATGACTTTTTTGTGTTTTCTGGTAATTAGGGAAGACTAGAAAAGCACTAAAATAAAGTTTTGGCTGGTCTAATTTTTGAAAATTTCACGGGGAAATCCCCCGGACCTCGCCGGTTCTGGTAAACTACACGTTTGTGCAGTGATAAAATTTTTATAAAATATACCCTACCTAATTTTAAACAAAATAAACCTGATGGTTACAAATTCTGAGCACCCATAAATATATATGCTGAATTTGTAAGAATAAATGACAAAAAAATGTTTTACTTAATTTTCGTATTGTGAACAGAACTTATTGTGCGAACAAAACAAAAATTTTGTTATCGGACTACTGTTTGTAAAGCTGTTTAATAGAATCTAGTTTACACATACGCACTCATACAATCTCCACTTTATTGTCCTTTATACTTGTGTTTCAATATTCAGACGCTGCAGGGAGACATTACTTCACGTACAATAATAGACACTCTGTCATGTCATCTGTTAGAGACACAGAAGCTTTCAAAACAGATGCAAATATAAGGATGTATGTATTGTATTTACACACACACGTTTTACGCGTCTTTTTTATTGTTGGAATTTTATTATTTCCGGAGCAGATGTGCTTTATTCTTGCCCTTTGTGTCATTTTATACTGACAATCAGACGACTGTGAGCTGCTGCTGGAACACCCCACAGTAATATATGATGAAAGGTATTGTGACGTAATTTGCAGTGCAACGTCGACTGCTCTGTCGTATTGCAACTGCATCACGGATGCGAGTTCTGTTTTACTATCAAATAATAGTTGTCTCGCGAGCTCATAGGTGGCGCTTGATTGGAATTTAACAGGTCACTATCTCGATTCCCGTCAGACCTAAAGTATTTACGTGAGGTTTCAACTGTCAGTCATCTAACCTGTGCGGTTGACTCAGTTTCTATCGTCAGAAATACGTAGCGTGTGTAGATGGTTACATAATTCGACAATTGGCTGTTATTATAGGCCTAGATTTATGTTTAAAAATGCAAAAAGATTACTGCTGCTACTCCTGCTACTACTGCTACTACTACTACTACTACTACTACTACTACTACGACTACTACCACCACCACCGTCTCCACCACTACTACTACTACTATATCTGTTACCACCACCACTACTACTACTACTACATCTGTTACCACTACATAACTCGCTCAGACTGTCGTTTGATGGGCTTGTGTGTTTATAAGGTGCAATTTAAGGTTCCTATATTTAAAGATATAAGAGACAACAAGAAATTACGGTAACAAATATAAGTAATTAAAAGTACAGTAGGCAGGTCAGTCTCATGACGCGTATTGCAACACAAGAGATACAGAGATGACTAGACAAGTAAACGCCCCCAGATTCATTCCCTACACACTAGCACAGGAACCATTCTTAAGCAAGTGTGTAACCAATCCACGGCACCTCGGGGAAGGCCTAGGGGGTTGCATGTAGGTCTTATTTAATTAAGTAACTTCTTCTTCTTCTTCTTCTTCTTCTTCTTCTTCTTCTTCTTCTTCTTCTTCTTCTTCTTCTTCTTCTTCTTCTTCTTCTTCTTCTTCTTCCTCCTCTTTCTTATCTTCCGGGAATCGACCGCATCACTTTTTAAGCGACTTCGAGTCGCCGTTCGTAAAACAATATTCGCCGTTAAAATATCAAGCTCAGAAAACTATATCTGGACCATGACACGGTTGACCCAGTGGCAAAATATAAAAAAAGATTAGAGCAATCGCTGCCACAACAGTGTTTAAGCCTATCGCATGCGTAGTGCACGATGGCGAATTGATTGGCAGCCCCGATAGACTTGCTGACACCTTGGCTGCGACATATGCCGAGGTCAGTAGTACAGGAAGTTATCCTCTCGATTTCTTCACAAGAAAAACTGAAGTCGAATAAGAACTTTAATCTGAGAATCTCCAGCTTTCTTAGGAACAGAAATTTTTGTGTTCGGGTAGGGCAGTCACTGTCGGCCCTAAACGAGGTGGAAAATGGTGTACCGCAGGGGTCCTTTGAGCGGCACCCTTTTTACTAGCCATTAACGAGAGTTTTGAGAGTACAGAAACGACAATTGGAAAGCGCTTGTGCGTTGACAATCTTGCGCTGCTATACACGGTTCAAGCAACAGCATGATCAAAGGTAAACTTCAAAGCGCTATAGACATGTTGATAGAAAATGCTAACAACATAGACCTTTAATTTTTGGCACCAAAGACGACTTGAGTCCACTTTTGTCGAAGGCGAGGGAGTCACCCGGGCTCGGTGCTAACTAAAAACGGTGTTTGGCTGCATTATAAGACTGAAATCAGATTTTGGAGATTAACTTTTGACAGAAACATAACGTGGAATGAGCATGTGAACGACTTAGCTGCGAAGTGGAAATCCTCGCTAAACGCTATTAGATGTACCTCCATATGAGCCGACAGAGAAATTTTATTGATTGCGAACAACGGACTTGCGAGAATGTACAACCGCCGTTGTACGTTTCCTCGACTAGCCGGCATCCGTGCCCTCAAAACAGCCCGGCGCTACAACATCCAGGCGGCGAAAGTGCCTTGAAAACCAAATATCGCCGGCTGTATGTCGTCAGTAGAAGCAAGAAATTATGCCACTAAACTGAACTGAAACTCCTTTTTATATCAGTCATGGAAGAACACGTTGAAGAACATACCATTGATTACATACATTGATGACTCATAGACGGAGAGCGGAGTGGGTAGTGCGTTTTTCATACAGGGCGCCTCACATTCGTAGACACAGCCTAAGGCAGCAAGAGTATACACCTCCGAACTATACGCGGAGTGGCAAGGTCTTCGATTCTGTGAACACAGCAGTGAGAGAAAATTTGTTATCTGTACGGATTCGCTGAGTTTTCTAACTGCCTTGCACAATTTGGGTTGAGTTTATCCGTTATTGCAAAAGATAATGGCGCTATACCACGTTTTGGACGACCTTGGTTCATCTTTTACTTTGCTTGGTGTTCAAATCATGTAGAGGTATTGATGGCAACAAAGAAGCTGTCGCTGAGGCAAGAGATGCTGCGGACAGACCACGAGTCGATGCGAATGCCGTAAGAGCTGACGACGCGAAGTAACTGCCACAACACCGTTATTAATGGGAGACAGCGGATTTGGAATGGACGGCAGAGCAAACTTTCTGCCGTGAAACAGAGCGTCCGTAAATGGCAAGTAGCAGGTGATCGCAGTCGTCGTGAACAAGTTTGCATCACCAGACTGGGCATTGGGCACACGAACTTCAGGTCTTCTTACCTTCTACTAGGACAAGAACGTCCCCCTGCACTTGCACTGAAACAGAACTCTTTTCTTGCACAACTCAGCCGAACACACAGAGTAAAAAGTAACCTAAAAGAAGAACTCGTAAACAAACACTTAGCGATACACAGAACTTTCTGTCCTTCCTAAAAGCAGCAAGATTACTAGATCTGCTCTGAAAAGATTATTGTTTTGCGTCTTTGTGTATAGGCCTACTACTTTCCACTTTCTTCGAGTAACTAGACTGCATATGAGAACAAAACATCCAGTCGAGTAACATTTCCTCAGAACATAAATTCAAAATTATAATAATTATATCTCTAATTTTAACACATATAGATAAAGGCCCAATAGATAGGATAATTGTAATCAGGCAGAACTAATTACCCATCTATCTGTCGACGATACCTTGATTTTATATATATAGTTAGTTTTACTGTTTAATTGAATTCTATCACCACCTGAAGACGTACACAGATTTATGCCGTTCCAAAAGCTGTAAACTTTTAAAAAATTATTAACTACAGAGATTGTTTAAAAATATTCTTAAAATAATAATAATTGTAACCGTTGTTTTCTCAGTAAAGAGATTTTTATTTAAATATTCTAACTCCCTCACACACGCGCGCGCGCGCGCGCGCCCTCATAGTTATTGTAACATTTAAAAGTACGCAATCTGCGGCATGAACCTCGGCACACATTAACTAACGCTTTACATATATTGGGAGCCCATTACTGTTGTCAACAACATCCCCTATATTAAGGATCAATAGGATTACCAAGGATTAGAGCGGTCAGTAATGCTCGTATTGAAATGTTACCCATTAGTCGGTATTGTTTCCATGCAAAATGAGTAAAACTGATCCGGGTTTCAAGCTCGAGACCCACTAATGGTTGCGCTCTAAACAATGCTTACAAAACCGCGCTCTTTTGTTTAAAATTGTCACGATTAAACGTTATTAAAAATTAACACATAATAACTCAAAATTAATTAAAAGCGGTAGTTTAATTTGATATTTTGTACAAAGTTTTAAGATATATGAACCAAAGTAATAAATATTTATAGTTATGTAAATTTAAAATGTTTTCCAACGGCACATGGTAGACCTATCAATTAAAATGAATCCCATAGTCTTGTATGATAAAAAAATGTAATAAACTCTTTTGTCCTACCAAATTGTTTTACGTTTTTGGTTTAAGGAAGGAAAAATAGATAATAGAAAAATAGAAGTAAAAGATACCTCAGTGGGCAGAATACAGAAGAACGAGACTACTAAGCGATAATCGGATGTAATGAAAAACATAAGTGCTGCAAAATGTGTGATTTAGAAGGTTGTGGATTTTATATACAATCGTTCCGTGATTGGTCAATACATCAGCCAATCAAATACCTCCAGTCGGTGTTATCCAAGTAGCAAAGCTAATGAGAAATTGTCCAGTTAGCCAGAGTTAGCACTAATTAATAAGTCAGTTCCTGAAGAAATGTGCAACTGACGATGACCTCAATATCACGATGAATACTGTCGTCACCCGTATATTATAACGTACTGCCAGTTTTGGTATGCGATTACACCTCCCTTTCTTCTATAGCCATACAGCTGTGTTCCTAAAGTTCCTCCTATTTTGTTTTACTAAAATAATTAAATACAGTTTTTCACTTTGATGTAGCGGAACATTATATTTTTTATGTGTACTTCATTTGAAATATATGTTACAATTTTATTTAGTAGCATTAATGAAAACGTGTTTTAGTGAAGGGAAGCAATATACATGTCATGCGGATTGTGCTCCAGTGACTACTCTAACCTATTGTAAAGTCAAAAAGTCTATCGGTATGGCTGTTTGACTGAAGCCTTCTAATTCTGTTGTAAGTCCTTCGTTATCCAGTGCCTTTCTTCTCAGATTTTTGGGGTGCGCTATTATTGTGAATGTTTTTCTAATGTATGTTTTTAAATTTACAAGAAAATATAATTTTCTACAACTGATAATCGTTCAGTAACACTGATGAAATATGTCTAAAATGGAAGCAATATATACTTATTCACACACATGTGGATTACTTTAAGAAACACTACAGATATACAGAATTAACATGTAAATTTACGGTAAACCAGAGACTAGAAATTATTTCAGCACAATCTTAGATCACATAGGCTACTGTGTAATAACTTAGATTACTGTGCTTGTAATAACAGACTTATAACAAGGTGATTTAAAAAAGTAAAAAATAACTAGTTTTCTATTACGCCTCAAAAATGTTATCTAATGAATATGTCGGATTTTTCAAATAACCGATTATTATTAGTTTCATCGTCCACATTCGCAAGATGTTGGAGTCGCTTGTGTATATTCTTTCTATTAAATTAACATTAAATTACTATTTTTCAGTCTTCTTAATTTCTTCTACTTTTTTGTTTAGAATTGCTGAACTATGAATGATTAATTTAATCATTATTACTACGTTAGTAGCTTTTGTCACTAACATAATGCCAAAAACTTATTAACAAAACTTGTACGTTAGGCCTTTATTACCTAACGCAACTATTTTCATGTAACTGATTGCAAAAAAGATTCAAGTACCGTCTGCCTAGTGGCAAAAGCTAAAGAGCATGATAATGTCTTTCAGCCGCCAGCAAAACGCAACATTATTATGGTTACTAACTGACTGATTGTTTCTTTTGCGCAAATGTTGCGTTTAGTTGCCATCTCAATATTCTTATTCAATCTACAACGTTTTACTCGTTCGTTGGTTTCCCTTCGCTTCTCTTTCAGTTTCATGTTGTAGAATGCATCGATTTTCTCCTGCTCAGTCATCATCGACGCGAACGGTGTATTTATTAAGTACTCGTTCAATTCTTCGCGCATCAAGTCATCTTCCTTTCGTTTTTGTTGCGATGGGGCCGCTGGTACCGAAGCTTCACCGCCGACAGCAGCCGTTCGTTGCTGTTCCTTCTCGAGCTTCTTTCGTTCCCGACACTTTCTTACTCGCTCGGCATTTTGTCGTTTCTTGATCTGAGCCTTCTCGTCGCTGCTATCCATTGTCGAATGCTATTTTAGTCAGTCGTCACGTTTGTTTACTATATATCAACAGCAGTGTATTTCGCCACAACACAAAACAAACTTTTATTTACATATTGCGACGTATCAAAACAAACCTTTATTTACAATACAACAATCCCAGTGACGTCATGCAATGATGACGTCACGCAGTGATGACGTCATACAGCGTTACATGTTACAGAAAGTTTCAAACGACGCAGTACAGACAAAAGAGCATGTAAAACCAAATTTATTCTCACTAAAACGTTTGCTTAAATTCAATGTCAGCAGCGATCATTTCTGTCTTGATGCGTTTACATATCAAATTTCGATTGGGGAATCGAAAGTGTGGAAGCGTCACGCAATGATGACGTCATACAGCATTACATGTTACAGTTTCAGCGTTACAGAAATTTTCAAATGATGGCCAGCCAAAAGACATTATCATGTCAAAAAGTTGTGGGGCATTGGTTTAAATGTAGCGTATTACACTTATTACAACTGGTTGCACGGTCTGCAGCCAGTTACAATACTTGCAACGGCTCGTGCAACTTTAGTTTCACGCACTCGTTGTAGGGCATTGATTCAAATGTAGCAAATTACACTAGGCTATCGATTGCATACAATTCGCCTGCGCCCGCATTCTGTAGACAACGAAGAAATTTAATGACATGGGACCGACACACCATACATAATTCTTATAAAACCGCTAATATCTCAAAAACGAAAAGGAGGATTCTATTGAAACAAAAATAAAAATAAAATTTGGAATTTTTTCTATGTTTCACTTTCTGACACTATATAGAACGAAAGTAAGTTTATCGCATGCCAAAAAGTTTACTACATGTAAATTAACAAAACTTTCATGACACGGGGCCGTTTTAAATCTCTGCTCTTGAAAATTATTAAAGTTATTGGTTTAATTGTATGTCAAAAACTATCCTCAAAATTTAAGGAACACGGTGATGAAAGAATATTTTATCGGATCAGCAATTTCTGAGGTTAGCCCAGACAACGATACACGAAATTTTATCTCTTTATGCTTACTCTGCAATTGACTGCCTGTTTTTACTACCCTGCAACTAGTTTCTTTTAGGCTTGAAATCAGTTCCATGATATCAGTTGCGTAGTGTAACAGAGGCCAAGTATTATATTGGCCTACAGTGGAAATAATTATATTTCCAATTAAAAGTGGTTGAAATATTTTTAACCACAACAATTGCTGCCTGAACCTTTCAAAAGACGTTCCATTTCTAACCGTGTCAGTTAAGTTGGCAGTGGATAGAAAGTAAAAGCCTCGGTTGCAATTCCTTTCCTTTTTCCTTTTAAGCTTTTTACATTATACAAAGGGAATTCATTTGCCTTCACGTAAACGACGGTGCTTATTTCTGTAATCCTTCACTCCGAAATGTCTCTTCCCTATGAAATCTCATATTTTTCAAACTTTGAATTAAAAATCCGGATTCCCCTGTTCGGCATATTTTGTTCCATTATTGTCCTCTCTCATAATTAGCGTCATATTATTTGAATGTGACTAAAGATAAGTAATATGCTATAAATTCTGAGCAAGAAAGTTTTACAGTTAATTTAGTCGTTTAAGAATAAAATTAATATGGATTCTTAGATTGAAGAAAACCAATTCTGTAAATAATGAGTATTATTGAAAAGTGTGTAATGAAAATATTTCTTACTTATAAATGTTAAGCCAATTTACATTAAGAACAATGTTAAAACCTAAACGCTATGAGAAATATTTTATTTATATTAAATTTGTTCCATCATGCCTAATTATTGACAGAAAAAAAAACACAAATTTTATGCAACGTTTCTCTCTTCATAAAAAAGAAGTTTTTTTTTATTCTTTACTATGAAAAAAAAAAAAAAGTTTCCTTTTCGTGTTGTAAAGGAAAATGTAAAGGAAAAAGTCCCAATTATAAAAAGACCAAATAAAGTTGTTTGTTTATTGAAAAAAAAAAAAAATAGCATGTTGTCCGACTTTTAAACTACGTAAAAAGACATAGAACAGTGATGCAAATATTGTTGTGTTGTTATGGCAGTTACGTTAATATGAGACCTACTTTATATTTTAATACAATACTTTGTATTGTATCCACCTACAATATTTTATAGTCCGCTGTCAAGGAATATCAAATTTAAGTATATTCATCATCATCATCATCACCTACACTTCATGGCGCACTGCCTGTCCTGGATACCACGTCCTCGGTATTTTCCCCACACTACGATACTTTGTGGGTTTATAATTCAAGTTTGGGAAGGAGATCTTGCTGCATTCTTCCCAAATGCTTACACAAGTTGGCATTGTATTACGTAATTTTATTCTGTAATTTAAAAATTTGTAATTCTCGCCTGATCTGTGCACTCTGTCTCATAATGTGCACGCTTTGACCAACCTGGAAATTTCATTTTTGTTGATGTAACTTTCCCTCTGTCTCTCTGTGAAAGTACTCATGTTTCACTCCTATACAACAGCGCCACCGGTAGGCTACAGCCATAGTCTCATAAAGCTTAAGCGTAGTGTCTTTCCTATTTTGGTATTTTAAGCTTCTATGGATTGTCCCACATATATGTTTAAATTTATTAAGTTTATTTTCGACATTGCAATCAACTGCGGGAGATATTTCGCATCCAAGATAATTAGAACTGGATACCTTCTCCAAGACGTTTCCATTTACTTACTTCCATTTACAAGATCTTTGTCCTTACTGGATACTTCCCTCTAAAAGCCATTACTTTTGTTTTACGTGAAGATAGCACCAAGCAATGCCTCTGCTAATCCTCTGCTAAATTCCTCAAGATGAATACTCCCATCTGTAAGTCATTTTCTGTCTATTTGAATAATAACATCGTCTGCATATAAAATAATACTAAGTGTCCATTCCAGAGAAAGCTTAATTCTACATTAACATTTGTCTTCCATCTTTTAATGATATCGTGTAAATAAATAAATATTACAAAGTATCGGAGAGATACAACAACCTTGTCTAACTCCTTTATCTGTCTCAACTGGCACTGTCAATCGTTTTTCGTATCAATGACAACAGAGGTGTTGAGATACAGACTTCTAATCACCTTGATAAGATGACAAGTTCTTCACTAATAATGTTATCTGCTATAACCTTGAGTCTATTATTGATTATCCGAGAATATATCGTATATGCACTAGCTAAAAGGCTAATATTATTTAAGTATATTATTAATATTATTTCTAAAATCAAAATTCTGTTTCGATTTGACCTGTTTTTTTTTCACTGAAAATATTTTCTTAACAAAAGCAAAAACGCGGTCAAAACGTTTTCTGTAGGCCTATTTGAGCGACTTGTAAGATATAATTAACCGAGTCAACTTCCCACAACACTTTGTGCTAATATTACTACAATTACAAAGTAAAGTGATATGACAAAATTGTTTTGGAGAACAAGTCACTACAGAATGATTGTGAAGCACCTGTTATAAGCATTATGATGATGTTTAATGTAATAGAATACTACATAATACAAACGCGACCTTCAGAGCACGTAGTCTACTTATAATGAATGTATAAATTGCCCAATTCTGGATCTTGTTTATCATGGCGTGATCGAGTATTACGAATACGCTTTGCACTAATTCCCGCTGTGAAACACATACTTAATGTTTACCTTCACCTGACCTAGTTTTCCCTACTGCTAGCTTCATCTGAGGAAAGCGTTAGGTTAGATTATCACAAGAAGTGTCCATTAGTGAAGGTGTCAGACAAGGCTGTAGGGTCTTTCCAAATACATTTAATATGTTTATGATAGTGGATGACTATTTGTCCAACATCTATAATATTTCAGAGAAGTGCTCAAATAACACATTACCGTTTTCAGGTGATCAGATAATAATTATACTGAAAAGTGTAAATAAGTTATAAAGGTTTATTTATACAATGAACACAATCTGCCAGAAATATAATTTTAAAATTTTATCACTAAAAGAAAAATAATTGCCTGGAGACGAATCTTGTAAGAATGAAAATTGTACTTGATAATATCGCTTTCGAGCTGGTATCACATTTTACTTATTTGGGCCGTGATATCTCTTATAAGAAGGACCATAATACGGAAAGAAATTTTAATAAATTTAGTTATAGGCCTACCTGTTGAACATGTAATGACCGACCAAAAAATTTTAATTCTGAAATTTTGATCAAAAGTACGTTACAACCAGCCGAGATACCCCAACACGGGCCAGAAACAATAAATAAAGAAGCAATTTAACGAAGTGTCAACTAGACGTTCGCCAGGGACAGTGATACACTCGACACAACATTACAATAGAAAGCAGGTTCGCCTGTGACAGACTCGTTTCAACCGAGATTTACAGCCCACAACAAACAGACAATGAGACTTGGCACAGTGGCATAGTACAGAGAAATTGTAATGAGCACACGCTACAAGGTTAATTTGAAGTGTGCCAGCAGTAAAAAAAGGGATGTAGTCACAATTGTACTCACCCTGTATGAGAACAAACAACGTCTATCTAATGAATAGAACTGAGTGTGCGCACAGCGGGAGGACATCTTACTGGTGACAACTGATATTTACGACAAGGAAGACGAGTGCCGTCTTGGAAGCGACGACACGCTGTGTCCTAGTAACTGACGAAAAAAGGGTCATGGATAGGCAGACAATAACAAAATGCGACGTATTGTTCGCGTGAGAACAGCAGCAGACTTCCAGAGTACGCTTAGACAAAAGCTTGATCGACAGGCGCGGAATTGCTCTACATTCCAGGAAACGGTACGGAGGCCCTTCGTCGTGTACTTGTGGGGAGAGCTTACAACCAACCATAGTCCGGCATCTTCCCAGAGAAAAGGTGGAGAGGACCGTCGTCACGATAGCAACGGGAACAACGAATCAGAAGTAGAGAACCATAGTTCTGCATAAGGGTAGGAGTTCATCTGACCTATCAGGGTTGACCAAAGGCGTGTTTGCCAGGAAATTGCATTGTGGTAAATGATGCTTAATAAAAACTGTTTACAGAGCACGCGAGAAGTCAGTCTTCATAAACCTTTCGATCATATACTTTGGCAGTCCTCATAAATTTTTCAATCATATACTTTAGCAGTCTTCATAAATTTTTCAATCATATACTTTATCTTTGAACAGTCTACATAAAAGTTTCAATCTTATTCTTTTCTCAAGTAAAAGTTCTCAGTTTTAATACATCACGATTAACATACATGTAGCAGTTGGACGTTGAAACTCAGTTTCACGGTACTTTAATCAGTGACTTAACATTTCAACATTGACAGTTATGCAGTAATAGTGTATCTACAGTGACTCAGTCACACAACATCATCAGTGATTAATAACTTTCAAGTACACTATCTTACTCAGCTATCGCTTATTAAGGACCAAGCTATTCAGTCACAGTTTCATTTAATAACAGAACTTTCATTAATACTTTACCGAACAGCGAAAACGTAACGTTGTACAGTGCGAAGTGTACAAGACCGATTGGAACAATACACCACGTTATCGAACACGATATATTAACATATACAAGAAGACGTTCGGTGATAGACAGTCATATATATACACATTAGTTAACAATGAACGTACTCACACAACACATGACTTCATAAACTCTGATAGGACGGCAGACACCAATGAACACATACACCGCGAGTGAATCTGATCCGCGAGTGTGTGTTGGGTGATAGTGACATCGAAGCTACGCGACCTCATACGTATGGATCATCTGCAGGAAGGAGTTACACCGATGGAAATATTGGATAATCCTTTATACAAGTAAATCTTAATGTTATTCTTGTCATAAGAACTCTACTGTCCTGTCTCTTTCAAAGAAAACACCCTTTGAGAATTCAGATTAATTATCATGGAAAAATAAAATAAAGCTATTCATCTGAGGCAAGAAATGAACGCATTAGTATAAGATTTATATGTTGTTTATCTGTGTTTATATATGTTGATTGTGTTATATATGTATGCGTATGTTTTCAGTGAACGACGTACAGGATTTATATTGTAATTTGATTCATATATATGTGTTCTTTTATGGATGTATTTTCAGGACATCATTTATATTATATATGTTGAAGTTTCATTACTTGAATGATGTTAATAAATAAGTGTTTATCTTATTCAATATATATGCGTTCATCACTGTCAATCTTACCTCATAACAGACATTAACGTCACTTGAATAAATTATAGTAAATTTAATATTTATACAGCAATTTAGAGTCTCATTGCGGTAATTATACTAACCATCAAATAACTAAATAATCACGTAAATTCAAGTAATTTAGTATAACTAACCTAATTGGGTGATTACATGATTAAACTCCACAAATTAGTATAATTACACATTGCATTCATTACAATTACAAATTAATTCATTATGCAAATAATATTTGCATAAACACCCATTATTATTGTAAACAACTGCACGACTATTGAAAAATAAGACACAGGGGGAGACAGCTGAAATTAAGGTCATGGCAGTGAAACATGGACTCCCTTGCAAAAGGATATTTCTAAAATACAGGCCTCTGAAATTAGATTCTTAAGAGGTTTTAGAGGATGTAGTTTGAGTGAACATCTTCAAATTAAGATATAGGGAAAGACCTTAACTAAGAAAATACAGGAAAGAACGGAAGTCTTGTTGGGAACGCATGGTAGACACTCGTATTCCTAAACAAGCGATGAAAAATAGACCAGCTGGTAGGAGAGTCTGTAAACAATGGTGTGACGCTCTGGGAACGGGCCACAACCCAGTCCGTGGAATGGAGAAGAAGAAAGGACATTTTTGTGCCTTTGCACACAAAGTCGTCAATGACGCGATAAACTAATTGATAACGGGCAGTAAAATTTATTCCGTATTTACAGTATAGAACGTTTGAGAACATTCTGTGTTTTAGTTATAAATTATATATTTATCTTATTGTTTTTATAATCAAGCTTTCATATTACAATTTTTTCTAAAGTATAGTTTAGTAGATTGTTCGCTGCTCAATATAACTGAAGTTATTTCTCACCAGGAACAACTACTACTTACTAGTACCATTTAGTAGTTACAACTACCACTTACCACTTACAATACTACTACGACTATTACTACTATCACTACTACTACTACTACTACTACTACTACTACTACTACTACTACTACTACTACTACTACTACTACGACTACTACTACTACTACTACAACTACTACTACTACTAATATTAATAATAATAATAATAATTATAATAATAATAATAATAATAATATTTCCAAAGCCTAATACTACATTCAGACGTTAGTAAAAGTTCACTTCAAGACAATACCTCGCTTAAATTTTCTCTATTTTGTTAAACTTTTCATCCACTTTTTCGTCTCTGACGTCTATAAATTTTTAAATTGTCAAAAATGATCACTGTGTTCAAATTATGGTTTAAATTTCCTTCAATCTGACACCATACGTTTGCTTTTGCGACTTTTATCACAATTTAACCCCCCCCCCATAATAAGGTGTAAATTGCTTCAAGATCAAGATTTTAAAGTGGGAACTATAAAAACAACTAACGCCTCTTTTATTCGCTCGCGGGAGTAGGTTTTGTGCCGCGCGTTTCTTTGTGGCGCGTTTCAACGGAGGCAAATGAGGCCATTTATGCACACGCGCGCCAAAAATCATAACGCGCATTCTGAAAAACATGCCGCCCTAGTCTAGATTACGCGGGACAGAAAGTCTTGCCGCGCGTGTTGTAAGTACATGTGTGTAAATTAGTGCTTTTATGCAAACGCCCGTTCCCACGCCCTCAGCAACACACATTAGTTTTTCTTTGTAACGATTCGTCAATAACTACAATACTGATGTTTAATGACGCTAAACATAATTATTTTTTATACAACGAAATATGTTATGATGAAAATATAGAATACTATTTTTTTAATTTCCGTTCAAATTATTTGATTATTACTATTAATTAAACTGTTGCCAACAATTTTGAATTAATTGTATGACTTACTAATAATAAATGTTCGTAAAACAAATTTCTTTCTTCTTTAAATGTGACCACAAACAAAAAATACTTAAACTGTTTAAAACAGTAGCCTATTTGTATTTTTGTAGCCTTATATATGTGGAGGTACTTTTCTGTTAGTTAGCTCTCACTGTGATTAACTATACTAATATAATGTTTTTTTCAATGCTGTTTTCACTTGAAAATTGTTTTTAAGATTTCCATTTTAAGATTTCATATGGTGTTTCAGTTTTTACTCTGTTTATTAAAGTGAAAATTACTTAATTAATTAGAACTTCAGTAGTAAAAATAATGCTAGATAACACTTGGCAATTAACCGAATAGTAGGTACTTATTTTTTGTACACTGACACACTACGCCGGATAATTAAAAAGAGTCAGCTACATTTGTATTCTTAGATAAAATTTTATTTAGCATTTTTTCTTAGATCAAATTTAATTTTATGTACGTTACTTATCTCATAGTTATTGCCAGCATTTCTATGGAGTAAATGCCAACCAGTGCGCTAAATCCTGTCTCGTTTGAATCATTTCTAGCATTTACCGACCAATTCATCATATGGAGCCACAGACTTCGAAAAATTTAAAAAACGTCTCTCCGTCTTCCCGTAATTTTCTATAGTGGTTATGGAATGCCCCGTCAACAAAACAACTACGATCAATGGGATGCACAGTTCATCGTCTTTTCCCGCCGTTGTCGAATCACGTAATACAACACGACCGGATCCATCTTCCAAGAGCAGTGCCAAATGAATGTGAGAGAATGTATACAGAAGTTGGCAGCACTCCTTGGTGCGCGGCAGAAAACCTTTACTCGCGAGTGTATAAAGGCGCCTTACAAAACGAGTCGCAAAATAAAGCGAGGCAAGATACCTTTACGCGCGAGTGCATAAAAGGAGCCTATGACAACGACGATAATCAATTGTGTCAGAAGATAGCAAGCTAACGTCAATTTAGATGCAACACGAGATAGGCAGCCGGATAGAGACGCCATCACATTACGTAAGTCTTTGTTTACAACATTAATTAATTAAACAAAGTGAAACAGTGGTGAGATGAGGTGAGTCATATTTCACTAACAGCTATTTTTAGAGTGCAGACGGTCTGTAGCTGCAAAATGCTTGCAACTATAATCCAATTAACGAACTCTGCTGCAGGCCTGCGCAAGTGTCGAGTTGTATCTCCTTCTGAATGACTACAAGCGTCTACGGGCTGAGTCAAGAAGTGATGTAGCACGTAAATCTGGCATGGTGGGTAGGGAGGATGGCCGAGCGGGGTAGGAGAAATCTGAATCTATAATAACGCATTATTACAAATTTTATTTGTTTCATTATCCGAGGTAACCTCAGAAACTGGGGATCTGATTTTTAAAAATTCTCAACCCACCGTGTTCTTTGAAGTTTGCACAAAACGCAGAAATGCTGCTAGTACAGTATAAACTATTTCTAATCATAAGGATTTTTCTTAATATTAAACATTACCGTAATAAAAACAGCAAAACTTACAATTTTTTCATATAAAATTACTCAAAGAAATTAAAAATCTAACACCACTTGTAATAACAGTTGAGTAAAGTAAACACTGGCTTAACATTCTGCAATGTTTTTCTATGATCATTCACTTAATCTTCTATTAACTCGTTTCATATATTTCATCTAATATATAAAAATTAATATTTGTTTGTTTGTTCGTCTTCTATGCGTTCCTATACCATTCATCCGATTACGATGAAACTTTGGTGAGTTGTTGTGCGCGCGCCCGCGAAGGTTTCTGACAAAAAAAAATATTCTAAATTGACATTGGCAGAATCATCGAGTTCACGATGGAGCCATTATTATTAAAAACAATATATATATATATCCTTTAAAGTGGCGCGCTACCGGATTCCGGCAGGTATCAAATTACCGGCTCCCAGTCGACTTTAAGCTATTCTTACACTCAGTGAAACAGGTCGAGTCTTACTTTGGCCCATCGTAATATTTTAACCATATCGAGAATATCAGCATAATTTGTGCCAGATATTAAAAAAGTTTAGTTTTTTCTTTGCGACCCGTGCCATTGACGGCCATTCATTAGTTTAAAGTGTATTTATTACAACATTCATCCGATTTCGATGAAACTTTGGTGAGTTGTTGTGCGTACGCCCGCGAAGGTTTCTGACAAAAAAAAACTATATTCTAAATTGACATTGGAAGAATCATCGAGTTCACGATGGAGCCATTATATTAAAAAATATATATATATATATATTCCAAATTAATTAACAATATTGTTGCTTTGCTTGCAGTTGTTGTTGCTTTCTCCGTCAAAATAATCATGCCTCCTAAACGCACATCAATTGGTAGATCTACCAGCGGAGCACGAAACAAAAAGCGATTACTAGCTTTTCAAACAAGCGAGGAACGACAAGCAAGCAACGAAGCAGATCGTTCACGAGTTGCTCAATCGCGTGGATCAGAATCAGAAGAGCAACGAAAAGTAAGAGTCGAAGCAGAACGTTTACGAGCTACTCGATCGCGTGCATTGGAATCAGAAGAGCAACGAACAGTAAGAGTCGAAGCAGAACGTTTTCGAGTTACTCGATCTCGACGAACCGTGCATGTTGACTTGAATCTTGGTGCATTCCAGTACAATGTCAATTACGACTACAGTCTGCATCCAAGTGTAGACATCGGCAAAATGGATAAGGTGTGTGAGCATTGCGGTGCACGAAAGTTCAACAATGAAACACCAGGAATGTGCTGCGCAAATGGCAAAGTTAGACTTCCGACTTTGCATCCACCACCTGTACCTCTGTTGTCATTGCTTTCGGGCAACTCAGCCGATTCGAAGCACTTTTTACAAAACATTCGCAAATACAATTCGGCGTTTCAAATGACATCCTTTGGAGCCGATAAAGTATTCCAAGACCAATATATGCCAACTTTCAAAATTCAAGGGCAAATATATCATCCCGTAGGATCACTTCTACCAGTTCCCGACGCTGAACATAATTTTTACAAATCTACTTCATGGGCGACGATGATGTGCAAGTTGATCAGTGGTGCAATGCGATTCCAGGCACCAAACGTCATATTATATCAACTTTGCAAACTTTTTTGCACCAACACAACGTCCTGATAAAATTTTTCAAAACATCAATTGATAACTTGCCGGCTGATAATTACGCAATCCATATAAGAGCCGACAAAACACCAGTCGGACAGCATGCCAGACGCTACAATGCACCTACCATCAATGAAGTAGCGATTGTTATAGTTGGAGAAGAACGTGATACGCGTGATATAATTCTTCAGCGACGGAATAACACAATTGTACGTGTCGCTGAAACACATCGATCTTACGATGCGTTGCAGTATCCCATAATTTTTTGGGAGGGGGAGGACGGATATCACTTCAATATTATGCAAACTAATCCAGCTACAGGTAATTGTATTTATTCTTATTTCCACACATTGTATCATATGAAAAAAAAATCACCCTTCATACATTCGTAAATCAGATTTACATTTATCTTATCGCTTCTTTCATTTTATTTCTTCTTACAGGTGAAAAAGTCAATAAAGAAGTATCAGCAATGAATTATTATTCAAACCGCATAATGATACCTCAAAACGGAACAAATTATATTCTGCAATGCCGTCAACTGTTTCACCAATACGTGGTAGACATGTATGCGAAAATTGAATCTGAACGTCTACTCTTCATTCGATTAAATCAAAAATCGTTGCGCTCAGAGGAGTACATTCATTTACGAGATGCGATTGCGAACGATGGAAGCATCAGCGACATTGGCAAAATGGTCATACTTCCAGCAACGTTAACTGGCAGTCCGCGACACATGCATGAATAAGCACAAGACGCCATGACATATGTGCGTTCATACCGACGTCCCGACTTTTTCATCACATTCACATGCAATCCAGCATGGGACGAGATAAAAGATCTTCTATTGCCCGGTCAAGCTCCATCAGATCGACACGATTTTACTGCACGAATTTTCAAGCAAAAACTCACGAAATTGATGGATTTGATTGTGAAACATCACATTTATGGTGAAACTCGATGCTGGATGTATTCCATTGAATGGCAAAAGAGAGGCCTTCCTCATGCACACATTCTCATATGGCTCAAAACGAAAATACACTCAGCTCAAATTGATGACGTCATTTGTGCAGAAATACCAGATCCTGAAGAAGATCGATTGCTGTTCTATATTGCCACCTAAAATATGGTGCATGGACCATGCGGTGCTATGAACCCACAATCACCATGCATGGCAGACAAAAAATGCACGAAAAAGTATCCCAGAGAATTCATTCATGAAACTCGCACTGGTGATAACGGCTATCCTCAATACAGACGCCGTAAACCAGGTGATGGAGGTCGCACAGCTACAATCAGAATGAGAAATGCCAATATTGAAATCGACAACAGATGGGTTGTGCCATATTCGCCTTTGTTATCAAAAACATTTAAAGCGCAAATCAACGTGGAATATTGCAATTCCGTCAAATCAATAAAGTACATATGCAAATACGTCAACAAGGGCAGCGATATGGCAGTATTCAGTGTTGATAAACCCGATGCGCGCACGGATGAATTTATTCAATTTCAGACAGGTCGATATATCAGCAGCAATAAGGCTGTGTGGCGCATTTTGAGTTTCCCAATTCACAGTCGGCATCCCAATGTTGTTCATCTTAGTGTTCACCTTGAAAATGGACAAAGAGTCTATTTTACGGAAGAGAACGCACGAAATGTTGCTGCTGCACCAGCGCACACAACACTGACAGAATTGTTTGCGCTGTGCGAAGATGTATTTGCCAAAACATTATTGTACGCAGAAGTACCAAAGTACTATAAATGGAATGCCACATCGAAAAAATTCCAACGACGTAAACAAGGCACGCGAGTTGAAGGCTATCAAAATCTGTATTCGTCTGACGCATTGGGCCGTATTTACACAGTACATCCAAATAATGCCGAATGCTACTATTTGAGAATGCTGCTGATTAATGTCAAAGGTCCAACTTCATTTGCAAGTGTGAGAACGATCGGTGGCGTAGAATGCCAGACATACAGAGAGGCTTACCAAAAACTTCATTTACTCGAAAATGACCAACATTGGGAAATTACATTGATGGACGCCTCTGTCAGCAGTCATCCGCGACAAATACGAACATTATTCGCTATCATTTTGACCACATGTTCGCCATCCAACCCTAACGATCTGTGGGAAAAATTCAGAGAGGACTTGAGCGAAGACATTTTGCACCGTATTCGTAGCATTAGCAACGATAATACCATTCCATTTTCGGACAACATTTTCAATGAAGCTCTGATAGAAATCGAAGACATATGCTTAACCATCAACAACAAAACACTCATTCAACTTGGCATGGTTGCACCACAACGTTCTGCGTATGACCTTTGTGATCGAGATTTATTGAGAGAACAACAATTCAATGCTGATGACTTGCGTGCATTTATCGAAGAAAATAAACAACTCTTAGTTTCAGATCAAAAATTGGCCTACGACACATATACAAATGCGTTGGCCAATGGTAGAGGCGGTCTCTTTTTCCTTGATGCGCCCGGCGGCACAGGGAAAACATTCCTAATCAGTTTGCTATTAGCTCAAATTCGCTCTCAAAATGGAATTGCTTTGGCCCTTGCGTCATCAGGTATTGCGGCTACATTATTGGATGATGAACGAACAGCGCATTCGGCGCTCAAATTGCCATTGAATATACAATTTGCCGAAGCTCAAACATGTAATATTTCCAAAGGTTCTGGCATGGCGAAAGTGCTGCAAACTTGCAAACTGATTGTCTGGGATGAATGCACCATGGCACATAAGAAATCGCTTGAAGCGCTTGATCGAACTCTTCAAGATTTACGAGCAAATGCAAACCCATACGGTGGAGCTCTCATTTTATTAGCAGGTGACTTCCGACAGACTCTACCAGTCACACCAAAATCAACACCAGCTGATGAACTCAACGCTTGCCTCAAAGCATCGCATCTTTGGAGACATGTGCAGAAACTCACATTAAAGACCAATATGCGCGTACATCTGCAGCGCAATGCGTCAACCATATTTTCAAAACAGCTATTGGACATTGGTAATGGAAAAGTACCAGTTAATGCCGACACAAAATATATTTCATTTCCATTGAACATTTGTGTCATTGTTCCATTGATCGAACAATTAATTCAGAAAGTTTTCACAGAAATTGCCAGTAGAGGGAAAATGGGGGTTCTGAGCCACAAAGGAATGCCGCCTTTCTTAAAAAACAATAAAAAACACTAAAAAACATGATCTAAGAGATGACGCCGCCACCGCTGGACCCGCAGCATCCCAATGGACCACAGCACCGCGAATTTCCGCGAATAAATTTTTTTATTTTTTAATTTAATTTTTTTATTTTTTTTTATTAAATTGATTTGCATATCAAGGGGGTCGGATGAGGTTCAATGGACCACCAGCATCCGTGAATATAATTTTTTATTTTTTTGATAAAGTTGATTTGCATATCAGTGGGTGGTGTTGGGTGGGAGGTTTTTTTATTTCATATCAGTGGGTGGGAGGTTCCAACTCGATGCATTATAGTGTATATTAAAATATATGATCAGGTGTACCAACCTTTGCATGAGTTCAAATTTGTCGTGCGTTATAATGTATATTACATCTATATGATCAGGTTTACCAACCTCTGTATTATTATTATAGTGTATAGATATTTTATATGAGCAGGGTTGTCAACATTTTCTGCGGCGGGGGGAGGGAAATTAAAATATGTGTTATATAGTGTATATATTAAAATATATGATCAGGGTTACCAATCTGACATTATTGTGTGTATAGAGCAGATCTGCCAACATTTTTTTCTCTTCTGTAGTGGGAAATTCAAACTATATGATCATAATTGTTACTCTCTCTCTCTCTCTCTCTCTCTCTCTCTCTCTCTCTCTCTCTCTCTCTCTCTCTCTCTCTCACATTTGAATGTAAGTAAAACTATCTCTCTCTCACTCTCTCTTGTTGTCAACGTTATGTTCAAACCGTTTTCTCCTCTCCCTCTCTCTCTCTTTCTCTCTATCTCTCTCTCTCTCTCACTGTGTACATTGAGTAAATAATTTTAGCTCTCTCTCTCTCTCTCTCTCTCTCACTCGTTGTGTATGTCTCTCTCTCTCTCGTTGTCAAACGTTATGTTCAAACCGTTCTCCTCTCTGTGGTCATTACCGCGCGCATGTATATGAAATTAGAAAGTTTATATTTATTCGACAAATATTAACGCCCTCTCTCTCTCTCTCTCTCTCTTTCTCTCTCTCTCTCTCTCTCTCTCTCTCTCTCTCACTCTCACTCGTTTCAACTGTGTCAACAAATAGTAAGGCCCTCTCTCTCTCTCTCTCTCTCTCTCTCTCTCTCTCTCTCTCTCTCTCTCTCTCTCTCTCTCTCCCTCTCACTCTCACGCGTTTCAACTGTGCAAGGTTTCATACCGTTTCTCATGTCTCTCTCTCCCTCACCGTGTACATTGAGTAGTCGATGTGATGAATAAATAATTTTAGCTCTCTCTCTCTCTCTCGTTGTCAAAACATCGTCTTCATTTTCAATGTATTAAATAATTAATTAATAGTTTTATAATGCAGTCAGTGTGATTGATCCTTGTTAGAAATATATATATTTGGCAAATATTAACTATGTATGTGTGTTATTGTCAATGAACTACTTACCTGTGTGCTGTTACAGATGACAAATCCATACGTTAACGGCTTAGCAATCTTCAATACGCTCTTCTTCATGTGGTACAATACTTCTGTTTAATGGGTACAGTTTACACACACACATAGGTTCAGTGATGTATAGCGAAATAAATTAAAATTATACCCACAGAGGTGTATAGTGAAATAAAATAAAGCCATAATTTGTTTAAATGATTAAATATATTTTAAAATTCACAATATAAAATTCACAATTCATAATTAAATAAATACATTATAAAATTGATATTTTTTCGAAAGTTTATATATAATTGTGTCGTACTTGTAGGAGAAGCAACCTGCAACATAACAATACAACAACATTAAAATCATGTTAAATATCACACACACACACACACACACACACACAGATATAGTTGGCAGAATCAACGCTTTACGCGAGTAACTTCTTAAATTATGTGTCATTCTCTCATAAGTTAATGTCCATTCATCAAAACTTTGTAAATTAGAATCTGCACTACATTCAAACACACGCACACACAGTGATAAAAAAAAATTAGTAATGTAGGTTGTTACCTTAACGAGGTACATGTAGAACTAGTGCTGTTACAAAATATATATATAGTAGGAAAGCCCACAGACTACTAGAAATAGTTATCGTCTGAAAAAAAGAAACCACACATTACGAACTAATATGTATAAACACAAATATCGTTACAATAATAATAATAATACGCAAACTTACGTTTACTGCCGTCCGAACTGAAGTGTGAGGAGGCAATAACTATAGATATCACAATGAGAATTTTTGTTGTTGTTGTTTTTAACAGGTGGTGTAACATGGAATTTTAGTAGGTGGAGGAGCAGAGTCGTCATCGTCGTCGCAAGCGTATCACGGCCATTGTCTAGTATATAGCGCTTATCATCATACGGTGACAACGCTTGCGCATTTACGCATTTACGCGCATCGTGTACAACGTATGCTGATCGCTACGTAAACACAACGCACTGACAGAAAACTGACAATGATCAGTGAGACACTTGCAATACATATCGTGTCGCAGACTCCTCTTAATAGCAACTCGAGGCACACCTTTACACACACGTTTTTGACACTCATTGCCGGATCTTCGTGGGCCACAAGGAACGAATAACATTTCGCTCTGAGACCTACGAATTCTCTAATAGGACGACCACACGTTTCATCCTTGAACAGCCCGACAACCTTTTTGTTCTTAAGGCTAGAACAAGGATGAGACGTGGGGTAATCCGAGGTGTCAAAAACGTGCAAGTCCTTCTTCATATCTGCATACAAGTCTGATGTTTGAATATTATACATCAGACTGTCTGTATCAGTCATTAACAATTTAACGTTGCGACCGTACTTGGCGACAGCATAACGATAATGAAAGTCGTACATTATTGTTTTGCTAACGTCAAGCACCGTGAAGCCGACATACACGGGACGAGAAAGAACAATGGATTTTTTACGGAGTGAGAGCCCCACCAAATCGTTCGTATAACGAATCATACGTTTCAGCCTAGGTGTGGAAACTAGTTTTTGAAGCCGTCGTTCATCTGAGACTAGTTCAAAGTCTATATGTTTCCGTACGTTCTCCAGCGACTTACCGTATACGGCGTTGTTCATCAGTTTGAAAAGGTCTTTTTCAAAGCTGTTGACGGCTGCTTGCCTCTTGCGGGTGTTGAAATCGATAAACGGTTTCAACCAAGCGCTTTGCTTAAAACACAACACCCTATGAGTCGCTTTCAGCTCTAAACCAAGACTTAAATACAATTTCAAATTTCGATAATGGAGAACGTAATTTTGTTTGTCCTCCAAAGTTGTTAACAACTTCTCTACGGATGACCCTGATTCGTTATACGATGATCTGTATATACTCTCGTGTAAACGTTTGGAAAAGGGAGAAAGGATATCGTGTGGTACGCGCTGGCGCACAGGTGCAAGCGGATAGTCGGAATGCAGGTCGTGTAAGGTATTAGGATAGTGTAGGTCGACTTCGAGGATGTACCCGATGTCAGCATCATCACTCACATTACGTACGTCCAAGGACTCGATTTCGTTACGATCGAGCCATCGGAAGTCTGCGTAAGGGAGTGGTTGCGACGTGGCTGCACCGTATAAATTGTTACAGTCCGTATACAGAATGAAGGAGGTCGGTTTTGAAACATCGTACTGATCTGGAATCAAAGGATTGTTAGCGACTGCATGACGGTTGGATATCATCGCGCAGCCTCCGCGGACCCCAGACTCGACGAACAGATGTAGATTTATTTCTGTCAACAGTTCTGATTCGACCCCTGTCATTTTTAGCATCGCGTTCCAAGCGAGTCCGGGAAGTGAGTAAAAATGACATGGGTCCAAGCAGTAATCGCGTAAGGCCATGTCTCGAAAACTTTCAAAGACATCGGCCAGCAGCATTAAGTCTGTCAACAAATACAAATCATGGTAATCTCCAAACGTACGCAGATTGAATGCACTCCACACGTTTTGCGAGTGCTCGTAATCTGCGTCCGAAATAGATGATTCCATCAACCGGTTATCAAAGTGTTCACGAGCGGGTAGACTTGTTTCGTTGAACCGATCAATACTGTCAACGTACTCGTATGGGTATACCCCGTTGCGTACGAGCAGATTGGTCTGTTCATCGAAACCCCGTCTAAGCATTTCCTCTCTAAGCAAAGGAAATTGGCTCCCGGACGCGGACAGATTGGTAACGAGTGTGTCCAGAGAGCGATTAAGAAATTGAAAGGAGTCTACGAACCGCAAGGGACCCAGGGAGAACGACACGTAACGCTCACTGGATGTCGCGATGCAGGATACGCGTTCGTCCTTATATTTCCCTAAACCTTGCATTAAATGGTGACAGTCGTAGCCACGAAGGTTGTGAAAGAAGACGGGCATATGACGATGCATCTTGTAGCTCAGATTACAGCTATTATGGGCTGCTCCCAAGAATTTTCCCGTAAGATGACAATGATTGCGTACCTTGTCATCGTCTGTCAAAGGGCGCTCACACAAATGACAAACGGTGGCGTTAGTGAACACAACATTGTCATCATCGGACATAATTAATTGTACGGTATGTCGTACCACCTTCATCATATCCTCGACGTCTTTCATCAACCACGAGAAGAACATGTCTACAACGTTTTCACCCCGATAAACTTTAGCCTCTCTCCAAAGGCTGTGCGTGTGATCGACGATAGCATAGGAGAAACCTGACGGGATATGCATCGCTTCGTATGATGTGGACGATACAGGAGGAGAAGTTATTTTCTGACGGGCACCGCTGCTATCGACGGAGTAGAATTCACCTAACTCGTGCACTGTCGTCGGGACTTTGTTACCAGGTGAACACGATTGAAGCGGAGTGATGAGGGTCTCGAAGTCGGCGTAGACGGTGAAGGGTACTTTAAGACAGTGCGCGTAATTTTTAAAGGACATAAACTTCTCCTCCTCCGTGGGCATTTTGGTTTTCTGCTCGCCGTAAGGTGTGCAGTAGGGGAGATGATCGGACAGACCATGTTCTGTGGTGAAACGATGCAGGCAGTAGTCACAGTAAAATGATTGAGCACGGTGTTTTGTTAGGGATGATAACAATCTACTCCTGTTACTGATAAGACAGTAATGTTTTCGGCTATTTGTATCGGTCAGAAGCAAAAGATTAACGTGATGCGACCTGTCCTTATTCGGGGTAATTCTCAGAGGGTGAACCTCATTTTTTGATTCGTTTCTGATATTGTCTTCTATATCATAGCCGAAAACGTTTATAGAAATGTTAGGATTCTGTGCTTCAAATTTGGAAATGGACTTTAACGAAACAGGGTACTCGATACCGGACATATTTAATGTGTTTAGGAATGGGATGTATTTTGAAGCACGGTCTTTATGTTGTTGTTGAGGGTGTATGTGGGCTAGAACAGACCACAGAAAACACATTTCATCGTGGGGGTTCTTGATGTTGACTACTGCCTTGGTGAGTGTGAGTTTTCGCGGGGTTGGAAGGTAGGAGGACGCTGCTAGAGGCTGGTACCGTCCAACAACCAGTTCCAGCTTCAGTACAGCATCCACCGACCATCCGCTCCCGTCACGGGTAAAATTAGATATGCTATTGAAGATTTTATCGTAGGATTCATCGAGTAGACAATTCAACTCGTCGCTGTCGTCCGCGAGCAACGTGCGACAACGTCCGTGGAAGACGGCGTCTTTCGTTACCTCTTTCTCCTCACCACTGTCACCATCTACCACGGTTTTGGTGAAACGTATCCTGCACGCAATATGCCACTTGATATTGCGTAAACGTGCCTGCTCTGCCTGAATATCCTCAAGCAATAAAGGACGTGCCTCGGTCATTACGAATACTATGTTATGATCCGACGCGTTGACGTTCACTGGAAGGTAGTCGAAAGTTGTGATGCACCCTCGGACACTACTGTTCCTCTCGATATAAAACCGAGTCACAACTGAAACAATATAAACATGAGTATTATTATTAACCAATAGGAATGATAAATAACGTGTACACAAATTCATGTTTGTAGTAAATAAATAACACTCGTCGGGGTAATATGTCAGTTTATTACAAACCGTGAAGATGTCGGCTACTCCTGATTTTAGTATTGAAAGTGAAAGAATAAAATCATTCAAGTATTGGGAAGTGACGTTTATCAGCCCCGACGAGTTAGCGTTTGCGGGGTTCTACTTCTACCCTAGAAATTTCGATGTTTGTGGACATAGTATGTCATTCGTAGACGATAGAGTTAAATGCTTTTGTTGTGGAATTGAATTAGTTGATTGGAAAGAAGGTGACAAACCTATGAAGGAACATGAAAAATTTTCATCTACATGTCAATTTCTAAACGATGTTAAGAGTGAGACTTTTCATACACACACCAATAGACATAGTATGACTCAAACGTTAATTCGCATCAGCAAGTTTGCACGCTACATAATTACAAAAAAATAATTTCTTAACTGTGACAATTGGTATTGAACTTTTTACCTTGTTCAGTCTGCTCCTCCCCACGTTCCTGCTGAAGGTTAGCCATGATCTTCAAGAGAGAGTGAGAATGAATGAATACTGAAAAACAAAAGGTACTGTTATAACGCTGGTATTATGTTAGTGTATCTTAAACGTTTTATATATCAATTTGTAGCACATGACCGAGTGGTAAGTAAGACGGTGTTGCAGGTGAGTGTCGATGTGTGTGTGCAACTGTACTAAAAAAGCTGTTATGCGCATGCGCAAATAATTCAAATGCACTTACGTAGATGACTGAAAAGAGATGATTTACATAATACATGTACGCTTAGACCAACTATTTGATAGATCGAGAAAATTAAGTTTATTTTCGCGCACACACACACACACACACACACACACACACAGACGCACACGCAACGCGCGCACACACGAACACACACATACGCACACGTAATCACACATCCGACGTGCACACACACACACAGGCGCACACGCAACGTAACCAAACACGCAACGCGCGCACACACGAACACACGCACACGCACACACAACGAGCGCACACGTTGGCATGAATCATGTTAGGTCCAATTACGTTGTGTCGCACTGACTTGATATTTATAGATGACTTCCATACAGAAGCAGATAACAGATTTAAATAATACTTTCATGCTTACAATCAATGTACAGAAACTTATAAAGCATCAAACTATATATCCTTCGTTGGGTTGTAATTATTATTAAACAGTAAAAATGCTTAGAATGAAAATATTTTATTAAACAGTAAAAATGCTTAGAATGAAAATATTTGCTATGATTTTAGTAACATATAACAGCGTCTTACATACCACTCGAATCTATATATACCGTTCTGTTTCAGATAATAATAATAGTTTGAATATAAAAAGACTGTGTATGAATACAAAAAAATATCAATTATTTGAGTGAAAGTGATTGTGAGTAGGAAAACAAACGAACCGGTAAACATTATGAATTTCCCTATGATTACAACAACAGCTTAACTCAGAACGCACGCTTAAAATTCAGCTATACCTAAAATATATCTTCAATTAGAAGTGTGATATAAAAAGTACAGTAAGAATATATTTCAGAAATTGTACTTTGATCACACACACACACACACACACACACACATACACATACATGTAGTAAATCAATAAATAATGCACTTGATAAATTATGCTGTACACTCACCAAACTAGTGTATGTTTATATGTATGACTACACAGGAACTTGTGTGTATACTGAGACGCACAATAATACAAGCAGTCTTTCAACTATTAAAACTGCTGAGATAGATTTATCAGCGCACGCGAGCAGTCAGTGTGAAACCGCTAAAATTCAGTTATACCTAAAAATATATATCTTCAATTAGAAGTGTAATATAAAAGGTACAGTAAGAATATATTTCAGAAAATTGATCACCCACACACACACACACACACACACACACACACACACATGTATTAAATTCAACTATATATCTTCAATTAGAAGTGTAATATAAAAAATACAGTAAGAACATATTTCATAAAATGTAATTTGATAATACACATACATGTATTAAATTCAATAAATAATGTTTTAATGCAAATAATTTTTACGTTTAAATAAAATCTGTACATACAATAAATTATGCTCACCAAACTAGCGTATGTTGACTACACACACAGGAACTTGTGTATACTGAGACGCACAATAATACAAGCAGTCTTTCAACTATAAAAAAAAAAATGCTGTGATAGATTTATCAACGCACGCAAGCAGTCAGTGTGAAACCGATAAAATTCAGTTATACCTAAAAATATATATCTTCAATTAGAAGTGTAATATAAAAGGTACAGTAAGAATATATTTCAGAAAATTGATCACCCACCCACCCACACACACACACACATACACACACACACACACACACACACACACACACACACACACACACACACACACATGTATTAAAGTCAAATATATATCTTCAATTAGAAGTGTAATATAAAAAATACGGTAAGAATATATTTCATAAATTGTGATTTGAACATACACATACATGTATTAAATTCAATAAATAATGTTTTAATGCAAATAATTTTTACGTTTAAATAAAATCTGTACATACAATAAATTATGCTCACCAAACTAGCGTATGTTGACTACACACAGGAACTTGCGTATACTGAGATGCACAATAATACAAGCAGTCTTCCAACTATTAAAAATGTAGTGATAGATTTATCAGCGCACGCAAGCAAGTCAATGAGAAATTATCGCTAAATTTGTTGAGTATATATTGGTCTCTGGTGGTAGGGGAAAGCAGGTGTTTGTTTTGGAAGTGAATACTTTCTAATCCATAATTACTTGCGGTGGTGCCGCTAAAGAGTGTCATGTGTCATATTAGAAAGTGAAAGGAGGATTTAGCAAATACACACTGGTTTATTTCGGTATAACCCTCTGAACATACATGCAATTAGTTGTATAGTAATCAGAAATGTGTGTGTGAGAGAGAGAGAGAGACAATTTAATAGTTTGAATTTCATACCACAAGGTAAACTATATTTTTACGTCGTGGGTTGTTTCCGAAAATTATTATTTAAAACTGATAATTGTTTTATTAAAATCTTAGCGCTATATACTAGACAATGGCCGTGATACGCTTGCGTACGTGCCAAATTAATTGCCGACGGCGACTCTGCTCCCCCACCTGCTAAAATTCCACGTTACACCACCTGTTAAAAACAAAAACAACAACAAATTCTCACTGTGATATCGTTAGTTATTCTCTCTCCACTCTTCAGTTCGGTCGGCAGTGAACGTAAGTTTGTGTATTATTATCATTATTGTAACGATCTTTGTGTTTATAAATATTAGTTTGTAATGTGTGGTTTCTTTTTTTATAGTATAATGGAAAACGCTGCTGTAATAATTGACTTTCACTGCTTTTATGATGACAACGGCAATTATATAGTAAAGGAGTTGTCGGTTATGGACGTAACACGTTTTGCATGCAGACATTGGATTTTCGCCCTGCCTGCTACAGTCGTTACGAATTCGAAATACACTAGAACCAACTGTTGGTTAACGACAAACTCTCATGGTCTGAGATGGGGTGAAGGAGAGACTCCGTACGACACTCTTGTTTCAGTGTTAACAACGTATACGAACATATATAAATATGTGTTTGTGAAGGGTCTTGAAAAAAAACGTTTTTTAGAATCGAAAAGAATTCATCATCATATAATAAATCTTGATGACATTGGTTGCCCGAAAGACATACCATATCTATTTCCCGGTACGTTATGTCTTACACATTGCAAGTCTTCTTCTACACAGTGTACAAATCATAATGTGTATGCACTTAGAGAGTGGATAATTAATGATTTTTCTGTTATACAAACATTTTTAAAGTGAGTGTCTCATAGCATTGTTAATTTCGTTAGTAAACTTGTATATGCCTGCAGGCGATAACTATTTCTAGTAGTCTGTGGGCTTTCCTAATATATATATATATTATGTAACAGCCATAATTCTGCATGTATGTACATGCAAAGCTTCAGGGGATGAAAAATTTCCTGATAACTACCACCACCACCACCACCATTACATTCCACTAGTCTTCTTTGTAGTCATTGTTTAGTTCCGCCTCGTTTGATACAGACGTCTTCACTTCTAATAATGTCGTTTATCACAAAATTCAATGCAGTTTCTGCTATTGAGTACAAACGGTGTGCAGAATTAACAGTGAACAAGCAGTATCCGATCGTTAACATGGTGCATGTGGACACAAGATATGGGAAGTCTGTGCTTGTAACGTTGGAAGATGGTGAGCTACGCTATCGTGTATATCTACCTAAGAGATATGCTTGCGTCTTTGCAGATGAAGAGCTCCGTCATATAAGCCCCAGCGACCTACATCTCGTGTTTCGAGGCATGAGGAACCAAACAGTGCAGGTGGAAATAATACCTCATTAAGGTAACAAACTACTTTTAATAAACAATTTTTTTTTATCATTGTGTGTGCGTGTGTTTGAATGTAGTGCAGATTCTAACTTACAAAGTTTTGATGAATGGACATTAACTTATGAGAGAGAGAGAGAGAGAGAGAGAGAATGACACATAATTTAAGAAGTTACTCGTGTAAAGCGTTGATTCTGCCAACTATATCTGTGTGTGTGTGTGTGATATTTAACATGATTTTAATGTTGTTGTATTGTTATGTTGCAGGTTGCTTCTCCTACAAGTACGACACAATTATATATAAACTTTCGAAAAAATATCAATTTTATATTGTATTTATTTAATTATGAATTGTGAATTTTATATTGTGAATTTTAAAATATATTTAATCATTTAAACAAATTATGGCTTTATTTTATTTCACTCTACACCTCTGAACATGTGTACAATTAATTTATTTTTGTGAAATGTTACATCAGAAGATTTGTATGAATTTCAACCACCGTTTTCATGTGTGTGTATAATTTTAATTTATTTCGCTATACACTACTGAACCTATGTGTGTGTAAACTGCAATCATAAAACAGAAGTATTGTACCACATGAAGAAGAGCGTATTGAAGATTGCTAAGCCGTTAACGTATGGATTTGTCATCTGTAACAGCACACAGGTAAGTAGTTCATTGACAACAACACACATACATAGTTAATATTTGCCAAATATATATATTTCTAACAAGGATCAATCACACTGACTGCATTATAAATTATTAATTAATTATTTGATACATGAAAAATGAAGACGACGTTTGACAACGAGAGAGAGAGCTAAAATTATTTACTCATCACACCGACTACTCAATGTACACGGTAAGAGAGAGAGAGCTTGTACAGTTGAAACGAGTGAGAGTGAGAGAGAGAGAGAGAGAGGACGTTACTATTTGTTGACACAGTTGAAACGAGTGAGAGTGAGAGAGAGAGAGAGAGAGAGAGAGAGAGAGAGAGAGAGAGAGAGCGAGAGGGCGTTAATATTTGTCGAATAAATATAAACTTTCTAATTTCATATACATGCGCGGTAATGACCACAGAGAGGAGAACGGTTTGAACATAACGTTTGACAACGAGTGAGAGAGAGAGAGAGGGCTTAAATTATTTACTCAATGTACACAGTGAGAGAGAGAGAGAGAGAGAGAGAGAGAGAGAGAGAGAGAGAAAGAGAGAGAGAGGGAGAGGGAAAACGGTTTGAACATAACGTTTGACAACAAGAGAGAGTGAGAGAGAGATAGTTTTACTTACATTCAAATATGAGAGAGAGAGAGAGAGAGAGGGAGTAACAATTATGATCATATAGTTTGAATTTCCCACCACAGAAGAGAAAAAAATGTTGGCAGATCTGCTCTATACACTCCATAATGTAAGATTGGTAACCCTGATCATATATTTTAATATATACACATATTTGAATTTCCCTCCCCCCCGCCACAGAAAATGTTGACAAACCTGTTCATATAAAATATCTATACATTATAATAATAATACAAAGGTTGGTAAACCTGATCATATAGATGTAATATACATTATAACACACGACAAATTTGAACTCATGCAAAGGTTGGTACACCTGATCATATATTTTAATATACACTATAATGCATCGAGTTGGAACCTCCCACCCACCACCACCCACTGATATGAAATAAAAAAAACACCCACCCAACACCACCCCCTGATATGCAAATCAGCTTTCTTAAAAAAATAAAAAAAGTATATTCACGGATGCTGGTGGTCCATTGAACCTCATCCCACCCCCTTGATATGCAAATCAATTTAATTAAAAAAATAAAAAACCAAATAAAAAAATAATAAAAAAAATTTATTCGCGGAAATTCGCGGTGCTGTGGTCCATTGGGATGCTGCGGGTCCAGCAGTGGCGGCGTCATCTCTTAGATCATGTTTTTTAGTGTTTTTTATTGTTTTTTAAGAAAGGCGGCATTCCTTTGTGGCTCAGAACCCACATTTTCCCTCTACTATTGCCACAAATTACAAATATCACCAATGGCTTTGCGAACGTGCTATTTTGGCAGCAAAAAACACCGACGTCAATGCAATCAACTTCGCAATCCACGAACAAATTGCGGGCGAGTCTGTCACCTACAAATCGATTGACAGCGTCATGAATGCGGACGAGATTTTAAATTATCCAATTGAGTTTTTAAATTCGTTGGATCTATCTAGTGTGCCACTGCACAGATTGTCACTCAAAATCGGCGCACCAATAATTCTTTTGCGCAACATTAATCCACCACGATTGTGCAATGGAACCAGGCTCGCTGTCAAAAAACTGATGCCAAATAATGCTTTTCACATGGTGAATTATATCCTGCTCACGAGTGGGACAGCCGAAAAATTTATTTGTTTTTGCAGAAGATGGAAAGACCAAAAATATTGTATATCCCAAAGCACTTGAATAAACTTTTTCAAATTTAATTTAATGCACAAAAAATCATTGTCTTTCATTTATTTTGTACATGTAAATGTGTCTGCTTTGTATATGTGTACCTACTTAGAAAGAAATAGAGGCATTGCAACGCATGCCGAGCACAGCTAGTTCGCTATATTTTTAACTATATTATTAGGTACATTAACCAAATTTAATTCTATATCCCCCATACACACTGGCGCGCGCGCACACACACACGCATACACACAGCATGTACCGTATACACATCTTCCATTTTTTCTAACTTAACTAAATTTTTAAGTTGTTATTAACCAATTATTCTTATTATTTTATATCGTTTGTTATTTTATATTACATTTTGTTTTTAATACACTAATTTTACGATACTACTAAGTACATTTATTAAATTACATTTACTATAATTTGTGTGTGTGTGTGTGTGTGTGCGCGCGCGCGCGCGCGTGTGTGTGTGTGTGTGTGTGCGAGAGAGAGAGAGAATATGAGAGGAGAGAACATATTGAAACACTGCCTTTATCATTGACGAGCGAAGCGAGTCCTCAGTTTCGACTCAACCGTTTGGCATTTGTCAGTCTGTCCATCTTTCTATCTGATTGTCTGTCCATCTACTTGAAGCATGTTCACGATAAACTTTTAACGCGTTAAAAAACTTTTAAACGCATATATATTTTCATTAAACTTGCCATACGTCTCCATGCAACGTAAATTTTAGCTTATTTACCCCAAAGAACTACCTTATTTACAGCATACGCAGCTAAGTTAGAATTAAAAAATGACAAAACCGCGGTTTACATTATTTGAAACACATTTTTGTGCAAATTTTTTGTATCCAGATAAACAATTTGGTATTGCTTACCCTACACAATACTGTTGTTTCCTGTGATTCATTCCTCCAAAAAGAGACGGTTGTGAGGCAAAAATATGAGGGGGTTATAATTGTGAAACATTGCAAAAGCTCTTGTAGGGATCAAATTAAAGGGAATTTAAACCCCAAAATAAATGAAGTATTAATTTTTAAAAATTTCAAATTTCTTGGACGTCAGGGCCCAAAAAGTGGGTGAATATTTTAAGAAAATATAAAAAATGCATGTGGAGATACCAAATTAAAGAGAATTTTAATGAACATCTCAATGTAGTGTTACGTTTTAGGAATCCCAAAATTTTGGAACCTCAGGGCACATAAAGGAGATTTAAAATTTGAAGAAATTATAAAAATCCAACAGGGTGTTAGACTAAAAGTAATAATAACCTAAATCAGAATGTTCGAATACTTTTAGTAATTGCGTTCTTGTATGCTCTACAATTGTTATATTACTGAAGGAACAGTAGCGAAATTGGGATTTTTGTAACTTTTTCCATAAGTAAAATTATTTATTATCAAAATTTATGTAATAATAAATGTAGCCTATTTTGTTCAAAAATGTAAATGAGTTCTATAGCTCAGGGAATGTAGGCTACTAGTTTAATAATATGCAAAAACCTAACATTTATAGGCCTAAATAAAATCCAGTAACTTATAGCCTACCATAAATACACGAGGTGAATTTCTTGATACTAATAACACGATAAAATATTGGGATTTTGATTAAGATTCTTTTTAATTTGATACTAGATATGAGTTTTTAAAAATTTCTGCACGCTCTTTTGATCCACGTTTCGGGTTTTCATGCCTCTTTCTCAAAACTGACCATAGTATACAGTTTTTGGCTAAAAACCTCTTCAGTTCAATACCTCACATTTACTTTTTTTTCAGCATGTTAACTTCTTCTATTTTAACCTCTTGAACTTTATCTTGAAAATCAATCTCATAAATAATAGTGGATTTGGGTATAATATGGGATTACTATTGCTGTATTTTAGAAAGCTAGGTTGATTAATTAAAAATTCAACATGAGAGACTCCGCAAGTACACTTTCCGACACATAGATACACCTTGTCGACGGACAGACATCAAACTGTCGAGTTAAAACAGAGAAGAGATTTTGCTGTTCGAAATTTACGCGTCCATTTGTCTTTTGTGTCTTTTCAATGTCTTTTCAAAGATCACTAATTCTTTCTTACAAAACGTCCTACCGCTAATGGAAATTCACAGCTAAATGGTAAATGTAATAAGAGATGCTGCATCTTCAAGAACATTGGTTTGTGAGTTGGTACTCTAGTTTAAATGTGGTCATACGAGTAACGAAGATGAAGACAGTAGTTGTCGCCGAAATTTGAGACAACTGCAAATACGGCACCCAACTTGCACAAACTTTTTTACAAGCTTTTGAGTTAGATATGATACACATGCTCGTGTGAGTTACGTGTGAGTTACGTTTGAGATACAGCCTCGTATGATCTTAACAATTTCATCCGCTCTCAAATCGCAAATCTTCAAACATCGTGTATGGAATTTGTTTAATAACATCTGTAGTTGTTGCACTTTTTGGTCGTCCACTGCGGGGAATTCTTTCAACGCTCGAGACGTAGGGAGTTTACGTTTACATTCGACTTCCCATTTACAAACCTTTGTTTTCGAAAGTAAAGCATCTCCTAACACTTTCACCGTTCTTTGTGAATTTTCTTTGGCGGTACACTTAAATAAAAAAGCAATTAAATCATAAAATGTTTCATTTTGTCCATTTTCAAAACACCCATGACCGGTAAATTTCGAACAGCTGGTAAACGATAAATAATTTGGAACAAACAGTTGAAAATTAAAAGGTGTTTAAAAAAATATGACAAACAGAATTATCACTGTTGCACACCACTATGTAAAAATTATTCCGATTAGCGCTTTAAAGCTTCACAGCTCATCGTCAGATCGGAAATGAACAAACAGACGTGAAAACAAACCCTTCACCCCCACCCCACCCCACCTTGCTCACACACAACAAGCTATATTTCAAATGTCCCTTCCCAACCTCTGAGCCCTGTCACTCCCATCTGGACAGTTACATATTTTTCTAGCAAATTCCTTGTGTTTAAGTGTTGTGTGTGTGTGTGTGTGTGTGTGTGTGTGTGCATTCCTTTTAAACCTAACCCCCTTTCTCATTCACACTTGTGGGCCAGTCACACATCCTTATTTTAAAAACATCCAATTAGTCCTATGCAACTTAGTTCTTAATCTTATTTATCTGTCCTCTATCATTTAATTTTTAATTATGTTATAAGATGTTTCTTCATTATCAAATTTAATTTTAGTATTAATTAAATTTTCTAACCATTTTTCTCTTTCTTTCAATATTTCTACCTCTTCCCTAAGCTTCCTTTCCAATTTGCTAGAAAAATATGTAACTGTCCAGATGGGGGTGACAAGGCTCAGAGTTTGGGAAGGGACAATTGAATTATAGCTTGTTGTGTGTGAGCAAGGTGGGGTAGGGTGGGGGTAAAGGGTTTGTTTTTACGTCTGTTTGTTCATTTCCGATCTGACGATGAGCTGTGAAGCTTGAAAGTGCTAATCGGAATAATTTTTATATAGTGGTGTGCAACAGTGATAATTCTGTATGTGATTTTAATCACTAACACAACTTTCTTCATTAAAATTCTGTAAAAAAATATGATTTTTACAACAGTCGAAAAACTATAGTTCTACCGTTAAGCTGTAGATGTCTAATGATAATGTGACGTAGGCCTATTTGTAATATACACACACTTGTTGCTTACTAATGCTACCTACATAATGTGCAGTGCAAAAAAAATACATAGGTTTCACATCAAGATCCTTTGAACACAGATATATTGAACATACCAGACATTCTCAACATTCATTCCAAACTCAACAGTAGCCAAACACAAAACACATAATACAACGGTCTTGTGAATATGGTAAAATACAGCAACATTTAACGGTATTGAAAACATGCAATGATGAAATAAGATCTAATATATATGAACAATACGGAATATACAAACATGTAGAAGAAGAGCGCCACGAAAATCTATTGAACATCATGACGGACTTCAAAATTCATATCACATTTGAAACATTGCGGCAAAATGAAAATCAATATACAGTAATCAGCTGATATAATACATAGAACGGAATGTAAACACAAACATTCCGTAACAAAATCAGTTCTCGAGAAACTTTGGACACAAACCTACGTTTCACGATCATTAATCAATGTTTATGATCTTTTTTGTAAATAGTAACTGTTTTACAATATTGTGTCAGCAAGTGCACAGTGTATATGTCCTGACGATGGTCTATGACGGAAATCGATCAAAATTAAGAATGTGAGTAATTAAAACTTTATGGTAACAAATCATACGTATAGCATTTTTAGGTTATGAACAGTGAATACACCATAGTAGAAGAATATAGAAATCGCTCCGCGAATTTTTCAACCAATCCTCGTAGATGAATGGCTGGATAAATTCCATCTTCTACAGCTGTTTGATCGTTAAGTCTACTTACTTGACTATATGATACGTGCCTGTCATCCTTGCAGTTGAGACAGTTCAAGTTAATTCTACAGCAGCAAAGTACACACCACAACAAACTGCCTCCTGTATAGTTAATCGCTACAGCTTGTCTGGTAGCCTACAGCGAGATCCACATTGCTTACAGTCAATTATACAGATACATAGTTTGTCCAACCACACACCACAACATCAACCACAAACATTCCTTTGTACCGTTTCTTGTCACTACTTGGGTAACTTGTTCCCCAGTCTCTCACTACCCTGTACTCAGTTAATCAATTACGCCCCGTCCTTCTGCACCCTATTCCACAGACATAATTCTCTGCAAAAGTATTTCTGTATCTTTTCTGCGGTCAAAAAATAAAAAAATAAATAAAACAGTAAATTTTAAAAGTGGTGGTTTTCACTTAGATTTCTGCTTTTGTTAATTTCTGTAAAGCCTTTACTAGGCTTGAGTAATCTGCCTAAATATTTAATAGTGACAACTTACTATCATTGCTTTCTTACAATCAGGAACGCAGGAGTAAAGCCTTATCCATCTACTAAGAGTCGTTTGTCGCATCCTGCACAGTAGAAGCTTCTTCTGTACCAATCACAACTCTGCAAGTCTCTTTTCTCTATCACCTTGTGTCTGGCCTATTTCCGTGACCTCCTGGACCTACCTCGTTTCCGTCGTCCAGGTGGAAGTCAGTCTACCGACTTTCTACACAAAGGATTGCCAGGTATCAGTCCTATGAGAGCCTACCTTACGAATAGCTTTGTCTTTGTGGCGTCTCAAATTGTCTTGTCCAGACGCTACGTTATTTTTTATGTAAAATAAGATTTTCTCATTATTCTGAATTAAAGTCACGAAACTTTTAGTTTATCTGTACAAAGACGACGGTTCAAAACATAAAGATGTTAGCCTAGAGTAGTAATGACACAGACAACACTCTCTGGCCACAACACAGCACTGTAGGGGAAGGTGTCCTGGGGAAAAAGAAAAAAATTAGATTAATGGTTCTCCCTTCGTTTCTGACGTATCCTTGTCATTTTCATGTCTGCAAATGCGTACATTATTACTAAATATTGAATAATTGTCTTTATTATAAAAATTTTACTTGCATTTGTCCTGTTGCGTTAGCTTAGGTCGTTTTACCGTATTTTCCATCCGATTTCCGAGGCTCGTATGAGTTCTGTAAGTACATATAATTTTTACTTAAGCAGGTTACTGGCCTGCTGTAAAACCCACAACCTGGTGGACCAGGAACTTTAATTTAGGGCCACTCTTCCCCTGGAGAGTT
Source organism: Magicicada septendecula (assembly GCA_034769895.1). Lineage (NCBI taxonomy): Eukaryota > Metazoa > Arthropoda > Insecta > Hemiptera > Cicadidae > Magicicada > Magicicada septendecula. The sequence continues at coordinate 138,777,303 of CM068373.1, read as the reverse complement.
GCTTTCACCTCAGCTGACTAGCTCTCTCTCTGCCCGACCGCAGTAGACTAACTAGATCAGCCCATGTGTGGAGCCTACTGTAGGGCTCTTCCGCCTCCACACTAGGTGCACAGCCTGCTCCCGATGTGCAACACTCTGCCAAGCCACGACCCAGAATACCCCCAGGCTGCCCTGACATAACCCGCATCTCTCGTTTGCTTACCGATCCACTTCGCCGAAGGGATTGGCTACCACAACCTTGGAGTGGATTGCTCGGCTCACCAACGTGTAGGTGAGTGTACTTACACTAAATGTAGGAGTAACTGTAAATTGAACGAAGCGGTTTCCCTTCGCAATTAATTAAAGTTCTTAGGAGTTTATATTACAGCACAGCGGTTGTTGAGGATTTGAATGGTAAATTATCTTACAAATAAAAGTGTGGGACAAGAGTGCCCTATTTCACCGAAACTTTTTAATATCTACATGGACGACATATTTCGCCGATGAACAGCTAAAGTTGACTCGGAAATATCACTTCAGCGAAATATTGATGTGAATTCATTGCTTTATGCAGACGACAAGGTAATGATACAGAAAACAGAAGACCAGTTACAAAGGGAGATATTTACGTTCAATAGCAACGTACAAGACTATGGGCTACGTATCTCTGCTACAAAATCTAAAACGATGGCATTTAAGGGCAGGTATCTGTAAAGACTAAGATAGTCGTGAATAATCAGATTTTGGATCAGGTTAGTCATTTTAATTATGTGAGTTGTGATATCTCCTATGGAACTGATATTGATTGGGACAGTAAGTCAACAAAATTTCCCACGCATCTGTGAAACGATTCATAGGTACCTAAAAAATAAAACACGGAAGGGTACCCGAATGAATTTTTACAAACCTGTAGCTGTCCTCACATTCCTGTATTCTAATGAGACATGAACTCTTGGTAAAAGGAACATACAGAGGATTCAGGCAGCGGAAATGAAATTTCTAAGAGGGACGCAAGGTTGTTCTCTCCTGGATCGGAAAAGGAACGAGGATATTAGACGTGAACTAAACATTTTATCGTTCCACCAGAAGATTGAAGACCATAGAAGGAGTTGGTGTGAAGACGTAAACCGCATGCCTGATATATCCGTCTACCCGCGGTTGCCTTGGGTTTTCGCCCTACTGGGAAGAGATGTCGGTAGACCGAGGGAGGAGATGCGTTCCAGAACAGGTCTAGGGCGGTGATAGGTCCTTGGAGTGGTGATGATGATAAAAATTCTATTAAATTATTACCTTATAAGTATTGTAATTCCTAACACTTTTTCTATTATTTATGAGCCTCAGTTTAACACACGTAACTGGATTAGAAACAGGCCTACGTCAAGTGATTAAGGAATTTGGTGAAATTTTTAATAGCTGTGCAGGGAAAGGATTGACCCCCCCCCCCGTTATAACCCCATGCATTTTAATATAGCTAACCAATGTAATGGGTAATGTAATACACGGATATTAGACATGCTGTTCACACCATCTCCTTCTGTGGTCTTCAGTCTTCTGGTGCAACGATACAATGTTTAATTTGCGTCTGATATCCTCGTTCCTTTTCCGATCCAGGAGAGAACAACCTCGCGTCCCTCTTAAAAATTTCATTTCAGCTGCCTGTAACCCCTCTTTCCTTTTATGCTTTTTTTTTATATTTCTTTTTTTTGAAAGAGAGGCCACAAGTTACTTAAAACTAGGCAAGAGCCTAGAGAAGCCAAAAATGCGCTGGGTCCAGTATGATGGGACTTGCAAATGAAACTCTGCTCTAAGATAACAATAACAGGATTTATTGTATTCTGCTTTTGTACAATTAACTCCCCTAGTGTACAATATATGCGCCCTTGAAAAAGTAAGATAATATTACAAGTGTTTCATAATCAAGAATAGCTCACTTCCAAAACCCCCAATCGTTATTATAATTCCATTAGACATAGGTATCGCCAAATAGTTGAGCTTGAATAATAATGGCGCATAAATAATAATAATGTAAAATGGCGCATAGTCTCGACCCTCCCAGTAAATTACATAAATCATAACATGATATATATATTGTCACGACACAAATAGCCAACCCCGTACCAGAGAAAAAAAAAATATTTATAATTGTAAAAAATACTTCTTATCAAATGAAAGGATTGATTTTAAATAAAAATATAAGGAATATGACACGACAATACAACGACTATAACCCAACCCAAGTGATTGAGACAAAAACATAAACATAAAGAAGGGAACCACGGAACATACTTAGTAAAATGTAAATATTTTAAAGTGATTGCGACAACAACCCAAACATAAAGAAGGGAACCACAAATAAACAACGAGAATGAGGAAATAATAAACCTAAGCCACAAGGAAACAAGTTTATGGGTTTAAATGACCCCAAAATGTCCCAAGAAACGGATGAAAGAACCTAATATATTAAACGAACAAGGAAAATGAAGAAGGAGGGAGACGAGCAAAAGTGAAAACCAAGAATGGTTCACCAAAATAAGTAAAATAGCACTCACCAAGAACATTGAAACCAAAACAAGGGTTACCAGGAGGAAGAAGAGATAACGGTTACTACCCATTAAAAAGGCAACCAGAAACCACAAATTAGAATTGTTATTAGTCAGTAAGTATTAGTTATTAAGTATTAATTGTCATTAGGATTAAGTCATGAAAGAGAAATAAGTATAGGGGTCACCCACTATCAAACAAATGATATAAACAGTGATATAGTGTAATAGTGTAGGTGTAAGAACCCCAAAGTGAAGTGTGACACTAGTGAAATTGTAATTAACAATAAGTGATTTACAAGTGAAGGTAAGGTAAAAGTTGGAAATAAACAGTGCATAGATAACTGATAAATAAGTAGTATTAAGAGTGAATTATAGTATAAGGGATAGAAAAACACTAGAAGTGATAATGACTTTTTATTTAAAAAGATGTTCAATAGAGTTAAGTTAACTATAGCCAGTAGTAAGTAAAAAGGGAGGATTCCAGAATAGAATAAATTGAAGGTGTTACCATGGAGGGAATATAAAAATTGTTTAGAGATTGAGAAGTCAAAAAACTAACAAAGATACCTAATTTATAAAGGACTATTATTAATTTAATAACAAGTGATGTTGTTTATCACAACACAGATAATATGTGTTATAAACTAAAAAATTAACAAATAAGGATAAGTTAGGAGTGAGTGATGATATCTCTTAATCAAAACAATAACTCTAATAACTTATAAAAAATTGTGTTCATGTTATTGTTATAAGAGGATATGGCTGAATGCAATGTGCAGTCCATAAGCCTAATGTTATATTTTTAAGATTGAAATAGGGAAAGCAATATTGAATAATAAACAACACACCTACAGACTCAAAACACAACACAACTAATAAAAATAACAAAGTAAGGCCAAATAGGCTGAACCAAAATGTGATTTGAACGAAATAAGTAAATTATTATAATGGCTACTTAGACCTAGAAAAAAACATAACTGTCAGAACCAAACATACAAAGATTATAACAAATTGAATCAGAATTTAGAAAATCTGAGGTGAAGGAATCACCAAGGATAAATTGTAGATCATTTATAACACAAAATATTGTAATAGACATTATTATATAAAAAGAAATGTAATTAACAAGCATTAACATAATTGTAAAAACTTAAAATCTGAAAATACCCAAGCTTGTGGGGTATCAAAATAATCTATGAACGAGAATAAATACTATAGTGAAAATATTTATTAACCAGGAAGGAAGATGGAGGAATAAGAGTAATCAGAAGATATACGAAGGATTCGAAGTTTCGATAACAATACATCAACTCAAAATAAGCCTATTCGAAAAATACCGTTACTATGGAAACAGCGGTTGTTGACAGAAAAATACCGTTAGAAATTAGGAGAGAGAAAAAAAGAAGCGAAGCGTCATCAAGCCATACAGATGCAGAAGTCCGGAAGAAAGTTTTTTCAGTGTAAATCATGAAAATAATAGTATAAAGTTGCTGAAAACTAATCGTCAAAGAAGCAGATGACCACTACAACCAATATTACAAGACCCAAGACCTGAATAAACGGAAATTATCCATAAATAGAACGTCCAAACACAAGACGAAAGGACGCCACATTTTAATGAAGCCCAAAATCCAAGAAAACTGATTTTATGCAGCCAATTCCTATCTCGAACCAACTACCGAGGCCTATACACGTCGAATTGTTAAGTAATATCCAATTATTTATTTTCCACCAACCCTAATCACTTTAAATAATTTTGAGAGGTAAAATTACCACACTATAAAGATAGTATTTCTCTTTCATAGAGTATTTAAGCAAATTAAAACATAATGAAACATTGTTAACATACAATAACCTAAGAATTGAACACGAACTTACAGAACACCTTTACAACACTACACAACAGATTGTAACAGCACACTTTATATTTCTTGTACACTTAGATTAAGGTAATTTGTATTTTTATTGTAACCATTGTAGTTCTCTAACTCATAGTCAAAAGAATCCACGGATTTTGAAACCAAAACATTGTAATACGCCTAACGTAAACAGACGCTAGGTTAAATGGTTTCTAAATTAATTCGCCGCCCTGAAAATAAGATCTCATGTAATCAAACGATAATTATTTTGTTGTAATTGTAAATGTTTCCAGTTATCACCATTAAAAAATATTCATTACAGGGAGTAACAAGCGTTATCATTTCTTAGGGAGTGCTATATAATAATTACTTGTATTGAAGAGTAAATCGTAGCAGTAAGCTAGTTGCCAGTTATTCGTCAGAAGCGACGATTGAGACGGCTGTGCGAGCGGGAACGATTTGAATAACCCAACCCGCTACGCTGATAACTTGTTCAAACACAGTTTTTAGTTGTTTTGTAAAACGACTTGGCGCTACCCGGGATTATCACACCCCCTAAGAATAACAGGTAAGGTTACTGCCGTAATATACAGGTGATCAGAACTACGCTACGAACATCGCGAGCCACCAAAATTACTGTAACGACCCGGTGCGAGGCGAACGCACTAATCATCCAAAACACATTATTTTATGTACACATTTTTCAGGTACGCAACAACCATATTTACTCGTTACAATATGCATAATAAAGTATAACAATCTAACAATCACATAAGGCATAACACACAACATATAATTAACATAGATACACATTTACATATAAATGGCACACACCATGTTCACCTGGTTAACAGCGTATATTTTGTCATCTTTTGTCATCATACACCCTCAACCCTCTTATTCAGATCAAGTATCCGGCCCACCATAAATTTTCAATTAATAAACTCAAACCCAACTAATAAATCCCAAAAGAGTAAAGTAGACATGCCCCAAAATTCTAAGTAGGCCTATATGAACAGCCAAGGTCAATTTGGCTAAATAGTCCGAAAGGCACACAAGTACCCAGAAAAAAGGTAATTATCAATTTCGGATCCCAACAATGATAATAATAATAAGTGCCATCACGAGGTCAACATGGATGCCCGTTTGCATAACTGCATTTCTCATTTCTTTTATTTTCCTGACAAAAATTTGCAAAATCAGTGGAACGTGACCACCCATGAATACTTATAACTGGTACTGATTTGTCTAGCATTCTTTAACATTTATTACTGAATCGGTATTATGAGTACTAAAAGTTTAACAATTATGGTGCTGGCTATGGCAAAATTTAATGGTTACAAAATTAGTTGAACAGTAAAATTGAATTTCGAAAAGCAGAATCTATGGAATTAATGTACTAAAACATGCTTAAGGTGTTCATAAAGAATCCACTTGGCCTCAGGCACGGTCATGCGCCCGGACGAGATCCAGCAAAATATGACATGATATTGTCCTGTGTTGAACGGCACCTACAGGTGTCGTCCACAGGTTAAAACACCTCCCCCGACCTTTAAATTTAATAATCCAATACACAACCCAATTAAATGTAAAGCAATTAACCATAAAATTTCCCAACGGGGACAGATAAATCCGTGCATGCATGCTTAACACAGAAATAATTTAGTGGCCGGAAATACCGACCATATTTAGAGAAAACTCACATCAACTCGGGTGATGCATGACCCTGGCTGAGTTTACAATTCTCTGAAGGAGATAAACATTAATATGTTAATGAGGCGTAAGCCTTAATAAAAAAAAACCAATGACAAAGTAACATGTAAACCCAATTGTCCCGTTGGACTTGCCCGGAACTAAGTCCCCAAACTGGAGCATCTCCACAAGTGTCTCAAAAAGAGTTTATCGGCCACAAACATTTTGTTCAAAAAGCTTAAATGTCACCTGGTTAGCAGCATATGGGTAGAGGATCCGGTCGAGTGTGTCCGTCCATCCGGGCTGACAGCTGACGGAAGTGGTTGAATCTATATCATGGAAAGCAGGTATTCGGCCATCCTCTGGAGCGAGACAGATTATCGTCTACATCGGAAACCCGGATGGTCGCGTAGACTTCTACTTATACATAGTAGCAGATAGTAGACAAATTTTTACATCGCTGCTGTCAGCCGGACCGGGACGTTAATACGCTGAATGCTGCAATTGAACTTAACTGACCTGCGGCCGAAAAAATAGTATGAAGCGCTGGACACAGAGAGCGCGCGGATCGGCCCAGTGGCCAGATGACGGACGTACGTAAATTCTTACGTTAACACTTACGTCAATAAATACGTAATTTAATAATTCCACTATAAAAAAAAACACCGCCGAGTTTTTCCCAAAACACGGCACATGCCTGAATACTCTATACGTCCCTTATACCAAGAGTCCGTGTCTCACTATCATACAGGACTGTGAGAACAGCCACAGTTTTGTAAAATTTCATTCGGGTCTCCTTCCGTGTTTTATTTTTCAGGTACCTATGAATCGTTCCATAGATTTTTCAAGAAAATATCTCTTCTGGCGTCCAGAAACATGTTCCAAGAAACCAGGGAGTTTAGTTTGGAGTATGTGCACGTATGCCTCAGAAACCTTAACCCTGACGCAATTGGAAAGGAAATACCTTGAGATTTATACGATGCGGTGTTGGAGGACGGCTTAAGAATACCTTGGACAGAAACAGTGACTAATTAAGAGGTACTGAAGAGAGTAGGTGAAAGAAGGATACTGAATATAACCATTGCAAAAAGGAGAAGTAGTATGGCTGGTCATCTGCTACGCCGTTAAAACTGTTTGACCACCCTAATCGAGTGAATGATTGAAGGGCGTAGTGGGAGGCGAAGGCTCAGACTGGCGTATATATGGAAGAGACAAAAGGAGGATGAGGATGTGTACTGATTAACAGGTTGTCTTTGGAAGGGAAGAAATTGTAAGCCCACCAATCTCTGGATTGAGGAGAAGAAGAAGATTTATGTGTACATATTTTAGCAGTCTGTTACGTTGTAACCCTTCTTTTATATTTTTGTTTAGAGACGTATAGAGACTTGTTTTTCCTAGTGTTCTCCGTAATGTATCCACCATTATTGAAAATTAAACTAAACTAGTTTTATTTTTATTTTTTGGTCAAAGAAAGAGCTGTACGTGCGTTGGCTGTCAGCTTACTAAAAGCCGATTGGCTGGCGCTCTGTGACCTTGACAAGAGCTTTGTGTTTCTACGTCATGCTATGTACATATTTGTACTGCAAACCATTTCGCGTTGTACTTTCTCACAGCCAATGTTCTAGTATCTCTCTCTCTTTTTTCTCCCTGCTTCCTCTCACTCCCACCCTTTCTCTTCCAAGGTGTGTGTCCGTCTGTCTTCTGCCTTCACATTGTGCGCATCAGTAATCGTCTTTTTCATTGAAGTGCGCGGCGGCAACCTTGACTCTTGGAAAGCGGCTTAACGAGACCGCAAAATCCTTTACAATGTTAAAGCTTTCACTCACTTTATTGCCGTATTGTTATAAAGCATTTCAATAAAACGCAATTATGGGATTTGATTTTTGTGAGTAGTAAGTACTAGCTTATCTTTAGAAATTTCCTTCAACAAAAGTTCATTAAACATGTGTTTGTGGTATTGTCATCAAAACACCATAAATAACCGAGATCAATGCGTTTGCTGATGTTTTGGTGCTCCGTCATCTTCAACAGAACGCTTTCACCAAAATTACAAAATCCTTAATACTTAGAAACTTTGTTTTGCAATTATGTGTAATAAACTTCTTAACTCGTAATGGCGACGCGTTGCAACAATATACGTACCTACAGTCTGTCACCATCGATGTATAATAACACATGGTATGTCTGTCACGTACCGTTGAGTCATAAACACGATTCAATTCGTTCATTATTGTGTCTTTCATAGTTGAGTTTTGATGACTCAGGAAGTTAAATTCTACAGAGTGTCTCTATCGCTTCCGATCCTCTGCTTTATAGATTAATTTTTCTGGCGTACATATTTTATCTCGTCTATTTGGTCCAGCCACCGTCTTAAACGCCTTCCACGAAAACGTTGCCCTTCTGATTTTACAGAATGATGGATTTTTCAAGATTATTTCCCGGCATCCAAACAATATGTCCAGAAAACTCTCGGCTAGCATATGTTAGATAATCCCTAATTGGCGTTGAATTTTTTTCGATAGACGTATTGGTTCTTTTGTCCATCCATGATACTCGTAATATCCTCCTGTATGTCCTACATTTTGAAAGCATCTATTCTTTTGTGGTCTGCCCTGACGATCCAATTTTCTGCTCCATAAAGAAAGTCTGGAAAGGCCAGTGTCTTTAGGAGTCGTAGCTTGCTGGTTCTAGTGACTACATAAAACCTTTGATATGATATTCCATCTTTCAAACAACATCTCTAGCAAGCAATAACCTCAGCCGTATTTTCAGAGTGGAACCGCCATCCCTTCCCACTGTAGAGGCCAAAAAACGAATTACTCTATCTTTTTGCAACCTGCCAGTAGATTTGTCTTTGCCAATAGAAAATCATAATTTTCGTCTCATCTTTGTTCACTGACAAACTAAATTACTTTTAACTGGCTCCAGCAGTTTCAGCTTTCGACCCATCACGAAATCTTTTGACGTCAGAAAATATCAGATTGCTGATTCTTCGTCCTCTATTTCTGACTCCCTTGATCCAACTATTTAAGCATTTCCTTAATATGTACGCTCCATAGATACTAGATAGAGATGGTGACTGAATGCATCCTTGCTCGATTTCTTTGTAAGACTCGAGAGGGTTGGTACCATCTACCCTAACTACAGCTCTAGAATCAGCATACAAATTTCTTATGAGAGAGATATGGTGCTCGGAACATCCACTTCTTTGAGTAGATTTCACAGGTCTTGCTATCTCAAGGATGTTCCAATACCCTTTCGTAAAAACGGCCATGTGCTTATTCATACCTGAGACCTCCTCAATACGGTAGGAACGTCTGAAAATTGTTTGTCAAGATTACATCATACACGACCTAGGTTGGGCGCAATTAACGGGTCTTTCCAAGAGCATATGGTATAATATTTTACGTTCCATGTTTTTAATTGTGTATATTTTATGGTAGAAACCCTATGAAATCTAATGTTTTTGGTAGAAAATTTTTACTAAGTATTTGTAATGCCTGACTTTTTAGAAGAGTTCATGTTACAATTTCAAAAGGAGAGGCCTGTGCCCTCATCATGAAGAATAAGTACATGACATTAGTATCAAATTTTAAATATAAATTAATTTTATGTTTGTTTTACTCTGATTAAAATTTACTCTTGTAGTTTTCGCTCAAATTCATCATTAATAAAAATTTCAAATAAAATAAATATTTTGTTCATCGTATTCAAACGAATGTCTTCACACAATAATATGTAAACTCAATTTTAACCCGGTACTAAATACAAAAATTAGTACAAAAACAAACAAATTAACAAAAATTTTACAAATGACTTCAAAGGAAACATTTTATTTTCAAAATTCTTAAATCTTTACCATTTCTTTAAAATTTAATATTTTTAAATTAACAATATTATTATTATTATTATATTATAACTTTTTTTGCGTATGAGCCACTGTGGACTACGATTGGTTCAACTGGTTACTCCCTTCTTCTCCTATCTCTTTCTCCTCTTCCACATCTCCTTCATTCTTGATCGAGGTCTCTCCCTCCTTTCGACAGTCCAGATGACACCCGTCCTCTTCTTGGGTTTTTCCTGAAAACATTGGGCATACGGTGGTCGTAAGTTTGTGAGGACGGAACAGGCAAATGCCTAATTCCTGTAGTGCAGAAGAAGAAGAAGACATTGGGCATTTTTTTAATTTCTTTTTGAATGGCAACCATTCTTCAATGTCTTCTTGATTAATCTGGAGTTCTTCTGTCTTTTTCTGTTTCTTTAAACCACGTATTGGACATTTTGACTTTTCTGAAATAGTTAAAGTTTCACTGTTAATATGCCAGAATTCATTCTTTGAACATGTCCGTAGAAATTAATTACAGACATGTTTTTTTAAAATTATGTCTGTGATTTTCTCAACACGTGTGTACAGCTCATTATTGTGGCGTCTTCTGTACTGTTCCCTGTCTGTTATTGATCCCAAGATTTTTCTTAATATTTTCTTTTAGGTATATTACTTTTATATTATTATTTTTTTTTTAATTTCTCTAGAAATGACACCGTGTTTAACATGAGTTCCAATTACTTGCGACTATTAAAGAAGAAAGTTTGCATATTTGGGACATATACAAAGGGAACCCTGATATGCCCTTTTAAGACTTGTCCTAAATAAAAAAAGTAGAAGGTAAAAAATTGGGTTAGTCTGAAAAAAACTATCTTGACTCCACAGCCTCCGACACTCCAGGCCTAACTGCTGAAGAACTGCTGCATTCTGCACAAGAAAGAGAAAGTCTTACAGAAACCGTCCAGGTTTTCCCGATGTTCTGGCCTTGAAATTTCAGTTGATATACATTTTAAATTACAAAACATATTATACCTAGCAAGACGTTCCACAGACAAATACCATATGTGAACGCATATGCAGACTAACAAGTTTAATAAATAAAGAATAAAATAAATGCCCAACCAACTGCTGGAGGCGACATTTTCATTCCGTCATTTGTGTAAGGCAATGAAAAGTTATGAACAGCAAAACTCTGTAGTATCCAAATTTCGAGACCCGACACACATTCTAAAGCATATAATTTGTTAAACTCTATAAATGTAATATTAGCAGAAAAAGTTTACAGGAATCTTCTGTTTGAGCGAGAACTGTCAAAGTAGTTCTCACGGGAACCAAGGTGGAACCAATTTTAATTTTACACATATGAAATTAATCTGTGAACCCATACACACACCCTTCCTTAATGTCTGTTTTACAGTCACCAACTAATACATAAATGGAGAACAAAGCCGGAAAGTGAGGGGATACCGTTACTACAGAAAAATATGAGTTACAGAAGAATCGAAAAGAGTCCCTGCAGATATTTCAAAACTCAACGAAGACGGAGGTACGATACTAGCATAAGCCATATCAAGGAATAAGAAAGATTATGTTAAATATTTAAAATTTCTGATTGGCATTACTCGACTGTAGAACATATAGCAAAATTGATATATAAATAATATAATCTGCATTTTAAAATAATATCAATTTAAACTTTGTTCAGCAAAATTATTTTCAAAATTTTTACTTATTTTGTAATAACTAATTTGTATCGCCTGTTAAAATAGAAGTGTATTACAGTGTACACTTGCGTTTAAAACCTCCCAAATGCTTAGCGGAGTTATTTTGAACCCCGTAAAAACCACCACCTTCTTAGTTTAGCAAGCAAGCCCAATTCCGAGAGGTAATCACTAACGTATCAAGGTCAATGTGTGACACTGCAGAAAACCCCTACGTGTTTACACAGCACATGTAACACGCCCTACTTTAGTACACACCCTCTCTTTTCACACCCCTTCAACACTACTACTGTACAACACTTTAATTAACGTACGGATAGGTTTCAAATAATTGGCGCACTGGGATCTGTCATGAATACATACAACACTACGCAGGCCTATTTAGCTTTATACTGACGTGACTTGCACATAATAAAGTAAATTTACGCACTGTAATACACGCGCGCGCGCGCGCGCGTGTGTGTGTGTGTTGCAGCTTATCAAAATAAATATTTCATAGATAGGTAATAATCTATATATATAAAAATGGATGTTGGTATATATATATGTATGTATGTATGTTTGAGATTTATAGACTCCGACACCGTTTGACCGATCACCATGAAAGTTGGCACATATAAGTATTGTTTCATGAAGAAAGTTTTTATGCTGTTCACTTTGTTGTAACTCGCCACTAGATGGCGCTGAAGCGCATCAACTTCTAGATGGCGCTGCAGCGCATCAACTTCTACACCGTTCAACTGATCGCCATGAAAATTCGTATACACAGGTATTTCAGCACGGAGAATATTTTCGCGCTATCTGTTTTGCTGTAACTTGCCACTAGATGGCGCTGCAGCGCATCAACTTCTACACCGTTCAACCGAACGCCATGAAAATTGGTATACACAGGTATTTCAGCACGGAGAATATTTTCGCGCTATCTGTTTTGCTGTAACTTGCCACTAGATGGCGCTGCAGCGCATCAACTTCTACACCGTTCAACCGAACGCCATGAAAATTGGTATACACAGGTATTTCAGCACGGAGAATATTCTCGCGCTAACCTTTATATTGTCATCAATCGTCAATAATATTGTCCTCAACCCTCAATTATAACAAATAGTGATTGTGACTGTGATTAGTAATTGGTGAGTGAGTTTAAAATGGGATACCATTTCCATTCGAATTGTGTTGAGTGTTGGACGTCGATATTGTAACGTAACAGAGTTAAGGTCCCCCAACGTTACATAAAAATTGAATGAAACATGATCAAGGACCATACCCTGAATTAAGGTTACTCAGTAGTTAATATATCTGAGAAGTACCTCAAGTCAAAGGAGGCAATGACTAATGTTAAATATAAAAGAGCCAGACCAATGAATGGTTGAATGTAATAAAATGTTTGTTTTTGTACTGTAACATGTTGAGGTCTACAGAGTATTTATGTTGTATTTTGAGTATGCTAAAAATGAACTGATGTTGCTTAATAGTAATACTTCATCAAAGATTATGGTTGTATTTATGTTAAATTTGTCTTTAGACCATCAAGTATAGTTACCAGTGTTAGACATTATACTAAGTTCTAAGTATTGTATAAAGTTGAATAATACTGTTGTTTTAATTAATGTTTGTAAACTGGGCCAGGAGGGTGATCAGTGTTTCATGTTTGACAAGTAGTTCTGACAATTATATTATAAATTAATGAAGGGTTCCAGAACCAGTTAATTAATGTAATAAAGTAACCACCAGTAAAATAAAATTAATGTAACTAACCAATTAACCAATAATTAATTGTACAGTAGGTCAGGTAAAAGAAAATTAAGTTAAAAAACCAAATAATGTTATAATGGTTGTAAGAAAATCTATAGGCCTAAATTCCATAGTAGTGAAAGGAAATTAATACCTTTTTAAGAAATCCAGTCCAACGAAACTATGGTAAAACATTTACTGTTTAAGAAGGAAGGTTAGGGGAGAATTTTAGGTAATTTAATATTAATCCAAGCATGGAGTATTTTATTGGAAAAGAGTAGTAATATTCTATAATGCCGGCTCAAGGATATTTAGAAAACGTGGTTGTTAAGGCAACTGAAGTTGTTGATTTGGATTTATTCGTTCTGATTGTTACAAGCTATTAGGTTGAGATGGGCAGATACATTTAACAAAAATTGAATAATAAATTTGGAAGAAAAATGAACCAAAATTAAAAAACCTTCCCAGTACACGCCATAATCAATTTTATTAAACGCCAGAGCACTTTTACTGGATGAAGAGGAATTAAGCGGCATCTTGACCACTGTTTACAGACGTCCACCGCCAGTCGAAGCTTTCGTCGACTCGGTAAAAAAAAAACAACCTATTTTAATTTCACTATATTTAGAGTAAATAATTTTGTTTGTAATACTTGAGTAACCTTAATTATGCATTTTACCTGGCCTTACTAATGGTTCCAAGAACTTTACGAACCCTGGGATAAGAACTATGTATTATTATTTTTCATTTGTATAAGTCTATGGAATTGGATTGATTGATAATCGATATATTTTGGTGTGATCGATTTGATTATATTGTTATTTTGGAAATCACGGGTACTGTGAATTAATAGATAAAATTAATAAAGGATTTTGATTGTATGAGATAATATTTGAAGTTATTGCAGAATAGATACTATAAGTAGTGGGGATAATAATTTACCATAAAAGGTTTATTCAAACCCGATGCACGACTAACCTATAAATATGCTTATTACAAGTGACAGCGCTAATACTTACAGCTGGTGGAACGGGAGATCGCAGAACTAGCGTGTTTTCAGTGCAAACTTTGAATAGAATTTCCTGACGTCGAGTGACTAGGGTTGACAAGAATACTCATTACTTTCAGTTAATATACGATACATATCGTTAATATTACCCAACTACTGAATACTAAGTTAGATCTATATCGTAGTACGATTATAAGTTAAGAAAAAACATTATTATATTTATATTTGTCTAATAACATATTTTCAGGAGGTTCATCGGTCACAACCGAATAGATCTACTAATTAATAACACATTACTTAAACCAGGTAACAACATTTTAAATTGTTACAAATTGCCACCTTCAACGTGTTGCTTAACGTTGATTCACGGGTGTCTCATATAACTAATTACACCCATAGACAAGATTTCTTTACAATATGCATAACCATTGTTCTTTTGTTTATAGGCGAATGACACACAACGCAACTATCTTTGGACGCCTCATCTGTCACCAAACATTAATTGATTTTGAAATTATTTGAAATGCCACCCAAAAAATCAAACATTGGAAGATCAACCAGACATGCGCGGCAACTGTCAGCCAGTAGAGCTGCTGAAACATCTGAAGAGCGAGACGCACGAGTTGAAAACCTGCGAGTGCGAGCTTCTACTTCAAGAGCTGCCGAAACATCTCAACAGCATGACGTGCGAGTTGCAGATCTTCGAGCAAGAGCTTCTACTTCAAGAGCTGCTGCAACACCCGAAGAGCGAGACACACGACGTGAAGCTGAACGCTCACGGCAGACTCGATCAAGAACGAGAATCGATCTCAAGAAAGCGGCGTTCAATTACGATAAAGACTGCGATTACAGAATGCATCGCGATGTTGTCATTGGTCCAATGGCTACATTGTGCTTACATTGTCGCGCTTTGAAGTTTCAGAAAGAAACACCAGGCATGTGTTGCTCCAATGGCAAAGTCAATTTGCCACCACTGGCTGAGCCACCAGAACCACTTCTAACTTACGTGGCTGGAACTACTCGGGAGTCCAAACACTTTCTACAGCATATTCGGAAATACAACTCATGCTTTCAAATGACATCGTTTGGAGCGACGAATATTGTGAGATATGGTAATTTCATGCCCACATTCAAAGTGCAAGGACAAGTGTATTATCAGATTGGTTCACTTCTTCCAGTACCCGAAGAAGATCCGCAGTTTTTGCAAATTTATTTTATGGACAATGTGGAGGAAGAGATTGATCGACGATGCGCATTTAGTGTAGCAACAGATCGGGAAATTATTGCTGAATTACGAGCATTATTCCACGAGCACAACTGTTTGGTCAGAGATTTCAAATCCGCATTGGAGAATGCGAGAGCGGATGACTTGAAAGTCATTATCAGGGCAGACAAAACGCCGTCGAATGGGCATGAAAGACGCTTCAATGCTCCAATGGCCCCTGAAGTAGCAGCTGTTATTGTCGGAACAGAGATTACCCGGCGAGATATTGTTATCAGCAGACGAGATCAAACCAAGCAACGTGTTGCTGAAACACACCGATCGTACGACGCACTTCAATATCCAATACTGTTTCCGCGAGGAGAAGACGGATATCATCTCGAATTGTATCAAACTCATCCCGTCACAGGTGCTGCGACAACGAAAAATGTCAGTTGCATTGATTTTTATGCATATCGTATCATGATTCGAGCACAACAATCCAACCACATCCTGAAGTGTCGTCAACTTTTCCAACAATTCATCGTTGATATGTACGCTAAAGTCGAAAGCGAACGACTCAATTACATTCGTTACAATCAATCGAAGCTTAGAGTCGAAGAGTGTATTCATTTGCGAGATGCAATCGCGAAGGATGGAAAAGTTGCTAACATTGGACAAATGGTTATACTTCCGGCTTCGTATACTGGAAGTCCAAGACACATGCATGAATATGCTCAGGATGCTCTGACATATGTTCGCAAATATAGACGTCCAGATCTTTTCATCACGTACACATGCAATCCATCTTGGACTGAAATCAAAGATTTACTTCTGCCTGGCCAGCAACCATCCCATCGGCATGACCTCACAGCGAGAGTTTTCAAACAAAAATTGATACGTTTCATGGATCTCATCACTAAGAACCGTATATACGGAGAAACTCGCTGCTGGATGTATTCCATTGAATGGCAGAAAAGAGGTCTACCACATGCTCATATCTTAATTTGGTTGGTTGAAAAAATTGTTCCAACTCAGATTGACGATATCATTACTGCTGAGCTGCCCGATCCAGAAGAAGATCCAGAATTATTTCAAATTGTAAAAAAAAATATGATTCACGGACCATGTGGACTACACAACCCACATTCGCCATGCATGGAAAACGGAAAATGCACCAAAAAGTATCCACGTCAGCTGTTACCAGAAACACAAACTGGTGGCGATGGTTATCCGCTGTACAGACGACGAAAACCAGATGATGGAGGACACACAACAACTATTAAAATCAATAACGTTGATTTCGAAATTGATAACCAATGGATTGTGCCCTACTCTCATATGCTTTTGAAATCATTCAATGCGCATATCAACGTGGAGTCTTGCAATTCAGTTAAGTCAATAAAATACATATGTAAATACGTTAATAAAGGCAGCGATATGGCAGTTTTCGGACTTACGAATCCCAATGCACCCGTCAATGAAGTCGAACAATTTCAAATGGGACGTTATATTAGCAGTAATGAAGCTGTATGGCGAATTCTTGGTTTCGACATTCATGAACGCTTTCCTGCTGTCATGCATCTCAGTGTTCACTTGGAAAACGGTCAACGAGTCTACTTCACGGAAGAGAACGCACCCCAGAGAGCTGCAGATCCACCAACCACAACGTTGACCGCTTTTTTCCAATTGTGTGCAACTGACGAATTCGCAAAAACGTTGCTGTATCACGAAGTCCCGCACTATTACACTTGGAATCAATCGACGAAGAAATTTTGCAGAAGAAAACGAGGCGCCAGGCATTCTTCGATACCTGGCATATTTTCTACTGGCGCATTGGGACGAGTATATACTGTTCATCCGAATAATTGTGAATGCTACTATTTGCGAATGCTGCTTCACGTGGTCAAAGGACCAACATCGTTTCAAGCAATCAAAACCATCGATGGTCAAGTGTGTCAGACATACAGAGAAGCATGTTTCAAACTTGGTTTGCTTGAAAATGATCAACATTGGGACAACACATTGGCAGAAGCATCTGAAACACGTCATGCTCACCAAATACGAACCCTGTTCGCCATAATTTTGACAACCTGTGCACCTTCTGATCCAAAAGATCTATGGGAAAAACACAAAGAGAGTATGAGCGAAGACATACTTCTCCGAGCACGCAGAGACAACCCCGGCCTCGATGTACAGTATTCGGAAGACATTTTCAATGAAGCACTGATATCACTTGAGGATACGTGCATGTCGATTAACAACAAAATCCTCAATCAGCTTGGGCTATTTTCACCGGAACGTGACAGAAATGATGTTGTCGATAGAGACGTATTGCGAGAAAAATAATACGACGTCGATGCGCTGCAAGTTTATGTTGAGGCTCAGAAAAGGCTCTTAACAAACGACCAACGACTTGCGTACGACACAGTTATGGAGAATGTACGAGGCGCAAATGGTGGACTTCTTTTTCTTGATGCACCAGGAGGCACAGGAAAAACATTTCTACTCAATTTCATACTCGCCGAAATTCGAATGAAGCATGAGATTGCTCTGGCTGTGGCGTCATCGGGGATTGCAGCAACGCTACTCGATGGAGGACGCACGGCACATTCGGCTCTCAAGCTTCCATTGAATTTAAATCTAGCTGCAGATCCTCTTTGCAACATTGGAAAAACATCTGGAATGGCAACTGTATTGAAAACATGCCAACTCATTATTTGGGATGAATGTACCATGGCCCATAAGAAAGGACTTGAGGCACTTGATCGTACTCTGCGAGATTTCAGAAACGATCAACGTCCAATGGGCGGAGCTCTGATACTGCTCGCCGGTGATTTCCGCCAAATTTTGCCCGTCATTCCAAGATCAACACCAGCAGACGAGCTGAACACATGCCTGAAGAATTCGGCTATCTGGAGACATGTGAAGAAAATTACACTGTCGACCAATATGCGTGTGCATTTAGGCCTACTTGGACATGTTTCTGCACAAACATTTCCCAAGCAACTTTTGGATATAGGCGACGGCAAACTTCCGGTTGATCCTGCAACACAGGAGATATCGTTCCCACCGAACTTCTGTCAACTTCTGTCATCAATTGAAGATCTTGAAAAGAAGGTTTTCTCGAACATCGCCAACAACTTCAGGAATCACGATTGGCTTTGCGAGCGAGCTATCTTAGCTCCAAAAAATGATGACGTCAATCGAATCAATAATAAGATTCAATTGAAAATTCCTGGTGCGGTTACGGAATACAAATCCATTGACACAGTTACAGAAGAGGATCAAGCTGTTAATTATCAGTCGAATTTCTCAATTCATTGGAGCCTCCTGGAATGCCACCGCACAAATTGTCCTTGAAAGTTGGCTCACCAATACTGCTCCTTCGGAATCTGAACACGCCAAAGTTGTGCAACGGAACCAGACTTTCCGTGAAACAACTGATGCCGAATGTGATTGAAGCAACAATAATTAACGGCAAATGTAAAGGAGAAGATGTGCTGATTCCGCGCATTCCAATGATTCCCACTGATTTGCCCTTCACATTCAAACGACTACACTTTCCTGTGCGTCTTGCTTTCGCGATGACAATCAACAAAGCTCAAGGGCAGTCGCTGCGCGTTGCCGGATTAAATTTAGAAAATCCATCTTTTTCGCATGGTCAGCTATATGTTGCTTGCTCCAGAGTAGGAAATCCAGAAACTCTGTACATCTATACACCAAATCAGAAAACCAAAAATATTGTTTATCCACTTTCGTTACGCTAGATGTTAGTATTAGTTTCAATTATTTTAAGTTGGTTCAATTATATAGCGAATGCAATAGTCAAAAATATTGTTCATTCACGTGAATTATTCATAACAAATGTATATAGTTGATCGTCTATGTATACCAATAAAAATAATGGAATTTCATCAGTATGAGTCATCTTTCATTTTTCCACATTTTTACACAACGCATTATAGATTCTAGATGACATACAGACCATCCATTTTTATATAAATAAAGATACACAGGCAGGAAAACGTCAGCCGGGTTCTGCTAGTAATAATATAAAACAGAGTCTAAGGTAAGAAATCTGAGGTAAGAAATTTATTGATTAACACAAATTATACTTTGGCTGATTTAGTCTTTAAAACATAAAATTATTTATGTTAATATTGAGTTTTTTAAATGAGAAGCTTAATGATTTTTATTTTCACAGCTGTGTAAGTTTATTTCTTTGTAGAATTCCACACTCTCGTGCAGGTCCGTCGGTCAGCTGCGTTTGCGTCTAGATGCTCGTTGACCTTGTCGTAACTAACACGCGCGTTTCACACACGCCCGCCGTTATCTATTAGTAATTGTTTATTACTTTATCTAAGGGTTTCGTAAGTGGGTAATTGGTAGATCTGTGTATTTTGTGTAAACAATCCGGAATCTTCAAGTGTTCTCGCGTTTCCGCTGAATACTGCTGCCCAATGCGGAGATCTTGAACTCGCGTGAAAAACACTTATACTGATCTATTTTAAATGTTGGAGTTGTTTGAGTTCTGCTACCCTAGATATCGTATACGGGAAACTCGTATCGTGTATCTAAGTCCCGCTTCACTTATCGAATATACGTGTCCTGACACGAAAAACTCGCGACAGCTACTACTCCTTTCTGTGACGGGATCTCGAAACAAACTGCCAGAAATGGTCACGTCTGAAGACCGACCCGAATAAATTTAAGAACATCTGATTTGTTTAAAATCTTAGATAAGTCATAGATTTTCATTAAGATAGACTAACTACAAGTTAAAATTATGTCCAAGTCTGCAAAGGCTTGTCTAGATTTTATCTACAAATTTTATTACCCTCTCGCAGATAATGTGTTAAAAGAAGAGTTCATTTCATTTTTAAAAAATCATATTAAACTTATAGTTCTGCAGTACTGAACATATGGAAATGTTAAATGTTAAATGTCCATGTGGAAATGTTAATTACTAACGAAGTTATCTATAAAACGTGGATAATACGCGCACCCGTGCACTGCGCACTAATATTGCACTGGCCATGATAGAGTAAAAAATTATGAATATTTTGACATAACTCCCTTCTTTACTCATATCTTAATTCAAAACTTTCATCTAATTAACAAAACATGAATAAAATCAGTTTAAAACTTGTCTATGAGCGTCAGACAATGTATTACAGAACTCACATCCATTTATGATGGCTTTAAATGCACCGTTCCGTTGTACATTGCAACATTACAAGTATTATAAAATAAATGAATACATTTCTGACCATGTACCTAATGCAACTATAAAGTGTTAAACACCGGCCAAGGTCGTAGGATTTTTGTGTTCGTTGTGTTAAGTATATGTGGTTGCACAATAAACGTAATTTTACAAATAGGAGTGAGACGATGATGCCATGAAATAATTAATTAAAACATATTAAAATAATAATTCAACGATTTATTAATGTTCAAAAGAAATTACTTGAATATTAAAAATTGAAATTATAGAATGTTTAAATATTATCTTTTATAAGTTTACACTCTGTAAAACATAACATAAGTTCACATCTAAAAACAAACTTATAATCTTAATATCTAAACATATATGCTGAACAAATTATACAATTAATTTATATTTGCATGGGTGTCTGACTTTCTTACTTTTAAAAATAGCAACTCATTTATAAAAATTAATTAACTTTATAAAAATAAAATATAATTGTTACTATTAATATTTAAATAATATGAATTAACATTTCTTTAAGAATATTAATTATTTCTAATAACACACATAACTTTGTAAAATTTAACAGGATAAAATTATTAAATACAACTATTTCATTAACGACTCGGAACACAAAGTTTTTTATGAGTAAAAACATAAAGTTTTACCTTACAACCTGAACCGGTTTTCACTTTTAAAAAGCTTCTTCAGAGGTTGCCGCTGGTAGCGCTGTCCGTCCTGTTGTGGGCGACGGAATCGAATTTCGAAAGATCGATGTTGTGTGTGTGGGATGAGATATGTTCGAATAATGCGTGCGATTTGAATTGTGTCTGTTCGTTTAGGATGTCGTTTTTATTTGTTTCCGTGTGTTTGTATATTTCCAATTGTTCTAGAGTGTCTAGTTTTCGGCCTTTTGTGTGTACGTGTAGAATGTTCATGTTATTGTCGATGTTTTTGTATGTGTGGTTTGCTTCAATGAGGTGGTTTGCAAAGGTGGATTCTGTAGTGGAGTGTTCAATGTAGCCTTTTTGTGTTCAATGTATCTTTGTTTGAAGCTACGTCCTGTCTGGCTTATGTAGAATTTGTTGCAATTTGAGCAATTTAGTTTGTAAACACCAGGTAGATCGAATTTGTTTTGTGCTTTGTGTGTGTGTTTTGATAGTGTGTGTTCTGTTTTGTTAGTAGTTATATTATATTAGTATATAATAGTATTTGTTAGTATTATATAAACAATATAATAGGAGCACATAAGACACCAGACAACAAGTACCACAACTCAGAAATACACACAGCCATCAAACTGAGGGAAAAGGCACACAAACACAACATCACATTTGTAAAAGCAGACAAAGGTAACACGACTGTAATCATCTCCACAGACAACCTACACAAAAAAGTACAAAACTTCATGGAACAGAACAACATCACAGAACTAAAACATGACCCGACAGATACCAAAACACAGTAAAACAACTAGTCAACAAAGCAAAACACATAATGACACACAAACAAAAGCCCTACATGAAACAAATCCGACCATCAGCCCCTACCCTCCAAGCGCTTCCCAAAATCCATAAAGAAAAAATTCCGATCCGCCCCATTATCAATTACCGTAATGCCCCAGCATACAAACTCGCAAAACAACTAGAGAAAATTATCAGACAACACACACAACTAGACAACAACATTGCAGTAAAAAACAACACAGACCTAGTAACGAAAATAAAAGACATACACATCCCCCATAATGCCACTTTAGCCTCCTTTGACATTAAAAACCTGTACACAAACATCCCCATCTCTGAAACAATCACCATCCTACAAAACAAACTCAAACAGAACAACACACCAGACGAACTTATCAACGAAATAACAGACACTCTGAACATTATCACAAACGAAACTACTTTACTTATAACAATAAATATACATCTAGTACCACGATTGATGTTGCATCGTGCAGTCTTGAAATTACAGGCGATGAAGGACAGAACATGACTACCAACAATTTAGACCGTGTTCTCGGTGCTGCTCTACAAGAGGTGGTAGTTTGGGCAAGAGAGATATCTCAATCCTTCCGAAATATAATGGTGAATAGAGGAATATGTCAGTTGTAGAACAAGGACAGCCATTTTCCTGAAGATGAAGATGGACGATCCTTAAACAAGTACTGGTTTGATAAAACTTTGCAAAATGGCGAAACGGTAAATCGCACTTGAATGTGTTTTTTTCCAACTAAAAAATCTCTATTTGTTTCTGTTGCACTTTATTTTCACAAAAAAACTATCAAAGAAGCCAGTTCAATAGTGAAAATGGGTTTTCGTCGTGCCGAAATTAAAATTCCCATATTCAGGATCACGAAAATAATCCTGCTCATCGGTCTGAGTTTTTGGAATGGAAGGAATTGGAACGTTCTTCAAACAGAAGGGGACTTATTGATGGTGGGGCGTCAGTATCAAAAAAAAGATAAGAAAGAAGCGCACGATGCCAGGGGGGTATGCAGATGACTCTGCATTAACTGTTCAGCAAGAAATTTTATTACTTTTAATGCAGTTCTTTGTTTAACTTTATGTTGCTTTAGGATATTGTTTTGACGATGCTCTAATAGAAATTTTGGACAAATTGTCAGTTGAAAATTCAAGCTGTTTCTCTAACATAAAAGATTGAAAAAAAACGCTTTGAGTTCCTTTGTAAATTTGAGGCGTACATAAACGATGGGGATTATATTTCTTGATAACACCTGTCAATTTCTAATCTAGCCTATCTGTCAATTTATTCATTGCTGTTCAACCAGCTGTTCGAAGTTTACGACTCACGCGTGTTTTGAAAAGTGGACAAAGTCACGAATTCTTTATTCAAAATGGTATAGCGCTAATGGAAATTCACAACTACATAGTAGATGTAGGCCTGTGAAAATAATGATTTGCAAGCAGGCACGCAATGATTTATGGGCGTACTAGCATTGAAGAATCATCTTTGCAGAGGACGCCCAAAAAGTGCATGACTCCAAATGTGGTAACCAGTGTACACAAAGTTTTTCACATCACGTTCTTGAGGTAAATATATTTATAATACACGCGCTAGTGTGAGATGTCTATTATTGTAAATTCAAAACCAGACACATTTGCTAGTAGCATAAACTTGAACTACTTAACTCCGGTATGTAATACCAGCAGAAAAAATAAAATAAAAGGAATCTTCTATCGTAGTCAGAGAAATTCTTATTGAAACCTACGTGTCAGCATCTTTTCTTTTACACGTGATTAGAAATCTTAAATCCAAAGCGCCTATCCTTTTTTACCTTCTTTACAACTAATCGTAAAGGTACAACGAATATAATAGCTAGGCCACTCATGGATGCCAAAGAAAATCCAGAGAACACAGGTGTATGAAATAAAAAAGAGGTCAACTTAGGACACGGTGGTTGTATGATGTGTTGGAAGATCTTAGAAGAATGGATGTGACGAGTTACGCTGAGATGACAATAATAGGAGACATTGGAGAAGACTGTTGTTGGACTGGCTCATGTCGGGCTATAGTTCTGAAGAAGTAGAACAATAACAACCAGTCACCAACTAAAAGACAAGTGGAAGAAAGAGTCAAAACACGAGGAAGGGAGTTAATAAATAAGAGGTTCAGAAGAATTGAGATGAGTTCCTTAAGAGATTTTCAAGTTGTAAAAAGAAGATCTGTGTTAAAGTTTAGGATGCCAATAGATGGACACCACAGCAATGTGTAATAAAGTCTATTTCATTATTTCAATTTTAAAAAGACTATTCCTGCCTTTCAAAAATATAATGTAACAAAAACATAAATAAGAAAATTATATTATAAATAACTAATTAAAACTATGTTATGCAACTACAAAATTGTGCTAAAAATTTTCGCAAGTTTTATGCGTAGTTTAATAATTTTACTAATTAGTTCTCTAATACTAAAAGGTTTACTAATTAGTTATCTTTCCCAGTACAAGAGGAATTCACGCTAAAATTTTATCAACTTTAGGGCAATTTAATGGTTTGTGGGCGTATTACCATTGAAAATTATGTTCGCAGAGGACGCCCAAAAAATGCAACGACTCCAGCTTACACAACATTTTTTCAAATCACTTTCTTGAGGTAAAATATAATACACGCGCTAATGTGAGATGCCTATGTTTTCAACAATGTCATCTACTCTTAATCGCCGGTCTTCCAACACAGTGTATGAAATTCTTTTAATGATATCTGGAGATGTTGCACTTTGTGGGCATCCACTGCAGAGATCATTTTTAATGTTCGTACGAATAAGTTTTAAATCGAGTTACCATTCAAAAACCATTGTTTTTAAAGGGGCAGCATCTCTTAACATATTTACCAGTTCTTTGCGAATTTCTGTTGGCGCTAGACCTTATTTAACAAACAATTCAATCACAGCACTATTTTTGACTTTGTCCATTTTTCAAAACGTTGTGACACTAAATTTTGAACAGCTGGTAAACAATAAATGAATTAGTATGTATATTCGGAAATTAACAGATATTTACAGGAAAAACAAATCTTACAACCAGAGGTACCCCCCCCCCTCAAGCTTGATGGCCCCGCCAAACTTGATGAATAACCCTCCACCCCAAAGGAAAGTATTTAAAATTAAAATAAAATGTCTTTTTAATAAGCGTTTTATTACAAATAAGCTAAAGCTAAAAATAGTACAGTTTAAAAATAAATTCTCATTTGAAATTAAACAAATAAGTAAATAAATAAATAAATAAATAATCTAATTAAATTAATACGTGCAAGACAATATTTCAAAGGAAATGAACAAAATATCAACAAAGCGTGCTGTAGACACGAAAATGTGAAAAAATAATGGTTTGATGAAGTCCTAGTTGCTTTGGCTTATTTCCGGTACAGTAACTTTTTCCTCTGCGATGACGATAAAGAAAAAGGGTCAATTATTTCTTCATTAGGAATCAACTCTAATAAGTCTTTCTCTGAAGCTAGAACCAACGGATGCGCGCGCCACTCACCACACCACTCATCGTCGTTGTCGGTCTCGGGCCACTGTCCCTGTCGGCGACCGTGATTCGTCCTCTGAATATTTGAATTCTTAAAACTAATTATTGCACCAAAATGCTATGATTGTTTCCATTCTTTACTAACAAACCACAAACTTTTATAACCACTCAATTTTTTATTGCGAAGTAGTTATAATTTTTCATACTATCCCAAATTTTTGTTCAACCTCCCCCCCCAAATTTCAATGACGCACTCTGCGTCACGACCGCCTGCCCGCGGACACCCCTGTTACAACACACAAAAATTTTAGTTCTACTACTGAGCTATAAGTTAGATGTCGCTCCGCGAATTCTTCATACTGCCATCGTATGATTTAATTTTAAGTTTCTGCCTTTGAAATCTAACGCCTTTGATCCAGCCCTTAGTTGATTGATCCATAAAGTGAAAAGTAACTGTCTCGTCAGTTTTTTCCTTGTACTATACAATTTGTTATTTCTGTTACGCTTGTGCCGCCTTTCGTGATGATGCGACCAAGGTATCTATATGAATCCAAGGCAGAACTCATTGACCGCATCCATCAAAGCCAAAACTGCCTTCATAAGCACGAGGAATCTCTTCACTTCAAGGAAACAACTAATGAAGAACTTTGTGTAGAGTGTGCTATTATGTGGTAATGAGGAACGGATAATCGGGGGAAGGGAAGAAAAATGGTGTTTAATTCCGGTGTTAGCGTTGAATGAAAATGATATCCTAGGTGGACAAAGTGACAAACGATGGAGTGTTGAAGATTATGGAGGAGCCAGAGCCGTGCCTGTGGGAAACAAGACACCTGTATAGGGGCACCTCCTGATACATGAGAGCCTGCTCAACGCCATCATCCGGACACAGTGGAGGGCAAGGACCCCAAGGACAGACCGAGGCTGGAGGCTGGAGGCTGCTCCAGCTACACGACCATGAAGACCGCGAAGCCTAAACAGCTGCTGCTAACCGTTCGACAGAAAGAAAACCGCAGAAGGAAAAGACTTGTTTTAAATATTGCGATCTTTGTCTTTTTCGCAAATTCACTGGATTTCCAGACATTCATTAAATTATAAACGAATGATCAGTCTTATTGATTCTCATAGTTACTCTTTTCTGAATTCCTCTCTTTTTTGTTTAACATGCTTCTCAAATTTGTTGTGCACATTCCCTACTTCCTTACTGCCTGCAAATATCTCCATTTCTCATTTTGTGTTTGTTATCGATGCGTAATAGTGAATTAAATGATGACAAACAGTAATCATCCGTATGGAGTTTTTAATAAAGTATTTCATTTACCTTTACAGTAATATCTGTCAGATCACCTGTGTGAATTAGGTACGTAATAGGAAAGAAAACACTGGAAGACATAAAAAAAAAATATATTTTTTCTATAATAGGAAAGAGGACAACATTACTTTGGCACACTTCCAACAGTCGTAGCGGATATTGTGTTGTATCAGTGAAGCGTTTCCTGTATTGTGAGGCCGACGCCCCGATTCCCCCACTCCCACGCTGGCTTCGTTCCCGTGGACCGCTGGTTTACAATCAAACACGACGCACATTCCTCATAGTAGATCGTTTGTTTGCTCCATTCTGTTCCCAGAATTCTAATCCGCCTACTCTTGAATATTATTCAAATAAACTGATAATACAAACGGCTGTTTTTCTACAACTATTGCCGTAGCCGCATTGCTTACTTTTTGCGAATAAAGTGCCATTGGGGCTACAGAGGAATAATACTTCCCAATAACTTTTAACGAGAATCGAAGTATGTAAATACCGTTTTTATACAAACCTCAAACGTAATCGATACCTCATATAATGCCTGAAACCGCATCAATATACAACGCAACATTTGGAACACAGCTAGTTTTGTTTATAGTTGTGGCGATATTGTAATCTTTTGTTGTAGCATACTAGACATTTCTTCTTATATTTTGAACCAACAAAAACTCATGGAGATTTTTTCGGAAATTTTTATAACACGTAAAGAAACTTTCCCTCTGGAGCTTGTCGGTCTCGGATCACTGTCCCTGTCGGCAACCGTTATTTGTCCTCTGAATATTTGAATTCTTAAAATTAATTGTTGCACTAAATTGATATGATTGCTTCAATTCTTCACTAACAAACCACACAGTTTTATAACCATTAAATTTCTTATTCCAACGTAATTATTATTTCTTATACTGTCCCAAAGTTTTTATCAACCCACCCCAAAATTTACAAATTTCAACATACCCTCGATGTGTCCCTTGGATACGCTACCAATTCGCAAGGCAAGTTGAGTGAGAGGCTGCCATCTCAAAACTTCTCAACAGAGCTCCTCCCTGTACTATCCAGGCATGTATGTAGGGACCAGGATACAAATAAAGCAACGGAACCCCATCAAAATAAACGGAGGCGCTAGACAAGGTTGCTCTTTATCAACCGCTCTTTTTAACCTATTTTTAGATGAAATTGTTAGGATTTGGCGTAACAGTGTAAATAGAGGGATGAGATTTGTGGGCAAAATGCTTAAGTCTATGATAATTGCAGATGATCAGATTTTATTGCCCTAAAATGAAGATAACTTGCAAACAATGCTCCACTTCTTAAATAACATTGCAAAAGAATTTAAGATGGAAATATCTGACAAAAAAACAAAATGTATGGCTTGTATAGGAACATGGTCAGTTAGATCTAAAATTGTTTTGGATAGTAAAGTTATAGAACAAGTCTCAGAATTTAACTATTTAGTTTGTAAGATTTCATATAAAAACAAATAAGGTATTGATGGGAAAATTCATAAATTTAACCAGATAACAGAAACTCTCCGACGTGCTCTAAAGGAAGGAAAGAGTCTATAATAAAATTATACAAATCCATGGCAGTTCTTATCCTTACTTAAGGCTGAGAAACGTGGACAATGTCTGATAGATAAATATCAAAAACTCAGGCTACGGAAATAAAATGTGTGCGTTTCATAGCCGAGTACACAAAATTAGATATGAAAAGAAACAATCAGATAAGAGGGGAACTGAAAGTTGAAGAAGTAAACGGAATCACCAAAAAGTACAGAGAAAGCTGGAACAACACATTAGCAGAATGGGCAGTGGCAGATTCCCCAAGGTAGCCTTACTGTATCAGCCGAAAGGGAAGAGAAACTTGAGAAAACCGAAGAAGTTATGGTCCGACCAGTTTGGAGCGGGAACAGACTAAATAGTCTAAGCAGTGACAAAGAAGAAGATGAAGTAAAGAAACTTTAATTTTTTGAACGAGCGAAGCGAGCTCTCAGCGTTTACTCGACCATTTGGCATTTGTCTGTCTGTCTACCTGTCTGTTTATTGTCTATCTATACGTTTGGAGTATGTCTCACGGTAACTTTCAAACGCACAACCGATTTTTGCAAAAATTGGCACTCGTGTCCACACTTTTACCATACAGAACACTATTGTTATGAAATCGATGCCTCAAGAAAGTAGGGGAGGGGCAAAATTTTGACGAGGTCAAAATTGTGAAAAATTCTTATAAGCCATATGGTACATATGGTTGATGGTATTGATGGTACGTATGGTATCAATTAACGATAATTTTTACCATAATCTGTATGTAGTGTTCATTTTTTACATTTTTGGTCGTCAAAGACTAAAACGTGGTGAATGTTTCGATAAAATCACAAAAATCCATGTGAGGTATTAAAGAGGATGTAGGTATTAAAGATTCTAACTGGCATCTGAATGTAGTATTAAGTTTCATAAACTTCAAAATTATGGCCCGTAAAAGTTATCAAAATGTCAGACTAATAAAGAATTGTATCCCAAATCCGAATATTTCAAATTTTTAGTGCTTATTGTATGATTGCGCGCTCTACAACTGTTTTATTACTAAAAAAGTAGTAGAGTAATCGATATTTTTGTAGTCTTTTCATAACTGAATAATTATTTAATATCAAAATTTATGTAATAATAAATCTACTTAGTTCAAAATAGTTCTGCAGCTTGAGGAGCTTACTAGTTTATATATATTTAATACGTTTTTCAAAATAGTAATTTAAAATTGTCTTACCTATGTTTGCGTCTGTTTATGTAATTTCGTTGTTAGTCAAGTAAGAATGTTACAACACAGCGTGCTCTGTATTGTTGAGGGGACTCGAGATTAGATTGACTGAAATTGTATGGAAACAATGTCATCTACGCTGTGACCAACCCAATCCTTGCCTAAACGCGTCGTGGGGTTGTTCACAATAGTAATTGGCTTTCAGACGGCGGATTACTGTGCACAATCGCGCGTGTGTGCATAACGTTTTATACGTTAATACTTTTATTTGTAACTGAAGGGAGACCAGAATACTATAATTTATATAACTTCCAAATTACATTCTGCATTTGAGAGAGAGAGTGTGTGTGTGTGTGTGTGTGTGTGTGTGTGTGTGTGTGTGTGTGTGTGTGTGTGTGTGTGTGTGTGTGTGTGTGTGTGTGTGTGTGTGTGTGTGTCACATAAAGAAAAAACAAAAGTCATGAAATGTTCCATGACTGGAAAACAGAAGGCTGAGATATTTCTGGATGGTAGGAAGCTAGTGTAAATTGACTCCTTCAAATATCTTGAGAGCTGCATTACGTCAGATGTGAGGTGCACCAATGATGTAAAAAGTAGAATTGCACAAGTAGCAGGGGCACTTTTAAAGAAAATATATTTTCTGGCATCCAGAAACGTGTACCTGAAAACCAGGAAGAAATTTATAAAGTTTTATTTGGAGCATATACACGTGTGGCTCGGAAACTTAGACTTTGAGGAAATAGGAGAGAAGTTACCTTAAAGCTTTTAACACATGGTGCTGGAATAAAAGGGCTTTAAGAACATTGTGGACTGAAATACTAAATAATGAAAAGATTGGATAACAGAAGGACGCTGACTGAAACGACTGTGAAAGGTGGAGCAGTATGGTTGGTCACCGCTACGTTATTCAAACTGGTTCACCACCCTGATGGAGGGGTGCTGTATGAGGGGAAGACCGAAGCAGGAGTACAATGGATGGACTAAAAGAAGGAAGAAGGTATGCGGTGATCAAGGCACTGTATAGGGGAAAGAGAAAAAATTGCAAGCCCAACAACCTCTGGGTTAAAGAGAAGAAAACAGAGTGTGTGTATGCGCTCGCGTGTGTGCGTGTGTCATAAAATCAAAATCATCTAAGTATAAAGTCATTTTAAAAATATAGAAGTTAATGTACGATTTTTTTCCAATAATTCCAAAACTGTATTCTGCATTAGCAGTCCCATAATTGCTCCAATCTAGCAGAACCGGTTGTTACCTAGTTGTGCACGGCTAACTAGATAGATATTACGCTTTGCCCAGGATCAAAATTGATACGAAACTTTATCTACAGTACATAGCCTACTTTGACTCTAGCAAGGATCAAAATAGTGACCTTTTGATTGCCAGCGAAACGCCATCTACAAGCCTCGCAACACAATGCTGTTTGATATAAACAGAGACACAAATGTGCGATATTGTAAAAGAGCAGTCGACACGAATAAACTATTTTACTGCACGAAAATGATTGCCGGCACACATTATTGACGAAACTCATTATTATAAGACGCGAAGTATGTCTCAAGTTTGTGTGTGGTTGAGCACATTTAAAAACATTCTGTGCACAAACATAGGCTATATGTTCTGAACATAGCGTTCAGAAGATAAGCGTCCGCAATATATTTGCAATGAGTCTGCAATAACAAAATACATACATAATGTATATTATAAGAAAGCGGTGTCAACGTGGTATCGATAATGTCTGCGTATTACATTTGAATATGACAACAAGGACTAGAGTATAAAGTAAATTGTGTGTGTGTGTGTGAGAGAGAGAGAGAGAGAGAGAGAGAGAGAGAGAGAGAGAGAGAGAGAGAGAGAGAGAGAGAGAGTTGGATATTATATAGCTCTAAAATTGTAGTATAACAAAGCTTTTATTTGTTGAACGTGCAAAGCAAGTTCTCATTTTTAACTCGACTGTTTGTCATTTACATGCTCACGTAGGCTTCCGCGGCCGGTGTCCATTGTTTTTGAAGTCTTCTTCCAGTATGGACCGCATCAAAAATGTCTTGTATGACAAAGTTTCACTCATATTACAATGAGTATCCTCAGGTCTATGTGACAAAAACGCCCAACTCAGTTATATAGTGTAGAAGTGGCGGTGGGTGGTCCGGTAAGTAGACCCTGAACTGTACGTCTTACGATGTGTGCATTGTTTGTGCGGTCAGTCAACTCGCGTGTAGTCAAACCAGAAAGTAAAGGGTACCAAGTCGTACTAAGCGTGGCGGTTTCTCTGTTGATGTTATCCTCGTGTTTATTAATTTCTGTTGCTTCTAGGATCAATCTGTCATAATACCTATTACACGACCTTTTTACAGATGTGTCTTCGAACTTTACCATGTGATTTGTGAAGGCTGAATGCTCAGCAATTGCAGAACATGTTCAGACACGAAGAACGCAGCAGTTGAAAAGTCTGCATTTTCTGAGCATTCAGTCTTAACTAACTACATGGTAAACTTCGAAGACGTATCTGTAAAAAGGTCATGTAGGCAGCTTTGTGAAAGTTTTATTTTATTGCAAAAGTTTTGGAAATATTGCAAAAATCCATGTGGTATATGAGATTAAAAGAAGTTTTAACCAAAATATAAATTTATTGTTTGTTTTTAAAAAATTTTAAATTTTTGGTAGGCCTGCAGTCAATAAGTGAATAAAAGTTTTTATAAAATTCCAAAAATGTATATAGCGTATAAATTAAAAGACATTTTAACTGCAAACTGAATTTATTGTTAAGTTTTGGATGTTTCCAATTTTGGGACGCCATGGTCCAAAAAGTGAGGCAAAAGTTAGATAAAATCAGAAATTCTATGCAGGATATCAAATGTAATCGAATTTAAAAAAAATTTAACTGTAGTGTATAGTTTAGGAAATTTCTAAATTTGTCGACTTACAAAGTCAAAAAATGGGATAAACTTTTGAAAAAAGTTAAAAATCCATCTGTGTGTCAGACTAAAGGGAATTTTAATACAAATCCGATTGTTTTGAATTTTTAGCATTTATTGTATGATTGCTCTACAATTATTAGTTTACTAAACACAAAATAGTAAGGTAATTAGGATTCTGGTAATTTTCCTTAGAACTGAAAAAACTATCAGGTATAAAAATTTATCTAATAATAATAATGTACTTTGTTCAAATAAGTGAGCGAGTTCTGAAATCAGGGAGCATAATTTTTCTGTCTCTAACAATTATAGACTGGGTAGAGCCTCAGGGGAGATACTATGTTATCGTATATAGACTCCATTATTCATTCAATTATATTGATCATATATATATATATATATATATATATATTGTTACAAATAATAAATTGTAGTTATGATTATGCCACACGTTGTTGGTGTCAATTTAATATATATTAAACTAGATATATTGATTCGTTTTGTCTCTTTATTTATGCACTACTGTTGTAAGCGTCAATTTGTAATTTTCAAATCTGCTGAGAGAATGTATTCTCAACTCTAATATATTACAATAAGTAAATCTGCCCTGAACGAGTAGCGTACTATATTAGTTTAGTATATTTGGTGGTCAGACCGTTCCTATTAAGGCCTAGGCTATACAACAACGTTGAGAGAGGAGAGTATAAGCCGTGAATTTTTTTTCTCTTCTCTCGCAGTTCGACTGCTGGACGCGGGCTTGTGCTGTGGTTTATCGTCAGCCACTTATTTGAGGTTAAGTTGTTCCAATCACCGTATATCTCTCGTTTCTCTCTGTAAACTACAAATTATCCAAAACTCACTAAATAGTCAGCAAATAATAATAAGTCATCATTTTCATGAAGGATTCTTTATTTTTATATATTTTTTTTATAACAGATGTTTTCTCTTCGTTTGGGTTCAACAGATCGACAACACTTAAATGAATCGACTAGGTTACAGAATTCGATTTTCAGATATTAAATTTAATTATATTTTTATTTTTTCTTAATCTCAGGGTTCTAAAGGTTCTTGTGACTATTAGGAAGGTCAGAAAATGCAAAATAAAAGTACAAGGTATTACAAATTTAAATATAAAATCTTATTAACTAATATTTTTAAATGTAAGTTGGCTTTACCGTCTGACGACGAAGTTCACTGGTAATGGCAGCGCACCGATAATTTCGTGATGGCTGTTTAACTAGTCTGCAGATGTCTGAATCATTGCCAGTCTCCAGTTCCGAAAATAAAAGTTGGTGTATTTGTCCCTGGATGGAGTAGAATTTCCAATTCGTAATCTTCGCTAATGTGGAAGTTTCTTGTGGTTATGGATTCCTATGGATTTTGTGTAGCAATAGCTTTTTCTTCATTTGATCGTAAGAAAGTGAGGTTTAGCATTCGATTTTAATTTTCTTTTTTTTTCTCTGTACTTGATTACATTAATTTCTTTGAGTCATTTGTTCTCTTCATTTTAGTTATTATTTAATACTTTCATTTTGAATGATGTTACTTGGATTAACTGGAAAATTTATTCTTTTAGATTATTCCTTTCTTTAATTTTATTCATAAGCTGAACTATACTCTTTCACAGATAAACATCGATTAAACAAACTTCCTTTTTTGAATCAAAAGTTATTTGGATTAACTTGACAATCCGTTCTTTTAGATTTTTTCTTTTTTCAATTTCTACTCATGAAGCTGAACTGTCCTCTTTCACAGATAACAATAGAGTAAACAAACTTTCTTGCCTTTATGTCGTCCTTGACAACCCATCTTTGTTCTGTTATTGTTTAATTTTTGTAATCCTTGAGCCGTAATTAAAAAATGTTCTTGCACTTACTTAATAAAATACTCCTTTACCAAAGTCACATTATATCATATTGAATTTTCACAGATTCTTTGTTATAAAATTACATACATATTTTGCTACCTTTTCCTCTTAATCTTATCATTCTAACAAGTACTATCTTCTCATTACAAAATACTAATTTTGGGCCTATTTTTCTATTTCATATATTATGATTTTATTGTAATTCATGGCACTTATCTGCTATTAATAACTACTATTACTTTCTTCTAATTCATTATATAACATTTAGTGTCTTTACATTTTTTTAGTTACCTAACTTTTCTGACATGGCTTCCTGTACAATGTGTCACTGGCTTAGGGCCAATAATTCAATTTTTCACTCCATTCTGATTTTTAATTTGTTATTACATAGTTGTTTTAGTATAGAACCCTTCATATGTTCACCACTTAGTTACAATAAAACCCTTTGGTATTTTATCACCAATTATTGCCTTCCTGACCAAGTTTACAATTATATTCTAACAACACAACCATTATCTATTCAATGTGAGTATAAAATATTTACTCTATATATATTTTAACAAAAATTCCATGGTGACATGTTCATTACCATAAACTAACTTAACATCAATTATTTAATACACTCTTAATGCAATTGCTTAACACCTCCTACATACAAAACTCCAACATAAATGCCATGATGACATGTTCATTTTTATAAATTAACTTAACATCAATTATTTAATACACTCTTAATGTAATCATTTTCGAGCATTGAATAAACTGTTTATACTATTTTTCATATTATTTAAAACTGTACTTATCACTCACTCTTTACACTGACCCCTTCATAGTTTGTATTTCTATACATTTATCTGTGACTCTACTACCTTGTAATTTTATTTAATATCATTTATTTTTTTACTCAATAAGGGTTTACACTTACCTGACCTTCGTTACAATGAATAACTAGTGCTTTTTATTATATTTTATTTTAATTTTTATGTAACGTAGGGGACCTTGGTTTTGATACGTTACAATATATATGCGTACTGCTTAACTTAAAACTCCCTCATTTATACCGTTACTCGTAGGTATCGAAGCAGTTCTCATCAGTGGTAAATAACTTTTTATTGCGTAACAGTATAGTTACGTTGTTGACATGTTTCTATACGTCATTAAACAACGACTACACTGACGACACGACGGGCAGTCGCGTATCTGCGGTTGATGAACACTATTTGTGGCAACCTCGCGTCAACGTGGACTCAAAACGATATTTCGTCTTACTAACAGTGCATTCTGATTGACGCTCATAGACAGTAACGGGAAGTCTGCGGGAAACTGAGATAACACTATTCCGTCAGTCGTATCCGCTGACATCCTTTTCTCCAAGGCAGAATAATATTGTTACGACGGTCTCACTGATCGTCGTATAGTACAGCGGAAACAAAATACAGGCACCAATAAA
Source organism: Magicicada septendecula (assembly GCA_034769895.1). Lineage (NCBI taxonomy): Eukaryota > Metazoa > Arthropoda > Insecta > Hemiptera > Cicadidae > Magicicada > Magicicada septendecula. Next base: position 138,741,248 of record CM068373.1, on the reverse strand, counting down.
ATCACTATTTACCAGCTTTAATGAGTCACAAACAACAATTTGAAATCAACAATATATACGGATACAGCAATTCAAGTTTAATTTGTCCACACGCAGTAGTGATGTCAACTATTAAAAGTTCCAAACTAATTGTAACACAATACTTTACACAACAACCATTTGATCCGCACTAAATAAATCGCCACTTATAACTAACTAAGCCAGCCGCTGTTGCTTGTTTAGGTCCCGCAGAGGTTCTAGAATACGTTTCCATCGTTTTGGTGGCGTGCCAGCATAATTTGCATACTTACAAGTGATTTTGAACAGTTTGGAAGTTACTTGAGTGAGCCCTTGACCGAAACTCTGCTAGGCCAGCGAAGAAATGGGTGAAAAGACGCTCTCGTCTCTTCGAGAGCGTCCCGTAATTGTCATAGCAATATTTATTGTGTAACAACCTTTGATATTTGCACGACAAGATACTAAAATAAATTTTATTCTCATTGATTTTTACTTCCTTCCTTCAAATTCAATTCGCAGATTGGTGGATGAGCGCATTGTGAAATAATATGTAACGGAGCATGTATTGGCACTTCGACGATCACACCTTTCTTGTTTCAAGATACTTAGGTTCTGTCCACTGTAATACAGTGACAACTTTCTAAACAAAGAAATTGTCAAGTGTCCGAAATTCAAAACCAGACACATGTGCTAGTAGCATAAACTTGAACTACTTAACTCCGGTATGTAATATCAGCAAGAAAAATAAAATAAAAGGAATCTTCTATCGTTGAGAATAATCAAAGAATTTCCCATGGAAACCTACGTGTCAGCATTTTTTTTTCACACGTGTGGAAATCTTGAATCCAAAACGCGTATCCTTTTTTTACCTTCTTTACAACCGATTGTAAAGGCACAACGAATATAATGGGTAGGTCACTCATGGATGCCAAAAATCCAGAGAGCACAGGTGTATGAAAGCAAAAAAAGGGGTCGACTTAGGACACGGTGGTTATATGATGTGTTGGAAGATCTCAGAAGAATGGATGTAACAAGTTACGCTGAGATGACAGTGGATAGGAGACACTGGAGAAACTGGTGTTGGAAGCCAGGCCTTATGTCAGGCTGTAGTACTGAAGAAGTAGAACAATAACAACCAATCAGCAACTAAAAGACAAATGGAAGAAAGAGTCAAAACGTGAGGGAAAGGATTTAACAAATAAGAGTTTCAGAAGAATTAAGAAGAGTTTCTTAAGAGACTTCCAAGCTGAAAAATGAAGAAGGTGTCTGTTAAAGTTTAGGGTGCCAACAAATGGACACCACAACAATGTGTAATAAAGTCTATTTCAAATATTTAAATTTTAAGAATACGATTACTGCCTTTCAGAAATATAATGTGATAAAAAATATAATTAAGAAAATTATGTTATATAAACTGATTAAAACTATGTTATGCAACTACAAAATTATATGCTTAAAATGTTTCCGAATTTTATACTTAGCTTTCCTAATTAGTTCTCTTCTCAGTATAAAGGAATGTACATTCGAGTTTAATAAATTTTAAGGCAATTTAATAATAAACAGAAATCCTTTCAAATACCAAGTGAATTTATTTAGAATCCACAAACCAGCGTTATCTAACTACACGAACCTACTTCTCGTCCGGTATCATCGAGAAACCATCCACAAACACGCCGGGAACTTTAATCAGTGCGAGAAGAGTTCAGCGTTCAGAGTATTATGGTTTTTGTCCTTGAATGTTGGCGTGACAACGGAGCCAATGAGAAGCGGCGGTGTTGCGACTGGCCGAAATCTGGACCTATCACAAGCCAGCAGCGCTGGTACTGCCTCTGCGGACAACGTTCGCTCCCTGCCGTGAACTTTGTTTTTCCTGACCGAGACACTTACCTTCATAAGCTAAACCGAAAATACGCCCGGAACGCAAGACTCCGTCCTTCCACCCCCCCCCCCCCCAGACTACAGCAGAATCGCTCAATACACAGACAAGAAACAGCCAAAGACTAGCTTTTCTCATAAACGGCTTGCTGGCAGCAACAAAGTCGCCCCCCCCCCCCAACGGTACAGGTAGCCAACACAACACTCTTTTGTTGTGCTAATCACATGCTTCTGATCATCCACATTGAAATCTAACACTCTCTTCGCCTCCAATAGCTAGTCGCCTGTAATGTGATTATTATTTCGAGATTTTGTTTTGAATTTTTGGGTATTGCGAGAGAAGTACACCAGCAATTAGAGCCCGTCAAAAGTGACACATGTTAGCTTTGTTCGAGGGTGGGCTGCGAAAAGGAACAAACCTTTCCTTTCCGTTAAGACGTCGTAAAAAACCATTTACGAACAATGAGCTGTACGGCACATGTTGCAACGAACTGGACCATGCGTGGGAATGCTTGACTCCACAATTGGAACAAAGGAAGACTACCCTTACATCTGTCCAGTAACGAGAAAAACACAGAACCAACGGTGAGAGTATTGTTCAAAACCATGTGTGCGACTCCTAGTAAGACAATGGTTGATGCACGGACAAAGGGACAGGCGACTGAGTGACGCTTGTGGAGAGCACAGATGTTATGCCACCCGTAAGTCATCGAAGGAAGTCGTCAGCGTCTCAACAATAAGGGAATTCGACACGCTACACCAAAAGTAGCAGATGTGATTTCGAAACAAGGCCTTAACACTGATTCCAGGAACAGGGCAACGGACGTAAGACAGCGACTCGTCGAGTCCACGTGGACTACGTCAAATTCAAGTTGAGAAAGCCAACCAGTCAATGAGGAACGAGAATTTCGAAGGGAACTACTGAAGGGGATGGTTCTGGCAGGAGCCGGAGACCAGAGAGCAAATCTCGTGTAAGAACATCCCTCTCCAAACGGCACTGGGTGGAGAATTCGCCAGAAATACGGACTGGAGACGAGAGGACACAGGGAGGTCCATGGAATAAGCCTATCAGAAATGATTTGGTGGGAAGTTGGAGCGCTCATCAAAGTCACAAGAGTGGGAACATCGAAAGAAATAAAAACTGTATACGCAAGGAGACGCGCTCTCAGTTTATTCGAAATTTCAGCTCAGTTCATCAGAAATCTTAGAGCAGTTTATTCAAATTTTAGATCAGTTTTATAATAGCTCAGTTTATAAAAACTTACCGCCGTATATCAGTTATAACGTATTTCTGTAGAGACGATAAAGACTTTGTTCCGACTACATGGAAGTGCGTAAATAAGACTTAGAACGCCAAAACAAGACGGTAGTGTTCGCGATGAAGCGCGGATAACGATCTTTATAAATTCCATGTAATACACCGTCATAAAGGTACTAATATTTTGCAGTGACATTCTTGAACCATTACATAAAAGTAGTGATACTACACTGTTTCGTAGTTAAGTCAAGTAATAGCAGTGTGAATAATTGCCTAATGAACTTGAAAACAATCTAGGCGCCGCAAAAGAGTGAACGTGCAAGATGAAAAACTATTAGGTGCATACGGTATCAAACTGTGAACCGCGTAAATAGACTCACGCGAATAAGCATAGTCGACCGATTCCAAGTGCAATGCCGCAACTTATATTGTGGTAATCTCGAAAATCAAAGTGACTGTCGCGGAGTGCGGACGGTTGTTCTCGAACGATGTGCATATAGAAATCGGAAGTGTCAATCACGAGTGCTATATGGATTAACATCAACCACCAACGAAGGGACCCGCATGGATACACCATGGGAGCGATACTTCACGGCAGAACGAGTAATGTACAAAATTAATCCCTTATTATAATTATTAATTTACCAAATACCACTGGCCTGACACTTAGAACCAAACCACCTGAGAAATTATATAAATATGAGTCAGATAGATACGAATCCATAGGTAGGGATTATTATGTTATAGAATATTGTACATGTATTCTTGTTAGTATATATTTATTGTAACTATGTACGTGTTTTGATGTGTCTGTTACAGGAACAGGATTTTAACTATGTATATGTTTAATATGTGTATTGTTAGTATATGATTATTTCAAGCATATAAATGTTTAATGTGTTTTGACATAAAACTACCTAATACAAATTATGAGCACACCACATTAGTAGCTAGTAACGTCATTACGTACGAAGAAGTGCCTATATTTGATTGTTCACTTAATTATTTAAATTTGTTCTTTTAATTATTTAAATGTGGCATAGAATTTTATTGTTTTTAGAAGATTTGTAAGTGCTCTTATTATATGATTATGTTATGGCATGAATAAGGATGAAGTACGATTTTAATAAACGTAATTTAGAATGGATTCGTTCGTATTCTATTGATTTGTGTAAGACCTGACTCACAACTTAACTTTTCACTAAACAGGATCTATAATTCATGATTCAGTTTAACACAATTATCAATTAAATTACTTACAAAGATACACAGACTAGAAGCTTAGTTGACAGTTAAAGTCAGAAGCAATTTCATGAGAAACAAGTTTGATTGTGATTTATAAATTAACTCTAGTTTAATTCATGCAACTATTTAAATAAATAAATTTGTTAACATTGTATATGGCAGCCCAACGCATGGCATTAATAATATTGTATATGACCATCCAAACTTGGGGTTAGATACACTTTAATCACGACTCAATTAAAAGGATAATTCAATTAATTTATGCAATAACATTAGTACAATGAATTAACAATATATATATGAAAGCAATAAAATCAACACATCAGTAACTCTAAAGATACGACAAATTTCGTATCGATATCACCTTCATAAACACAAAATAAGTTTATAATTGAATTAATTAATTACGCAATAAATTTGCATAATTAATAACACCGTATATGGCGCTCCAACAACGCGGGGCTATATAAAGATATACAACAAAGTTCGTACAGGTAGTACTTTCATAAATATAGACATAAACACAAAGTTAATTAAGTACGCAATAAATTTGCATAAGTAATAATGTCGTATATGGCTTCCCCTGGAAAACCAATTCTAGTAGATCAGAGGTAATAAAATTAATCAATCATTATCTCCAAGATTAATAATTGATGAATAATTAATCTATGCATATAATTAGCATAGATAATTAAAATCGTACGCCCCCCGTAACCTTGACGAGACGTTTGACTATGTTTTCGGCCGGCCGCACACTGGAGCGACATTTTGTTCGCGACAGAACCATTTTAGCACATTGTGTCGCAAAGGGTCGCAGACAACTGTATAGCCATCAGGATGAATAAAGTACAATAAATAAAAATAAAATACACACTGGCTGCGACATTGACTAGAGGCATCGCGAGGCCCCTCGTGACCAAAGGCAAAGCTTCTTCAATTATGACTCGCAACAAAACAACTTGCGTCTTTTTGAACTGCTCATGGCCTGGATTCTAACCACACAAGGCGGGGAGTTTATATTACTTACTTAGTCGTACGTGGAAAGTGCGTGCATTGTCCTTTCATTCTGATACTCGCATATTGTTGTGTAGCCTATTTATTATTATTATTAGTCTATTATTAATTGCTACAGAGTATAAAATGGAAAAAATGCAGGTGTATTTTGAAACTAAAATAAATCCAAAATACTCCCTTCACGAACCCACAAACGACACACTTTTACAGCTCATAAACAGCTGAAGAGAAATTGTTTTGTCTCGAGCCAATGTCTCAAGCCTTTTGTTTACCCCAGCTTTGCAACACGATGCGTCAAAACCATTCTGTCGCGAAACAAAATGTAGCTCCCATGTGCGGCCGTTCTTCCACCTTATGAGTCTATACAGCTATGCGACACTAACTTTTGGCACACAATACTCCATGCACACCACTAACCAAACAGGCAGTCCAACTACACAATTCACGTTCACTCTCTTTTCTCTTTACTTTCTGGTGCTTCCACCTTCTCATTGTGCCTCGTCTTCCCCCACAAATCTTTCTTCCCCACCGGTTAAAGGGGGTTTGTCCTCTAAGCAGGGTGTCTCGTCCAATTACGAAGCCTGAAATAGTACATAAAAAAATATTTAAAATAGTACTCTCTGCGCACTCCACTATCTTGTCCGTATATGAAGATGGCTACCACGGACACAAAGGGTTTGAAAATCGGCTACAGATTGTAAACCAAAAATGTTTCACATCTACGTCAGTTGTTTTGTTCATAATCATGTTAGAAACCAAAGATATGAAAAGGAGTATAACACCGATGTCAGAGCACTAAATACAAACGAACTTCCTTATACTTTCTTATTTAAAAACTTACTTACAAATTACTTGTGCTTTCTTACAAATCACGTATATACTATACAAAGATGCTACCACTAACATTGGCGAAAAACCTACAGATATGTGCATAATTTGAAACATAAAATACAAATCAGTACAATAAACGATGGAATCTCAAATCAAAATATTAACAGTTTTTTGTAACCTAAGTAAGGAAGCGAGAGGCTATTTGGTTTGGCCGCTTGGAGTTAGACGAAGCAGATGAATGCAGTGTCGGGGTAAACACTTATCTGATTGGCTCCGTCATGTGGCGTCAGCAATCCTACAGTGTAGTGGAACTGAGGATGGGGCCCGAACGACGTTGAACTGGTACGGTATTACTGTATATACGGAAGGAAGTCTTCAGCAAAAACGTAAACACAATGTGTAAGTGATTTGGGGAGTCGACTGTCATGATTGATGGTTCTGTTTGGGTTTGAAGCAACAACAAAATACGTAGGGCCTACATCACTGTTGTACCCCGCCTCGCTGCAATAGATTTTCTTATCTCTCCGATTGTCAATAAACAGAAAAAAATACTGGTTACAAATAGAACATATCGATTGCCGTCAATTTGCGTGGTCGGGCTTAAATTGTCCATTCGGCTTATGTGTTACCAAATAAAAAAAATATCTGACTGGCATGTAATGTTTACTTTTCCAAAGTTTTATTATTGTGATTACCGCAATAAAAATGCCGGCAGGACACACACACACACACAATTCGCGTTATTTCTGGCCTCAATCATGTTTATTTCCTTATGTTTGCACGCTTTAAAAATGAAAAGTGCCGAAACCCACACCAACACAACCCGTGCAAGCTGAAAAGGTGGACAGCGATTTTCTTTCTGTGGATCGCTGCCAGTGTAATTGCACGTGTTTACAGAGGAACATTTCATAGACAGACTTTTGGTCTTTAGGGAATGAACCCTCTGCAAGATGCTCAGGGTCTATTACTTAGTAATTAAGTAAGAAAACATTTGTTATGGTATGAGCCTATCAAACTCTATAGTGGTCTGCGAACCTTAAACAGTTATTGTATGTAATCTTACTACAGACTATAAGTAATATAAAAAAGCAATTAAAATAATATTAAACCCATGATTTCCAACTACCTAATGTAAGAAGGTGAAAATAATGAAAATAACAGTTATTAATTTTAAAAAACAATGTAGGCTATAAGTTTTCAGAATATTGTGGAATAAAAGTGTTTAGGTAATATATCTTGTTATAATATAAACATTGAGTAACACACGTAATTTATATAAAATAACTATGTAACTAATCCAATAAGATTAAGCAATGTGTACAATGCTTATAACTTGTGGAATATATCCCTAGAACTTAATTATGTACATCAGGGACAAGGAAAAATAAGTTTAGAATAAATCATGTTAATTATAATTTGTAAAATCAACCCTGTGACCCATAAAACATGTTGTGAATCCAAGAGCTTTACCGAGTTAATCTATAGAAAATAAAAGACAATTGAATTTAATTGTTTGATTTGATTTAAAAAATCAGAACACATATAATTCAAAGCTGAACATTTCTAATAAAATACTTTTTATTATTTCAGTAACATTATATAAAACTTAATATACAACAATGAAACTGAAGGCCAGAAAAATTGAAACAAGAAAATTATTTATAAAACTAAACAGCAATTTGGTGAGAGTGTTCTATATAAATACGATTAGACTAAGACATACATTTGTTCACTTCTTTTAAATTTAAAGGCACTAAAACAGTGAACTGATATATAACAAACACTATAACCATTATGAATAGTATTTTCTCATTTTACTATTTTAGTTTGTTCTGATTAGATTAAATTGTTTCTTTTGTATAATCCAAAGAACCCATGACACAACACACATACCCAACATAACATTAATGAAACTGATTTATTATTTTTATATTTTGTATAATATGTATAACATGTTTTTATGTATGACTTTGACTGTATATTGACTTTAATTTTTTATTAACCCTGAGAAAGAGTTATTATTTTATTAACTCTAAAGTAGCTAACGAATGAAGAGAAAGGCATTGCATGGAATGAATTTTAATGTATGTTAAAAAGTAAAGAGTAGTCATTTGTATATATATATATATATATATATATATATATATATATATATATATAACAAAATACATTTAATATTTATAATGAATATTTTTTTCGGGGACTCGAAACATGTTCCTAATAAGGAAAAAAATATCTTAAGGTAAATTCATTATAAATATTAAATATATTATATACATCAAGAAACGGACAGTAGCAGAAAGTGATTGAATATAACTATACATATATATATATATATATATATTGCAACGAATCACAGGATCATGATAGGCGGGGCAAGTTCACATATATTACACAGACAATGGACATTCGTGTTATATTGGTAGATGGTTAAGTTTGGTTATGTTATCAATTGTATTTAGTAAGGATAAGGGTTTAGTTTAGTAAAACTGTGCATTATTTATTTATTGTTATTCATGTACTGTGTTTGTGGAAATGTGCGCGCGTGCGCGAGTGGTAAACGTTTCCCGGGCGGTGCGTGAAGTATTTATCGTTGTGTTTGACATTGAACTGAACTTAGACATATGTATTGCTACAATCCCTATACATTTCTAACTATTGTTTACGTTCATGTATGATATTAGTATGTAGGCAGTTATGCATGAGATACGGGTAGTCTGATTACCGCTATGCATGCTGTTACAAAGTAAATGCACTCTACTGCATGAAAAGTGCATTGTCACGATGTACTAACCATGTGACTTCCATCCACCAATAGAATGCTGAGTGGTGGTTGGAAATTTTCTTAAGCCTGTCGTTACACAGGTAGTTCTTCTACGCCATCTACCGCGAACGGGACGTGCACTCCTTGTACAAGATTCTACCGCTTGCAAGGTGTTGTAAAGACTATTCGTTGTTAGTGAAACGGGAAGACTCAGAACTGTGTGTGTAGTACTCCTGCACACAGTATTGTTTTAACGCATTGCGCGTATAATTACGACAGTTCTTCTACGCCATCTACCGCGAACGGGACGTGCATTCCTTGTACAAGATTCTACCGCTTGCAAGGTGTTGTAAAAACTATTCGTCGTTAGTGAAACGGGGAGACTCAGAACTGTGTGTGTAGTACACCTGCACACAGTATTGTTTTAACGCATTGCGCGTATAATTACGACAGTTCTTCACTGCTGCTACCGCGAACGGTGCATACTCCTTGTACAAGATTCTACCGCTTGTAAGGATCTGTTAAGACTTTTCGGGGTTAGTAACGCGTGTGACGCGTATCAGTTGATATTATCTATTTACACACGGTATTATTAATATTGTAGTACTACGTGTGTACTAAGTGAGTGTAACTGTATCACTGTGCGAGATTTTCCGCAGTGACAGTATCATTAATAATTACGCAATAGTAAGTTGTTCCATCAAGACGTTTCCGTGCTAGTGCAAGATTTCCTCATAGGGTGGTCTGCTGATCGCGGTAGACCTTTGGTATTCGCGTGAACACTTGAAGAAGCCGGAGAGGTATAAGTTCGATATACCGTTATTAGATTAAACTCACTGTCACCTGAGATATTACTTGGTCATAACTCTATATTAATTTTGTGAGTAATAAGATCCGTAGTACCGTTGTGTGTGCGAAGCGTCAGATTCATCGTAGGAATTGCAGGACACCAGCCCAGCTGTTATAGGACATCAGCCCAGCTGTTATAGGACACCAGCCCAGCTGTTACAGGACGCCAGCCCAGCTGTAAACGTTTCTGGGGAGACGTCTGTCATTTATAAGCCGCATCTGACGAACCAACTACACCGCAAAGACCTGCCCTTCTCTTCAACAACATCATCGTGGGAGTCTTCTTATGTAACGTATCACGTCTTGCGTATGAACATTATTTAACATTTAAAAGAAAGACTCTATAACAAACATTACATTCTGTACATATCAAATATACCATATAAACTATAATTTGTGTTTTGTGCAATAAATAATCTTAAACCCTCCAATATAGACTTGTAATTTGAAATACACATACTATCATATCCTATGCGCCAATAGTTTAGTAATTTGTGTTGTCGCATAGAGATATTTTGGCGCTTAGCAACGTAGGGCTCGTAAAATAGCGGTAATTTTACGCTATTATATATTTGTCTATGAGTAAAAAAATTTGTTGGTAAAATCCGACGTATAATTATAATTAACGTAATAAATTGTATGTGTATAGTTCATATGAAAATCTGAGGATATAATTTATCAATTGTGCATATTCTCTTGTATATCATATATGAACAGATTTTATCAGTATATTGGAGGTAGATTATTAGTTGTTGTATGTTAGATAAGGTATTTACATGTTGATGTTTTGAACTGCTTTCTGTGTGCATATAAACTGGTTACCGTACGTTCTAATCTTGTCGTAATAATAACTTTCTTTGCCTATAAATCAATAAATTTAAATTTACTAAATTTTAAATTAATTTTGATCACTATGACGGAGTCAAAAAGGATAGAGAATCTTTTAGCTGCCGTATTAGCGAAGATGGAAACATTGTCCGAAGAAATTAAAGCCAATAATCTGAGTATACAGAAGCTTTCAGCAGAAGCCGAGGAAGAAGAGATGATAGCGGATATACAAAGAATTTCAGAGGAAAGTAAAGCCAGGGATGAGGAGATGATAGCCATTAGGCAGAAGTTTGGGGAAGAAATGGACGCCGATAGAGAGGAGAGGATGGCGAAATTACAGGAAATGTCAGCTGATATTGAAGTAGATTTAACTGTTGAGAATATTGTACCTTATGATAATTTTGAAGTACCAAATGTCCTTGTGGAACATACTCTCAAAGAAAGTGATATGGAAGTTAACCAAGATGTTACATCTGGAGGATTAACGGAGAACAGTAGCGTAGTAGTTGCAATTGAAAGTGATTATACAGAAACCACCTTATTAGGGCCTAGTAGTTCATATCTCGGTAAAGTCGAATATTTAGATTCTGCATCGGATTGTAGTGAGGATAACAGAAATGAAATTAGTAGTAACAACACTATTAGTCTGGAACATACTTCAGGTAAAGGCTGTGATGAGGTGATAATTTATAGTGTAACAGATATAGCATGCGAGAACCGTGAACGTATGGTAGAATTTGAAGCTATCATGGATGCGGGCAGTGTATGCATAACACATAAAAATCCCGAACCAGTAGTAGAGCCTGGAACTAGTATGGATACTAACGGTGCAGGTATTTATGACACATGTCGAAATGATGAGGTACTAGGTGAATTTATATCAGATACTGAGGTAAATGATACGGGTGACAATAAGGTGACAACAATTATGATAAATAATAATGAACCGCCGCGTAATCAGTTTCATGTTCAAACACCACAAAATCAGCCGCAATCACAACAACATAAAAATACAACTCAGCAAATTAATACCAGCTTATTAGCAACAGTTACTGAAAATGATTCAGTTGAAAAGCAGTTCAATAAATCAAGTATGAAAAATGTTAATTATAAGAATGAAACTGTTATGTATGGCCTATATCCTGCCGAAATTAGGGATAATTTAGTGTGTAATAATGATAATAGTAATAAACATGAGGGAAATATTAGTATTGAAAATTGCACCGACCTTATTGTCGAAGCAAAAATCAGTGGTTATGTTGACGAGATGTTGTTCGACAGCAGCACAGAAATATCGCTGTTGGACGAGCAGTTACGAAAGAGGTGTAAAAACCACTTTATACAAATGCCGATTCTGCCGGTAAGTCACACAAGGATAAAATCAGCAGCGTGTGAGTCGCAGATAGTTGGAAAACAGGCACGTATAACAAGATATGTGCAGGGAACGGAAATAGATGTGACCGTAATTGGAGTTAGAAAACTCGGACATAATATTATATTGGAAATCGACGAATTGAATAAACTGCCAGTTGGAGTTCCAAACAATACATTACGAGGTAAGGTTGATAGTGTAGAGCACCTTATCAGACTAGGACGCTCGAAAGATAAGATAACGAATAACTCACCGACCCCCAGGGTTCAGTTAATGGGTTGCGAGATAAAGCAAATACAGCGTATATTAAACAAATTCAAATCTTCATTTCCTAGTAAACGTGTGCGTTTCAAGACTGAGAAAAATGTATACAAAAAACTCAGAAATAAATGTCAGGATATAGGGGTAAGAATGTGTAGTGATTTAAATATGTCAGTTCAGGTTTAAATGATGTATGTAAGATGACTCTGTGAATGAACAATAATCTAGTTAAGATAAGGAATGCCGTCTGTGTACTTTGTGACCCTGCATAAAATTTCGTTATCTGTGTGTCAAGAACATGTGTGTTTGTTTTGGTTTTAAGGTTACCACGTGTCTTTGATTTGGTGCTTCTGTCAAAGTGACAGTTAGGAAATGTTAGTATTAATTGAGGATGTTTATTTGATTTTAGTTCGAGGGTATTATTATTATTTCTGGATTAGGAAATTGTTTTGGTTATATAGAAAAAAAAAATTATTTTTTGTTAGTTAACTAAAAAAAAAAAAATTTTTTTTTCAAGCGGGAAGGGGTTAATCCTGCAACGAATCACAGGATCATGATAGGCGGGGCAAGTTCACATATATTACACAGACAATGGACATTCGTGTTATATTGGTAGATGGTTAAGTTTGGTTATGTTATCAATTGTATTTAGTAAGGATAAGGGTTTAGTTTAGTAAAACTGTGCATTATTTATTTATTGTTATTCATGTACTGTGTTTGTGGAAATGTGCGCGCGTGCGCGAGTGGTAAACGTTTCCCGGGCGGTGCGTGAAGTATTTATCGTTGTGTTTGACATTGAACTGAACTTAGACATATGTATTGCTACAATCCCTATACATTTCTAACTATTGTTTACGTTCATGTATGATATTAGTATGTAGGCAGTTATGCATGAGATACGGGTAGTCTGATTACCGCTATGCATGCTGTTACAAAGTAAATGCACTCTACTGCATGAAAAGTGCATTGTCACGATGTACTAACCATGTGACTTCCATCCACCAATAGAATGCTGAGGGGTGGTTGGAAATTTTCTTAAGCCTGTCGTTACACAGGTAGTTCTTCTACGCCATCTACCGCGAACGGGACGTGCACTCCTTGTACAAGATTCTACCGCTTGCAAGGTGTTGTAAAGACTATTCGTTGTTAGTGAAACGGGAAGACTCAGAACTGTGTGTGTAGTACTCCTGCACACAGTATTGTTTTAACGCATTGCGCGTATAATTACGACAGTTCTTCTACGCCATCTACCGCGAACGGGACGTGCATTCCTTGTACAAGATTCTACCGCTTGCAAGGTGTTGTAAAAACTATTCGTCGTTAGTGAAACGGGGAGACTCAGAACTGTGTGTGTAGCAAACCTGCACACAGTATTGGTTTAACGCATTGCGCGTAAAATTACGACAGTTCTTCACTGCTGCTACCGCGAACGGTGCATACTCCTTGTACAAGATTCTACCGCTTGCAAGGATCTGTTAAGACTTTTCGGGGTTAGTAACGCGTGTGACGCGTATCAGTTGATATTATCTATTTACACACGGTATTATTAATATTGTAGTACTACGTGTGTACTAAGTGAGTGTAACTGTATCACTGTGCGAGATTTTCCGCAGTGACAGTATCATTAATAATTACGCAATAGTAAGTTGTTCCATCAAGACGTTTCCGTGCTAGTGCAAGATTTCCTCATAGGGTGGTCTGCTGATCGCGGTAGACCTTTGGTATTCGCGTGAACACTTGAAGAAGCCGGAGAGGTATAAGTTCGATATACCGTTATTAGATTAAACTCACTGTCACCTGAGATATTACTTGGTCATAACTCTATATTAATTTTGTGAGTAATAAGATCCGTAGTACCGTTGTGTGTGCGAAGCGTCAGATTCATCGTAGGAATTGCAGGACACCAGCCCAGCTGTTATAGGACATCAGCCCAGCTGTTATAGGACACCAGCCCAGCTGTTACAGGACGCCAGCCCAGCTGTAAACGTTTCTGGGGAGACGTCTGTCATTTATAAGCCGCATCTGACGAACCAACTACACCGCAAAGACCTGCCCTTCTCTTCAACAACATCATCGTGGGAGTCTTCTTATGTAACGTATCACGTCTTGCGTATGAACATTATTTAACATTTAAAAGAAAGACTCTATAACAAACATTACATTCTGTACATATCAAATATACCATATAAACTATAATTTGTGTTTTGTGCAATAAATAATCTTAAACCCTCCAATATAGACTTGTAATTTGAAATACACATACTATCATATCCTATGCGCCAATAGTTTAGTAATTTGTGTTGTCGCATAGAGATATTTTGGCGCTTAGCAACGTAGGGCTCGTAAAATAGCGGTAATTTTACGCTATTATATATTTGTCTATGAGTAAAAAAATTTGTTGGTAAAATCCGACGTATAATTATAATTAACGTAATAAATTGTATGTGTATAGTTCATATGAAAATCTGAGGATATAATTTATCAATTGTGCATATTCTCTTGTATATCATATATGAACAGATTTTATCAGTATATTGGAGGTAGATTATTAGTTGTTGTATGTTAGATAAGGTATTTACATGTTGATGTTTTGAACTGCTTTCTGTGTGCATATAAACTGGTTACCGTACGTTCTAATCTTGTCGTAATAATAACTTTCTTTGCCTATAAATCAATAAATTTAAATTTACTAAATTTTAAATTAATTTTGATCACTATGACGGAGTCAAAAAGGATAGAGAATCTTTTAGCTGCCGTATTAGCGAAGATGGAAACATTGTCCGAAGAAATTAAAGCCAATAATCTGAGTATACAGAAGCTTTCAGCAGAAGCCGAGGAAGAAGAGATGATAGCGGATATACAAAGAATTTCAGAGGAAAGTAAAGCCAGGGATGAGGAGATGATAGCCATTAGGCAGAAGTTTGGGGAAGAAATGGACGCCGATAGAGAGGAGAGGATGGCGAAATTACAGGAAATGTCAGCTGATATTGAAGTAGATTTAACTGTTGAGAATATTGTACCTTATGATAATTTTGAAGGACCAAATGTCCTTGTGGAACATACTCTCAAAGAAAGTGATATGGAAATTAACCAAGATGTTACATCTGGAGGATTAACGGAGAACAGTAGCGTAGTAGTTGCAATTGAAAGTGATTATACAGAAACCACCTTATTAGGGCCTAGTAGTTCATATCTCGGTAAAGTCGAATATTTAGATTCTGCATCGGATTGTAGTGAGGATAACAGAAATGAAATTAGTAGTAACAACACTATTAGTCTGGAACATACTTCAGGTAAAGGCTGTGATGAGGTGATAATTTATAGTGTAACAGATATAGCATGCGAGAACCGTGAACGTATGGTAGAATTTGAAGCTATCATGGATGCGGGCAGTGTATGCATAACACATAAAAATCCCGAACCAGTAGTAGAGCCTGGAACTAGTATGGATACTAACGGTGCAGGTATTTATGACACATGTCGAAATGATGAGGTACTAGGTGAATTTATATCAGATACTGAGGTAAATGATACGGGTGACAATAAGGTGACAACAATTATGATAAATAATAATGAACCGCCGCGTAATCAGTTTCATGTTCAAACACCACAAAATCAGCCGCAATCACAACAACATAAAAATACAACTCAGCAAATTAATACCAGCTTATTAGCAACAGTTACTGAAAATGATTCAGTTGAAAAGCAGTTCAATAAATCAAGTATGAAAAATGTTAATTATAAGAATGAAACTGTTATGTATGGCCTATATCCTGCCGAAATTAGGGATAATTTAGTGTGTAATAATGATAATAGTAATAAACATGAGGGAAATATTAGTATTGAAAATTGCACCGACCTTATTGTCGAAGCAAAAATCAGTGGTTATGTTGACGAGATGTTGTTCGACAACAGCACAGAAATATCGCTGTTGGACGAGCAGTTACGAAAGAGGTGTAAAAACCACCTTATACAAATGCCGATTCTGCCGGTAAGTCACACAAGGATAAAATCAGCAGCGTGTGAGTCGCAGATAGTTGGAAAACAGGCACGTATAACAAGATATGTGCAGGGAACGGAAATAGATGTGACCGTAATTGGAGTTAGAAAACTCGGACATAATATTATATTGGAAATCGACGAATTGAATAAACTGCCAGTTGGAGTTCCAAACAATACATTACGAGGTAAGGTTGATAGTGTAGAGCACCTTATCAGACTAGGACGCTCGAAAGATAAGATAACGAATAACT
This sequence comes from Magicicada septendecula, assembly GCA_034769895.1. Lineage (NCBI taxonomy): Eukaryota > Metazoa > Arthropoda > Insecta > Hemiptera > Cicadidae > Magicicada > Magicicada septendecula. The sequence goes on along the minus strand of CM068373.1, from coordinate 138,724,701 downwards.
CACCGACCCCCAGGGTTCAGTTAATGGGTTGCGAGATAAAGCAAATACAGCGTATATTAAACAAATTCAAATCTTCATTTCCTAGTAAACGTGTGCGTTTCAAGACTGAGAAAAATGTATACAAAAAACTCAGAAATAAATGTCAGGATATAGGGGTAGATTTAAATATGTCAGTTCAGGTTTAAATGATGTATGTAAGATGACTCTGTGAATGAACAATAATCTAGTTAAGATAAGGAATGCCGTCTGTGTACTTTGTGACCCTGCATAAAATTTCGTTATCTGTGTGTCAAGAACATGTGTGTTTGTTTTGGTTTTAAGGTTACCACGTGTCTTTGATTTGGTGCTTCTGTCAAAGTGACAGTTAGGAAATGTTAGTATTAATTGAGGATGTTTATTTGATTTTAGTTCGAGGGTATTATTATTATTTCTGGATTAGGAAATTGTTTTGGTTATATCGAAAAAAAAATTTATTTTTTGTTAGTTAACTAAAAAAAAAAAAAATTTTTTTTTTAAGCGGGAAGGGGTTAATCCTGCAACGAATCACAGGATCATGATAGGCGGGGCAAGTTCACATATATTACACAGACAATGGACATTCGTGTTATATTGGTAGATGGTTAAGTTTGGTTATGTTATCAATTGTATTTAGTAAGGATAAGGGTTTAGTTTAGTAAAACTGTGCATTATTTATTTATTGTTATTCATGTACTGTGTTTGTGGAAATGTGCGCGCGTGCGCGAGTGGTAAACGTTTCCCGGGCGGTGCGTGAAGTATTTATCGTTGTGTTTGACATTGAACTGAACTTAGACATATGTATTGCTACAATCCCTATACATTTCTAACTATTGTTTACGTTCATGTATGATATTAGTATGTAGGCAGTTATGCATGAGATACGGGTAGTCTGATTACCGCTATGCATGCTGTTACAAAGTAAATGCACTCTACTGCATGAAAAGTGCATTGTCACGATGTACTAACCATGTGACTTCCATCCACCAATAGAATGCTGAGGGGTGGTTGGAAATTTTCTTAAGCCTGTCGTTACACAGATAGTTCTTCTACGCCATCTACCGCGAACGGGACGTGCACTCCTTGTACAAGATTCTACCGCTTGCAAGGTGTTGTAAAGACTATTCGTTGTTAGTGAAACGGGAAGACTCAGAACTGTGTGTGTAGTACTCCTGCACACAGTATTGTTTTAACGCATTGCGCGTATAATTACGACAGTTCTTCTACGTCATCTACCGCGAACGGGACGTGCATTCCTTGTACAAGATTCTACCGCTTGCAAGGTGTTGTAAAAACTATTCGTCGTTAGTGAAACGGGGAGACTCAGAACTGTGTGTGTAGTACACCTGCACACAGTATTGTTTTAACGCATTGCGCGTATAATTACGACAGTTCTTCACTGCTGCTACCGCGAACGGTGCATACTCCTTGTACAAGATTCTACCGCTTGCAAGGATCTGTTAAGACTTTTCGGGGTTAGTAACGCGTGTGACGCGTATCAGTTGATATTATCTATTTACACACGGTATTATTAATATTGTAGTACTACGTGTGTACTAAGTGAGTGTAACTGTATCACTGTGCGAGATTTTCCGCAGTGACAGTATCATTAATAATTAAGCAATAGTAAGTTGTTCCATCAAGACGTTTCCGTGCTAGTGCAAGATTTCCTCATAGGGTGGTCTGCTGATCGCGGTAGACCTTTGGTATTCGCGTGAACACTTTAAGAAGCCGGAGAGGTATAAGTTCGATATACCGTTATTAGATTAAACTCACTGTCACCTGAGATATTACTTGGTCATAACTCTATATTAATTTTGTGAGTAATAAGATCCGTAGTACCGTTGTGTGTGCGAAGCGTCAGATTCATCGTAGGAATTGCAGGACACCAGCCCAGCTGTTATAGGACATCAGCCCAGCTGTTATAGGACACCAGCCCAGCTGTTACAGGACGCCAGCCCAGCTGTAAACGTTTCTGGGGAGACGTCTGTCATTTATAAGCCGCATCTGACGAACCAACTACACCGCAAAGACCTGCCCTTCTCTTCAACAACATCATCGTGGGAGTCTTCTTATGTAACGTATCACGTCTTGCGTATGAACATTATTTAACATTTAAAAGAAAGACTCTATAACAAACATTACATTCTGTACATATCAAATATACCATATAAACTATAATTTGTGTTTTGTGCAATAAATAATCTTAAACCCTCCAATATAGACTTGTAATTTGAAATACACATACTATCATATCCTATGCGCCAATAGTTTTGTAATTTGTGTTGTCGCAATATATATATAATAAAATAAAGTTGATAATTAAGACAAGACTGAACAAGAGTTAATTTTTATTTCACTTTACATAAAATTATCACAATCCACTTGGGGATCTACAGGATATTGATTACATTGAACAGTTACATTTACATTTATAAAATAATCACATTACACCGTTCACACGTGTTGCGTAGCAAAACGTTTAAAACGTAACCCTATATGTTACGCTACCTTAGATATTAGTTTATAGACATAATTCATAATACATCATGTGTTTGGCAAGTAAGAATTGCTTAATTGTAATGTAATCATATTAATAACGATACAGATGAACGTATCCTAGTAGTATAAAAATTTAATATTATAGGGCCTACAGGCGACAGTAAGGCGCCAGACGTTTTGAAAATGTATTGTCAGAAAACAACTTTCTAGTCATAAAGATATAGAATGCTTTGTTTGCTCATAGTAACAAAAAATACAGACTACCGTTTGCAGGGTGGTAAAAACAATCTTGGATTTACAAAAGAAATAGGCGGCGAAAGCGGTTTGAACAAGAGGAACTCAGCGTCATTTTTTGCAAGTTAACGTACACGCGGGAAGAACTCGCATCCCCAATGTTATAGCCAACCAAAAATAGCGTCACTTGGAAGCGCGAACTATTATCAGCTGCTGAGTGGGTGCATTCGAATTTACCGGCAAAATTTTGAACAGATAGCCAATTGGGGTATTTTTTAGTTTAAAAGTGGGAAGCGTAGTAGGATCAACCATATAAATATTACCCTCGTAGGAAAGCTAAGGAGTCTTGTTTTGCGTCTTAGAGTATTAATCTGGAGTGTCAGTCTCGGAGCCTTAGATATGAGTCTTAGAGCCTTAGATATCAATCAGAGGAGTTTAGTTGACTCAGTGGAAGGAGTAATATATCAGTTTTATTGTGACGATATTCTTGTTTAAGTAGACATGAAAGAATTAATAAATCAAGTTATTATTCAATAATTATATATCTACAATCTAACCGGAAATTGTTCAAGCTAATACGAAGAAGCAAACGGTTCGCGAGTGACTAAACTTAATTTAGTGCGGTATATTTACTATGTGCGCGTAATCTGAATTAAGTAAAGGCAGAAGTATACTTTATTATGTGCGCGTAATACGGAGTATATAGCCGAATTTAAGGTCGCAGTGCGCGAGCATCAGTTGTTATCGCGTACGAGTGAGATCAAAAGCAGAGCTAGTAGTGATAAAGAGTGATGTGTGGGAAGTGAGATGCGGAGAATGCAGAAAATGGATAATCAAAAAATCAAGTAACAAATTTAAATTTCATTGATTACTAAAGTAGATCCAATGTAATATAGTCGTCTACCCATGGTTCGCCCGTTTCATTCTGAAAGAATTCACGAGTATGTTGAGATGCTAATGGTATTCTATATCTTATGACATGGAAAAAAATGTTATAGTCATAATTGTGAAAGGAGATAATCATTAAAAACATATATGTAATCTGTTAGGTTAAATCGTAAATGTATTGCTCAATGAATAATAGTTGAAAAGATTCAATTTGTCTAGATTACCCTAATGTTGAACAATGATAAATTTATAAATGATTTAATACTTTGTTTCATAAATACGATATATTTAATTATAGTAAATGATTTAAGGAGTTATTTCTTTTGTAGAAAATGCGTAAAGAATGATGATGTTGTTTAATGTATAAATCTTAAATATTATATTTCTATGCCTAATGCTACATTTATGTATCAATATCTCTTTTGTGTGTAAATGTAATACAAATACAAATAAGTAATTAGCATCCCAACAGAAGCGTTATTATTTTAATAACCCCTGAGATCTTAAATATCTCTGGCGCCCAGCAATTTAAATAAAGTATTAGTCATATTTGATATGATAATGATTGAAATATTACGTAAACTTTGTAAATTATACTAGTTGGCGCTATCACACGGAGCTTTATCCACGATTGAAGCTGCGTGAGAGTAATATTTGACGCAACCAACGTGTGGCTTAATAAATAAATTACACACTAAAGAGTAATACGGTTAACCATGTAAAACAACCAAATTAGACAGTTTATGTATTAAGCATGTTACACTATTTTATTTATGTTCTTTTAGATTCGTGCTAATCGTTATCAGAGTCATGCCTGTGAACAATTTAAAATTTACATTTACTAGTTATTTATATGTCATGTGTACTATGTTATCGGCAACAAAGAAGTAGTTTCTTGTTAAAATTCCTTCTCGGACTGTTTGGCGTGGTCTATAGTTTTCTACAAAACCAGACGTTTCGGCAGTGCTATTGACTGCCATCATCAGTGAAAATCGAGTGCGATAACGTGAGGTGGTAGGCCTATACGTTAGTGACCACAGTTCTGTGGTTAAGGCTGAAGGAAGAAGTAGTTTCTATGGAAATATTTCATTTCGAAAATGATTTTAAATATAAATCTCAGAACATGGAAGACATGTATGGTTCTCCATACCGATATTTTATTGTTCCAGTAGAACCAGCTGTAATGTTGCGTGCGTAAGTGATTCTCAACGCATTAGCTACAATGTACCAGATTTCGCGCGGCCGCGCGCGCTGTGTCAAGGCCGCAATTAATTACGCTCTATCTAATGTTTTCCTTTATTGCTGATGCGTAGTAGTAGTATTCTGGAACAATTCTGCTATCTATTTAAACAACGATAGCTGCGCTTAGCAGTCAGTTTGATCTGCGATTTATTGGAGTGCCGTTTGTAGTATTGTGGCAAAGTGTTATGTGTTTTATAATTGTGCGGGATAATTGTAATACAATTGTGTTTTATGTTAGTAGGCCTTTTATATTACGTGTAAACAATTTTTATTTGATTTGTTGTAAGAGACTCTCTTGTTTATTACAAACTGTGAAATTGTGATAATTAAAGCTGGTGATTAGTGACGTAATTCGTCTCTTGTATTTTGTACTGTACCATACGACGATCAGTTAGACCGTCGTAACAGTAATTCCATATGGCGCAAGAAATACCTGATACACAGGGTATCAGCATTTGAATATACGAGAGATATTCTGAAATTAACCTCGGCTTGGCTGATATAATACCAGTTGTGGTAGAAACATAGCTTAGTCACTGTAATGGTCAGTGTACTTTTTCATTGCTACACACAAATCCGCAGAGCATTTTGTTTACATCCGTTCGAGTGTTACTGATAACGACGGTTCTGAGCGTGTCACGGATTCTGTCGCCGGCTATCAGGTGTCTGATGGTATTGGTTGAAATTTCCCATCTTCTGCAGGGTAATTACAGGACTGTGCCCCGAACTACTAGACGGCGTCGGACGACGAGGCTTTTGGTAAATCGAAAGGCAGAAGTCAAAACCGTTTGGCGCTGACGGGATCGTCCGAGACTTTGTCCGAATCGACCCGGTGTGGAGCGGTCCCTCCCGGTCAGTGAAAGATTGTAAGATGCCGTCGACTCATCTATATCAGGCGGTCGGCTCCGTTCGCCGAAGACCGGCCGGTAAGGGCCCGAGAGTCGACTTCGCAGTCTTGAGATCTCGTACTTCAGGAAAGTTTGCAGACGGGAGTAGAGAACGATCGAGCGAGTGACCTTCTGTCGGGCGCATCGAGATTGCTACACTTCCAGGCAGGCGCGCCATCTTGTCACTTAGATGATGTTCTGGCTGAATAAGCAGTGCTTTGACGACAATAAAGATCTCATTAATGTCATTAACTATTGGCCTGGTACCTTGGAGGCAACGTTTTTCAATTATATGAGTAGCGATTATGTACAAATGTAATACAGATGTGTTTCTACTTTTTGTATACAACAAAATTTTTCCGTATTTTACATTTTCTTTACTTTTTCTAATTGGAAGTTAATTTTCGAGTAGCCCTTGAATACATACATCAGTAATAAGATGAACGGTACCAGATAACAAAAAACAAATTAACAGGGGAGATATCAGAAGGAAGAGCGTTGAGTGTAAGAGGAGAGAAACCCGTATGACATTAGGAAAGAAACGGGGATATCAGGCCGTCAGATCAAAATTCAAAATGGAAACTAGGTAGAAAGGAGAAGTAAAAAATTGAATGTAGGTACATATTGATAGAATAAAGAAAATCTGCAGGTACAAGATAACAAGAGGAAAGGTAAGAGTCGGTCGACTCAGGCAAGATGGAAAGTAGGCTAATCTTTCATCTGGTTTAATGGACATTCATAGACTTTATAGAAAAGGAACAAAAACAACAACAACAAGAAAATTACGACGAAGGTGGTGGGGTGGTGGTGATGTGCTACGATGTTGGTTGTGATAATGATGATTAGTTTTCATCCGGTTTAATTCCGTAAGTTTGCACTTGGAGAAGACAAAGAAGAAGAAAAGAAAAAGTAGAAAAGAAGAAGAAGAAGTAGAAGAAGAAGAAGAAGAAGAAGAAGAAGAAGAAGAAGAAGAAGAAGAAGAAGAAGAAGAAGAAGAAGAAGAAGAAGATTAGGGAATTCATGTCTCATAAACACAGTAACATGTGGGTCACTGTCATAATAGACGCCCTTAACTGTCCTATGGTTGCTGTAAAACTACGAGATATGCAGTAAATGAGGACCCCTATATGAAACCTACAGTTCAACGATTTAATAGCTCCTAATTAATAAGTAGAGAGGTCTAACAACCGCTGTTCTGCCATTTCCTATAACCTTTTAAAAGCCATATTATATTATTTTTCCTTGCTGGTGTGGTGTTGTAACCCCTCTTTCAACTTTTAGACTTTATAAAAGACCCCCTTTTTTTTTTTGAAAGAGGGGCCACTAGTTATTTAAAACTAGGCAAGAGCCTAGGGAAGCCAAAACTGCGCTGGGTCCAGTATGACGGGACTTGCAATTAAACTCGTTGTTAAGCAACAATAACAATTTTATTCAGCCATTTCAAATAACATGTAAGTATCACTCCCAGTATACAATATACTTTTATAGAATTGAAAAAACTTTTGTTACAAACTTTTACTCCCCTCCCTGTCGTTGCAATCCTGTGAAAATATGCACGGGTAATCCCATAAAATTAGAATACATGTAAACATCAGTATAATAATATCTCCCAAATATAAATAAATAGAACATCAATCAATATAAATACATAAATACACATAAATAAATAGTTACATAAATACACATAGCGCACACATATCTATATACACACATATATACTACACACATGTTCACCTGGCAGGTAGCCCATATACATTTCACCATGCTTCCGGAGAATACAATCCTCAGTATCCGTGACCTAGACCCCCATCCCAAACTACTGTAAAAGGGTAAAGTGCCCAGCCTCCATAAAAACTTTTCATAAACCAATCCATTAACCCGTCCGGTTATGACTGCTTGCAACCAATGAAATTATTACAAGTATTCAGAATTTTAAAAAGGTTCCCCCCAGATAGGAATGTGCCATCGCCAGGTCAACATGGCTGCACGGCCGTACAAAATGTATAACAGAATTTATGGTTGGAAGTAAGAATCAATAGTATACTCATATTAACAACTGAACCAGTAATACACTGGCTATGGCAGTAAAAGAAAATGAATGAAATTTCACTTATACTGAATTATTACAGAGTTAAGATAATTTTTATAAAATAAATATAATAAGGTTTATGATTGAAAAGTAAGAACCAATAGTGTGCTCATTTTAAAAACTGAACTAGTAATACACTGGCTATAGCAGTAAAAGAAAATGAATGAAATTTCACTTATACTGAATTATTACAGGGTTAAGATAAATTTTATAATATATATATATATAATGACAATTTTAATAAAAACTTTATAACATCAGCCCCTAATAAAACACATTTGCGGTGTTCCTACAGAATTGGCTTGGCCACAGGCGAGGCCATGCGCACCACCAGATCAAGCAACCTAAAACATGCTATAGACCTGTAGCTAATGGCACCGACAGGTGACGTCCACAGGTTACAGCACCTCCCCAAACCTTTAAATCTACAAAAAAACCAAACCCATATAGCTCTGAATACCCTTAATCAATGCAAGCATAATTCACCCCCCTATAAATCAGTAAACTTAAGTCACCCACACTTTTACCCTAAAAGAAAATTTCGCAGCAAAATTCGGTAACGCATGACCCCGTCCGGGCTCACACTTACTCAGGGGGGGGGGCTTAAGCCTTAGTAAAATACACTGACAAAATTTACAAGCACTAATTGTCTCGCTGGACTTGTGTACCAAGCTTTAACTGGAGATGTTCCAGGAAGAGAATAAGATGTTCTACATTGTAGAGGCCAAAAATATATATAAATGGGTTAAATGTCACCTGGTATAATCCGGCACAAAACCTGAGGTACTCATGATGTATTGTCCATTTCTTCCTCCCGACGGCACAGACGGAGAATCACTCGTGTAATACCATTGGTGGCAGATGTTCGGCCACCAGCAGAAGTGAATCGGGAATCGTCTTAGGTCGGGAACCCTGAACAATTATATATATATTGACAATTACTCAAATGTTACCCAATTCACGATCCCCCTAATATTCATGACTCCAGCATAATTCACACGCTACCACATGCTCAGATTAAAAGAAAATTTCGAAAATTTAAGAATGCACTGAAATTACCTTCAGTAAAAAAATTTTAGAATTAAATAACTTGTATTTATAGACAGCTCGTCAACTTAATAACCCTTATTACAATTTCGAGATGAGTTGCAAACTTAAACAGGTACATAATACATATACAGTTTCATATACCTCTACATTTAGTTAATAAAACATTCTCTTACGCCCCCCTTTGATTATAATGAAATTATTATGATATAATTAGGAAAAATACACAGCCATAATTACTTTATAAATACTTTAACTCAGCCAGTGTTAGATTTCAAGACATGCATACACAGAATTTAACCCGCGCTTGCCACGTGGTGACTTTCGTATATATATCGCATTGCATCGGCATTAATTTAAGCTAAATTACAATTCTTTTATTAAATACTAAGTAAGTTACCTTGAACAGACTTACCGGAGAGTCGCGTAGTCGATTATCTAATCATGATAGATTTTAGCAGACAAAAATTCAAACAGTTCGCCGCCGGGAGGCAGAATGGTTGATGCTGCGTTGGCTGCCAGACGGAAACTGCTCACCGCCGACACAGGAAAAATATTACGTATCGCTCCACACACAGAGCGCGCGGATCGGCAACAAGCATGCAGATAACAGCGTATACTCCGCTCAAATAATTAATCCACAAACCCCCGCAATGACAGTCACATAATTAACCGGGAAAAGGGCCGAGTATTCCGAAACTCGTGTTTTTTTTCGAATCAACATGTGTTTATATGAAACACGAATCTTACAACACACGAAAACTATTAGTTCCACCGCTAAGTAGGCCTAATAGATGTTGGTCTGCTGCTTTCCAACTGACTGTAGTACAGAGGTCTTAAACACTAAGCGCAGGAACGGCCAACAGTTCAACTGAATCCATGTCTTTGGTCAGAAACTTAAAGGACAACGGAGATGTTTCAAGCCTTTGCTTATACCATCGAGCTGGTGGTCTGTTGTTCTGAACGCTGACCAGGCGCCTGACGATGTTATGGTCAGCACCCTTGCCCTCGGGTTATAAATGTGCAGCTCTAACCCTCCGTAGGTTCCGGAAATATCATATTACCTAGCATTTAACAGCCAGAAACAGCACTCCAACTCCACCTGTCTGTGGTCAGAGTCACCATTGGTGATAAGTAAACTAGAGGTAGATGATGCACTGAAAGATGACGTTTATCTTCAATGGCGCTTTGAAAGATGACGCAGATGTTCGTTGGCGGATTGAAAAAAATATCGCCTCCACCAGAATTTAGTCGAATAGTGCAGAAATTAGGAAGGGTTCTGTTTTATTACGTTGGCTTGTTACGCAAACATTATTATCCTACGTGTCATCGTATTCCGTCAAGGAATAATAATAATTGTTGTTTTCAGTTTTTGTGTCGTTGTGTATTAACAACAGGTAAGTCTAATATCAGTAAGTTAAGATAGTTTCGTACTAATTGCTTAATATGTTTGGTAAAGATTATTCTCTTATGCCTTACCGCTTTTCAGCCAATAAGTAATTTGTCTTGCTAAAAGTCAACTTAAACTAAATTTTTTAAGTTAACAGTTCTCCCAGTAGTGTCGTTTCCCTCTCCTCTTTCAATCCACACTCTGCTTTGTGCGGATATCATTATCTCTCTATCAACATTGGATTATGCTTCTCAATAATCAATAGAGTGTTTTATATTGATATCACTATATCGTCTACTAATAGAGCATTATCTTTTATTACTACTCATTAAAGTATCTTAAATGACATTTAAATTAATTGTAAATCTTTTTCCTTTTATTAACATACACTCATAGAAAGCAATTCCTATAATAACTGAATAGAAACAATGTGTAGACAAATGCACGGTAGATTTCTACATGAGGATGATAGGATGTCATTTTACAATTACAGTGTAGCATATGTTTATACCAACTCGACAGTTCTTTGAGTGCACACTGAGTACACATTTAACGGGTCGAACCCGTTTTGAAGGAGGAAATTCTGAGTAATCTATATGATTGGATGACTGTTGCTGCTCAGGATTTTGCGACTGACGATGGCATAAGTCAAGTACAATGCCATCATACTCAAAGTTAGTATACCAATAAAGCGTATACGATAGGAAATTGGGACAACACGCGCGCGCGAGCCCGCGACCAGGAAATAAATCAGCACTGAGGTGAAGTCGAAAGTGGCAATCGATTGTAAAAATAACAAGACTAAGTGGCTCGAATCGTCGCCGTCAACAAAAACAGCAGAAACCAATGTTTATTTTTTATTGCACTTGTTTATGTACTTCTGTTTCAGATAGAGTTATCTAAAAATTAGTACAATATATATTGTAACAAAACAAATACAAGGCATAGTATTAAAAACACAATAATACCAGAGTTATTCACGTAAATACGAATAACACGCGCACACGCGCACACGCGCACTCGCGCACTAAATTCGCACTTGACATGACAGAAAATAAATTTATGGGCATTTTGACATACAATAGTTAATTACCCATTTCTTATTTCATAAGGTATAGGTATTTTACAAATTTTTAACAAAATCAATTTTCTACATGTCTATAACATCATAAATTGGTATAAAAGCATGTAGTCCTAGCTACAAATACCCTTTCTGCGATGTTCCATTGCAGGAATATCCCCTCCACGTATAAAAAAAAATTTTTGTTTACATGTCCACAAATATTTTTTTAACATAAAATAATATCACCTCCATTTTATAACAATGTAACAAAACTAAAAATAAATAAATAATACTTTTCAAACTAAAAAATCTCTCTTTTCCAATAAATTTGACATCTGTCACTTTGAATGTGAACAAATCCGTACACGTGGTTGATATCTCAATTATCATTTGACCCAGAAAGATTAGCTAATACAAACAGTTCATGACGTCATACTACCTACTCCCACACGATCAACGCTCATCACATTTACTGACATTTTTTCAATCATACATGAATTTACACATTTTCATTTAACTTAACAATTAATCTATGACATTCATTCTGTATGTACCCAGATATACGTGAACACATTAACTTTTGACATAATATTGGTCCCTGCCTCCTGTCGTCGTCGTTCCTCTGTCTCTAGCATTAGTGCTTTCTGACGTTCGTCAGCCTCTTCTCTTTCCTGCCTGCGATTTTCATCCTGTCGTCTTTCTGCTTCTTCCGTCTCCTGTCTGCGTCTTTCCTCTGCTTCCAGCAGGAGGGTTTTCTGTCTCTCTTTCGCTTCCTCTGTGTTCTGTCGTCGTCGTTCCTCTGTCTGCAACAACAGCGACTGGAAATTTTCCATCATCTCACTGGCATCCATTATTTTCCGATTAATTATGAATTACAGTCGTTTTGTACAATGTGTCCACTGTTTCCACTGTTAACCGTTCTATCCCAGTTCTGACACCACTGTTACGACGGTCTACTTGATCGTCATAGGTACAGTGGAAACAAAGTACAATATACCAATTAAGTCACTAATTACCAGCTTTAATTTTCATAGTTAAACAGTTCGTAATTAACAACAGAGTCTCTTACAACAAATCAAATAAAAATTGTTCACACGCAATAAAAGGTCAAATAATATTAAAACACAATTGTATTACAATATACCGCCCGACTATTAAACACAGTACTTCACTAATAACCACTTGAACGCACACAGTAATATCGCCCGATAATAATTCGAACCGCACTGTAATATATCGCATCGCGACTATAACTGAAACTGAACGTCGTTGAATACTGGTATTTATACCCCCCCCCCCGAAATACTAGATTATTCCACATATTACGTAAGATGCTCTACATTACGACGTAATTGATTGCGGCCTTGACACAGTCAGCCAGCGGCCGCGCGAATTCTGTCACAGTCTAGCAAATACACCAGACGCATTACATTCCGGATCCCTCTGGAACGTTCGATAAACACGTAGGTTGTTGGTCTGCGATGTCGTAACAATATTCTATTCTGCTTTTTATAAGGGAATAACAATAAGTTGTGCAGACCAATATTTTGTCCGTTTAATACGAATCAGGAAAATAGCATACGGACCTTAGGATGATGGTGTAAGAGAAAACTAAAAGCACGCGGTTTAAAAATGGATGAGGAACAAGCGGAGAAAATGACGAAGAAAATAAAAGTAACCAATATTGTAAAATTACATAAATTCCAATATCTAGGATACGTAATGAGAGGAGAAAACTATCAACTTCTACAGTTAATCAAAGAAGAAAATCTATAAGACAATATAAGTCGAGACAGAAGACAGGTTTTCTGAATGGTTGCAATTTATCTCAAACAATTCATTTAGAGTAGATGCATCTAAAATGCGGATTGTCATGATGGTTGCAACCATCTCAGATGAGACGACGAATAAAGAAGAAAATACTTCAATTGTAGATTTACTTTTCTTAATTCGCACATAGAAAAGTGATCAAAAGTGTGCCTTACTTTGATACCATTTGTTTTGTTTGTTGCATGCCACAGAAACACTGCAGTTAAAAGGTGAAGAAATGCTACCGAGATGGACTACATGCAACGCAGTACAAGAATTTAGAGGTTGCAAAGACTTACTAATGCGAAGTAAGGAAGGCGGGTGCAATGGAAACAGATTAGAGTAGGACGTATTGAAAACGGATAGGTGAAGTGGTTTGACCGTGTAATTGTGAAAGGGGAACGATGGCCGAAGCGGACAGACATAAGAGAGGATACAGTAAAGGAGACCTTGGAATAAAGAAATATAGAAGAACGCGGATTAGAATTGGAATATGTATTGGATATAGGCCTACACATACTGTATATAGTTAGGTTAGATGAACGACAGTTACGTAACGTTGTGATAATTTGTAAAAAACGCCTTTCCACACGTTTCTTGACTATTCTAACGCATTCGGTCGACACAGTATGTCACGGTCATGCACTGACCTAGTTTCTATCAAATCCCAGAGGCTTGTTAATTACGCAACTATCTCGACTAGTCGGCCGGAAAGTGGTAGATTTCTCTGAAACATCTGCGGGGTATATATAAGCGTCCGGCGACATTACAAGTGTGGATCAAAGCGACTGTTGCGGCTTAGTGGAAAGTGATTATTGTGTTAATTAGTGCAAAACTGTAAGAAGGTGACATTTATTCTTGTGTGTTGGACACATTTAACTTAAATTACTGTTTGAGAGTGCCTTTGTTGATTTTTAACTGTTGTTTTTTTCTAATTATACTTTGTGCGCACCGATTCGTTGGTGTCAGTTATTCTGTTTCTACTGTACAACACGACGATCTGTGAGACCGTCGTAACAATATATACATAGGCGTCGCTTGGTGATTGAAAGACGGTGATACGCTACATGAACCGGTCGGATAATCTTTTAAAACTATCGCAGGATTGCATAGACTAAAGTAATTTCTGAGACGTCGCAACGGAATACTTATGCCAACAGGGACTGACATCGAACGGCGCCGATAGAAGATTGCATTATTGACAACTGTAGTTTCATTTTTGCATGGGTTCTGATGCACCGAATAAATACTGGCTTCTCATTTGATGACGTGATACGAGAAAATTATTTCGCTGGATTTTACCGTATTGGCAGCGCGATAACAGGTTATCGTCAGTGACAACAATAGCGCCAGTTATCAGTGACAATATGTAGTTAGTGAATCACAAATCGCATCGATAAATCGCCCGTCATTGTGAGTAACGTCTGCTACGTACAATTTTGTGTTTATTCGTTTGGGAGCGTTGTAAGCGGACTGTGTGACACATTTCCAACACATGAATTGTTACGATCTGCTGAACATTGTATTATGTTGTACCATGTACAATTAATATATTGTCAGGGTAACGAGCAGATCATAATAAATGAGTATGTGTAATTGTAAAAATACTGTTTGAATAGTCAGTCGGCACTTGGTAGAACATTTTATTAACACTGGATTAAACAATAAACACTTGTTTTAGTTCTACAGATAATTTGTATTTTCTCATAATTGTTTCACCAGTTACGGCAGCTTCAGAGATTGTATATAAAATGAGAGATTTGAAATGTATGTAATCCCATGGATGGGTGGAGGTAGTGTAGGACCAAGGGGGCAGTTGGAAAGTCCCAGGTAAAAGGCTTACCAAAGGTGCGTGTTCCACTGCTTGGAACAAAACAAAGTACTGTTACTTGATAAATTATACACACAAACTATATTGAATACAAAAGCTTATTGTATATAAGTAATGGTACGTTATTATATTCCAAACAGTAGAACAATTTTTCCCGTACGGGCAAAAAATTTTATAGACGGTACTGCCCTGGAAGAAGTCAGCAATTTTGCATACTTGGGCTACAGTGTGTCTTATAATACAAGCAACGACGTTGTGAATAATTTGCAGAAGTTCGACCTTATGTGCGGGTGCGGGACCATCAGGCGACCTCTTAAGTCAGCAAGTAGCCCTTCCCACACTTCTTTGTAAGTTTGAGAATTGAAATTTAACTGAAGCCAGGCTAGTCGTTACCAAGCGGGTGAAACGAGATTTCTCAGGCACGTGGCTGGGTATACTTCCCATGGTCATAGAAGAAACACAGATATAGGCTACGACATGACTGAATATTATGATATGAGTATACTCGACAAGACTGGCCAGTGTCGGCTGAGTTGGTGGGAACATTTTTGCCGAATGGATGACTGCCGCATCCTCAAACAACTATGGACCTCTAAGCCGAAGGGACGGAGAGGTGTAGGACGTCCGAGAAACCGCTGGAGTGAGTAGCAATAGCCTCTTTGACTGTTTGAGACCGGAAAAACCCATCCTCGGTTTACTCCTTGAAGATGATGATGATGATGCAGTAGAACACGCACCTTTGTTAAGCCGTTTACTTGAGACTTACCCAATTGCTTTGTTGGTCATACACTACCTCCATCCCTCTCCTTACGAACATAGATTTATTTCAAATCTCTCAATTCATACATAACATCTGTATCTGCCGTAATTGGTAAAACAATTTTCAGGAAATTAAAAAGTATCTGTAGAATTATACTTAGTGTCTATTTGTTAAATTTAAGGATTGTAAAACTTTGAGTGACTAACTTTGTCCGGCTTTGCGAGAAACACGCCTATTTTGGTACTATAAGTTACAACTGGTCTAATTATGCTTTCGTATACTTTTATTTTGTATGATTTGCTCAGTACTTTCAAATTCATTAATTTTGAGTAAGCCTAGTAACCTCAGTTACCACTAAGGATTCTCGCCTGTATAACATTACTCGTGTAACATCGTTAGCGTAATTTATTTGTAAGCCTAGGTAGGAAAATTCTCTTGTGTGCACATATTCATGATTTTCAAGTGGTAGGTGTTGTCTTTTACATGTTGCTATTGTTATTTTCATGTATTTAGTTCTACTATCATTAATTATTTCCATGTTCTATAAGAATTAAAATCGTTTTCAAGATAAGGGCTGATTCTGATTGTAGGCTACCCTCAAAACATGAAGAATAGTCATTTTCTGAAAAGTGTGTGTGGGTGTAGAATTTTTCTATGGGAAACGATAACTCTCACAAATTCAAACACAATAGCATAGTTTTTTGCAATATGTGCCTGAGTTGTACAAGACTCAAGGCCTATTAATTTTGATGAAGATCGGTTAAGGGGAAGGGGTAGTTTACCTGCAACGTTTTATGGTTTAACACGAGTAAAGTACTTAATTTTGATAAATAAAGTATCCTGATAAGAAGGTTATAATAATCCACTGTAGAAAGGTAGATGAAATATCTATAAATGAAAAGGGTAGTCGAAGGGGCAGAAGGTAATTTTCTATAAATGAAAATGATAGTTGAAGTGGGGGAGGGGATAAATTTTTATATGTGTACTACGTTATCGGTAACAAAGACGTAGTACACCGATAATGTCAAAATTCCTTCCCTAGCTGTTTGGCCGTGGTCCAATGTTTTCTGCAAAACCAGACGTTTCGGCAGTGCCATCGACTGTCGTCATCAGTGAAAATCGAGTGCGCTAACGTGAGGTGGTATAGGCAAGTGACCACAGTACTGTGCTTAAGGCTGAAGAAAGAAGTAATTTCTATGGAAATATTTCATTTCAAAAATGATTTTAAATATAAATCTTAAAGCATGGTTGTAATGTGTGGTTCTATGGTTCTCCATACAGATATGTCCATGTCCTTTCTACATTTTATGACCTCGCTACCCATATCAATCACAGCTTCTGTCAAACAGTTAGGGTACATTCTTTCTACTTATAATGGCTATATCATGGTCATAACCAAGAATTTGTACGGTCTTTATTCCTACATGTCCCCTAATTTCTATATTGTTGATTACTGCTCCTAAAACTATAAATCTTCTATAAAGTTTAATAATTTTGCCGACAATTTCTTCACCACCAGGATGTTTATAACATCAGTTAGCTTTTTACCCGATCAGATGCTTTTTTAAGGTCCACATGGCCCGTAGTACCGGACGCCGAGCTAATGCTAGACCATAAGGCATAGCCAAAGTGCATGTAGTTGAGTTACGTGACATCGCAATCGCGATGTTAGAAGAAATTTTGTAGAATAGCCCCGACTGACCATTGCTATCTGCATTACTTTGTACAGGCACGCCGTGCTCAAGGTCACTGATGACGCTATAATTGGTGTCCTGAGTTTATCGATTTACGTAGAAGCTTTGATAAGATTTTTGAAAAAGAGAGCGAAAATGAGAAAGACAAGAAAAAGGAAGAGTGAAAGAGAGACACAACGAAGATAGAGAGAGACAACGCGACTGTGTTACCTTCTACCACAATAACATTCACGACTGGGAAGGCCGGCTCCAACACTTTAGACCTTGTTACCGCTAAACGGAGTCCGTGGGGACAACTTAATCGTGTACAGCGTATTAACTGAAACGTCGGGGTATGCAAAGTGTACTGTTGGGGTTAATGAAAACGTGTGTGGGATTCTTTACGACAGAGGGATGTTCGAGTGTGTCTACTGTATTTGGGGTTGGAGTAGGCTCCGCTACTACACCGATGTCTTATAATTGGATGTTGTAACTGGTCGGCACTAACGGCTCCAGTTCGGCTGGTCTGAAGTAAATGTGTGTTTGTGTGGACAAAGGGACGGACCGTTTAACACAAACCGCGCCACACCTTTGAGACGGGTGTGAATGTGAATTGCGTTGACCACACCACACTTGTACAGAAAGCGTTTATTACTCACGTGACCCGTTGTTTTTCCAACATCTGTAACTCCATGTACACTGTGACGTAGTAAGTAAGCCTTGCCGGGGTAAACACATTTCTATTTTAGCAACGTTCTAAAACGCTCTAAGAGTGCCATAAGACGGCAGCCATCAAAGTAATGATAAAGAGCGAGTTAACGTCTTATACACATAACATACCAGTGCAAAATCTATTTATAAACATCAAATGGGTCTGTTAAATTATGGTAGTGAAACGTGGACATTAACAGCGCTTCTTCTCCGCGACTGCAGTTTGAAGTTTTTGATAAGAAGTAACGGATACGTTCTGAGATATTGGTCAGGAAAGGAAGCATTGAAATAGACATAGAAATCCTCCTCCTCGTCTCCTAATTCTCTCCACTTCTGTGGTGAGGCATCCAGGCAGTTTCGGCTCCAACGGTTTCTTAATCTTTCCACAACTTGCTTTTATTGTGGAAAGTAGGGTTAAGCGACGTAAAGCGATTGGCTGCATAAAAAAAAAACAAGAATGTATGTTTGCAGTCTGGTTATGGAGCTCATTCATTTAGTTTATGCAGAAGAGATTTAGGTTGACCAACGAACCGGGTCATCCTTAGGGGGTGTGCGAGATGTGCGGCCGCACACGACCCCGCGCTCGAAGGGAAAAGTAAACATTTAGTAAGAGTGAAATTTACAAGTTAAGCTACAAGCTATCAAGTTTATCAAATATACAATATATTTATGTGTAGTCATTGGTTGCAGTGTTAAGTATGCATTTTCTATTTCTCAATAAAATGTCTACGTTATAAATAATTCATCCAAACCAAAATAATAGTGCGAAACAAGTTCGTTGTACAATATTGTCAACAGTGAGCGAGTATTACTCATGACGTCACAGATCACGGTGGCGGCGTTCGGTCCACTGCACACGCTCTGTTTGTTTGATTGTCGAGTGGCGCACAGTGATATTAATCATTGCGAAACGAAAGGATGGTTACTGTAAAGAACGGAACAACATGCGAGCCAAAATGACAACGAAATTACTTTGTTTCTGCAATAATTGGTTTTGTATTTCCACGAGAGCGATAGTGGGCGCGGGATAATTAGGTGACAACACTGTGCCGAGTTTCGGAATACTCGGCCCTTTTCCCGGTTAATTATGTGACTGTCATTGCGGGGGTTTGTGAATTAATTATTTGAGCGGAGTATACGCTGTTATCTGCATGCTTGTTGCCGATCCGCGCGCTCTGTGTGTGGAGCGATACGTAATATTTTTCCTGTGTCGGCGGTGAGCAGTTTCCGTCTGGCAGCCAACGCAGCATCAACCATTCTGCCTCCCGGCGGCGAACTGTTTGAATTTTTGTCTGCTACAATCTATCATGATTAGATAATCGACTACGCGACTCTCCGGTAAGTCTGTTCAAGGTAACTTACTTAGTATTTAATAAAAGAATTGTAATTTAGCTTAAATTTAAAAATAAATTAATTAATAAATAAATTACTGTCACTGAAGTTCAGTATTTCTGGCCTCTGCTTTCACTCTCTCTATCTTTCATTGTCCAAGTCTAAATTAAAAAATGTGGGTGAAATGCAACACCCTTGTCTGATGCTTTGTTTGTCACTTCATTAACGACTTCACCAGCTTCAGTTTTTACAATGATCTCTGTGTTCTTGTACATGGTCGTAATGACATCTAATAAGTGCTTTGGTACGCCTCTTCTGTTCATGATAATCCACAGCTTTTTCGTCTTACATTATCAAAGACTGTCATTATTATACTTTCCATTGCTTTATAAAAAAAAAAAGTCTCATACACCACCAGTAATTCGTTTCATATGCCTCACTGTACTGTTCTTTCACGCATAATTAACCGTCATTATACTCTATAATGCATTATTCTGCATATCATTATTTTCCACAAAAATCTGCGCTTTCTTAATATCCTGAAACCTTACGGAGGTGTTTTCAATAATATCAATGCGTGAAAGATTCTTGTGTCTTTAAGATTAGAACAAAATCTGCTGTACGAGACAACACGTAGACATTATACGCATCTGACCGCTAGATCGTAACTGAAACCACCAAACGGACGTTTGCATAGTGCTATAGTTATGGAACAATACTTCCTTCGTGTAGGCCTACATGTCAATGCCAGCTAGATCAAGGCCACTGGATAGAGACATTCTACCCAATGAGTACTTACAAGGATACTGTGTGTGTGTGTGTGTGGGGAGGGGGGGGAGGCATAACAACGGAGGGAATAGGGAAAATCGATCGCCAGCAGAACTATTCAAAATTAAACGAAATTTCATAATCTCTTAACGTAGGCCCATTTCCTAGGTAGTAGCTCGTATTAAATAAAGCTTATAAATAACTGTAGGAGGAAAAGAAATTACAATATTTCTACATCAATCAAATATACTTTTCATAACCATGATAATTATTTGCCATTTGGTAAATAACATATATATTTGTAGCCTTAAGAAAAAATTATCCACGCGCTATAAAACGAAGCCAGATGCTATTAATCTACCTTTATGTTCTTCACCCTTAAACATTGCCTTACAGGGTTGCCAATGTCATGATTTTTGTAGTCTATTGTATCTATGATTTGAACCGCCATCTTTACATGCCGTCTTGACTTGAGTTCGCGAAAACTACTAGACTGTATTGACGGATTTTACATACAAAATAACGTACTTTAACGCAAACTATAAGTTGCTTAGTATATTATTGACAAAGCATACTAAAATTAAGTGGCTGGGAGGTAATAATAAAACCGAGTTTATAAAATATCATCAGAAAGATTCATTTTCACAAGATTGATGAAGAAACTGAATTCAAAATTAAAGTGATTTCTAAAAACATGTAATTTATTACCTTTAATTTGGATAACAATTAATCAAGATAGAATATTTTGAAATCAGAGTCTTTCCAAATGTTTTTCAACCATTATGCTTCACGTTGGTATACTAAAATACATTTAGACGCAAAGAATTAATAACATGTATTTACAACAAAAAAGTACATTTCTAAAAATGCGAAAATAAGGCATTACAGTACAGTAATGAAGTCAGAATGCCTATATACAAGTAAATGTGTAGCATTGAATTATAATTTAGACAAACTAGAAGTATTGGAAAGACGAATTATTAGGAAAATATTAGGTCTACGAAAAACTTTAGAAGATTGGCAATAAAAGTAAATATTGAAATATACCAAGTATAGAAAATATAACAGAAACAATGAGAAAAAGAAGACTATTATTTTTTGGACATTTACATAGAATGGACGAAAATAGATGGACAAAGCAAATCTTCAAATATCTGTGGGGAAGAAGTCAATATCAAGTTGGATTAAGAAGTCCAAAAGGATTTAGAAAAAAAGTAATATATACGGATAAGAAGCAATTAAAAAAGAAGTTTTTCGGGCAAAAGTGTTAAAAATGAAAGGAGTCCAGGGTAGGAGAGAGAGAAACACAGGTTCAAAGTGGACTGAAGACAGGAAGAAGAGACACAGTGAAAAGATGAAAGAATATTGGAGAAAAAGAAAAGAACAAATAGTAAAAATTGAAATTGGCATGTGGTCCTTAGATGGCCGATACAAAAAAAAAGTATTTATAAAATTACACGGAAAGAATCCTGAATTCCTCATCTATCATGAGGAAAATGTAGGGGGTCTAGTCACTTCCCCTCCCTACAAGAAACTAACCTCATCCCCTGCAAGGGTCAGCTCTTAGTTACCTCACAGGCATGTAGTGCTCTGGACGAGTTCGTGACTGTTTGCACCTCTTTCCTTATTCAGTACTATGTGATAAATAATATTTTACTTAAAAAGATGAATTTCCGGCTGTTGGGCCGTGGTCGATTGCTCACCGGTGTTGCCATAACTAGACGTTTCGGCCGAACACTAATTCTTCAGTAGTTATTTGGTGTTTTGACCTAAGGCAGGAATTCAAATGGTAAAACTCTCCAAGCTGTCCTATTGCATGCTAGTCTTTCGTTTCTTCTAACAGCCTCTGATTTTAATGCTATCTATTAGCTTCATTCTTCTACGTCCTCTTCTTTTTTCTCCTTCTATGACACCCTCCATGGCAGTTATAAGCAAGCAATCTCTTCTTAAACAATGACCTAACCAATTCCTTTTCCTGTTTTTATTACCTTCAGGATTCTTCTATCTTCCCCTATTCTTCTCAAAACTTTATCAACCCACCTTACTTTTTCTATTGCTCGCCAAACCCACATCTCAAATGTCTCTAATGTTTCCTCATCCTCCTTCCTTCGTGTCCATCTGTCTGGACCGCTCATAAAGCAACGCTCCACACATGACAATTGGCCAACCTTATCCTTAAATTCTTATTAATTTTACCACACAGTGGTATTTTCTTCCCATTAAATGCCTCTTTCACTATAGCAATGCTTGCTCTAATTTCACGAATCCAGGACATATCTTCACTTATCAAGCTTTAAAGATATTTAAACAACTCCACCTGTTGTATTTTATCTTACCCTGTCTTTATGTTTGCCCTTTTTCCTCTTCTACTAATCACCATACACATAGTTTTCTCTTTATTAGTCCTCATTCCATATTCCTTGCATACTACATTCAAATCTTCATTTGTTTTGTCTAATAAAATACACATTTCATTAATTCTCTCTTCCTTTTCTGCTAAAACAGCAATAGTAAAAATTAAAAATTGTTCAAAAAAAAGGGTGGTAGGCCGAACATACCCCTAGTTGAGGCGAAAAAAAATTCCTCCAATAAAAAACAAACTTTTTACAATTGAAGAAAGCCTCCGGTGGGTGCCCGAAAAGTCTAATCATGACATCACTAAGTAATTGATCACGGCCCAACAGCCCGGAAATTAATCTTTTAAGTAATGACTCCCGCCGTGATAACCTGCGTAATGTAAATAATATTTTATTTTGACTTCAGCAAATGGTCTTGAACCCAGTTTCCGTTTGTCGCTTTAATCCACTGCTACATAATCCATTGCCCGATGGTTATATTTCCGCTATTAATGTTGCCTTAAATAGACCAACCTTAATTATCCTATATATTTGCGCTATAAGTGTTTCGTAAACGAAATTTCATTATCTGGAAATTTTGTGTAGCCGACATCATTACGATCGTTCCAAATAGCCCAGTGTGCAGACTATCGGAGATTTTAATGCTGTTAATCACACAGAGTTCTTGTACAACTGCCTGTATTGATTTATTATAGATTGTGCGTTGCTGCGACAACATATTTTGACGAAAAATGATACAATATACAGTGATTAGCGGATCGTGACCATTGGCGTGTTAAAACGCGTCGCTTTCGCAGCCCGCTTACAACGCTCACTAACGAATGAACACGAAATTAACCAGACCAGATGTCACTCACAGTGATGTGCAATTTATCAACGCGATTCGTATTTAACTAACTGCGTATTGTCACACTGATAACTGGCGCCATTGTTGTTGTCAATATAGTAGAATGCAGCGTAATAATTTTGGCGTCGTTAATTTAACAAATGAGCATACATTATTTATCCGTTGCTGTAGAATCCGTGTAAAAATTAACAATACAATATTCCACGACACAAATCAATCAGCGTTGTTTATTGTTATTGACTGTTGACGTAAATATTCCGTTGTGAAATCATAAAATGCTTTATTGTATGAGACCTTGTCATCATTATCAAATACTACTTGTCACGTGCGATAAATAAACCACGGGGTGATGCACCGAAGCAGACGATTTCAAATCAATTCTGTTCACACATTTAAAGAGCATTTACTGTACACTAGTTATCAGCCAACGGGATTTTGCTAAACGTTCCCCCAAACGGGATAACAAGAAATCTCAAAGTCCAAAATTTCAAAAATAACAAATAATAATATTATGCTAATTTGTTTTCCAAGTACAAAGGTTTTCAATTTTGGTACACTATGCACGTTTTTCCAGTATAAAGTCGTTTCCTGTAAATACCGCTAGTTGTCTGGTGGTTAGGTTAGGTCAGGTTAGGTTAGGTTAAATCAAAATTAAATCCATGTTTTCGAGTTGATGTCCTCTTACCCAATGGGAAAGAGGTGGCTTTCCAAGGTTTAAAATTTATCTGTTTTAGCTTATAATAGTCGTATTTACAGTGGAGTACTTACATTTATACCACAACAATTAAAAAAATTTCTATATTAAACAAAACAATTTTTGTTTACAATTCGAATGTGGTGCATATGTGCCTATTGTTGTACTTGACTTTTCCATTAGTAATATATATTTTATTTGTTAGCGCCTCATTATCTTTTCTGGCAAAGAAGTGGAGAATACAATTAAATGAAACTAGATCAGCACACATCACCTTCAGAAAATGCCACGGGAAAACATCAGTTGTGAAATTAAATAACAAGGCCATCCCGGTAGCCGACTCTGTAAAATTCTTGTTGTGCATCTACCTAGACAAAAAACTGTCTTGGCCCAATCACATTTGGATGAAGAGAAAACAATTGGACACCAAGTTTCGCAACCATTATTGATTCCTGGCCATAAAATCATTACTGTCAATGCGAAACAAGCTGTTGGTGTACAACACTGTCTTCAAGCCTGTGTGGACATACGGCTTACAGCTTTGGCGAACCGCATCTAAATCCAATATCGCCATAATGGATAGGTTTCAGACCAAGGTGTTGCGTGCCATAACCAACGCATCGTGGTGCATCGGCAACAAAGACATCTATAGAGACCTGGAACTGCCCTCAGTCAATGAAACCATTGCGATGTTCAACGAAAGATATATGAAACACATACAAATCCTTTAGCCGTAAATCTACTAGACAACAGCCTACAGGCAAGAAGTTTAAAGTTAACATTTCCTCTTGACTTACCTAGACTCTAACACCATAAATATGTTATACATAATATGTTACTTTTAAATACTCATACAGAGAACTAGTCAATGGACTAGTTCTCTTCATGCCATGTATTCTGTAAAAAATTATGCTTATTGTTATGTATTAACAGATTGAATAAATAAACGTAAAAAAAGTTATCTTTTCCGACACAAAACTGAATTGTGTCTATTGTTCTGTACACACGTAAACTTAAATTAATCGCGGAGTTTGGCCGATGCGCCGCTCTAGCGGTAAACTGATTTATATGGCAACAACAACAACACAATTTGCAGTCAACCACGTATTTGGGCACTCTGTAGGGTGATTTTAAAATATTAGTTATTGTGGACACATTGTGCCCGTTTTATGGAAATATTTGTTTCTCTGAAAAAATGAGAAGACATATTGAATTTCACATTAAATGCTTAGTCTGGATTGCAGATATCCACAATTAAAACCATCACGGCTTTTTGTGGAACTGATCCCGTACTGACAAAAATTATTATAGATGGTACTGTCATCGAACAAGTTAGCAGTTTCGAACACCTAAGCTACAGTGTGTCTTATAATGCAAGCAACGACGTGGTGCATAAATTGCTTAAGTTCAACCTTATGTGCGGGACCATCAGGCGAACCCTTAAGTCAGCAAGTAAAGGAACACGCCTAAAATTCTACAAGGTCCCACACTTCTTTACGGGTCTGAGAATTAGACTTTAACGAAAGGCCAGGCCAGTCCCATCCAAGCGGCTGAAATGAGAATTCTCAGGCACATGGCAGGGTATACTCTCCATGATCATAGAAGAAACACAGATGTACGGCAGGAACTGAATATTATGAGTATATTCGACAGGATCGCCCAGTATCGGCTGAATTGGTGGGAACATCATTGCCGAATGGATGACTGCCGCATCCCCAAACAACTATGGAACTATAAACCGAGGAGATAAAGAGGTGTGCGACGTCCGAGGAAGCGCTGGAGTGACCAGCTGTAATATTTCCCTATTAGAGACCGGAACAAACCATTCTTGGTTTAAACCTTGAGGATGATGATTATGATGATGATTAAATGCTTAATACTACAGACACATACTGACTAAGGAAAAGTGTTAATAATTGTATACTAATCTGTTAAGACAATCAGCAACTGCAGAAGATGCTGCCCATTTACTGGTATTTTTTATTTTATTATATTGTAATGCCTTAAAGGCACAGTGTTTAATATATTGAATTATTGTATCATGCCAGCAGCAACTGGTAGTCACTTTTGTTCAGTTGTTTACATGTTTTGCCATTTAATCTTTTAATTTGTTTATTTGTTTAGTCTGTAGACAATAACAAGAAGAGATGTTAATGCTCAGATCTTCACAATCATGTATAAAATATATTTAATATTTATAAAGACTTTACCTCAAGATGTTTCTTCTTATTTGGAACATGTTTCGGGAAGCCTTGTGTTCCCATCTTCAGACTTCCTGATTTTGAGCCTTGTCAGGTACTTGTGCGTTGGTTGGCTTTTGCTGTGGTTTCCTGTTGGCCTCTGGTGCTTTAAATTGGTATTATTGTGGGTGATTTATTCTGTGTGGTGTAAAATGGCGAAGCTAGTAGTTAATGAATGGGGAGGCAAAAATCTTACCTTAAATTTTTTTTAAGGGATCACTAAAAGGACGGTAGTTGAAATCGGACGCTGAGGTAGAGTTTGCTGGTAGCGAATGGTTCCGCAAACAGCCGTAAGAATTCTACTAGCAGGGAATCTACAGATTAGTGCAACAGTGCGAGTCATGTCTTAATGTTAATGGAGACTTCTTTTAAAATCGTTGAATAAAAATGCTTTACAGCTCTAAACGTGTTTCTATTGAACAATCCTTGTATAAGCCATACACAATAATACAAAATGATTGAACTTCAAATGTTTAAACTTAATTAGTTTCTATATATATGTTTAATGTTACAAATAATTCAGATAACAATCTTGATCATCTGTTAGTTCAGCGGAATAACAGGCACACTTTTAATAACCGCATAAAATAAACAAGATTGTAAACAACACAGCGCGCTTTGCACCACAGAAGTGAGACATGCCTCAACGCTCTATGTGTACAGCGCGGGACAATCCCCGTCCCCCACACTTCCCAACCAGTCCAGCACATTGCTTACATACGATGTATACAAAAAACGCTGAGGCAAGTTCACGTTGCCTCATTCGCTTTATACGAGCTATGCCGAATCTCACTTGTCACCATCTAGCGGTTGCTCAGTAAAGCATGTTTCGGATTAATAACTTCGACAGTCATAGTAACAATGTATAATCTTTACGTTACGTAGTTCGTACGTATTTATAATTTTTATTCTACTGAAATTTTTAGGGTAGGCATTGTGCCTCAATTGCCTCCATGTAACTTCGCCACTGGGTGTATATATTAGTATTTTGTGTATTTTCTATGTTGAGTGCTTTGAAAATTGTGTCGTTTTTTGTATTAATTTGTATTTGTTCAGGTATTAGTTTGTTTTGTGTTTTATGTTTATAAATTTGCAAAGTTTCCCAAATGTTCAGTATGGTACCTTTGTGTGGTATGTGTTTTATTAGTGTCATGTTGGTTATGTCTGGGAATTCATGTCCAGTGTTTATTGCATGTGTGGCCAAATTAGATTTATATAAGTATGAAAGTAGCTTTTCATAATAATGTATGTGTATTGTCAGTTAATTTATTTACTGTTCGCTTAGTCGAACATATTCCAAATTTGCAATAAATTAAAAAAAATGTAATGTAAGATGGGATCTTTATTGTTCAACGATTCTGTTAAATGTTAGATATCTTTCTGTTCTTGCCTTATGACTACAAGAAAATAAAATGCAAAAGCAAGTTGTTTTTCTTTTAACTTTTGTAGTGTTACTTACAAAATTCATTTTTCTAGGCCCCCTTGTAGGAGGAAATTATGGCTTCCCCCTTTGAAGTTTTTTGAACCACATTAAACAAACAGGATACTGATCTGTACAAAGTTTTATTAACTACTTATAAAAGGTAAAATAAAATAAAATACAGTCCAATAAAATATAATATTTTAATTCGTTTTTATAAAGAAATTGGTTTCGTCAACCTTGGATGTTGCACTGATTTTACAAAATTGTTTATGAAACAAATACATAGTGTAGCGTAATAAACAATACGTGGCCTGCTTCTGTTTTCGCCGACGTCGACGATTCGAGCCAGTATTGTTATCTTAAGAATCGACTGTTCCAGTCGACTTCACATCAGCGCTGATTCATTTTACCGATCGCGGGCTGGCGAGGATCGTAAGTGCCAATTCCGAAATTTTACCCTTTATTGATGCCGATTTCAAAGCGACGCCAGTATCCTTGATTTTCTGCATCGTCAGTTACAAACAAACTCAACAACAATAATCGAATTCAATAAATTCTTCAGACGTCTTCCTTCAAAACGATACCTTATCGTAAATGTCTTCAGTTTTCTCTCGAAGAATTGCTGAGGTCACTGCAAATGTTTAGACTATTATAATTGTAAAGTACCATTCCATATTCTGTGTTCTTTATGTTTTTTAATCTATCGTTGCTACCAGTAGCAGTCATTGTTTTGTTTCATTATGTATACTTTGATTTTGTGTGTAAGCGATAAATGTAAGTTAGACAGCCCTAACCCAAAATAAATTAGATAAAATCTGTAAACCTACAGTTACATACGGTAAATCAGTGTTAACAACAATGACAATTAAATGAATGCAAACAATAATTCGTCCGTATATAAAAAAGGTAGAACTTCTGTAATGTCTGTAGAAGATTTAATTTTGTTGTATTCTTCTTATTCTGACTGTTAATCCAGTAAAATTGTACTTGATGGTCAATAAAATATTCTTGCACTTAAATAGCAATCTCTAATGTAGGTGGATTTAATATGAGATCAGAGTAAAATAATAACAAGCTTCATTTAACAGTTCCATTCAAACCACATTTTACTATCGTTTTAAACAAGTTTTTATTCACTTTTTACAAGAAGGCGATAGAATCACTAAATCGCAATCAAGTACGAGGGTCTATGAAATATACGCGAGCCTTTTTGAAGTTGGATCAATCATCATGATCATCTCCACTTCACGGATTAGGCTGCGGTGCCTGTTCCGGAAACCATCTCCTCCTTGGATGTCCCACATTACTATAACCTGTGGGTTTATATTTCAAGGCAAGTTTGGGAAGCCGAACTTGCTGCCTTCTTCTTCCCAAATGCGTAAACCAGTTGGCCTTGTATTCCTTAATTCTATCCTATATATATTAATTAACCTATATATGTTATATGTATTGTATTAATACATATAAAAATAAATTCAAGAATATTTTCCTACATGGCTTTCTCTACTATCTACACATGTTTTTTCATTGCACTGGTTTTCAATTCCATCATAAAAATCTGTTGGACATGTTCGTAGCCAATTGCAAAAAATCTCATTCTATCATTGAAAAATTTTTTCCCGCCTCAGACTTTTTGAGGTAGTCTAAACAAATGACAATCACACGGTAATAAATCTGGATTGTAAGGGTGTTGATTCAAAACAGTCCAGTGAATTTTATCCAGTTTTGCTTGGCGTCTTTAACTTTGCCCATAAATTTGGAGTAGGGCACATCATTCATTGTTCTTTGATCGAGTAAAAAATGTACTAACACAACATATTTAGCACCTCAAAAGATAATAGTAAGAAGGTGCCAGCAGACAAACCCTTTTTTGCCTTCACTGAAGTTATTTTATCTTTTCCGACATACTGTTTACTTGGTTCTAAGAGTATAGTGGTGCATCCCCGATTCATCACATGTGAGAATACGCATAAAAAATGAGGCACCCTATTCAGAAACCTTTGAGAAATTTCACCTCTAAAACAACTTTGTGATTTACTTCAGCATTTTAGGCACCCACCTTACAGTCATTTTGTATAGGCCTACGCTTAATTCTTTTTTAATGATTGTCTGCATAATTCCATATCTTACTGAAGTTACTGCACTAATTTCACAGTTATTCATCTACTGTCGAGAATAAATGTCTTGAACTTTCAAAACGTTCTACGACTCAATGCTGCTTCTGGGACGTCATGTGTAGTGAGATTACAGACTTCTTTCTAAACTCCACAGAAAACCCTTTATTCGCTACTTGTATACTAAAACCCTTTACGCTATTTGTATACTTGAGCCTTTGAAAGTAAAGTATTGCCGAATTGGGTACGCAGTCACCTCGGCATAAACGAGGTAACAATTGGGTAGGCAGTCACCTCGTCATAAACGAGGTAACAATTGGGTAGGCAGTCACCTCGGCATAAACGAGGTAACAATTGGGTAGGCAGTCACCTCGGCATAAACGAGGTAACAATTGGGTACGCAGTCACCTCGGCATAAACGAGGTAACAATTGGGTACGCAGTCACCTCGGCATAAACGAGGTAACAATTGGGTACGCAGTCACCTCGGCATAAACAATTGGGTGTTAATTGTTACCTCGTTTAACACCTTTGCATATTGAAAACATACAATTACAGGCTGCGCAACGGACACGTGCGCCTGCTGTACACTCATCGTGACAACAATTAAACAAACGCGTAGCCGATTGTTAAAGTATTTCCTACTAATTTTAAAAGTCCCGTGAATATTTGATAAACCCTCGTAGCAATTGAACCAATTATTTATTGTTCAAGACCTGATTACTAAATCCAACAAATTAGTTGTATGTATGACCACGTTTATAAAGCACAACAACATTTAAGACACAGGCCACCAACGTTATAATTACTTATACGTCAGTCTATAAGATAGAGACGAAGTGTAAGACAGCAACAAAACAAACTAACACTGGAAGGTATCAGAAACAAAAGCGTTAAGTAAAGTATGCTGAAAGGGGCAAGAGGGTCGAGAAAGAAATGGTGATATCAGACAAAGAGATAAAGTGAAAACTGAATAGAAAAGAGGTAAGACGAATGGAATGCGCATATTGACAGAACAGCGAAACTGCAGGAACAAGATAGCAAGTGGAAAGGGAACAGTCGAACGACTTAGGGAAGGTTTTTTTGCTCCCTCCTGGTTTAATGAACAATAACATGTACATAAGACACAATAACAATAACATTAAAAAAGAAGGAGAAGACGAAGACGAAGACGAAGACGAAGACGAAGACGACGAAGAAGACGACGAAGAAGACGAAGAAGAAGAAGAAGAAGAAGTAATAGAAGATTGTCATGATGACGACAACGAGATGGTGATGACGGTGATAATGTCACCTATTTATCTATTTACTTATTTCCAGTTCCATTTTTACGATTTGTTTGTTTTGCTTGTTTTATTTTGTTGGGTCTGCCAGTAGTAGCCTAATGTTTAAAATGAATTTAGATAGTAAACATATTATTATAGAAAAAGATAACTATCCAGAATTATATTCTAGGCATATTATCAACCAATTAAGTGTAAATTAGATGTTTTTATTTACTATAATTTTAAACTGCCCATTCTGCTAGTGTGTTGTTTCCAGCTTTCTCTATAATTATTGATGATTCCGTTTTCTTCTTCAACTTTCATTTACTCTCTTATCTGACTGTTTCTTTTCATATCTACTTTTGTGTGCCCAGCTATGGAACGCAAAATCCCGTTTTTCTCGCCCTTCTTATTTCCTGTCTCTTCTTCAGCTTCTTCTTTTTTTAGGCGTATCGCCAGTTCCGGCCTCAAAAGGAAATATATCCACTTCACCAACGCTTTCTAGGTCTTCCTGTACTTCTGTATCTTATAGGATTGTATTTCCAAATTTCCTTCGACAACCTGCTACAAGCCATCCGGCATCCTATTCAGATGACCAATCCCTTTGCTTGCTGCAGTACAATCTTGGATATTAAAAATTAAAAACTTCCAACTCCTTGGGTATGTCTTCATTGTAGAGTACATATCTCTTCGTGAGCAGCCTTGAATAGATCGCAAGAACCTCACCACCAATGCCTGAAAATGGCAAAGTGAGACACCTACTCTAAACTCTAATTATCCTATACGATCAGTCTCCTTCTAATCTGCAGTACCTGTCGACAACTGTCCTTATTTCAGAAGCCATATATACATTAGGAAATAAATTGTTAATTTAAAAATATTTTAAATTTAGTACAAAATTATACCACGGTTTTCTTAGCCTTTCTAAATTATGATTATCCTGTGGAGCATAAAAATGTGCGGCCTTTGGTATAGTGTCCCTTTCCATGCAAAGAACATGTTCCTTTCTAATATTCATCAACTTTTTCAACATCGGGAACAACTTAAGCTCACTCCGTATATCCTTGCTGCAAAGCATATCTAAGGGAGAGCATCCTCTGACCTTTCTTAAAAACCTCAATTCTGCCACAGTCATTTTATTTACATCCGCTCTTCGCAGAGTCCACATTCCCTCCATCTAATCTTATATTCATCGCCTTTTCCAAACAAAAGAGACACATTTAGCTCACTCCGTGTATTCTCTTTGCAAAGTACATCTAAGCGCGATCGTCCTTTGGCCATTCTTAAAAATCTCATTTTTTGCCTCTGTGACTTCATTTACATCCGCATCCGCCTTTCGCCGAGTCCATGACTGTGCACCGCACATCAGAGTACATACCGCTATAATCCTATAAAATTTAATTTTGTTTTCTGGTCCAACTTTATTTTCTAACGTTTCTTTGAATAGTCCCACATATGGATCTCAATTTACTCAACACGTTTTCCACATGTCTGTTTAGATCCCGCGAAATATTACATCCCGAATACCGGAAATCGCATACGTGCTCTTACTACAGTTTTCGTATAAATTGTATAAACTTAATGTGTTGCGAAAAGTATGTAACGAATTATGATAACAGTGTAAAATGATTGTTGAATTAAACTGAAATTTGGATATACCTGTTCAATTAAAAAGCTTGATTGTTTTACAGACTCTGGTGTCAAAGAATTGTTACGGTAAAAGTTCAACAGCCACGTAACTCTAAGTTAAGTGGGGCGACCACTGACAGAAATACGCCGTAGACACAACGGAAGAAGCGGATATCAGCACAAATCTGAGTGACTGAATCACTGAAAAAAATTAATGAAGATCTTTGTTTGTATACATCGGACATTTTACTGAGTGGACCAGAATATTAAGTGCATCATCACCACGACACAAAAAGAATAACATATTATCAAGTAGGCACAAGCTGGTGCACGTCTGATTAATGGTAATGACTTTGATGTTAAGAAGTGAGTGCGTGACACGTTTTGCCATCGTCAGAGCTAACGAGCGGCTAAATGGCGCCACCGCTGCACTGAAGCAAAACGTTGTCATTAGTCACTGTAAGTTGGTCGCAGGCCCAGCTACTCACATACCCTTGGGCCTAATATAACCAAACCCTTCTTATAAATCAGTATACAAATATTTTCGTGATCAAAACGGTAACCTAATAAAACAAAATAAAATAAAGTTGGTATAATGTTTCTTTTTTATACACAAATATAGTTCTATATGAACAATACAAAGACATTAAAACGTTTCTACCTTCTTCTTTTTCTTCTTCTTCATTATCATCATATTCTTATTCTTCTCCTTCTTTTCCTTTCTCTTTTTCTTCTTCTCCTTCTGTTTCTTCACTCCATGGATTTGCCTCTAGTTGAACTGTTCCGGAACCCAACTTCTTTTAGTCTACCAACATTCCTTTTCCCATTAGGTTCATATTTCAAGGCTGTTACTCTCGTATTCAGTTACTTGGTATGCGGGGAAAGTGTTGTTATTGTCTTTAATCTTCTTGCGTAAAGATTAGTTTTTTAGTTCTTATCTAATATCTTCATTTGTCTTCTTATCCAAGAGAGAATATCCCTGGGTGCTTCTTAAAAATTTCGTTTCTTGCACACAGATATTTTCTTTCCTTTTATTTTACTAAGGGTCGGCGTTTCACTGACATACGGGTAGGTTGGGGACAGCTACTGCTTTACAAAATCTTATACGAGTAACTTTCCTTGTTTTATTTTTTTATGCATCTGTGGTTGTTCCACACATGCATCAAAACTCTGATAATTTATCTTCTCACTATGTGTCAGTTTTGTATAAAATGTCACATCCTAGGCAATTTAAATTACTCCTCTGATTTAAAATTTGATTGTCTATAACTATTTTTGTCCTAATTTGATGTTTACCTTGAAGTTCCGTAGTTTGTGGTTTTGAAACAGAAATCTTTAGGACGTTATACAGTGTAATTACCTCCTTTTGTAACTGGTCTTCTGTTTTCTGTATAACTATACTATCGTCTGCGTAGAGCAAATAATTCACAAGGATAACATTTTAACATCATTCTCTATAGACCAATTAGTGCTTTAATTGAGTACAGAAACGTTTGTAACCTACTATGTTTTTTTATTAAATTAACTTTTCAACAAAGTATAAAATACAATAAAATGACACAGAATTACAGAGGTTTCAACAGTTGATAGCGTACTCTTCTACAGTTAGGAAACACTCAAAGTTAATTTATATTACGTTAAGTTTTACAAGTATATAATATAAGTTCTGTAACAGCTAACACGGACTTTGTTATACGAGTTAGACATGTGGACAATCGCAACAAGCCGGATAGAAAAATTGAGGTAGCTGAAATGATACTTTAAAGGCCATTGGCTGGAACAGATTGTGGAATCAGAAAGTAAATAGCTTTCTACTAATCATACAGCAGAGATATTGTTAAGTAATTTACCAAACACCTAGTGTAGACTCACGCGCAGTACACTCCTACTTCAGGAATATGGGATGTTATTTTCAAATTATACTAAGCAATTAGTACGTTAATTGTTATTGAACTGAAACATTCTTCGAGTACGTGCGTCATGGTCAAATTGAAAACATCTACCAAAAGACCTCGTTTTGAAGAAGGAAGAAGTCTGAGCAATTTATTTGATTCGAGACTGTTGTTGAGCTCATCTGTGTCTGACGATGCAGTAAATCAACGAGACTGGCGTCGCTCTGAAATTGGCACCAATAAAGCGTATACGGTAGGGAATTGGTAAACACGCGCGCGCTAACCCGCGACCGGGAAATAAATCAGTGCAGTGTTGAAGTCGACTGTTAACAATCGATTGTTGAGATAACAAGACTAAGTGGTAGGAATCGTCGACATCGCGTCGACAAAAACCAGCAGCAGCTCAAGTATTGTTTTTATACATCTTTTTTACACCCGGTTTTGTAAAGTCGCAGTGCAATGTGCAAATTTGATGAAACGAAATGAAAATTAGTTTGTGAGAAACACTAAAGGTCACTAACGATAGTACATTGAATTTTATTGTACATTACAAAATTCTACAAATCTGCTCAATTCTACCTATTATAAGGGAATAACAAAACAGTGCAGAACTATACCCAGTACCGCGTCAATCAGTGGCGTAACTAGAAAATGCTAATTGGAGGGAAGGAGACTATCTTCTGGGCGAGGAACGAGACTATCTTAAAGGATGGATTCCACATTTTCCTTAGGATAAACGACATATTCAGGATTCTTTTCATATACTTATTTATACATTTATTTATAAGCCTTTTAACACACGCAACTAGGTTATAAACTAGTTTACAAGTTAGAAACATGAAACTAATTTAACACGTTCTCTGCCGGCGTGTTTTGGTCATTCCGTCCTCCTGAGCCAGACAGTTTTTGGTTGCCTACAATTTAACGTTATTCTTCGGTTGTAATGATCGACACGGCTCGATTAACTTCACATATTGTCGGTCATCATGACCAACACGGCAGAGAACGTGTGGAGTGGTCACAGAATTACACTGAAATTTTTAATATCCCTAGAAGTAGGATTAATCCCTGTGATCCCACCTCCGTATTTACGTCACATTTACGTACTTCCAAATTTTCCAAGATGTTAGACCATGGTTTAGAGTCTATAAATATTGCCCGAGACGTTTCGACTGTACCCTTGACGGACGTCTTCAGTACGGTCGGAACGTCTAGCAGCATTTTAGGACGTTTTGGACTGCGGCCCGACAGCCCGGAAAATGTCGACAGTATAAATACCGGTTGCAGAAGCTTACGTCCCGATATCCAGTGTAGTTCAGTCACTGGCGAACATGTGTTCACAGCACTGCGCCCCCCCCCCTACACACACACACACTGTCGTGGGTCTCACATCTGTGTCCCTACAGTGGTCTTAATGTTCCAGCACGCACTTAAACACGCAGGCAGTGTTGTTGTGAGCAATAACTGTAGCATGACGCGAACAGCTGGTTACGATTCGACGCGGGTAAGGTATATAATGTACAATCCGTACTAATCTTAATGACATAAGATCAGAGAACAAAAGCTCTCTATGCCAGAGTTATCAATGTGATTAAGCGTAGTGTCCGATTTGTTAGACAGTGGTTAACAAGTTTCACTTGACGAAACGACAGATGTTTCGCCCATCGCCACGCCTGCCACATCATCAGTGGAGCAAGGTTAATGAAGGTTTAGTGTTGGATAAAAGATTTGTACTGTGTACTGGGGTCCAAGAGGATGGATGTGACTCAAGACCTGATGAAGAAGGTCTCTGAATCTCTCTTAATCTCACGTAATAGTTGGTGGACTCTGTTGAGTGAAGTTACTCATTCCAAGATTGTGGTAACCAATCCCTTTGGCGGAATGAGTCGAAGATCAAACGAGAGATGGGGGTCCTGGTAGAATTTCATCTACCAGGATGGTGTCTGTTGGCAGCAGGATAGACACCTAATGTGGGAGCCGAGTACGGTGGCACATACTAAGCTGGGTTATAAGGCTTACTACGTGGGTAAATAGGCATCGTAAGCCATGGTAAAGGGAACCTCTCTAGGGGAAGGAGACCCTGAAATGAAAACCCCAGTCCTCTAGGTTTGGGGTTATACGATGGGTTGGTATCCCATCTATATAAAAATTACAGTACTCATAAGTTCATAGGAAAAAGCTGGACAGATCTCGTGGTAACAGACAAAGTTGCCGTAAATGTCACCAAGGCCTAATCCTTGTTGAGGAAGAAGAAGGAAACTGTGCTCTAAATAAAATATTAAAGAATTTATTACTGGTATATGAGGTTTTGTCGTTTTAGAAAGTAAAAAAACAGACACTGTGCTTAATGTCCCCTTTAAAGGACAATAAGTAGCTTTCAACTACAACTATTGTGTCACATTTAGGTATAGCGACGTGGCGCTATTGTGTTACACTGTTGTAAAACATTTAATTTAAATTATAAAAGATCTCGAACAAGCTAGCGACAGTTGTAAACGCACCTAACTTGTGATTGGCTGACACATGTAGTGACAATTTTAGCACGATCTATAAAAGAAGCGCAGTCTAGCATTTAAAAGATTCTAATATAGTGTAATATTGTACTCTAATATGCGTTTATTGTTTTAAAGTTTTATTTTAATATTAAACAGATATGCAGTTATTAAGCTTTGACAGTGGCAGTAACTATAAAGCACAACTAAAAAATATTTTTCCCTTCCATATGTCAAATCATTATCAGAAAGACTTTCCAAGATCCTCACTAATGCTAATCAAAATACAAAAATAGCTTTCAAAAATGTTAACACTATCAATAATAAATGTTTTACGCATACTAAAGACAGGGATGAAATAGAACTAAGATCGAACATAATATATGAAATACCGTGTGAAGAAAACTGTGGAAAAAAATATTACGGTTGTTCTGAACAGTATTTCAAAAGACGTATTTATCGACATAAATATAGCTGCCAGAAAGTAAACACTAACAGACCTGATCCCACGGCCCTAACACAACACGCCCGTACACATGGTCACTCGTTTCAGTTTCATAAAGCTAAAGTAATTCATGCAGAAAGTAATCACTTTAAACGGCAATTCTTAGAAATGCTAACAATATAGAAGAATAAACACCTTTCAGTTAACAAGAAAATGGACGTACAAAGTCTTAGCAAGTGTTATTCTAATCTTATTCACTCTTTTTAAAATGGACAATAGTTTACAGGTTATAGGAATACTGAACAACTTACTAGTTAAGGTACTATTAAAATTTATATCGTTGGCAGTCTGTCAGATAACTACATAACGCTAACACTATACAAATGTAATGTGTTATATGTGTATAAGTATGGAACAGTGATAAGTGTTTAGTGTAATGTGGTTGCTGTAGCTCATCTCACAGTTAATGTAAGTAAATAGTTATAGTAATGTCTGACTTTACACACACCTATACATACTTACAAATAATATAATTGTAGTAAGACTATATTTTAATGTTGTAGGCATGATTATGAGAAGAATAAATCTCGAAACGTCGCAAAACTGAGTTTTCATGATTAATGACCGAACCTCGAAATCATTAACAGTATAATAATACGGTCGATAATTAACATTCCTATATATATATTATAACGTTCATCGGGATAAAAGTTATACCTACGTGACTCTCAGGTTTGGTATACCTACCAAGTGATAAATTTAGTACGATCTATAAAAAATAGGCGCAACCCCAGCATTTAAAATATTCTACCGTAGAGTAAAACATGCATATATCATACTAGCTGTCACTCGCGGCTTCACACGCAAATATTTGACTTTTAATAAGTATTTTAATATAATTTTTATTGTCTATGTCTATATGGCTTCTGTTAGCTCGTATAACAATTTGTACTCATTAGTCAAATTTTCTCCAAAGCTGTTTTCAACACTTGTTCTATTTTAACTTGTACTAAATTATTATGTTGCTGCAACAGTTTTTGGAGATTTAAAAGTACTCGTTTATAAAGCCTTTGGAGATATTTATAAAGTACCTGTTAAATCAAAAACGCTAAATTCTTTATTTTAAGTGTTACTGTGTTAGAAGCATGGTATATCACATTAAACGTTGTTTTCCTCAACCAAAACTTTTATTTATTTCAGAAGTAAACTAAAAACCAAAAACCGTTGTCACCTAACCTCACAAATGAAAACAACACGTATTTTCGCTTTGCATTAAGTAATAGGACAATTTACAATTAGTACGCTTCTTCTTTTCCACGTCGTAATATATAGAAACAATAGCATACGAGTGCTCGTATTGTATAAAACATCGAAAATGTACTGCAGGAATGGATGCCGGTAAATAGCTTTTGTTTATTTACATGTTACTATGGTAATTAATTTTGGCTCCATGGTGTTTTGACATCTTTAGTTGTAGTATTTAATATATGTCATTACTTATTCATTTCATCATCAGAAATACGTATAAACATAAATTTTATAATCGTTTAAGACAATTACAAAATATATAGACGTATCTATATACAAAATTATAAATAATATCGATACAATCCCATATTAAAAATATTAAAAACTGCAGGAACGGATAAAGGTACAGTTCCGATGCCGCAAAATGTCATTTGTTTATTTACTTGTTAGTATGGTAATTAATTCTGGTCTCTATGGTGTTGTTGACATCTTTATACGCGTCAACGAAAAGGCATAATTAAAAGGACCTTAATTGTTCAAACGGGGCAAAATATCAAATTCCAATTTAGACAGTGTTTTTCGCCTTGTGTCAAAGGTTACCTGTGCAAAATTTGGTGGCAATCGGTGTGGATTTGTATTCAGTACCCATAAATCCTCAAACATTGAGTTTTATATGTATAGATTAAAGTTTCTTTTAAATATTAGAAATATGTGTGAACACAATTTCGACAATGACAGTAACTAATGATTGGAGTCTATCGGGGTGTGACGGCACCACGTCTGCAATATATCGTTGCCTGTACACCAGCTGTTTATGTCTACTGTCAACTCAACTAAGATTTGTTGTAGGGTTAGGTATCAGTTAATCAATACACACAATCTCAGTTCCAAGCTTTCTCACGTTTATACATACTTTATAATGTAACTTTCTACTTATGTCAAGCTAAAGTTGGAATTTGTGGAGACCTAAGGAGCAATGTTGACACGGAATTGTGGATTCATAATTGAGTAAAGACACTGCACGATACTTAACCGAATAGAGACGCAATGCACGGCTAAAAAATAAGAAGGGTTTGTGCACTTCAGATCTTAACTGAACCCTTCGAGAAAAACGCAGCGTTCTTTACAATTAATGGTTAGACAGCAAACGAACAAGTAAACAAACGAGAAGGGAAGCAAAAGCTTCGTTATCGATAAAATTCTGCCTTTTCAGTACTTATTATTTTGCCCTTACGAATAACGATTTTACCCCTACAAGACAGGCTACGTCGTGCTTTCTCCTATAATGATATAAACGGAAAGAACTCGTAATTAGGCGCTCTTAACATTACAAGAATTTCCTCAAGTTTCTGTTAATTAAGGTTTCTTCCAACTACGTATTTTGATGATTTTTCAAAAGCTGAGTGAGCACGTGTCTTTAATTGTTACGTTAATTACATTCAAATTATAAATACTCAAAAAATATTATACACTTAAAGATATAATGATTGACCTGAATTATTCACCTTTCGCTATTTGGCAAATTCTTTTTCTTTAACTTCCTTGTTAGGACTCTGTCCTGTTCTATAACAACGGCTTATATGCTGTCACTCCACCTCTTCCTTGGCCGACCAATTCTCCTCTTGGTGTTTGGTTGGCTATCTTTTGTCTTTTTCTCGCTATGGTCGTTACCGTATACTCAGCAAATTACTTAAATAAATTCCGTTAGTTGTAATTCTCTTCTTCTTTAAACAATTTTACCATTGTAAGGCAAGGTATGTCTCTTTTTTTTTCTCCCAGTATTGCAAAAGAAAATAACACACACTAAGGTTTTATCAAATATAAGGATTTCATTTTATTTTTGTTCAGTACTAAAATCATAAAATTTAGTCGAATTCAAAGCCTGATTAACTAATTTTTGTTTATTTTCCTTGTTAAAGGTAAGCTACATTAATCCTCAACATACCGGTTGAACAGAAGTAGGGATAATACATAACCTTGTCTAATAGCTTTCAGTATCTTTGCTTGAAATTTATCCTGACTTGTGACAGCTCTCTGGTTTTTGTAGAGTTGAAGGATAAATATAAATTCGACACGATGATAAATAGGCCTAAATAAAACATAGAAGCCATGAAATGTTTAATTACCCCTCCCACTTCAACTACCCTTTTTATTAACAGATATTTCATCTAACTTTCTACAGTGGATTATTATGACCTTATTTTCAATATATAAAAGATATCAAAATTAAGTACTTTCCTCTTGTTAAAACATAAAACGTTGCAGGTAAACTACCCCTTACCACTAACCGATCTTCACCACAACCAATATGCCTTGAGTCCTCTACAACTCAGGCACATGTGCAAAACATTATTTGATTCTGTTTGAATATGCGGCAGTTATCGTTTGCCATAGAAAAATTTCTACACACAGACAGACAGAGACACAGGCACTTTTCGGAAAATGACTTTTCTTCATGTTTCGAGTGCAGTAAAATCAGAATCAGCCCTTAACTCGAACACGGTTTTTTTTCGCCATCACATACTTTTATTTCCTTATGGAACATGGAAGTAAAAAACGAGTGTTTAAATTTACCCTAAGAAAGTGTCGATACGATCGCCCAATATCAAAAACACTATTGTAAACTAGTTTTAGACAGATTACTACGTAAGGCATGATATTTTATAATTGTCATAGTACTGTGTAAAAAATGTGATATCTTCATCATCGTCATCATCATCATCATCATCACCACTCCAAGGATTAGGTTCTAGACCTTTTCCGGAACCCATCTCCTCCTCGGTCTACCGACATCTCCCTTCCCATTAGGGTGACAACCCACGGCAGTCATGAGTAGGCGGATATCAGGCATGCGGTTCAAGTGTTCACACCATCTCCTTCTGTGCTTTTCAGTCTTCTCTTGCAATGATACAATGTTTAATTCCCGTGTAATATATCCTCGTCCCTTTTCCGATCCAGGAGAGAACAACCTTGCGTCTCTTTTAGAAATTTTATTTCAGCGGCCTCAATCCTCTGTACGTCCCTTTTACCAAGAGTCCATGTCTCATTATAAATAGAGGAATGTGGGGACATCCACAGTTTTGTAAAATTTCATTCGGGTATCCTTCCGTATTTTATTTTTTAGGTACTTGTGAATCGTTTCATATATCCCTCTAAATTTTGTTAGCGTACTATCCCAATCAATATCGGTTCCATAGGAGATATCACAACTCAGGTAATTAAAATGACTAATCTGATCCAAAATCTGATTATTCGCGACTATTTTAGTTTTTACAGGATACCTGCCCTTAAATGCCATTGTTTTAGATTTGTAGCAGATATCTGTAGCCTATAGTCTTATAAGATCCTGTTAAAAGTAAATATAGCAATTTGTAACTGGTGTTCTGTTTTCTGTATCGTTACTTTGTCATCTGCATAAAGCAATGCATTTACATGAATATTTCGCTGAAGAAATATTCCCGAAAAGTATGTGATGATATTTTCCAAATTTAATATCGTACGTTTTCGCAGTAAACAGAGTAATGTTTTGATTGCGTCATAAGCAAACTGAAAACATTTTACGAGAGGATCTCGTTTTAAAGAAAGAAGAAGTCTGAGCAATTTATTTGATTCGATGACTGTTGTTGCGCTCATTTGTGACTGACGATGCAGTAAATCAACTAGACTGGCGTCGCTCTGAAATTGGCACCAATAAAGCGTATACTACGGTACGGAAATGGCACACGCGCGCGCGCGACCCCGTCACCGGGAAATAAATCAGTGTTGTGGTGAAGTCGACTGTTAACAATCGATTGTTAAGATAACAAGACTAAGTGGATCGAATCGTCGACGTCAAAAAACCAGTAGTAGGCCAAGTATTCTTTATTGTACTTGTTTTACATACACCCGCACACGCTCGCAGACTCACACAGGTTTGAAAAATACAGAATAAAAAATTCATTATAGAAAGCAGGCTATAAGTCAACATATATTTTGTATTATAATTTTTATCGTATTGCATTTTATTCTACATTTTATAAGAAAATAACAAAACGTATTTGAAACCATCATTCTTAAATCATTACTAGACCATCTTAGACTATCATTTATAAAAGCGTTTTATTTAGAGCATGTGCACATACAGCTCGGAAACTTAGATCCTACGGAAAATTGGAGAGGAGCTGACTTACAGCTTTTCAGATGTAGTGCTTAGGAATATTGTGGTCGGAAAGACTGCCTAACGACAATGTTTTGAAGAGAGTGTGTAAAAAAAGGACGTTTTGCCCACTGCGGAAAGGAGAAGCAGTATGACTGGTGTAGCATGACAGAAAATCCACCTTGTTATAATTCAAAAAAATAAGCAAGAACAGAATAAAAAACAAACTGGCTTAAAGAAAAATTACTATAATAATTAATCAAGAACAAGAGTAAACTGAAAACCTAGATTAAAAGAAATAAAGTTCATTAAAAACAGACATACAATCTACAATAAATCATAGGAAGATAATGATAGTCCAACGTATAGAGTAAATATACCCAGGTAGAATAGGAGCATGTAAGGAAATACCACGGATAAACAAACCCCCAGAATAAAAAGATAACTATTGAAAAAACAATCCCACACTATAAAAATAAAAACCCCAAAAATATAAAATAAGGAAAGTACAATACAATAAAATAAGAATAAATATAAAGTAAGTGTAAGTAAAGATTTTATATATATGACTACAATTGGACAAGTGTGATTTATTTTTATTGTGAAAAGTGACTAATAATAATCCCATTTAAGTGATGTTCCTCATTCCCCAAGACTAGATAAAATGACTAGAAATAAGATTAGGGAATTCAGTGAATAAGTGAGGTGAACCAGGGTAAATCCCTAAATTAAAACAAAAACAGCAATAGACTGAATAATAGTTAACTTTAATAGACTGTTTAAAT
The DNA here is from genome assembly GCA_034769895.1 of Magicicada septendecula. Taxonomy (NCBI): domain Eukaryota; kingdom Metazoa; phylum Arthropoda; class Insecta; order Hemiptera; family Cicadidae; genus Magicicada; species Magicicada septendecula. The sequence continues at coordinate 138,680,895 of CM068373.1, read as the reverse complement.
AAAAACAGATTTGTTTTGTTGTGTTAAAAGTTCATTGAACTCACAGCATTGAATGCTTGAGATTAAATTTATTTTTAAGATAATATCTTTATTATGTTTTAATGATGTCAATTAATAATAAACAATGTTGTAATTAAGTAATTAAGTACCATATACCGTTAATAAGTTACGACGACCACGCAAAAACCATCGTAAAGAGTATACGTAATTGTAAAAGAGATTTATGGGACCAATTATAGTGAACAGTATAGTTATGATTTCCAGTTATGATTTCATTCGTAATATGGGACCAATTATGATTTTGGCACATTTTGGATGGACGCCTGGACTGAGACAGTAGAAACTGTACAACCAGTCGCTTGGTTCGATGGACGGAGCTACAGTTGTCGTTGGGAACAATCGTCGCGGAAGCCGCCTGCAATAATAGCTGCCGTCATCAAAGGCCGTAAAACAGAATAAGCAAAGAGGTACAACTTGTGTTCAGAAATAAACACGCACAGAACATAGATACAACGGTATAGTATAGAATACACAGTAAATGAAAAACATAAAAGAGACTGGTGATCAGCTGCAACCTTCTGTTAAACAAACCGATTTTAGCTGTTTTAATTGGTGGTTAATAAAGACAGACCGACCCAACGTAGTTTTATCACGTCATTCAACTGGATCCACATAAATTGCCAAGAAAGTATTTTGAACATTTGGCAAAAGGTAGACTATGTTTACGGATAAGAGACAAAAACTGTAACTGTAGCTTCAGAGTCGAACACCAACACTACACGACACTGTAACTGTAGCTTCAGAGTTGAACACCAACATTACACGACACCGTAACTGTAGCTTCAGAGTTGAACACCAACATTACACGACACTGTAACTGTAGCTTCAGAGTTGAACACCTACACTACACGACATTGTAACTGTAGCTTCAGAGTCGAACACCAACACTACACGATACTGTAACTGTAGCTTCAGAGTTGAACACCAGCACTACACGACACTGTAACTGTAGATTCAGAGTTGAACACCAACACTACACGACACTGTAACTGTAGCTTCAGAGTTGAACACCAACACTACACGACACTGTAACTGTAGATTCAGAGTTGAACACCAACACTACACGACACTGTAACTGTAGCTTCAGAGTTGAACACCAACATTACACGACATTGTATCGGATCAAGCTCCAATGTATAGGCCTACAGGTTGCAGGAGGACGAGGAATAGGACGTCACGATGACGACGACGACGACGACGATGATGATGATGATGATGGTGATGGTGGTGGTGGTGGTGGTGGTGGTGACGACGACGACGACGATGATGGTGATGGCGATGATGATGATGGTGATGATGATGAGGACGACGACGACGACGACGACGACGACGACGACGACGACAACGACGATGATAACGATGATTAACAAAATAACTCTCAATCTAACCGACTGGTTCCCAAATTCCTTTGACTAACAGCTCTTTTAATAAAAATTTACAGGCATTGCACAAATGCAATGCACAGAGAAGGGCATAGAAAATGCTTCAATAAAACCAATCAATGAATTCATTCTTCATTTACCAATGTACAGATTATAAGTTAAATGTAGTCGCATTCATAAGCGAAGTTTTATATGTGTACTACGTTATTGACAACAAAGAAGTAGTTTCTATGGAAACTCACCGGTTCCCATTTTCGATCACGCACCAGCGAGCGGCCGCAAATGTGCAACACGTCCTTATAAACATTTTCAATGTTAAAACATTTATTCCGCCTTTCAGAAAACTGTTTATACAAAATTAAAAGTGTGGTTGTACTTGTAATTTTTTGAAGTTCACAAAAATGCGTATGCTGCCATGTGTGTGTGTAACAGTTCGAAAACAAAACAACTTGTAACTGAAATTCTAAATTATTTTATTAAAATTAAATAATTAAATAAAATTCGCATAAGCAAAATACGTAACATTGGTTGCTCAGAATTTAGGTTACTAATCTCAGTCAAATATAATTACTAATGAGAAGGATGAGCCAGACATTGTGTTTAGAGCAGTGGTTTCCAACTTATCCGCGCATAAGGGCCACACTTAAACTCAGGAATCTTCGGGTTGCATCAAAAGTGATCGACTTTCAACAAACAAGGTATTATAAAAAAGGTAGTATTTAATTGTAAATAAGTAAAATCAGCTGATTTACACATTTAACGTATCTTACTACATACCTTTATCGGTTCAATCTTTATTATGTCAGCAGTAATGTCCACATCGAGCAAAAGCATTTAAACGTAACACGACTGGCTACGATTCAAGGATTAAATAGAGGACAAGCGTGTCTGTTTTGTCTAGCCGAGAGATGGAAGGAAGTAGACTGCGCATTATAATATACTGAAAGTAAAAGGAGACTAAAGCAAACACACATTCCATTAAACTATTACATTTTATTGTTAATTATAAAAATTAATTGTAGTATTAATTACATATTATTATTAATTATACTAATTATTAAATTGACTTTCCAAGGTAAGGTGGCGGGATTTTAGGTCGAAATCACTGGTTTAGAGCTTTGAAAGGATTGTCTCGAAGGCCCTGTTGTAGGTCATCATCATCATCATCATCAACCTTAAGGATTAGGTTCATCTTGAACCTGTTCCGGGACCCACTTCGCTCTCGGCCGTCCTACATCTCTCTTCCCCACCGTTCTATATTCCATTGCTAGCACTGGAATTCCGCTCACATTCCAGGTACGCTATCCATGGCGTAGTCCTGATCTCTTTGCTGTGGTCATTTTCCCATTAACACCATTTCCGATGTTTTTTTTTGAGGCTGTAAGAAAGATATTTTTTACGTGGTTGGGTTACTGGCCCTAACCTCCATCTGGAGGGAAGGGATGTAATTCGGACTTCCCTTGTCCTAGGAGGATAGCCTTCTCTATGGCTTCGAGGTCTCACTCTCCGTTTAGCGCAGTATTGCGGCCGTCTGAATCATCCAGATTGACGCCTGCAATATCCCAAAGATAAACCGTTCCAGTATCCCTTCCGTTGAGTCTTAACTTAGTACTGGTGGATACTGCTGCCCTCAACTAGGAATGTTTATCAGCCTTCCGGTCTAGATCCGTACTGTTCTGCGAAAACAGGGTCACCTCGTGTAGGATGTGGCTCTTCACCACACAGTTCGGTCTTGGCCGGAGAGAGCTAGGGGCTCCATTGGGGCGCCATCACTTCCTCCAAACCGGGGACTTGTAAGGACCAGTCCCCAGTCAACCCGCAGCAAAGGTGCTACCTCTCCCAGTTCCCTCGACCCCCTGTTGTAGGTATACACAAAATATCACTACAGACTTTGGGTTGAGCGTGGTACAGTGTAGTTACTGTAATGAGTTTATGTTCATTCTATTAGGCTTTACATCTACAAAACCAGATTGACATGACATAAATATTAGTTTGGTTGTTAGTGGTGCATTTTGTATGCAAACAATACTGTTAACGGCTAAAAAAATGCGACAAACTCTTGAACTTCGGCCATTATATGATATTATAGCTAAATATCTTCAGTCAAGAAATTTTTTAACGTCTTTTTATTGATCATTTGGTTTTCGCTGGAACCTGCATCGCAATTAAAATACCTCTACTGCACACAGGAGGCGATGCGCTGACTTTGTAAAACACTGATCTAACCCTTAGTTGGGAAAGTACAGCGTTCCGAGAAAAAATAACGTAATAGGCAGAGAACCAACAAGAGCAATAAAATAAAGCTTTATTATTGATAAAGGTTTTGGCTTCTTGTATACTTATTATTCTGGATCTTCGTACAATAAATTTTCCCCCTGCAAGCTACTTCACGTTTTTCTTCCGCAACTATAGAAATGAAATGAACATATAATTGAGACTTTTTTGAATTACAAGAACTTTATTTCACTTCCTTTACACGCTGTTTCTTTCAACCACAATAATTTTACCAACATTTCAATCTTAATATAAGTAAGAGTCTAATTATTTTGTTAATTACAGTAAAATTGTAAGTGTACTGGAATGGTACAATTTACTTCAAGGTATAACGATTTTCCTGAATTATTCATATTTCGTTGTTCAAGAAGTTACTTTAAAAATATTTGTCTACGTTTGATTTTCATTCCTTTGTAAAGTAATTTTACCACTACAAGAAAATGTAAGAATCGTTTTTATTTTGCAATAATATAAAATAACCTAACAACACATAATTAAGCGACATTCTCATTACAAGACTTTTATTTTTCTTAAATACATGTACATTCGCTTTTCACATTTGTATGCAAATTCAATTCCCAATCTAACAGGTCTTTATTTATTGGCTGCTTAGAGTTAACTTGCGCAGAACGCCACCATTAAACTGAAATGCAGTAGTCATTGTTTAGCATTTTTTTTTAGAGAACTGTCTATTGACTAATCTTTAACGTACAACACAAAATAAAGCGCTAATGACATTAACAGAAAAACTGGTCAGAGGATCAGCAGGATTAAAATATGCCAGATTGTGGTCCAGTTTTTTCGTCTGGATTACCAGAGGCTTCGGCTGTACCGAAGACAACCATTTTCAGTAAAGCAGGAACACGAGACCTTAACTGCCCGCGTAGGATTAAGTAGAATGAGAGACTACCTGTTCTGGGGGGGGGGGGGCTTGTAAAACTGCTCGCTGCTTACATTCTGACTTCGCCCATCGCTCTCTCTTCGTGTGTCTCAAAGCCCGTATTTATTGAATGCCAACGACTTATACTGCTGCCGCCGTCTGGATGCTCCCTGGGTTGTGGGCCTTCTTACCTCAGCAGGGTAATGAGTAAAACAGAGGAGCCGTCCTATTAAGATAAGATGACCGAGTCTATCAGAAGACAGACACATTCCACTAAAAATGGCTGTCCCCGATACAACTGAAACCTCTGGTATCTCACACGGAAATCTTGGGCCACAGCCCGACAAGGTTTAACCCACTAATGATATTATTAAGGAGAACGCACTGACCGTAGAGTCAATCATTACACGCTAAAGAAATTTAAATCAAAATATTTTTAACATTTATTCAAAACGATTGTATTAAAGTTTTCATATACTTACAGACATAGAGACACATATTGCCTTCATATACTATAAAAAAGAAATTTATCGGGTGAATAGAGACATATTGTGGAAAATACTAGACCAAAGAGGATAACCACATCATATAATAGAAGTAATAAAAAGCCAATTTAAAAGAACGGACAAGTAATGGTTATAGTAATAAACACCGGGAAGGAGAAAACAGGACTGTTAACACAGGCGTTACACAAGGGTTAACACATACTTTATTTAACATATATGACGATGTTGTAAGGCAATGGAAACAACGAACTGGTTCTGGAATCTACTTACTTCCCGATAATTTCTCCATTAACACTCTGCTGTTTGTTGACGATCAAGTTATCCTACAAGAAAACGAAAATGAATTACAAAAGCCGTGTATCAACTTAGTAAAATTTGCAATGAATATAATTGAAAAATATCCACGAAAAGACTAATATAATGGCGTTTAAAGGAAAATTCCCAGTACGCTCCAAAATAGTAATAGACAATAAAATTATTACAAGCAGAATTATCACTGTTGCACACCAGTATAGAAAAATTATTCCAATTAGCGCTTTCAAGATTCTCAGCTCATCGTCAGATCGGAAATGCTGAGATCGGATTTCCGATCTGACGATGAGCTGAGAAGCTTGAAAGTGCTAATCGGAATAATTTTACTATAGTGGTGTGCAACAGTGATTATTCTGTTTGTGATTATACCCACTACAACAACTTTCTTAATTAAACTTCTAATAAAATTATTGGACAAACATCACACTACAGTTATTTAGAGTGTGACGTAAGCTATGAATATGGAAACGATATCGATAATAAAATAAACAGATAACAGAGGATGTGTGGCACATTTCACAGCCTCTGGGGAAGAAAGTATGAAAAGATACAGCATTAAAATTTTATATAGTAATGGCGGCGTTAGTATTGATGTACGGGAGTAAATCGTGGACACCCACCCACAATCAGAGAAATCGAATTGAAGCTGCTGAAATGAAATTTTTAAGGAGAGTCAAAGGATACACCCCAAGAGACCACATTAGAAGAAGACTTACAGACAAAAAATTTTTGTTTCGTAATTTATAGGCCTACATGAACACTATAGTAATACTGAACTATAATTTCGTGTATAAACAATCAATTGAAAAAATTCAATTAACTGATTTCCAGCCAGCCAGTTTTTCTGTCGTGAGGCAGTATGATGAACTGGTGAGAGTATTTTACCACCATTGGAAGAGAAGTTTTATTAGTGTGTTGTGATGGCAATATAGGAGCCTTGCACACTGCCATAAGCCAGTTTCCCAGTTGGTATAAACACTGAACGCTTTTACTGGGATGCCAAATATTACGAACAATTACAGATAGTAGCTATGTGATCGCCATTATTCCCAGTCGTAGCCAGTATTTACTTCAAAAAATTTGAAATTTGTACGTTGGATTCAGCGAGACTAAAACCCACACATCTTTACCGATATCTGGACGATACCTTGGTTATCCGGTCTCACGTCACGAAGAACTACAGGCTTTTTTTCAGCATCTAAACTCGATACAAAATTCCATTCAGTTTACCATGAAAGTGGAAGAAAATGTTGAAATTCTTTTCTTAGATGTACCAATAACTCGGATTTCTGGGTCATCGTGTGTACAGGAAACCTACCCACATGCAGCTTTACATTATTACCCTGCACAAAAGCAAGCTGTTCTGAACACACGTTTTTACGTAGCGAAGAGAGTATTACAACGCTGCCCCGAATTTTTTACAATTTTTGTTTTTTATTGGGGGGCGCTACTTAATATCTAAAACTAGACGCGTGGCCTAGTAAAATGTGCTGGGCCCATCGTGACAGGTCTTGCAAAGAAACACTGGTTTAAGCAGCAAATTTTTATTAGTGCATAACTTGATTCTAAACATATTCGTTTTACAAACTGCAATTCTTTTCGTCTTAGATTTTAAACCTAAACTTCAAACGATTTCCTTTACAAACACCATGGTGGTAGGCTTGCACTAATAACATCTCAGAATATCTCTCACAAATAATTTACAACATTATATAACAACCAGACACAATCATTTCATGTTTCAATCATCAGAAAATTTTTCATTTATGTTAACAATGGTTGAGATTTTGTTCAGCAAGAAAATTATTAAAAGTACATAATAGTGAGTGCAAGTAATCTGTAGGTAACTGTTGAAATTTTGAAAATAATTTGCTATATGTTTTCAACTACTTCCATCTATCTGTCCCCAACACTTGGAATTAATAATAAGAATAACAATTAACGATAAGATCACTCACTGTGATCACTGCTATGCAGACATTAAGAAGAAAAGGTTTTTTGTTTGCATTTAAAGTTATAATTAAAAGTAGAACCAAATTAACTTCAAATTAAAACCAAAAGGAGTTTCAATCTAGACTAATTCGATCTGGTAAAAAAGTTAACCCATATAAGTTGCAAGACCGGTAGATGCAAGTTCTTCATTGTCTGGATATGGCAATTTCTTTTTTTTTTAGTTTAATTTTGTTTTAAGTAAATTTCAAATTGGCTTCCTTTTGCAGGAATTAAAAGGAAATATCTGCATTGCAATATTCGTGACCTTCAACACCATGTACAATTGATATACTAAATATATTATAAAATTTTCATAATAACAGTAATCACTATGAGCACAATTTAGTATGTCTGCACAAACATGTTCCAGGCAATCTTAACTCTCAGATATGAGTCTAATTTATTTAACTGAGTTTTTGTGTTCGTAACGTTATAACCGGTGGAGTACTGTGTGTGTGATGAATAAAAGAAACTTCCCACCTGATCTCTGAGAACACATAGAATACAGATTCCTGCCATGCAAGTCTGGGTGTGGATGATGACGATGATTGCCACGACAAACCTCTCCGAGTAGCGAAATAATGGATTTGGGGCGGTTCAGCTGTAGCTTAATGATCTAGCGTGGTGTGACGGCGTTGAGGATCATTTCGCACTGCTCTGCGGACGTGGAAGGATGTAATGTCCCCATCTCGGCGACCCATTTCACCTCCCGACTGTGCGGGGAACCCAGTAAAAATTTCATTTGTATATTGGAGCCAGACAAAAGAGAACATTCTGCCCCCCACATCCTTTCGCCACGTAACCCGATCACACACACCACTATTATTTCGATTCAACAACAGCCTGCCAATAGTAAAAGTCATACTTCAAGTTATTAATTTAAGTATTAAATTTCAATTCATCACAATTAAATCATCCCAATTCCTTTAATTCATCTAGCTTTAAATATTCATTGGTTACATTTTAGGTTTAAATTCTCATTATCAATAACTCACGGACACATGGTCTCGGGCATAACCGAACTAACTACACATTTACAAGGTATTCAAATTAACAATTAAATTTCAGTGTAATACTAATTATAGTTTATAACACATTCAATTCATCTGCTTTAAATTTTCATTGCTTTTAAAATTGATTTTTTAAATTTACTCTAAGTCATTTAACCACGTGTTTCAACCATACCGGAACGACATGGCCAGTCAGGGCCACACACACACACAATTGTCATATTTTACACACACAAACCCCAATTAGATTAACGTTAAATTATTAAAGCATGAATACTGGCTCACCTGAAGCTCTTTATAAAATTATAGACTCATAGTTAGATGTTAACAACAGCACGCCGCCACGATCCGCTCTGTACCAGTGTTGGAAGAGAAAGAGACGAGAATCAACGCTGCACAAAATTACAAAACGCTGACGCACGGCTGAATAGATTTCGTTGTCAAAGGACCATGCAGCGCGGCCAACTGAATAACGTCACTGACAAGGTCACGGCGACTGACTAGGTCTCGCTATCGCTAGCGGGCAGCCTAACTCGAAACGCTAACGCACTAAACGTACAGAATTGCGTTTAAAACTTGCCGTGGAATTTACATTTAATATTGCCACGGCACAGTGTCTGATGACAAACATTTCCTCAAGAAGAAAAAGCACCTATCAAACGCTCTTGAAAGTAACACCTATAACAGGGACGCCCTACGTAATTCATTTAAGAAAACCGAGAAACCTTTATAGACACTTACAGCAGAAGATAATAACCACAGAGAATTCTTACGGTACGTAAAAGCTACCACAGGCAAAATTAGCAGTATGTAAAGGAAATATGGCATTAAAACAGTGTTTCAACCACATAAGAAGTTGGCACAATTTTTAAACCCAATCAAACACAGAATTCCGTTTAACACTGAAGGTATCTACAAAATTCCGTGCAGCTGCGGAAACGTCTACATTGGCCAGACGGGCAGCCTGATTTCCACAAGAGTCCAAGAACATGTCAGACATACGAATTGTTGACAAGTCGGCAATTGCTAAGCATTCAGTCTTAACTGATCACATGGTAAAATCTGAAGACGCATCTGTTATGAGGTAGTGTTATAGGTATTATGGCAGAATGGTCCCAGAAGCAATGGAAATTAATAAACATAAGGATAACATCAACAGAGAAACAGTAACGCTCAGCTTGACTTAGTACCCTTTATTTTCTGTTTTGACTGTACGTGAGTTGCCTAACCGCACAAATAACTCATACGGCGTAACACCTACACGGCAGAGTGCACTTACCGGACCACCCACCGCCACTTCTAAACTTCAGAACTGAGTTCGCTTACCAACCTCTTCGTCACTTAGACCTGAGGATACTCATTCTAATATGACTAAGACGTTGTCATACAAGACATTTTTGGCGCGGTCCATACCGGAAGAAGACTTCAAAAACATAGCTGAATACTTTGTCCGATTGTGTGCCGCGTACTGTCATCAAAGTTTATGACTGTTCGGGCATTGCACTGGCAGATTGCCTGCCAAAAGTAATGGAACCATCAACGGTAAAAGACACTGGTAGACATTTTTAAGCTCAGAAATGCAATATAATACCAAAGACCTAAAATGTTGTCAAAAACAGTCCCTTTTTCGTGAACAATCAATGCTTCTCCTTATGCTCCACGTCAAATATAAAATGTATGAAGAAATTTGGTTAGGTGAATTTTGTACTTCTACACTATTCTCCTAATCATGCGGCTATCCGCCTAATGACAAATATAGGAAATAAAACTATAGACAGTGTTTCAAAAAGATAGTGGCAAACTTTAGAAATAATTCTACTGACTAAACTGAAGGAGAAATGTCCAACAAACGTACATTGAAAAAAGCTTCGTTTTCCGTTCGTATGTCTGTTAGTGTTTTTATTAAAAAAAATCTTTTCTGGTGAACGAAATGGGATGTAGCGTTAAAGTTTCGCAGAGTAAATGTATTATTTCTTCCTAATAAACAGAACAGAATGTTGCCTTTAATATTTTTAAAATAGCGGCTAATGAAATAAGTTATTTCTAAATTTTACAAAAATTGTACCTACAACAAAAATTGTCTTATTTCACACACACTTGACCCTTTTATTCTCAATCCAATTATACTTTGCTGTGGAAGTCGTATAAAAAATAACGGAGATATTACTTTTCTTTTATAAGAAAAATTTGTTAGTTTCCTTATAGTAATTGTTTTAGCTTGCTTTTTTTTATAAAATAAATTTAATATCTACTTTATTTTTTATCCGAATTCCATGTTACCCTCGATAAAGTTAAATGCATGTTACCGCAAAATGCACATGTTCATTTATTTTGCAGGATTTACAGAATGTTAAACTTTAACGTCGTTCAATTAAGACACGTGCAGTGTAGTGGCAACAGTTTTCGTAGTTCCCTGAAGGGGTCGCTAAACACACATACACGTGTATGTTTACTGTACATGTTAGCTCCACCTCCTGTATTCAATTTAACTAACGAAGTCTTCGGTCCGATTAATTGGTGCGCGGGGAACAATTAGAACCCAACACTGCACGTTTAGAGACCCACTTACCCGTGCAAATGTTATACCGTAAACATATTAAACATGCTCACGTGTGTATGTGTGTGTGTGTGTGTGTGTGTGTGTGTGTGTGTGTGTGTGTGTGTGTGTGTGTGTGTGTGTGTGTTTTGCCGTATTAAAAATAACGGCAATGAAGTTACAACAACGTCATCAACACAATTTCACAAACACGTAAATTCATCATGTACATATAACAATTATATTGTTTATTATATTTATTGACTATTACAATCTAAATATTTTTTGCATAGAATTCCATGGTCCCGTTAATTTTGGTCATTGTACTAAATTTCCAGCCTTACTGGCCGTGATCTATAGTTAATATTGTTACGACATTACAGAAGAATCTACGTGTTTCTCTAATGTTCCAGACGAATCCGAATTTAATGTTGTGTGCGTATGTGATTTCAACATGCGCTCGCGAGACTTTGCTAGACTGTGTCAGAACCCGCGTGGACTGTGTCAAGGCCGCAATCAGTTATGTCCTAGTGTAGCGCTAATGCGTAGTATGTGGATGTTTCTGGATTTTCGGCGGGGACAAATACAAGTACTCAGCGACGTTCAGTTTGAGTTGTGATTTATTGTAATGCGGTTCGTAGTATTATAGTTCAGAGTTATAGTCGATCGATTACTCTGTGCGTTCAAGTGGTTATTTGTGAAAAGTAATTATCGTGGCGAAGTGTTATGGGTTTTTATAATTGTGCGGGACGATTGTAATACAATTGTGTTTTATATTAATTGACATTTTTTTATTGCGTTATTGCGTGCGAACAATTTTTATTTTATTTGTTCTAAGAGATTATCTTGTTTATTACAAACTGTTTAGGGGTGATAATTAAAGATGGTGATTAGCGACGTAATTGGTGTCTTGTATTTTGCTTCCCACTGTACCATACGACGACCGTCGTAACAATATTATAGGTATTATTCCTTGCTGACAGCTCGCGCGATCCCCACTTCCTCAGCGGGAACAGACGGAAAAGTTGTCCCAAAACGGGTAACGAGGGTTGTAAGGCGGCGTCCTAATACAACTTTTAAACTCAGTGTTCCGAACGATTTGATGTGGACGCCGGATGCCTCGGTCATCAATCACCGTTAGATCAAAGGTTATAAGCTATCGCCGTGACGTCAACATGACAATCAGGCGTTTGACTCCTTTTGCCGGGGAACCGCCAGAGGGCAGGTTCCTCGTACCTGAAACACTCCAACTTCAGGGAAGTTTATAGACGGGAATAGCGGACGATAGAGCGTGTGCCCTGCCGTCGACCGAATCGAGATCGGTACACTGGCGAACCGAGTCAGGAGAGGATGGATGTCATCGTATCGCAGAAATGAAGGTGTGGCTAATTACCCAGCTGTTTGACACCAATGAAAGTCTCCGTTGGCACCAAACAATAACTGTACCGGCGTCAAGTGTTGGCCGTTACCCTGGCAGTAGCGTCTTTCAACGAGGATCTCCACAACGCTAGTCCAACGACATAATACATTCTTGCAACGTGTATGATGATTACCTGCACATACAATACATACTTATATAAAATTTTTATATAATAAAATATTTGTGTGGGGGTAAGTCCGTGAATTTGGTGTTAAATCTAAATTGGCAAATCTAATCCGTGAAACCCTTACGGACACAGTCTCAAAAATAAAATTCATTGATGAAATATCTCAACCGTTCAAAATAAATACAGGCGTAAGAGAGGGTGATTGTTTATCCCCAATTCTTTTCAACTGTGTCCTGGAGAAAGTAGTGAGAAATTGGAATGAAAAATTAAAGGAATGCAAAATATCACCAATCATGTTGGGAAGAAGGACCAAACGTATTGAAATAAACTGGCTGGTGTTCGCACATGACTTTCCTATACTTTCTGAACATCTGACATCTGCAGTAAAATAAGCTAATGTTTTAGAGGACACAGCCAAGTAAACAGGATTAAAAATTTTTACAGGAAAAACCAAATTTCTCACGAACATTAAAAATGCGCCAAAATTCCTGTTAACAGATACTGATCGAATAGAGAGGGTTCAAAAATTTAAGTATCTAGAAGAAATAATTCAACAGAATGGTTTAGAATAATCTGCTATAGAAGAAAGTATTCATAAGATGGAAAGGGCATATAGTATAACAAAAGATAATCAGAATAAAAAGTGCATATCTAAAAATGCGAAAATAAGGCAGTACAGTACAGTAGTGAAGCCAGAATGCCTATATGCAAGTGAATGACTAGTGTTGAATTATAACAGAAAGGACATTATAGAAACATTTATATAGAAAGGACGACAATAGGTTGACAAAGGGATCTTCAAATATCTGTGGGGGAAGAAGTCAACATCAAGTTGGATTAAAGAAGTCCAAAAGGATTTAGAAAAATATAATATAAACGCAGAAGGAGCAATTGAAAGAGACGTTTTCGGGCAAAAGTGTTAAAAATGGAAGGAGCCCAGTGTTAAAATAGGAGAGAGAAAAACGCAGGTTCAAAGTAGACTGAAGACAGGAAGAAGAGACACAGTGAAAAGATGAAAGAATATTGGAGAAAAAGAAAAAACAAAGAATAAAGAATTGAAATGGCATGTGGTCCTTAGATGGCCGATACAAAAAAAAAAATTGGTGTATATTTTATTTTTTCTATACCAGCCGATCGGAGGTTAATTTCTGGAATAATCCTCGTTTCAACTATTTGTATCGATACAAAGATAATGAATTTCATATTTCTTTATTGTAGTGTTATTTTCAAAATCGTGCGTTAAAATGCATGTTGTTTCATAACTTTTGTATTTTATTTATGTCTACTTTTTTCTCGTCAGTAATAAACATGGTTCTTGCAGAATGTAATATCTTCAAATAAATACGCTGCAAGTAGGTTTATTTTTACTTTTCACAGAAAGTATTCTGTATCTTCAGAGGTTTGTTTGAATTGTAATTGAATGTTTCGCTTACAATATAGTTAAAGGATAATCGAATTTGCTTCTATTGTATTTTCGATTATTTTAATGTTTATGTAGTAGCTATTTATTATAGGCCTATATTTAATGTTTATTTTATTATTCTAATAAATGTATAATTTTATATAAATCGTCGTGTTTTGTTTTTATTTGAATTTGTTCTTTAATTAGTAGATTATTATTATTGTGCTTGTAAATATTAAGATTTTCCCAGATATTCAATTTGTTACCTTGTTCTACGTTTTCAATTAATTTAACATTTTAAATGTCTGGAAATGTATGTTTATTGTTTGAACAGTGTATGGATAAATTAGTTTGTAAATATTAGGTTTTAAAAATGCATTGCGATGTTGAATATATCTCTCGGACAGTTTTTTTCTTCGTCTGGCCTACGTAACATTTATTGCAATCTGCAATCTGGACATTCTATTTTGTAAACTCCATTTTTATTATGAATGTTGAATTTATTTTTCGGTTTTATTTTATTAAAAATAAATTATTTGTGTTATAAGATATTTTTAAGTTTGTATCTTTAAATAGTTTACTTAGCTTACGAGTTATGTTTCCGTGATAAGTAAAGTTGATATATTTTATATTATCATTAGTGGAAGAGTTTTTACAGGAAGGTTTGAAAGGTGTTTGTTTAGTAAGTTCATGTTTTATTTTATTTTCTAATTTATTGATATTTTTTTTTTGTATCCATTGTTTATTGCTATTTGTTTGATAATATTTCTTTCATTGTTTCTTTCTTGTTCATTTAATGGGATTCTTCTATACATACGGTATATTAATGAACTGAATTCTGCTTATTTTATGTTGGGGAGGATGATTAAACTTATTGGAATTATTAAATTAGTTTGAGATGGTTTTCTGTACACTGAGTGTTCAAAATTATTTTCAGTTCTGTTTATGGTTAGGTCTAGGTAATTCAGTTTATTATGTGATTCTTCTTCTGTTGTGAATTTTATTTTGCTACGTAAATTGTTAATTGAATTTAATATATTAGAAATATTAATGCTTCTATTTTGGGATATCTCTAGAGTGTCATTAACGTATCTAAAGTAGTATTCTAATTGGTTGTTTAATTTTATTATTTCTATTGTTTCTTCAAGATTTTTTAAAAAGATTTCACAGATGATAGCGGAGGTTAGGGCTCCCACAGCAAGTCGGTGTGTTTGGTAGTTTGTATTATAGTTTGTTATTATATTGAAAATAATTTTGTTTTAATATAATTTTTAAACTGTTACTTAATTGTCTAATGAATGTGTCGTTTTCATTATTTGTTTTTAGCGTATTTGTTACATAATATTTACAGAGAGATTAAAATATTAATCATACTAATAATAGGAGAGTCTCTTACTCCCTTATTATCGTGTTAAGAGGTACGATATTAATCTCTCAACTAATCATAAAGAAAGTGAATTATAAAGGCGCTGTAATACAAATGAGCGCGCGCTACTCACAAATCCAAAATCTTGTAATCGTACTTTGTTTATCAATAATATACTGAATGGAACCTTGTTAGTGCTTTTTCTGTTAACTGCTAATAAGCCGCTTTTGAACAACTCTTGGCTGGTACGGATTTGAAGCTGAATAAAGGTTGTTAAGCCGCAGAAAGACAGGAAAGAGAGAGAGAGAGAGAGAGAGAGAGAGAGAGAGAGAGAGAGAGAGAGAGAGAGAGAGAGAGAGAGAGAGAGCTTATTAAATAACCTATGTAGGAAGACGTGCACCTAAATTGCTGTTTCTACTTATCGTCAAGGTCAGGCAACACCGACCAATCAACTTTCGCTAAGCTCTCTACCAGAACAGCGCAGAAATCCTTATACACATACACAGGAGAGCAAGTACGAGTAAATTAATTATTTTTAAAATTTCCCCCATTCTTCAGTCAAATCTGTTTTGATTTCATCTTTATCCAGTTTTCTTGGAAACCAACATTCTTTATAAGCCCTATCTGAACGCCTTGTTGCTCCTACACTTGACGAGTGCCAGTTGAAAAATTCGTAGAGCGTCAGAACTAAATATTTCGTGTGTTGTAAGACTCGTGTAAACGCCTGTTAATATCCAAATATATTATTTGCAAACACATTATTTGTTTACCAGCAGTTTAAAAATTAACGTATCACGTGGGTTTAGAAAAATGGAACAAATCGAACGCCGTTCTAAAAATGAAAATTTAGAACTAAATGGTAAATGCATTTTGAACCTAAAAAAAAAAAAACAAATGAAAATGATCCCCGCAATGGACGCTTAAAAAGTGCAACAACTCAAAATACGACACCCCCTTTACCACAAAGCTTTTGACACCAAGTTGTTGAGTTAAAATATGATATACAGGCTCATGTGAGAGGCCTATGATCTTCCACTGGCGGTAGCAGGCCACACCCTAAACATCCAGCCCTATCTATTGTCCCTGCGGCAGGAGCTCTACTTGAAGCTCGGGACGCAGCATATGAGCGGGTGACGGGCATGCCCATCGTCCCGCACAGCCCACAAGGTCGTCGCCTATGATCTTAGCAATATCATCAACTCTTAGCCACCGGTCTTCCAACAGAGTGTATGATATGTGGAGTTGTTCCACTTTTTGGGCGTCCGATGTGACAGTCATCTTCAATGCTCATACGACCAGGTTTACACTCGAAAGCCTACTTACAAACCCTTGTTTTTGAAGGCGCAGCAGATCCTATCACATTCACTATTTTGTTGTGATATTTTGGTGGCGCAACACCTTTCTACACAAGGAATTCAATCACAGCACAATTTTTGATTTTCCTCATTTTATCAGAACACACATGACACATACAGTACATTTCAAACAGCTGATAAAGAGCAAACACATTATCAGATCATCACCTCATCACAGTATTTTTCTTCTTCTTCTCCTTCTCCTCCTCCTCCTCCTGTTTCTTCTCCTCCTCTTCCTCATCCCCCTTCTTCTTCTTCTTCTTCTTCAGCAAGGTATAACCAACAATGGTTTGTTCCTTTCCCAACCACAGGTAGACTAGAGCTGGTCACCCCAACGCTTCTTTGGATGCCCCACATAGGCCTATATCTGACCTTTCGGCTTGTAATTCCATTCTTATTTGGGAATTAACCCATTCAGTTAAGATGTTCCAACCATTCTAGCCGATATTGGGCAACTCTGTCGAGTATACTCATAATATTCAGTTCCTGCCGTATATCTGTTTTCCTTCTATTATCTCGAATAGTATATCCCGCCACGTGCCTTAGAAATCTCACTTCGGCCGCTTGAATACGACTGGCCTGGGGTTTCGTTAAGGTCCACATTAGCAGACATATTTATAAATTAACCGGTGTGTACATGAAACTCGATTTTACAACACACTAAAAAGTTTAGTTTTATCGCTAAGACGTCTTTCCCCGAAATGTTTAACTGAAAATCGTATATGACTACTTGCTTCGTAAAATCCAGACAAGGTCTTCTCAAAATGACTTTGTGCATCATTGTATCGTCCAAACCTTTGCAAATTTGAAATTGCTAAGCATTTTTTATTATATATATTTGGTATATCTGAAAGAATCCGGTTACTTTCATAAAGTGTGAAATCTCTACTGTCGCTTTGCGTACGTTGCACAGGGATTGTTTGATGCGGCGCCACATTGCTGCTTCCAAACTAGCAGGACTTATGTGAAATTCTCTCCGCTACACAGATTGCTTCCTCCGCAGATTACAAAATCGTATCCTCACTTCGAGGGTGGAAACAATTGTCTCACTCATACTTTTTAATATTTGTTTAAACAACATTGTGACGGAAGCAACCTTTTGTAAATATACTGAAAACAATTTTAAAGGGACAAATTTTATTAAAACTCTTGCGGTTGGTGACAATCAGGTTTCAGTTGGTGACGTTGAAGACAATTTATGAAAGCATACATAATTTATTACACAAATTAAATACAACAGCAAAGCTTTATAACCTGCAGATATTGACGTGTAAAAGCAAACTGATGGCAAACGAATCTTAAAGTCTAGAAGCGTTATCCATCCGAACACGACACGGTGTACAGAGCGTTCGAGTAGCGTGTACGTAAACACAGGTTTCTAATTGTTGAAATGTTTTGTGTTTTAATAACATTTTAATGTTTAATGGCCAGGCACAAGTGATATATACGCCTATGTCTGAATATGGAACGATCGGTTTGAAACGCGAAAGAAAGTTCTAGATGAAGTCACAAGTCGGCGTATCAATTGAGTGATGAAGCTTGAATTATTATTGTTATTATTATAGGTGTAGTAGTAGTAGTAGTAGTAGTAGTAGTACTTGTGTATTAATATTATCGACTCTAAGTTGAGCTTTGTTGAACACATTAGGCGTACGGTGGACAAAGCGGCAAAGGGAATTATGGCACTTAATCGGCTCATGGCCAAGTAGGCGGTTCAAAGTCAACCAGAAGAAGAGTTTTGATGGGAGGATAACAGTTACTCCTACTGTATGGAGCGGAAGTGTGGGCAGACTCCCTTAATTGTAAGACTTGCAGGAAGAAACTAGCCCTGGTCTAAAAGTGAAGTGGTCTTCGAGTTGCATCGTCCTACGGTGAACGTACACGGTTTTCGAGCCGGTTGTCTTGGTCGTTGCCAGAGTGATTGTCAGACCTTCTCGCCGAGGGACGTAAGATCGTGTTTCAAAGGAAGAAACAGGTAGGTGGTGAAGCTGGACAGCGACAAACTAGAAGCTAGATGCTTAAGAACTGGCAGAGGTCTTGGAAGCAAGGAGCGCGAGGTCGCTGGACAAGAAGGCTCATCATGCAGATACAACCGTGAGCGGAGAGAAAGCATGGCAAGATCGACTATGACCTTACCCAGTTTTTGACTGGAAACAGTTATTTTCGATCTTACGTCAAGAAAGTTGGAAAGGTCGAGTCACCAGTGTGCCTTTGCTGTCCGGGACCTGCGGACGATGACACCCATACATTTTTTGTCTGCGACAAATGGGAGCAACATAGAACATTGTTGCAAGAAGATATTAGCCAGGAGATCTCCAAGGATAATATTGTTGAAGCGAGTTTTTAAGGAGAGGACAGCGGGAACTGTGTGGTAATTTTTTTCAGAAGAGATTCTTGAAGCGAAGAAGATAGATTTGGACAATACAATATAAAAGGTAACAAGTTAGATGTGATCCCTAGAACTGAAGAACAAAAGGCATAACTGTCAAACAGTTCCAGGTTAGTGTCCTAAAAGAGGAAGGGTATGTTGTTGTTTTTTTCTGTGGGTCGGGTATAATACTCAAACTCACAGAACCCAAAAGTGTGCACGCTTCCGGACTTTTGTACAACAAAATTTTCCGTCTGGCCTGTTAAAAAAGAAATATTAGTATTATCACACACAATAATCTTGAGGACATTAGCCATCGTTTAAAAATTCAGAACATAACATCCCTAACATCTTAAAATGTAACTTAAATCTATTCATGTTTTACGTACCGAGTCACTTTATGGTTAATATAATTAAATTACCTTATGGTCCACCTTAGTGACACTAGCTTCTTTCGTTCAATGACGCGTTTCGGGATGAAATCCCATCTTCAGATACACAATATTAATTCAAAACGTAAATGTATACCACGTTTTGTGGTTATGTCATAATTTAAAATGTTTAAAATCTTTTAAATAAAATATACAAAACGTAACAACTGAATCGCTCGGAGCGCTCGCATGCATGCACGCTGTACCGCGATTTCCTTACGACTGGTTATAATTATCATTCAACCGTATAGCAGTGTCAAACAGGTTATTAGATCCGAAGTTCATTTGATCATTTAATATATTATTTTTGGTTGTTGCGTTTTTTGTAGCTTTATATATTTCGAACTCCTCTAGGCTATCCATTAATTTACCCTTCTTGCAAGTATGTAATGCTACGAAATTGTTTTCGAAACTAGTATAATTATGACCTTTTGTTATTAAATGTTGTGCAAAACTGGAATTATTATTATTTGTTTTAGGAATATGCTCTAAAAATCTTGTATAAGAATCTCTGCCGGATTGGCCGATGTAGAATGCTGCACAATTATCGCATTTTATTTTATATACAATTTATACAATTCTACCAAAGTACACAAAAAAGACACACCGATTAGACCTTTAGTAAATTTTACAACCGCTCCTAGCTATAAAGTAGCAAAAACCTTGGTAGAAATAATCAAACAACATATAAGCTTAGATAATAACCAGAGTATAAAAAGTTATAAAGATTTTATTGAAAAATTACGTCATGTTAATATTAAGCCTAGTTACAAGCTAGTGTCTTTTGACATAGTGGATCTGTATACCAATGTCCCAATTGATGAAACTTTAAAATTACTCAAACAAAATTTAATAAATAATAATACTTTGGAAATAAGAAAAATGAATCAGCTAATGTTAATATTAGAAATAGTACTTAATCAAACTATTTTTCGTTTGATGGTTCATACTAAAAACAAAATGAGGGCCTAGCAATGGGTTCTCCACTCTCAGGTATCCTCGCTGATATTTATTTGAATCATTTAGAAAATACTAAAATTTTAAAAAACAATTATTTTGACAATAAAGTAGTATATTATTCAAGATATGTGGACGACACCTTTGTTATTTTCAATGGTAACAATAGACAGATCGAGTCATTTAATAACTATTTAAATAAAATACATAAGAAAATAAAATTAACAATGGAAATTGAAGATAACAAAAATATTAATTTCCTGGATCTAACCATAACAAATAACGGTAATGACCTGACATACAAAATATACAGAAAGCACACATGCACAGATACGGTTATACATGCTAAGTCATTTCATCCTCCAGCCCAAAAAATGGCTGCATTTAACAGCTTTATTGACAGATTACTTTGTGTTCCCCTTAATAACGAAGACTATGATCAAGAAGTAAATATTATAAAACAAATAGCTCTAAATAATGGTTACAGGCCAGTAATAATTGATAAAATGATAATGAAACATAAAAAAACGTTTAGAAAATAAAAATACCAACATTATTAACCAACATAATAAAAAACATAAAAAATTCATTTCAGCTAATTATACTGGTTTGATGCCAAATATTTTAAAATCTGTTTTTAAAAGTAAAGGATATAATATTTCATTCAAAACATGTAATAAGTTAAAAAGTTTTTTCAAAACTAAAATAAATATTCCTTTAAAAAATAAATCAGGAGTTTATAAAATAAAATGCGATAATTGTGCAGCATTCTACATCGGCCAATCCGGCAGAGATTTTTATACAAGATTTTTAGAGCATATTCCTAAAACAAATAATAATAATTCCAGTTTTGCACAACATTTAATAACAAAAGGTCATAATTATACTAGTTTCGAAAACAATTTCGTAGCATTACATACTTGCAAGAAGGGTAAATTAATGGATAGCCTAGAGGAGTTCGAAATATATAAAGCTACAAAAAACGCAACAACCAAAAATAATATATTAAATGATCAAATGAACTTCGGATCTAATAACCTGTTTGACACTGCTATACGGTTGAATGATAATTATAACCAGTCGTAAGGAAATCGCGGTACAGCGTGCATGCATGCGAGCGCTCCGAGCGATTCAGTTGTTACGTTTTGTATATTTTATTTAAAAGATTTTAAACATTTTAAATTATGACATAACCACAAAATGTGGTATACATTTACGTTTTGAATTAATATTGTGTATCTGAAGATGGGATTTCATCCCGAAACGCGTCATTGAACGAAAGAAGCTAGTGTCACTAAGGTGGACCATAAGGTAATTTAATTATATTAAAATGTAACGTCGTCATTAGGTTAACATGCAACTACTACACCTTCAACTCTATCAATACTAAATTTACATCGCCGCAGCATAACAAAATATATTTTGTGAAATAACAGAAAAAAGACCGATTCTCTGAATAGGACAGGTTCTACTTTTAGCCACAAAACAAACAAACAAATTTAGAACTTTTGGAATTTATAAGCGAAATAATAACGTCAAGGAATATATAGAAGCGTGAAACGACCACGTATTAAGAAAAGAGAGCAAACGCTTGACAAAACAAATCCTACTTTATAGGCTTAGAGGATTAGGAATATTGGCAGGCCGTAAGACAGCCGGATTTGTCATTGAGTTGCAACGGATCAAACGATCCACGTACTCAGAAATGGAAATATGAATCCACTCCAAACATCAATGAGAATTTCGGGTTGATGCAAACACAGGTAATAATTAATTGTAAGCGTTATGCAGTAATTAGCGTTAACTCCATTCACAGAAATGCGTTGCACAACATAGCCTCTATGTCACAGGTTTTACGCTCGCATCACATTAAATTAGATGAAATTCATAAAAACATAATGTTCCCATACACTGGTGTGTAATATATTACGTAGCCTAAAAATTCTTTACAAACTTGTAGTGTGTCTACGTTCATTTAAAAAAATATTTTCATCTTTATCTTAATGTTCAAATTATCGTTCATATAAAATATTCTTACGATGGTGTACTGATCGTCGTATGGTACAGTGGAAAACAAAATACAAGGCACCAATTAAGTCACAAATCCCCAGCTTTAATTATCACAATTAAACAGTTTGTAATAAACAAGATAGTCTCTTACAACAAATCAAATAAAAATTGTTCACACACAATAAAATGTCAACTAATATAAAACACAATTGTATTACAATTGTCCTGCACAATTATAAAGCACATAACGCTTCGCCACAATACCTCGTACCGCACTGTATATATCGCCACTCAAACGCACTGTGTAATCACCCGACAATAACTAACTTGACCGTCGCTGAATGGCTGTATTTATACCTCGCTGATTTCCAGAATAATCTGTAACATTGATAGACATGCGCCCTTGAGAATCCACTAGAAACAGTGTCCTTGAACACACTGCGCTACCGGTATGGCCCGGTATAGACTCGATAGTTGACGCGTGGTCTTTCACCATAAAGTAGCAGCATTATGTACACACACACACACACACACACACACACACACACACACACACACACACACACACACACATTACAATTAGAATATTCGAGATACTTATAGAACGTTCCGTATTATGTAATACTTTTCCGCTTACGTAACAATATAAACCTAAGTAAGAGTACATTATGACGATAGTTGTTAAAAGTACAATTTACTGGTTGTTAAAAGTACAAAAACGCTAGTTAGTTGTCTCCATAGAGTACCTTACGCTTCATAAAAGCGTTTTACTGTGACTGTAGAATAACTAAATCGTTATTCTGCAATTCAATTGCAGCGTCTTTGCGTTTAATAATATGAATAAATGAATAAGTGAGTGATTCTTGAAAGACAATTGAAACAGGATTTTAGTTTTTACAAACAAAAGTTAAAATTCAATTTTTAATATAAACACACATAATTAAGTTAAAACTAAATTGTTACAGACACAGGTTAAATTAAAGACTATAATCAATATGCCCCTGTGGTTCAGTTTCCAGAGTAGATTTTAAATCAACGTGTGCTATGGTATAATAGACGTCCGGATAATTAGCCCATTCATATTTAAACGTAGCATTACGTGCAAAAAAAAAATCCTAGATTTTGCAGAACAAGTATTTCCTACAATGAGAAATAAATGAAGTAAAAATATATGTAAGTTTTCCCTGTATAGTAAACGAAATAGCTGATATTTTGTGTTTCGTTTACACAATAATATTTTATAAATTCAAGTGAAAATTCTCGAACTTTTGTTTGATTTTATTTGATATTATTCACGTCACAATTTTTTATAATAAAATTTTCTATAAATGAAACTACAATATTATTGATTACTGGAAACTTAACAAAGCTATTGTACTCTAAACTAAATGTTTTATCCTTTACGTTTAAACATTTTAAATATTTATCTCTTGTAAAATAGTAAATACAGAGCTCTGAGATACTTTTATTTTAATATCTGAAACCAAACACTAATACGGTACTACTAATTTATCTATGTAATTAGATTTCAAGGAATTTTTATATTGCATTACTACTCCTTTGCAACAGCCACATGGATTAAATTTTTGCTACTCGTAAACAAATCGTTTCCGGGCCTATGTTTATATAATATTTTGTCGTCTTTTTTAATTCTAGAATCTCCTCCTGAAATATTGCTTTTTCCTCCCGAAACTCCTTCTACAAATACATAAAGTATTTAATCTGTCTCATTTTACAGGAATTTAAAATTTTGACTGAAGAAGCCTTCATGTTTTTATCTTGTCAAGCTTATTCTTCTAGGATTGTTGCTAGTATCTGAAACCACCATCGTCAGCATCTAATTCTCCATTAAATTGGCAGCTATTTAATTGTTCTTTAGAACTCTATCTTCTCCTTTCCAATTTCACTGGGTCCTCAAGAATATCGTTACAAAACTTAAAGAAACTTAAAGGAACTAAACATTAGTTTATAAAACTTGCCGTATGCTTAGGTTTGTGCGTGATAAATTAGCAAAGCACAAAGAGAGAGAGGGAGAGAGAGAGAGAGAGAGAGAGAGAGAGACGGGAATACGTAGTTACCCAAGATACGTAGGAATGCTGGTGTTGTGGTGTGTGGTTGGACATAGTATCCTGTGTTTTTAATTGACTGTAAGTAATGTGACCTAAACACAGAAAGATCTCGTTGTACCAAATAGCAAAACTTGGTGAGATAGCTGCTGTAGTAATTAATTATACGGACAGTTTGCTGCTGCTAGACAGTGCTGTAATCTAACAGGAATACATACTGTGAAACTTGTACAACTCGAACTCGCTGTCTTTTGTTACACTCACATACTTTTGTTTTGCTTCGCGTAAACATTGTTACGAGAATCACACGTGTAGTCCATCTTGAAACAGCGGAATAAACTATTTAAACTCCAGTTAAATAGATATCGACAATTTTTATTTACACCTCACTAAAAGAAGGGACAATTTATAAAGCTCTTGTGACGATTTAAATTGTGACATTTACAGAAAAAAAAAAATTTAATTAATTAAGGTTGCGTACAATTAACCATTTAAATCTCACAATAATAATAAAAATAAAAACATGTAGGTACTAAGTGTGAATGGAAGAAGTAATTAATAAGGGCAAAGTATCCATAAAGAAAAGGCATATTGTAAATAATTATTGTGTTCGTATTTAACCCTTTGCTTGCTATCAAGCGCCTACCTGTTGATACCGGACTCGACCTGTTTTCCGAGTCTACTGTAATTAAAAAATAATAGAGTAAACTAATGTTAATAATTAAAGTATCTGTAGACACAGATAGTAATTAAACAATTAATTTAAATGATGTATTTTTATCTAGCGATAGTTTGTATAAATAAAAAGTTTATTTAAAGAGAAAACAGGAACTATATATGCTCGCGGAATAAACACCCCACTCTCTCTCGTCATGTACGAGGGTAGCGGACGAAAAATCGCTCTCTTGCGATGACGACGCCCAGCTGTGCAGACGCACGAGCAAAATGCTCTGTTCAAACGTTATACAATTTGTTGTTAGTGTGGATTAATTAATTATTACTTTGTATTTTACTAACCGTTAAAAAAAGTGTAACATGTAACGTTAACAAAAAGAAAATTCCAAAAACTTTGTAACAAGAAGAAAGATGTAACTACAAACGACGAGTGTTAATAAAAAAAAAACGATGAGTGCAATCTTCACCGATGGACGAATCTTTTCAACCGCTGACCTGTGGTCATGGACCATCTAAATGAGAACTCTAGTATACCCTACCGATGATGCAGTTCGAGACATCTGAGAATCAACGAGTATCTGTGTAGAAGACTCTACCTATCCTGAAGACGTATTAAGCCATGAACAACAGAGACCAGACCAAGACGAGGACGACGTTTTAGGACTCCCAAGACGGAACCACATGGAGGCGATTACTACATCCAAAAATAGAGGTGACTCGATAGCACGTCTATCGAGGACTAATGATAATATTTTTTGTAACACAATACTCTATTTAAGAGACTTACAGAGACGATTGATTTTATAAGAATATAAAAACTTAAATTTGAGAACTTAATTGTAACTATTCAATATCATTCAATTGTAACAGTTTAGATATTAACGTAACGTAGTGTTATTAATACCATTCTTCTAATGGAATATATATGAAGCAAAAAGGTAAAGGTCTTGCAAGATAAAATTTTGAATTAAATATAATTAAAAGATTAGAGACTAAATACCAATGGTTACCCGGATCCGGGGGTATAGCTAGATAAATTTGTTGTGATCCCATATTCTAAATAAAGCATTTCACTTAATTTTACTAATTTAATTAATAACGTCATGGGATCTGTTCTTTGGAGTAAATGTTATATTTCAAATGTTTAATAAAGCAAGTCTTCTTGTTACACACATTTACTGAGTATATAAATCAACAGTTTCACCTTCCCTGATTCCTTGTATGCCTTACTGTGTGTTGTTCTGATTTAAATTTCAGCTCGTCTTTAATAAGGCAGCCTGAAATAATTGGCAGAACCAATTATTTTGGGTTCCCTCCGTTATAACTCTAAAGAAGAAGTTATAAGATGCGCCACTGCTAATTTGTTTAAATTTTGCTACAAATAACACACAAAAATTTTGTGACTTGTGTTGCTAAACAGTAATTGTGTCCCTATTCGTAAGCTGTTGATTTATTTACTCGTGTATTTTAATACGTGTCAGAAATTTAAATAAGTTAAAAATAATAATTAATATTATAGTAATATAGTATAGATAATTTTATTAGGAAATATAATATGTGTAAAGTAAGATTAACATATAATCACATGTAAACAAAACATGTAGGAGCTTGTCAAATGTTCATTCTACAACACGTCTGTTGGTAAACAATACCAGACCGGTTGAATTCTTGTCTGTTCCTGTTAGTGTGTATTTTGTCATTGTGAACCTCCCCCATCGCGGAATGAAACAATTACTTCAAACTCTGTGATAGCTCTATTGTTATAAGAAGCGTGTCCTTTCCTGTGTGTCTTCTTGTGCCTAGTAAACATGTATCTCCCCTTTGTTGAAAATTAAATCGAATAAATAAAACAAGTGTACTAATTAATTTAATGGAATGATGTTTCCCTAAGTAAATAAACTAGTTCGAAATAAAAAGCAACTGTCTCTTAAATCAGACCAAAGTACTAATAATAAGTAATAAGTCATTTAAAATAAAAAGTTTAATAATATCGTAAATTAGTATAACACGTTAGTAGAATTATAATTATAAAAGTGTATTAGTGAAATAAGTAAAAAGAAATGAATAATATGTGTGAATAATAATAAATAAGTTGTGTCCTGCTTGAAAATAAGTCCCTAGCCGCCAGCTATTGTTAAATGGAACAATAGAGAAATATCCACCCTCGAGTTGACTTCTGCCCTTTGTACTCATAAACGAGGCCATTGTTTAAAACTAGTTTGACCCACATTCCAGCGTAACAGCTGATTGTTGAAAGTAAAGTGTTGGTCCCCCCTTGTTTAGTGTGTTACAATTGATTGTCTAGTAGTGAATAAAGATTCCCCTTCGTGACATTCCGCTTATCTCAGTAAAGTAAGCAACTAGAATTAAAAATAATCTAGGGTTGAGTATGGGATCAACTTTAGATTATCTTAAGTATAAATAAGCGAAATAGATATAAGGAACGTAACACAGTCACAATGGCGCCGCACTGAAAAATTCTTTACAAAAGTTAAAGAAAGTAGCAGAAAACTAACTACTAGAGTTAGAGTACGCAAGATGTAATCAGTCGGGCCATGATGTTGTGAGGTTACGTAAATTAGTAGTAAAAATAAAATTAAGTTAGATTTTAAGAAACGAGATAAAGGGAAGGTCACGGAAGAAAAGAAAATGAGTACCAAGAGCTGATCGTTTAAATAGAATTTAACGCCTAATGCCAAAGGTTTAATAATAATCTCTGTTAATAAATGTTTACAATGTATTAAAGTGTGTAGGAAATAATTCGAGGTAAGTGTTTTTAAAACCCCAAAGTAATAATAAGTGATTAATAATTGCTTAAATAGTCATAATTGCTAAATAAATCTTATGTTAAACAAATTTGTGTAACGTGTAAATAAGTAGTAGTAAATCGTATCGCAGTAAATAATAGAAAAGTGAATAATAATAATAAAAGTTACGTTGCGTAGTGTAAACACCCCAGTTGTGGCAAGGTAGAGAAAAGGAAGCGTGTTCAGTATTGTATTAAGCAGCCACCCTCTCAATTGTATTAAAGGTTGCTCTCCCTAAACAATGAATGCCACCGCGTACTACAATGCATTGTGTAAAGTGTCTCCCCTTCCGCATATTTTGTCTAGTAATTGTTAAAGAGTTAAATGAAAAGTATCTTCGTGAAATTCCGCTTCTCTCAAAACAGTGATCTAAAGTGGAGTATGGGATCCTCTTTAGATTACATTAGAAATAAGTTTAGGATATATAATCCAGAAGTGATTATACATGTTAAGTAACGAGTCACAACGGCGCCGACTGAAAAGGATAATGATGAGCCAAGAGAGCCAAGAGATCATTTTTGAATGCTGAAAGCTAACGTGTAGAGTTAGAGTAAGCTGATGTCAGTCGGGCCACGATATTGTGAGTTGCTGAAATTAGGGAAATTAGTATTATGAGTAAGTACTGTATTTAGTGAGAAAAAGGGAATTTCACGGAGGAGGAACATTTAAATGAGAATTAAGATCATTTAAAGAGAATTTAAAACAAATAAACCGTGCAATAATAATAAAAGATAATAATAATAAGTAATTTCACACGGAACTCCCCAAGCATACTCTCGGCACATAGCTGACCAAAATTTTAGGAGTCTGTGTTGGTAAGGAGGCGGAATATGTGACGATTTAAATTGTGACATTTACAGAATAAAAAAAAAATTTAATTAATTAAGGTTGCGTACAATTAACCATTTAAATCTCACAATAATAATAATAATAAAAACATGTAGGTACTAAGTGTGAATGGAAGAAGTAATTAATAAGGGCAAAGTATCCATAAAGAAAAGGCATATTGTAAATAATTATTGTGTTCTTATTTAACCCTTTGCTTGCTATCAAGCGCCTACCTGTTGATACCGGACTCGACCTGTTTTCCGAGTCTACTGTAATTAAAAAATAATAGAGTAAACTAATGTTAATAATTAAAGTATCTGTAGACACAGATAGTAACTAAAACAATTAATTTAAATGATGTATTTTTATCTAGCGATAGTTTGTATAAATAAAAAGTTTATTTAAAGAGAAAACAGGAACTATATATGCTCGCGGAATAAACACCCCACTCTCTCTCGTCATGTACGAGGGTAGCGGACGAAAAATCGCTCTCTTGCGATGACGACGCCCAGCTGTGCAGACGCACGAGCAAAATGCTCTGTTCAAAAGTTATACAATTTGTTGTTAGTGTGGATTAATTAATTATTACTTTGTATTTTACTAACCGTTAAAAAAAGTGTAACATGTAACGTTAACAAAAAGAAAATTCCAAAAACTTTGTAACAAGAAGAAAGATGTAACTACAAACGACGAGTGTTAATAAAAAAAAAACGATGAGTGCAATCTTCACCGATGGACGAATCTTTTCAACCGCTGACCTGTGGTCATGGACCATCTAAATGAGAACTCTAGTATACCCTACCGATGATGCAGTTCGAGACATCTGAGAATCAACGAGTATCTGTGTAGAAGACTCTACCTATCCTGAAGACGTATTAAGCCATGAACAACAGAGACCAGACCAAGACGAGGACGACGTTTTAGGACTCCCAAGACGGAACCACATGGAGGCGATTACTACATCCAAAAATAGAGGTGACTCGATAGCACGTCTATCGAGGACTAATGATAATATTTTTTGTAACACAATACTCTATTTAAAAGACTTACAGAGACGATTGATTTTATAAGAATATAAAAACTTAAATTTGAGAACTTAATTGTAACTATTCAATATCATTCAATTGTAACAGTTTAGATATTAACGTAACGTAGTGTTATTAATACCATTCTTCTAATGGAATATATATGAAGCAAAAAGGTAAAGGTCTTGCAAGATAAAATTTTGAATTAAATATAATTAAAAGATTAGAGACTAAATACCAATGGTTACCCGGATCCGGGGGTATAGCTAGATAAATTTGTTGTGATCCCATATTCTAAATAAAGCATTTCACTTAATTTTACTAATTTAATTAATAACGTCACGGGATCTGTTCTTTGGAGTAAATGTTATATTTCAAATGTTTAATAAAGCAAGTCTTCTTGTTACACACATTTACTGAGTATATAAATCAACAGTTTCACCTTCCCTGATTCCTTGTATGTCTTACTGTGTGTTGTTCTGATTTAAATTTCAGCTCGTCTCTAATAAGGCAGCCTGAAATAATTGGCAGAACCAATTATTTTGGGTTCCCTCCGTTATAACTCTAAAGAAGAGGATATAAGCAGAGTTGCGCATCTTATAACCTCTTCTTTAGAGTTAGAACGGAGGGAACCCAAAATAATTGGTTCTGCCAATTATTTCAGGCTGCCTTATTAAAGACGAGCTGAAATTTAAATCAGAACAACACACAGTAAGACATACAAGGAATCAGGGAAGGTGAAACTGTTGATTTATATACTCAGTAAATGTGTGTAACAAGAAGACTTGCTTTATTAAACATTTGAAATATAACATTTACTCCAAAGAACAGATCCCATGACGTTATTAATTAAATTAGTAAAATTAAGTGAAATGCTTTATTTAGAATATGGGATCACAACAAATTTATCTAGCTATACCCCCCCCCGGATCCGGGTAACTATTGGTATTTAGTCTCTAATCTTTTAATTATATTTAATTCAAAATTTTATCTTGCAAGACCTTTACCTTTTTGCTTCATATATATTCCATTAGAAGAATGGTATTAATAACATTACGTTACGTTAATGTCTAAACTGTTACAATTGAATGATATTGAATAGTTACAATTACGTTCTCAAATTTAAGTTTTTATATTCTTACAAAATCAATCGTCTCTGAAAGTCTCTTAAATAGAGTATTGTGTTACAAAAAATATTATCATTAGTCCTCGATAGACGTGCTATCGAGTCACCTCTATTTTTGGATGTAGTAATCGCCTCCATGTGGTTCCGTCTTGGGAGTCCTAAAACGTCGTCCTCGTCTTGGTCTGGTCTCTGTTGTTCATGGCTTAATACGTCTTCAGGATAGGTAGAGTCTTCTACACAGATACTCGTTGATTCTCAGATGTCTCGAACTGCATCATCGGTAGGGTATACTAGAGTTCTCATTTAGATGGTCCATGACCACAGGTCAGCGGTTGAAAAGATTCGTCCATCGGTGAAGATTGCACTCATCGTTTTTTTTTTATTAACACTCGTCGTTTGTAGTTACATCTTTCTTCTTGTTACAAAGTTTTTGGAATTTTCTTTTTGTTAACGTTACATGTTACACTTTTTTTAACGGTTAGTAAAATACAAAGTAATAATTAATTAATCCACACTAACAACAAATTGTATAACTTTTGAACAGAGCATTTTGCTCGTGCGTCTGCACAGCTGGGCGTCGTCATCGCAAGAGAGCGATTTTTCGTCCGCTACCCTCGTACATGACGAGAGAGAGTGGGGTGTTTATTCCGCGAGCATATATAGTTCCTGTTTTCTCTTTAAATAAACTTTTTATTTATACAAACTATCGCTAGATAAAAATACATCATTTAAATTAATTGTTTTAGTTACTATGTGTGTCTACAGATACTTTAATTATTAACATTAGTTTACTCTATTATTTTTTAATTACAGTAGACTCGGAAAACAGGTCGAGTCCGGTATCAACAGGTAGGCGCTTGATAGCAAGCAAAGGGTTAAATACGAACACAATAATTATTTACAATATGCCTTTTCTTTATGGATACTTTGCCCTTATTAATTACTTCTTCCATTCACACTTAGTACCTACATGTTTTTATTATTATTATTATTGTGAGATTTAAATGGTTAATTGTACGCAACCTTAATTAATTAAATTTTTTTTTTATTCTGTAAATGTCACAATTTAAATCGTCACATATTCCGCCTCCTTACCAACACAGACTCCTAAAATTTTGGTCAGCTATGTACCGAGAGTATGCTTGGGGAGTTCCGTGTGAAATTACTTATTATTATTATCTTTTATTATTATTGCACGGTTTATTTGTTTTAAATTCTCTTTAAATGATCTTAATTCTCATTTAAATGTTCCTCCTCCGTGAAATTCCCTTTTTCTCACTAAATACAGTACTTACTCATAATACTAATTTCCCTAATTTCAGCAACTCACAATATCGTGGCCCGACTGACATCAGCTTACTCTAACTCTACACGTTAGCTTTCAGCATTCAAAAATGATCTCTTGGCTCTCTTGGCTCATCATTATCCTTTTCAGTCGGCGCCGTTGTGACTCGTTACTTAACATGTATAATCACTTCTGGATTATATATCCTAAACTTATTTCTAATGTAATCTAAAGAGGATCCCATACTCCACTTTAGATCACTGTTTTGAGAGAAGCGGAATTTCACGAAGATACTTTTCATTTAACTCTTTAACAATTACTAGACAAAATATGCGGAAGGGGAGACACTTTACACAATGCATTGTAGTACGCGGTGGCATTCATTGTTTAGGGAGAGCAACCTTTAATACAATTGAGAGGGTGGCTGCTTAATACAATACTGAACACGCTTCCTTTTCTCTACCTTGCCACAACTGGGGTGTTTACACTACGCAACGTAACTTTTATTATTATTATTCACTTTTCTATTATTTACTGCGATACGATTTACTACTACTTATTTACACGTTACACAAATTTGTTTAACATAAGATTTATTTAGCAATTATGACTATTTAAGCAATTATTAATCACTTATTATTACTTTGGGGTTTTAAAAACACTTACCTCGAATTATTTCCTACACACTTTAATACATTGTAAACATTTATTAACAGAGATTATTATTAAACCTTTGGCATTAGGCGTTAAATTCTATTTAAACGATCAGCTCTTGGTACTCATTTTCTTTTCTTCCGTGACCTTCCCTTTATCTCGTTTCTTAAAATCTAACTTAATTTTATTTTTACTACTAATTTACGTAACCTCACAACATCATGGCCCGACTGATTACATCTTGCGTACTCTAACTCTAGTAGTTAGTTTTCTGCTACTGTCTTTAACTTTTGTAAAGAATTTTTCAGTGCGGCGCCATTGTGACTGTGTTACGTTTCTTATATCTATTTCGCTTATTTATACTTAAGATAATCTAAAGTTGATCCCATACTCAACCCTAGATTATTTTTAATTCTAGTTGCTTACTTTACTGAGATAAGCGGAATGTCACGAAGGGGAATCTTTATTCACTACTAGACAATCAATTGTAACACACTAAACAAGGGGGGACCAACACTTTACTTTCAACAATCAGCTGTTACGCTGGAATGTGGGTCAAACTAGTTTTAAACAATGGCCTCGTTTATGAGTACAAAGGGCAGAAGTCAACTCGAGGGTGGATATTTCTCTATTGTTCCATTTAACAATAGCTGGCGGCTAGGGACTTATTTTCAAGCAGGACACAACTTATTTATTATTATTCACACATATTATTCATTTCTTTTTACTTATTTCACTAATACACTTTTATAATTATAATTCTACTAACGTGTTATACTAATTTACGATATTATTAAACTTTTTATTTTAAATGACTTATTACTTATTATTAGTACTTTGTCTGATTTAAGAGACAGTTGCTTTTTATTTCGAACTAGTTTATTTACTTAGGGAAACATCATTCCATTAAATTAATTAGTACACTTGTTTTGTTTAATTCGATTTAATTTTCAACAAAGGGGAGATACATGTTTACTAGGCACAAGAAGACACACAGGAAAGGACACGCTTCTTATAACAATAGAGCTATCACAGAGGGTGAAGTGATTGTTTCATTCCGCGATGGGGGAGGTTCACAATGACAAAATACACACCAACAGGAACAGACAAGAATTCAACCGGTCTGGTATTGTTTACCAACAGACGTGTTGTAGAATGAACTTTTGACAAGCTCCTACATGTTTTGTTTACATGTGATTATATGTTAATCTTACTTTACACATATTATATTTCCTAATAAAATTATCTATACTATATTACTATAATATTAATTATTATTTTTACCTTATTTAAATTTCTGACACGTATTAAAATACACGAGTAAATAAATCAACAGCTTACGAATAGGGACACAATTACTGTTTAGCAACACAAGTCACAAAATTTTTTTGTGTTATTTGTAGCAAAATTTAAACAAAATTAGCAGAGTGGCGCATCTCATAAACTCTTCTTTAGAGTTATAACGGAGGGAACCCAAAATAATTGGTTCTGCCAATTATTTCAGGCTGCCTTATTAGAGACGAGCTGAAATTTAAATCAGAACAACACACAGTAAGACATACAAGGAATCAGGGAAGGTGAAACTGTTGATTTATATACTCAGTAAATGTGTGTAACAAGAAGACTTGCTTTATTAAACATTTGAAATATAACATTTACTCCAAAGAACAGATCCCATGACGTTATTAATTAAATTAGTAAAATTAAGTGAAATGCTTTATTTAGAATATGGGATCACAACAAATTTATCTAGCTATACCCCCGGATCCGGGTAACCATTGGTATTTAGTCTCTAATCTTTTAATTATATTTAATTCAAAATTTTATCTTGCAAGACCTTTACCTTTTTGCTTCATATATATTCCATTAGAAGAATGGTATTAATAACACTACGTTACGTTAATATCTAAACTGTTACAATTGAATGATATTGAATAGTTACAATTAAGTTCTCAAATTTAAGTTTTTATATTCTTATAAAATCAATCGTCTCTGTAAGTCTCTTAAATAGAGTATTGTGTTACAAAAAATATTATCATTAGTCCTCGATAGACGTGCTATCGAGTCACCTCTATTTTTGGATGTAGTAATCGCCTCCATGTGGTTCCGTCTTGGGAGTCCTAAAACGTCGTCCTCGTCTTGGTCTGGTCTCTGTTGTTCATGGCTTAATACGTCTTCAGGATAGGTAGAGTCTTCTACACAGATACTCGTTGATTCTCAGATGTCTCGAACTGCATCATCGGTAGGGTATACTAGAGTTCTCATTTAGATGGTCCATGACCACAGGTCAGCGGTTGAAAAGATTCGTCCATCGGTGAAGATTGCACTCATCGTTTTTTTTTTATTAACACTCGTCGTTTGTAGTTACATCTTTCTTCTTGTTACAAAGTTTTTGGAATTTTCTTTTTGTTAACGTTACATGTTACACTTTTTTTAACGGTTAGTAAAATACAAAGTAATAATTAATTAATCCACACTAACAACAAATTGTATAACTTTTGAACAGAGCATTTTGCTCGTGCGTCTGCACAGCTGGGCGTCGTCATCGCAAGAGAGCGATTTTTCGTCCGCTACCCTCGTACATGACGAGAGAGAGTGGGGTGTTTATTCCGCGAGCATATATAGTTCCTGTTTTCTCTTTAAATAAACTTTTTATTTATACAAACTATCGCTAGATAAAAATACATCATTTAAATTAATTGTTTTAGTTACTATCTGTGTCTACAGATACTTTAATTATTAACATTAGTTTACTCTATTATTTTTTAATTACAGTAGACTCGGAAAACAGGTCGAGTCCGGTATCAACAGGTAGGCGCTTGATAGCAAGCAAAGGGTTAAATACGAACACAATAATTATTTACAATATGCCTTTTCTTTATGGATACTTTGCCCTTATTAATTACTTCTTCCATTCACACTTAGTACCTACATGTTTTTATTATTATTATTATTGTGAGATTTAAATGGTTAATTGTACGCAACCTTAATTAATTAATTTTTTTTTTATTCTGTAAATGTCACAATTTAAATCGTCACATATTCCGCCTCCTTACCAACACAGACTCCTAAAATTTTGGTCAGCTATGTACCGAGAGTATGCTTGGGGAGTTCCGTGTGAAATTACTTATTATTATTATCTTTTATTATTATTGCACGGTTTATTTGTTTTAAATTCTCTTTAAATGATCTTAATTCTCATTTAAATGTTCCTCCTCCGTGAAATTCCCTTTTTCTCACTAAATACAGTACTTACTCATAATACTAATTTCCCTAATTTCAGCAACTCACAATATCGTGGCCCGACTGACATCAGCTTACTCTAACTCTACACGTTAGCTTTCAGCATTCAAAAATGATCTCTTGGCTCTCTTGGCTCATCATTATCCTTTTCAGTCGGCGCCGTTGTGACTCGTTACTTAACATGTATAATCACTTCTGGATTATATATCCTAAACTTATTTCTAATGTAATCTAAAGAGGATCCCATACTCCACTTTAGATCACTGTTTTGAGAGAAGCGGAATTTCACGAAGATACTTTTCATTTAACTCTTTAACAATTACTAGACAAAATATGCGGAAGGGGAGACACTTTACACAATGCATTGTAGTACGCGGTGGCATTCATTGTTTAGGGAGAGCAACCTTTAATACAATTGAGAGGGTGGCTGCTTAATACAATACTGAACACGCTTCCTTTTCTCTACCTTGCCACAACTGGGGTGTTTACACTACGCAACGTAACTTTTATTATTATTATTCACTTTTCTATTATTTACTGCGATACGATTTACTACTACTTATTTACACGTTACACAAATTTGTTTAACATAAGATTTATTTAGCAATTATGACTATTTAAGCAATTATTAATCACTTATTATTACTTTGGGGTTTTAAAAACACTTACCTCGAATTATTTCCTACACGCTTTAATACATTGTAAACATTTATTAACAGAGATTATTATTAAACCTTTGGCATTAGGCGTTAAATTCTATTTAAACGATCAGCTCTTGGTACTCATTTTCTTTTCTTCCGTGACCTTCCCTTTATCTCGTTTCTTAAAATCTAACTTAATTTTATTTTTACTACTAATTTACGTAACCTCACAACATCATGGCCCGACTGATTACATCTTGCGTACTCTAACTCTAGTAGTTAGTTTTCTGCTACTGTCTTTAACTTTTGTAAAGAATTTTTCAGTGCGGCGCCATTGTGACTGTGTTACGTTTCTTATATCTATTTCGCTTATTTATACTTAAGATAATCTAAAGTTGATCCCATACTCAACCCTAGATTATTTTTAATTCTAGTTGCTTACTTTACTGAGATAAGCGGAATGTCACGAAGGGGAATCTTTATTCACTACTAGACAATCAATTGTAACACACTAAACAAGGGGGGACCAACACTTTACTTTCAACAATCAGCTGTTACGCTGGAATGTGGGTCAAACTAGTTTTAAACAATGGCCTCGTTTATGAGTACAAAGGGCAGAAGTCAACTCGAGGGACTTCTATTGTTCTATTGTCTCTATTGTTCCATTTAACAATAGCTGGCGGCTAGGGACTTATTTTCAAGCAGGACACAACTTATTTATTATTATTCACACATATTATTCATTTCTTTTTACTTATTTCACTAATACACTTTTATAATTATAATTCTACTAACGTGTTATACTAATTTACGATATTATTAAACTTTTTATTTTAAATGACTTATTACTTATTATTAGTACTTTGTCTGATTTAAGAGACAGTTGCTTTTTATTTCGAACTAGCTTATTTACTTAGGGAAACATCATTCCATTAAATTAATTAGTACACTTGTTTTGTTTAATTCGATTTAATTTTCAACAAAGGGGAGATACATGTTTACTAGGCACAAGAAGACACACAGGAAAGGACACGCTTCTTATAACAATAGAGCTATCACAGAGGGTGAAGTGATTGTTTCATTCCGCGATGGGGGAGGTTCACAATGACAAAATACACACCAACAGGAACAGACAAGAATTCAACCGGTCTGGTATTGTTTACCAACAGACGTGTTGTAGAATGAACTTTTGACAAGCTCCTACATGTTTTGTTTACATGTGATTATATGTTAATCTTACTTTACACATATTATATTTCCTAATAAAATTATCTATACTATATTACTATAATATTAATTATTATTTTTACCTTATTTAAATTTCTGACACGTATTAAAATACACGAGTAAATAAATCAACAGCTTACGAATAGGGACACAATTACTGTTTAGCAACACAAGTCACAAAATTTTTTTGTGTTATTTGTAGCAAAATTTAAACAAAATTAGCAGAGTGGCGCATCTCATAAACTCTTCTTTAGAGTTATAACGGAGGGAACCCAAAATAATTGGTTCTGCCAATTATTTCAGGCTGCCTTATTAGAGACGAGCTGAAATTTAAATCAGAACAACACACAGTAAGACATACAAGGAATCAGGGAAGGTGAAACTGTTGATTTATATACTCAGTAAATGTGTGTAACAAGAAGACTTGCTTTATTAAACATTTGAAATATAACATTTACTCCAAAGAACAGATCCCATGACGTTATTAATTAAATTAGTAAAATTAAGTGAAATGCTTTATTTAGAATATGGGATCACAACAAATTTATCTAGCTATACCCCCGGATCCGGGTAACCATTGGTATTTAGTCTCTAATCTTTTAATTATATTTAATTCAAAATTTTATCTTGCAAGACCTTTACCTTTTTGCTTCATATATATTCCATTAGAAGAATGGTATTAATAACACTACGTTACGTTAATATCTAAACTGTTACAATTGAATGATATTGAATAGTTACAATTAAGTTCTCAAATTTAAGTTTTTATATTCTTATAAAATCAATCGTCTCTGTAAGTCTCTTAAATAGAGTATTGTGTTACAAAAAATATTATCATTAGTCCTCGATAGACGTGCTATCGAGTCACCTCTATTTTTGGATGTAGTAATCGCCTCCATGTGGTTCCGTCTTGGGAGTCCTAAAACGTCGTCCTCGTCTTGGTCTGGTCTCTGTTGTTCATGGCTTAATACGTCTTCAGGATAGGTAGAGTCTTCTACACAGATACTCGTTGATTCTCAGATGTCTCGAACTGCATCATCGGTAGGGTATACTAGAGTTCTCATTTAGATGGTCCATGACCACAGGTCAGCGGTTGAAAAGATTCGTCCATCGGTGAAGATTGCACTCATCGTTTTTTTTTTATTAACACTCGTCGTTTGTAGTTACATCTTTCTTCTTGTTACAAAGTTTTTGGAATTTTCTTTTTGTTAACGTTACATGTTACACTTTTTTTAACGGTTAGTAAAATACAAAGTAATAATTAATTAATCCACACTAACAACAAATTGTATAACTTTTGAACAGAGCATTTTGCTCGTGCGTCTGCACAGCTGGGCGTCGTCATCGCAAGAGAGCGATTTTTCGTCCGCTACCCTCGTACATGACGAGAGAGAGTGGGGTGTTTATTCCGCGAGCATATATAGTTCCTGTTTTCTCTTTAAATAAACTTTTTATTTATACAAACTATCGCTAGATAAAAATACATCATTTAAATTAATTGTTTTAGTTACTATCTGTGTCTACAGATACTTTAATTATTAACATTAGTTTACTCTATTATTTTTTAATTACAGTAGACTCGGAAAACAGGTCGAGTCCGGTATCAACAGGTAGGCGCTTGATAGCAAGCAAAGGGTTAAATACGAACACAATAATTATTTACAATATGCCTTTTCTTTATGGATACTTTGCCCTTATTAATTACTTCTTCCATTCACACTTAGTACCTACATGTTTTTATTATTATTATTATTGTGAGATTTAAATGGTTAATTGTACGCAACCTTAATTAATTAAATTTTTTTTTATTCTGTAAATGTCACAATTTAAATCGTCACACTCTGTAAATTGAATTATTATCCAGGTACGCAGCGGGGATTTACTTTTGTGGAGATTCTCCTGAGTTCCATGGAGGATTTTAGTTTTTTGTGAATAAAACGACACAAATTTTAAAAAAACAACAACTCGTTATTCCCTACTTATGTTGATGTAATGAAGAAAGTAAGTGAATACGTAAGGGGTTGCATTGCTACGACGGTCGCACGGATCGTTGTGTTGTACAGTGGAATCAGAATTACTGACACTACTAATTAATAACAGAATAACAGATGAAATCACTAATTACAATTTTAATTAGAAACAAACGACAGTTAGAAATCAACAAAGGCGCTTTTATACAGTAATTCACGTTCAATAGAAGCAGTAACGTACAAAAAGTCCAATAAAAAACAACAAATGTCTCATTATTATAGTTCCGCACTAAGTAACACAGTAATCACTTTTCATTAAACCCCAACAATCGCTTCGAGACGCACTGTAATATCGCTAGTCAAAAACTGAAGTTGGCCTCCCGGTGGCACTTATATCTATACCCTGCTGCGATTCGAGGATATTCCGTCGCTTTCCGGATCACGCAAAAAAATAATAGCGTAGTTACGGCCGCTCTGGAACTCGCTAGAAACTGTCCCAATGTCTGATCTTGACAATGCCGGGCAGAATGATCGAAAAACGTCTGGAATAGCCTCGTGCTTTGCCGCGTGTTAGTGCGCCAACCGCATCGCAACCAATTATGGAATTATAAGCTGAAAGTACGGAGTGGTGTGGGGCACCCGAAGAAGCGTTGAAGTGACCAGCTTGTCTACCTGCTTGGGTTCCGAAACATACCATTCTTGGTTTAGTTCTTGCTGTTGTTCCTCTCGCCGCCGCCGCTACTGTTGATGATGATAACGACGACGACGCCGACGACGATGGTGGTGGTGGTAGTGGTGGTGGTGGTGGTGGTGGTGGTGGTGGTGGTGGTGGTGGTGGTGGTGGTGGTGGTGGTGGTGGTGGTGGTGGTGGTGGTGATGATGATGATGATGATGATGATGATGATGATGATGATGATGATGATGATGATGGTGATAAATATACGAGAAATTAGACAGAGTATGAGAATTAATATTCATTATTTGAAACCACAGAGTGCAATATACATAGGATGGGTTAAGAGCGGTCTAAAGAAATAACTACATAAACCCCCAGCCTACATAAATACTAGGAAAGATTCAGACTGAGGGGAAGTTGAAAACTTAGGTAAACCTCTACTTAGATGACAACGACGATACGTGAAAACTGAATGGACGACAAACGCTGAAAGCAGGTATGCAACAGGTAGCGACAACCACAATGGCAACACTCAAATGTATTAAGAAAAATAATATATATGGGTGTTTGTGTGCGTGTGTGTGTGTGTGTGTGTGTATGTGCGTGTGCGTGTGCGTGGGCGCGGTACACTAGACTTTTATGTTTATATTTGTTTGTAATATTCTCATCAGAATGTCTAGAATACTTAATTACGCTTTATAGCTACTAGCAGCGGCGGCCCTAGCCCTTTGTTAGGGTGGAGCGAGAGTCCCGTTCGGCGCCACTTGGTCGACACCATTCGAATCAATTATAATTCAGTTTCTGTTAAGTAAAACACCAACTTTTCAAAAATCAATACGTTTATTGAATCAAAACTAAGTTGCTATTCATATTGCACTCTTGCTGCAACATAAACAAAATTACTATTAATTAGTATTTGGTATTTAACATTTGGATCAGTTTGAATAATTCTAAAACTAAAAACTAATCAGATAACAATAAAAACACAGGAACATCGATATTCTATGTAGTATTTTATGTACTACTGTGATAATGATAATAAAAATAATAAACAAATACTAAAAACTCTATGTACCTAATTATAAAGGGACCGTGGAAGGCCATCAGACCGAGTCCGCGCAACCGCCGCGCCCCCGCTACCGCGCCGCCAATCATACTCATAACATCATTATTTTTCATTATAGGACGTATGTAGCTAACAGCGAAATGTG
Organism: Magicicada septendecula; assembly: GCA_034769895.1. Taxonomy (NCBI): domain Eukaryota; kingdom Metazoa; phylum Arthropoda; class Insecta; order Hemiptera; family Cicadidae; genus Magicicada; species Magicicada septendecula. The sequence goes on along the minus strand of CM068373.1, from coordinate 138,639,073 downwards.
GCAAAAAGGCGCCAACAAAATTTTATTTTTTTCACAATCGGATTTTGGCGCCGCACCTCACCAGGCGCCTAGAGCTGCCGCTCCTCTCGCTCTACCCCAAGGCCGTCCCTGGCTACTAGTGACGGTTAGGCAGAAAATTAATGGCAGAAATATGGAGAAAACCACTGAAGAGGTACCTGTACCTTGTGACTGGAGACATGAGTTTGGGTTTGGTTTGATACAAAGTTGAAAAGAGATGACCAACAGATTAATCCGTCTACTTTTGAATACGAAACGTGGCTACTCATCAATTCCCAAACTGAGATGCCAAGAAGATAACGAAAAGCCAATCGGTATCGATTTTAAAAACAGCAAGAATAGAATTCTGTAAACGGAACAAAGAACACGATATACACTGACTTTCGGCCACGGGAACGATGCCAAAAAATGTAAGCAACTTGTAGGGGGATATCTAGGCTCTGGCCTCACAATACCGGAAGTGCTACACTGACACAATACAATATCCGCTATGACTGCTGTGTATATTGTTTGGAACTAGGCCAAAAGGAAATGAAATTACTTTGTTGGAGACGTTTTGTAATACAAAATATGAATTTATTTTTATTAATGACTTACGGTCTCTGATAATTTTTTTTTTTATTTGCAATCTGTATGCATTCCACTGACAGGTACTAGTAATTATAAACTGAAATTAAAATTCCATTTAATGCCTTCCTTCTTTTCTAGAGGAGATTTTGCAACAATTTAATTTACCATGGTACATACATAACGAAACAAAAGAATTATTAACGTTGCTTGTGTAATTAGTTCACTCAACCAACAGATAACAATGTGATGCATACTGATCTACAAATAGCACGTTTACCGCCTTCGTTTAACTGTAGATGCGTAGGCGTGGTATCGTCCAGTTTTTGTGCGTCACGTGTGATCTTGAATCCGTTCGTAAATCGAAACATAGAGGCCAAACATGTATGGATAGTTTTTACGTGCGATTAGCGTAAATTGTGACTTGTTCGGACTGATAATAAGTATTTACTTGTTTATCGTCATTATCAGTACTACTTCCATCGTCGTCGTCATCATCAACATCATCATCGCCACTACCATCACCGTCGTCGTCGTTGTCGTCATAAGCAGCAGCATCAACGTGGTCGTCATTAACTTTATCGTCATCTCAACCATCATGATTATGATCATCTTTATCATCGTCATCGTCATCGTCATAATCGTCATTGTCACCGTTATTGCCAGTGTCATTGTCATCGTGTTGTCATCATATCGTTCCATCAACATCATCAGTATCGTTATCGTAGTCCTCGTCGTCGTCATCACCATCATTATTATTATCGTCGTCAACGTCATCATCAATATTCCCAAAATTTTGCTAAAACATTATTTAGTCATTTGCCTGGGCCTTCTTTTAATTATCTTCCCTTTGTTTGGTTCGCCTACATTCCTTCTTCCTTTCGTTTTTGACGATCGTCCGTCCACAGCGAGACAGTTATATTGCCGAGCTGGATGCGGTAACGATGCGGTCTATTCACTAAGAGGAAAGACTAACTACCCAGGCTTTGAAACAATAAGGATCTTAATTACTGCCTAGGTCCCCTGGTACCTGCGTTTTTGAATGAGAGACTGCAAAACTGGGCGGTCGCTACGTACAGAAGAAGTTAGATATTTACTCACCTTTTGTATTTATAATAATTACTCAACTGTAACCAAACAATTTGTAGTTACGATTTGGTTCCAGCTGACGCCGGCTCTCGCATTCCACCCTCCACTTGTTCCTGTCTTGCCAGTAACCATCCGTTAAACATCTACCAGCCTTGGCATCATTCATTTTACCTTTCAAAGTTCTTCTAGGCCTTCCTTATTTCCTCCTTTGAAGTAAAGTCCGTACCTATTGTTTCTTAAGTATTCTTTTATCAGTTATGTTTTAACCGCTTTACTTCAATTGTGTCTAAACCTCACAGTTAATGTCCATTCTACATTGGTCTTATATCTGCATTGTTTATTCAGACAAACCTAGTCAACCTCTTATTTCGTTTCCAAAAGTTGCTTTCTACTGTCTTTGGTTTTGACTTATTTTTCTTTCTTTTCCATACTCCTAAACCGTAAGCTGCTAAGCTTCGATCGTTAATTTAGATGTAGATGCAGGCTTCAATCAACGTTGTAATATTTTTGCTGCACACAATTCCATGTAGTCATTTAATAGATTATATGTTTGCACCAATCTTGAGACTATTTTGTCACCTCTTGTTTCATTGTTGGTTGTTCCCATTTACACCTAAAGATTTGTACCATTTTCTGTTTTTAATCGTTTTCAAGTGTTACTACTGTTATTACTGTTCTGGCCCCTCAAGTACTACATATTTTGTATTATAAGGTAATACACTTTTTATAAAAAAATAAAAGTAAAATATATTTTTCTTTTCGGTTTGGTTTGTTTATACAAACAAATGTTGTTGAAAACAATGCAGAAATTGTTCTGAAAAGTGAATACTAACAACCCAACCGAATAACAGACATGCGGCGAAATTAAATTCTGATATTGTACAACGCTGTCTACTGTCTACAAAGATACTGATTATCCTAAACACTGTAAATATTGGTTATACATTATTAAATGTTGTAAATCTTTAATATTTAATGTCGTTTCCAAAGTAATTACAAGTTAATGTCATTTTACTAATATACCTGAATAAATAAAAAATATCAAAAGTTTTATTAGTTATTAAAAAGTATGATTTAATATATCTGGTAGATGTAACGTCATAATAATATTGATTTATTATTAATTTACTTATTCCCTATAGTTATTAAATTCCTAGTCATACATGCTGCTTTTACACAATACGTCTACAGTAATATAGTTTAACCTTGAAACTTCTTAATTGGAAGAGGAGGTGACAAATAACAGCTTAGGAAGAGACTAAACAAACGATAAACTGTAGAAGATGAGAAATTGAAAATAAAACAAAATTCAGTATAGGTGACAGCCAAAGGACGACTGAACCAACTTTGAACTTTATGTGTGGATTAAATAAACACGTAGTTGAAAGATATGTGTGGCAGTGCAACGCGCTGTTGAAAGCACTTCCTTATCCAGCAGGAAAAATTAATGACAGTCGGTCGCTGCCACTCTTACAGTTGACTTGTTTTTCAGCACTTAAATTTTCAGTTAAAGTCACGTCGTATCTGGGTTATTCTCCAAGGGAAAACATCCCTTCACCGCAGTTGACATAATTAAAATGGGACTTCAAAAGTCATTTCGT